>JAPVLO010000450.1:0-600000 GCA_027257055.1 Cephalopachus bancanus | reverse complement strand
ACCAAGTGCCAACATGGGTGTGGGGCAATGGGAATAAACATTTGCTGCTGGAAGGGATGCCATATCATGCAGCCACTCTGGAAAAGCTTGGCAGGTCCTTGTCTCACACGTCATGCAGCCACCATGCCCCTAGGTATTTACCTACAAGAGCTGAAAGCCTCAGCCTGCACAAAAAAATCCTGCACACACAAGTCTATAGAAGCTTTATCCACAACTGCCAAAAATTGGAAGGCGCCCTTCAGTGAGTGAGCAGATAAACTGTGGTCCATTTGGTAGACTGCTATACAGTGATGAAAAGGAAGGCACTATTGAATCACAGAAGACACAGAGGAGACGCACATCACTACGTAAAAAAAGGCAACAGGTCATACACTGTAAGATTCCAATTCCGTGTCATTCTAGAAAAGGCAAAACTGCAGAGACAGTAAAGAGATCAATGGGTGCCAGGGGAGAAGGGACAGAGAGAAAGCTGAAAAACCAGGGATCATCTTACCTAGCAAGGTAGAGGGTCCCCCAGTGTCCACTCCCCTTTTTCCCATGGCAATAGAATTGCAATTCAACAGACAGCTGCCCAGAGAAAAGATCAGAAGGCCTGGCCTGCCCTGGAGCTGGGGGTGCCACGGGACAGTCCTGGCCAGTGGGACACAGGTGAAGCGATGTGTGCATCCTCCTAAAGAGGGCACGCCCTCTCCCCTTCTGATTTCTCTCTTCCTGGGGACCGGGGTGGACACACAGTGCTGGGCCTCGTGGACACCTGGACAAGCCATGGTAGAGCCGCCAGGCAAAAGGAACTAGCCTCCTCGTGGTTTTTGCTAAAAATTGCTTTGGTTCAGAATTTTACTTGGAGAAAAACCAAACTCGCTCTTGTTTAAAGAACGGCTACTTTGAGTTTTTGGCACACACAAATAATCCCCATCCTCCCTGATATGGGCACCTTTGAGGATTGTTCTAAAGATTCTACATAATATTGGCAAAGCATCCTCACGCATTCATTCATTCAACAAGCAATGGGCTAGCCACCTGTGCTGGGACACGGGGACTGAACTAAGAGTAGGGCAGTCCAAACCCCTGCCCTCTCGGGGCCCACAGTCCAGGTGAGGACACAGGCCATCGATGTGAGGGGGAACAAGCTATGGCTTGTCCTGACTGTGGGAGTGTCATCAGCAATAACGACTGTCCCCCGGGTTCTGGGCTCACTCGATGCCATTCCTGTTCTGAGCTCTCTTCATGCAGTACCTCAGTTTCTCTTTACGAAAACCCAACAGGTGGGTGCCACTGCTTCCTCATTTGACCAGCAAGGAAGCTGAGCACAGAAAGGCCAAGGAAGCTGTCTCAGGACACACAGCTAGTAAGCAGTGGTTCCGGAATCTGAACCAGGTCTCTTGGACTTCAGGGCCTCGACCACTGGGCCCTCCTGCCAACACGAGTAAAACGGCATGTGGTGACAGAGAATGCCAGCGCGCCTGCAGATGGAGAGTCTTGGCCACAAGAGCCACACAACAGCATCAAAAGCAGTAGAGAACCCCGTGCCAGACAGGCTGGAACACCCTTACCTGGGAAGCCGGCACTGGCAGCCTGCAAAAGGAGCACGCCCACGCTTCTAGAAGTCAGACTCTGGGGCTTCGAGTTGCTCTGATGACCGTGTTAGGAGCTCAGGTCGCCGCAAGCTGGGGAGTGCCCGGGAGAGGCCCACCTGTCAGAGACAAGCAGAACAGCCTTGACCGCCCGCTCGAGCTGAGGGCTGACCTCTCGGCTGGAAAGCCTGTGGGGCCCTGCTGTGGTAGGGGGATGTGGCCAGGCAGGAGGAGTCTGAGGGCACTGCCAGGAAGGGGGCCTCAATGCTGCCCCACCCTGGAGCAATCCGTGTGCACGTTCTCAAGGCTGGTGCGTATTACCCCACAGTGCCTGGCACTGTGCTCCCACGGAGCGCAGGCACTCAGCAGGTGTCTCGGGACCCACCTGGATACAAAACATTATTTGGTATGTGTGAGGGAGTGGGAGGAGACTGCCAGTCCAAGTCCGTCAGAGAGAGGTTCCATCTTCCTGGGATCTCCAGACAGGCCGGGGCCTCCTTCCACTAATGAGAACACAGATGCCCACAGAGGCATAGTGAGGCCCAAACTCGGGGGTCTGTCCTGGCTCACGGTTGCGTGCTCTCTCCAGGGCCATGCCTTCCTTTGCAGCTGTCAGGCTCGCAGCCCTGGAACATCCCTGGCACCCAGTGGGAACCTGCTGCATGCGGCCACGGAGTGCCACCACCTCCTGCCCCCATGCCCCAGCGGAGAGTGGCCTCCTGGCTGTGATCAAAAGCCCAGATAAGGTGCAGGGGCATGGGCTCTGGAGGAAGGTGGACCTTGGCCACACTCAGGAGCAAGCTCTTTCCAGAAGTAGGACCCTGGACAAGTCAGGTGTCCCCTGAGAGTCAGTCTCCCTGTCTGTAAAGCAGGGGTAATCACAGCACCCCTTTCTGGGGATTGCTGGGCATTGAAATGACTTTCCAGTGTCTGTGAAGCCCACAGAGGGGCACGCAGAAATTGCTGAACAGACACGAGGGAGGTGACACAGAGGAGATGTGTGTGCAGGGGGTGAGCACTGCACCGCAAGCTGCCTTGTGTCCCAGAAAAGTCTTTAGACAAACAGCATCTCTGACTGTCACTGGTCATCCATCCCCTCCGCCCCACCCCTCCCCTTCCCTGGGCCCCCAGCCTCCCCCCTTGGCTGCCAACCCCCTGTCTGCCTGTGGGATCTCCTGGGCCCAGCCGCCAAGCACAGCCCACACTTCACCAGTCAGCAGAATGCAAATGTCATTAGCGCCCAGCAAGCTGGTGAGCGCTAATGTCACGTCAGGCAGTGAGAGCCGGGAAGGGGCGGCAGTCCTGGCTTTTCCAGAAGGGCATGATAAGGAGATAAGTAGACGGCTGCAGGAACGAGGTGACAGGAAGGTTGTCGTGGCAGCCGCCATGGGGGGTGCCCTCCTCACGAGTGGTCCAGGGACACCCGTGGTCCCGTCTCAGTCGCCCGGCCCCGCCCCGCCGCAAGTCTCAGCCTCTGTGGGGCACACTCAGCTTCTTGCCTGGCAACCCTCTCGTCTCCCCGCCACATCTCATGAAGAGGCTTATCTGGGGACCCCCAGCCTCCATCTTTCTCCCTGCTACTCCACCCTCCCTCATGCTGACTAAGACCACCCGTCCAGCCAGCAGACCCACAAAGGGGTTTCCCTTTCCGAGGGTGGCGCCAGTCCTGGACCCTCAGGCCGGAGTCCTGGGGTCCAGTCCTCATGCCGCACAAACTTGCTGTGGGTGCCTGGGCACACCCGCGCCTGCATGGGGCCTCGGTTTCTCCAACGGTGAAAGGGGGTGACGGACCTGCCATCAGCCTCTACAACCTCTCCTGGGCCGCTCTGAAGCCTGGGTTCTGGCAACTCACAGGCACAGGCGCAGGGGGGATCTTCTCGAACCTCCCTGAAAACACCAGCAGGCGAGTGAAGGCTTTCTGGAGGGGGTGGCAGATGTGGAAGTGTGGGGATGGGCCACGGGATGGGGGTGAGCAAAGGCATGGAGGGACCCACATGTCGGGGCGGCCAGGCATTCAGGCCCACCCGCCACAGCCACCGTGGGGCGGAGGGGAGGGGGTGGAGAGGGCCTGTGGCCAGATGCGCACCCTCCTGCTGGATTCCAGCCACACTATCGTTCCCATTTCACCGATGAGAAACTGAGGCTCAGAGAGGCTGGGTAACTCCCAGACACGCAGCTGTGAAACAGATGGATTTCAGCCCACATTTGACTCGGGGCAGAGGTTCTTGCTCATTGTGTGTCTACACTGCTGGAGCCCCACATGAGCTAGAGATTCAGGTGTGTGTCTGTGGCATGACTGTGTGCCCATGCATGTAAGTGGCATGTGAGGACACCCTGCCTGTGTGTGGGCAGGGAGTCAGCGAGAGAATGTCTGAATACAAGCATGTCCCATCCTTAAATACAGCTCTTCTTCCAAGGCCAGGCCTGCTGGGGAGGACGAAGCCAAGGGGTGGGTGGGGCTGGGAGGAGATCGTCACGTGGCCCTGGTCATCCAGGTGGGGGCCGGAGGCCGAGCCCGTGTGGCCTGTCCCTGGGTCCCATGCTCGGGGGGCAGAACCCACAGCTGCCTGGGGCGCGGCACGGCCTGGCATCTTCCACGGCTGCATCTCCCTCGTTGTCCCTTGGGCTGCCTGCCCTGGCCAGGGTACAGGGCCTGCAGGTCACAGCTGGCACAGGCTCGAGGCTGCCACCAGCGGGGGTGGGGGCAGGGAGCCCAGGGGACAATGGGGGAAGACCTGCATGCCAACCCTGTTCTGCCGCAGCCCCTGCCCTCTCTGAGCCTCGGTGGACCCTCACGGAGCTGCCAGATGCCTCCCAGGGGGCAGGTGCATGCCAACTATGAAGTGCAGTGCCCACTGACAGGGTAACAGGTCTCACCCCAGTGACCGAGAGGACCTGGGAAACAGCAGCGCCGCGGAAAGCCTTGGCGGGAGTTGAGACGACTGAGGCCTTTACATCAGGCCCTTCCCCCTCCTCGCCTGCCTCAGTTTCCTCAGCAAGCCCCGGGGCCCTCAAGATCCAGCGCACAGCGGGGCCCAGGCCCTGGGCCCAATTTCCCTCGTCATCCCCACTTTTCATGGCACTGCCAGAACTCACTCCCTGGGACCCAGAAGGCCATTCATGCCATGGCGACCCAAGTGGTGGGCCAGGGGTGGGCTCATCTGCAGGAGGAGAGAGGGCAACGGCTCCGTGTGCGTCGCGACGAAGAGGAAACACAGCGGTTCTGGGAAGCAGAAGGAGGCACACAGGCAGGGAGGCAGAGAAGACGAGAAGGACTTGGACACAGCCTGCCCCTAAGTTCGCCCTGGGCTGGCCCTGAAGTCAGCAGAGGGGCCAGCGAGTTCAGCGTCCTGGAGACCACAAGGCACAGGCGCCATCACTTGTTTGGAAAGCAATCACTGAACACCTGCTGTGGACCTGGGACTCCAGGGTCACCCGGGAGGAGCCCACTCTTACAGGAAAAGGAACCCGAGGCCCGGGGCTTTGCAGTCGCCATGAGTTCAGAGGCGGGGCCCCAGGGAAGGCTTCCTGGAGGAGGAGGAAAATGTGACTATATGGTGATGAACTACAGACAGAGGTTGGGGTAGCAAAGCCACAGGGGTCTCCAGAGGTGGGGTGGCCATTCAAGACCGTGAGCCAAGGCTGGCGGCTGGGGCAGAGTGGGAAGTAAGGGAGGAAAGGGAGGTAAGGGCTGGATGGCTGAGGTCTGTGAATGCCAGGCCAAGGAGGATGAAACGAATCCACCGGCAATGGGGAGCTATTGAAGGTCACAGAGCAGAGATGTCCTTCTCAGAAAGCTGGGGAGTCGGGAAGTACACAGCCCGGCAGGCCAAGGGCAAGGGTGTGGGAGGGAAGATGGCTGAGTTCAGATAGCGCAACGGCTGATTGTCAGCACGAACTTGGCTGATACCGGCAAGCGGGGTCTGCAACGCAGCTCTGCCACTGTCACCAGCTGTGTGGCCTTAAGCAGGTCATCCAGCAGCCTCTCTGGGCCTCAGTTTCCTCCTCCATAGAGTGGGAAAAAAAGGAAGCCACCGCGCAGGGATTATATATGAGAACCCCTGTGAACACGGGGAGTGATTGCTGAATGCTTGCGTTTTACAGTTTATGACTTTTATTAACCAGCCATGACCTTTCTCTGTTACAAATGAGGATATTGAAGCCCAAGGTCAAATAACTGGCCAGCATGGGCTGCACCAGGCCCCAGATCACCAGAGAGGCAGGTGAGGAGCAAATAAACCTGAGATGACTCAGAGAAGAGTCTTGATTTTAAAATATTGTTCAAGGAAAGGGTTACTTTACGACTTCTGTGCCGTGTGCTTATTAAACCCAAGCTATAAACGCGAACTAATAAGTAAAATGAGTTGAGTTAATGAAAAAAACCAACCTCCAGGATGGAGCCACATTACCTAATGGCAGTCCATAAACATAAACATAAAATTTTAAAATACAAGAATGAGTTGCAAGGCCCAGCCGCTCAAAGAACCTGCAGTTTCTCCGTCTGAAAAAATAAAAGCTATTGATTTTAGCTGGGCCCTCATGGCTCATGAGTGAGTCTTTGCGAAGTCATAAAGGAAGGAATTATTTCCAATTGTTTATACTCACTGAGGATCATCTGTGTCAAATTTAAATTGTCTCCAATTCCTAATTAGTGCAAACCAAATTAGAATCTGAAACTGGAAGGCCCTGGAGGGCTCTGAGCTCAGTGTTCCCTGTTTTAGGGACCAGGAACCAGAGAGACAGAGAAGGGGAGTGACTTGTCCAGGATCACACAGCAAGGGTGGGAGCAAGCGGCAACCAGGGCTCCTGTACCCGGGTCGGCGTCCTCTCCGGTCCCCGTTGCCTCTGGGATCCTGTCATTAAATCCAGCCCTGATGGGCAGGTGAGTTGCTGCCTGGGCCTCGGCACCAGGGGCTCTCACACTAAGAACTTTCTCCCAACTGCTGGGAAAAGCATCTACCCAGGAAAGGGCCCTCAACGCCAGGCACAGTTCAGGAGGAAGCAGAAGGGGACAGTGGCCAAGTTTGCAGCAAGTTCTAAGACACGACAGCACATTGCCATATGGGGAACACTCGTGCCAACCCCACGCAGCCAGTGGGCTTGGTCAGCAGATGGGGCCTCGTGCTATCTTCTGAAGGGTCTACAGGGGCCACCATCCCAGAGCCAGGGCAGTTCCTCCAAGTGTCCCAGGTGATGCTGGGGACAAGGTCCTCACTGTGTGGTGGGGGACGAGGGGTCTCTTAACTCACCCAGGCTCTGTTAAACACACGCGCTCATGCACACACACAATCATGAGAGGCTGGACATGGGGGCGTGCACCTGTAATCCCAGCACTTGGGGAGGCTGACGCAAGAGGATCGCTCGAAGCCAAGAGTTTGAGACCAGCCTGGGTAACAAAGTGAGACCCTCCCATCACTACAAAAAACAAAATAAAAATCAGTCAGGCGTGGTGGCACATGCCTGTAGTCCTAGTCGCTCAGGAGGCTGAGATGGGAGGACTGCTTGAGCCCAGAAGTTGAGGCTGCAGTGAGTTATGGCCATACCGCTGCACCCCAGCCTGGGCCACAGAGGAAAACCTTGTCTCTAAAAATTAAAATTAAAAACAAATGGGCATGAGACCAAGGAGCTTTGCATGGGGTGCAGGCATGTGTGTGGGGCATTTGTGTGTGCATGCGTGTTAAGCTGCAGGCATCCCATGATTACCAAGCAGATGTTTAATTACTACCTGAGTGTCATGAATCAACAAGATTAATACACAGCCCATACCACATAATTACTTTGCAATTACACCTGAACGAAATCCTTTGCTGCCAAGGGCTCACTAATCACCCGGCCTTGCCAGAGGACAGGAGCAATGGGCAGAAATTTCTCTTCCTGCCTCTCCTCCCTCCCTATGCGGCGCTCACTAATCTTCTGTGTGATGTCCCACCCCACAAGGCGGCTGCAGGTGCCCGCCCCAAGGGGCCGCTTCTGCCCTTGGGTTGGTTTCCATGTGAGTCCCAAGTTGCCCTGGTCCTCCCCTCTGGGTCCTCAGCTAGGACATGCATCCTTTTTTTTTTTTGAGTTGGAGTCTCACTCCGTCACCCAGGCTGGAGGGCAGTGGCACGCTCACGGCCATCCCATTGCCAACCCGCTGGGCTCTGGCGATCCTTCCGCCTCAGTCTTCCAAGTAGCCGGAACTACAGGTGCACACTACCATGCCCAGTTAATTTTTTATTTTTATTTTTTATTGTAAAGACGAGGTTTCACCAAGTTGCCCAGGTGGGTCTCGAACCCGTGGGCTCAGGCAATCCGCTCGCGTCGGCCTCCCAAAGTGCTGGGATGACAGGGTGAGCCACCAAGCCCGGCCAGACAAGCGTCTTTTACAGAGGGAAAGGCGGCCCCCTGCAGGCCTGTGGATGGGGGTATGGGAGGGGGCTCGCTAAACACAGAAGTTCGAGGGCAGCTGCTCAGAGTCGAGTCCTGGCTCAACCAGGAACAGGCTGGGTAATCTGTGTCTCCGTTTCCCCATGTGTGAGATGGAGCCAGGCACGGATGAGGCCTGTGTAACGGTGACCACGCTTGTCCCAGAAACGACCTTCCAGGACCTTCCAGCCACCCCGTCCACCCGGCTTCCCCGCTCTTGGCATTCACTCTTCCCCCTGCTCCCAGCAGTTCAATGCCATCTCCCTACCGAGGCCCCTCCTGTCCATCCGCCACTTCCACTGACCCACAACCCTCACTGAAGCCTTCGTGTCCTCTTCTTCCACCCAGCCCCCAGATGCAGCCGCCACACACCTCTCCGAGGCCTCCACCAGGCCGGGAGATAGGTCCTCAGGACTCGAGCTTGGGTCATGCACTCTCCTGCTCAGCAACCTTCCATGGCTCACCATCACCTGTGCGTCAAGGTCCAGCTCCCTTGTCTGTTGCTCTAGGCCCTGGAAGATCACCCATGCCCAAGATGCCCCATCACTTCTTAGGGCCTTAGTACAGCATGGAAACTCTGAGCGACGGAGCCAACGAATGAATGCTGCGGTAGACTTTAGAGGCACCTGTGCCCCAAGCTGGGACGTCAAGGAGCATTTCACCAGCCTGCAGGTCTCCACAGATGCCTCCGGAAGTTGGGGCTTACCCAGCACAGTTCACTTCCAGAACATGGTGGCTCTTTCCTCCCTCCCCTGACAAACGCCCTCCCTACATGCAGCTGCATTTAGGACCACTGACCCTTGGCCCTCTGTCCCTTCCTCCTTTGAGCCGCAGGGGCTTGGCAAGCGGAAACCAAATCAACAGGTAGAACTCCCGTCCTTGGCCTGCTCCCCGCCAGTTGAGCCGAAAAACCGGGTACATAGCCAGAGTTGGGAGTGGGGAGGGTCGAGGGAAGGAGCCGGCGGCCATGGGGGGGAGAGAGAGCAAGCACCCCACACTTGGGGCTTGCAGGAAGCCACGGTGGCCAGTCACTGGAGCAGTCGCCATCCCCCTCTTCCTCCAGAGCTTCCTCTGTCGGTCGTGGTCCCGATGCCACGTGGCCCTCGGTGGGAGGGAGACAGCAGTGAGGTTTGCCCAAGGGGGGACTCTAACCACCCCCTAGGTGTATTCAGGTCCCTTTGCAGAGAGGCAGGTGCGGGGGCCCAGCCGTCTGGCAGAGCTGAGGTCAAGCCTTTGTAGACATCGCCATGGCCTTGGGCGAATGATCTCTCTTCTTCATCGACAAAATGGGAGAACACACCCTCCTGGCTGGGTGGTCGTGTTTGCTGAGGTGGGGGGAGTGCATCGTCCCCTGCCCCCGGAAGCTCTTATGGTCGAGGCTGGGGGGGCACTGGTTATACAGTTGTCCCCCTCCTCTGCAGTTTTGCTTCCCACGGTTTCTATTACGTGAGGTCAGCTGCACCTCGGAAATATTACATGGGAGATTCCATAAAGAAACAGTGTGTAAGTTTTAGGTCGCACGCCATTCCAGGGAGCGTGGTGAGATCTGGTGCCGGCCTGCTTGGTCCTGTTCAGGGTGGGCACCCTCTCTCTGTCCCTTGGCTTCATGCTGTGTAGACACTGCCCACCCGTGGGTCACCCAGCGGCCATCTTGGTGATAAGACCCACGATGGTGTCATCTCAGTGCTCGTGTTCAAGTCACCCTTGTTTTACTTAAAATATCATGACATTTTAAAGTTGTTCTGTTTTGTGATTGTCTATCGAGACTCACCTCTCACCATGCCTAATGTATAAGTAAAACTTTATTCCAAGAGTGTCTGTTTAGGCTAGAACATAGCAGATAGAGAGCTTGGGGCTATGCGAGGACTCGGGGTCCACTGGGGTCTTGAAATGCACCCCTGTGGATAAGGGGGGGGGTCCTGTCTCCAGCGGATTGTGTCCAAAAGTCCCCATTTCAGCTTTGGCCCTGGCAGGGCTCTGGGCCGGTGACAGCCGGCACTGTGTCCATCTCCTTGATGCTCTGCGTCTCAGGTGGCTTTCCTACAGCGGACCTGAGCAGGCATGGTATGCCAGCAGGTCCTGCACCCCGAGAGGGGCGGAGAGAGGCAGAGGAGTGGCCAAGTGTGACTGTGCCGGGTTGAGGCTAGGCCTGACCCCGTGGGAGCTCTGGGGCCTGCATGCCTGGAGGACTTTGCCCTGACAGAGGTGGAAGGCTGAACTGTGACACCCCGAATCCACAGGCCATGCTGGGGGTATGGGTGGGGTGTGACCTCCAAGCATCTGGGACACTGCGGGTGGTGCACCATCCAGGAAGGGGTCAGAGCACAACTCCTGCTGTGCCTGCACCCTGGGAGCCTTCCCACCATGCCTGCTCAGGTCCGCTGAGCCAGGAGGGTGTGTTCTCCCATTTTGTTGATGAAGAAGAGAGATCATTCGCCCAAGGTCATGGCGATGTCTACAAAGGCTTGACCTCAGCTCTGCCAGACGGCTGGGCCCCCGCACCTGCCTCTCTGCAAAGGGACCTGAATACACCTAGGGGGTGGTTAGAGTCCCCCCTTGGGCAAACCTCACTGCTGTCTCCCTCCCACCGAGGGCCACGTGGCATCGGGACCACGACCGACAGAGGAAGCTCTGGAGGAAGAGGGGGATGGCGACTGCTCCAGTGACTGGCCACCGTGGCTTCCTGCAAGCCCCAAGTGTGGGGTGCTCGCTCTCTCTCCCCCCCATGGCCGCCGGCTCCTTCCCTCGACCCTCCCCACTCCCAACTCTGGCTATGTACCCGGTTTTTCGGCTCAGCTGGCGGGGAACAGGCCAAGGACGGGAGTTCTACCTGTTGATTTGGCTTCTGCTTGCCAAGCCCCTGTGGCTCAAAGGAGGAAGGGCAAGCAGCAAGTTGGGGGAGGCGGGGGGGTGCTGGGGCTTGCTCCTAGCAGGGCGGCCTGGATCCCAGGGTGCCAGCCCCTTGCCCACTCTGCCCACCCTTGCTGGGGAAAGCGCTGGAAGGCTGGAAGAGCCCACTGGCTCTGGGGTGTGGACTAGCCCGGCCAGGCACAGGAGACCCCGTGCCCCAGCCTCCCTTCCCACAAGCTGTCAGCCTTCTCCAGCCCAGTTTCTCCTGAGGTCCCCGAGCCCTTGCTGCCCTGGGCTCTTCACTGCATTTAATCCTCAAGCCTCTCCCCACCTACCCCTCACCCCTCATGAGGCAGCTGTTGTCGTTCTCTCCAGGCCATCGACGAAGACACCGAGGCTCAGAGTGGCGCTGTTTCCTCAAACAGCCCATCACAACATCACCATAGGCCCCAGCCCTTGCGTTCCTCGGCCTACGCCCGAGAGACCCAAAGAAAGGGACTCAGACTCCTGGACACGCATTTCAGAGCAGCATTATCCATAGGACCCAAAAGGTGGGAACGGCCACCTGCCCATCACAGAGGCCTGAATCAGCAGGTGAACGGCACCTAGCCTGCAGTGGAACAGCATGCAGCCTCCAAAGAGAAGGACGTTCTGACACACGCTGCACTGTGGATGGGCCTCCCAAGACATCGTGCTGGGCAGAAAGCCACCAGATACGAAAGGCCACAGCTCACGGAAGTCTACCAAAATGAAGCATTAGAACAGGTAAGTCTACAGAGGCAGGGAGCACATCAGTGGTTGCCAGGGGCTGGGGGAAGGAGGAAGCCGGGCAGCTTACTGAGCACAAGGGTTCCTTGGCGTGAGGAAAACATCCAGGAACTAGACAGAGGTGGTGATACCACATGGTAAGTGTACGGGATGCCACTGAATCACACACTTTAAAAGCACTCGTGTTATGCAACGTTCACCTCTCTCGTTTTAAAAAAAAAGTGCTGTGACTCACAGAAGTTCAGATTGCCGGCAGGCGAGGGGGCCGGGTTCCCACGTGGGTCCTTCTTGGCTCTAGGGCCGACTCTTGGCCACCATCCTCTGTTACCTGCCCTGTGGTTGTCCACCTCCTGGCCTTTCCCTCCATGGTTGCCTCCGCCAGAAAAGTCCTCTCTCCCCATTTCTGCTGTCAGAATCCTACCCACCCTTCAATGGCCTTGGTTAGAAGCCACCCCCTCCCTGAAGTCCTCCTGGATCTCCTGGAAGTTCTCTCCACCTTGGGACCCACAGCCCTGGGTCTCTGCCCCTCCAAGGCAAACACCCCTTGCTTCCTGCTGGGGTTAGGACTGCATGAGGCTTCCCACCAGCCCGAGGGACTCATCACAGGTACAGGGTCCTTGGGGGGGTTATGTAATATGAGCACCCGTGGAATTCTCTGCCCTGTGAATGGTACACAGTAGGTGCCCACTTGATGGTGGCTGTTAACGGGCTGGGCTCACAAATGACCAGGGAGTAGACAGGAGGGGGAGAACCCCCCCCTGACAATAGCAGCCTTCCTACCTGGGGAGGGCCTGTCTCCCTGCAGGGCAGGGAGCCTGTCCTAGGCTCCATTTCCTTGTTGCTATTGGCCACAGTGTGCATGCACGCATGCATGCATGAGCACACACCACACACACACAACACAGGTGTGCAAGCACACACACATGCACACACACCCGCTTTGGCCTCAGAAGATCTCAGTCCAGAGCTGGCTGTTCCTGATCAATGGACCTGCTAAGCCCATGGTGCTGTGATCCCCGAGGCCCCTCCATGACCAGGACCCCAGGGCAGGGGAAGCAGAAGCTTAGGCCTCTCGGGAGACACCCCTGCGCAACGTCTCCCCGTCAGATCAAGGGCTGCCCCCCATCCCGCTGAAGGGACAGCCACGTCCACTGAGCAGATACACTCCATTACCCGAGCTGCATGTGGGACGGGGGCGCACAGTGCTTTGAGCAGGAAGCCCCGTTAGCTACAGGCAGGGACACCGAGTCACACAGGGCTGGACTGACTCTGCCTCTGCCACACCCTGGCTCTGTGACATGCCGGACGAGTTGCTTGCCCCTCTGGGCCTCCGCTCTCATTGGTCGGACGGGGTGAGGAGACCGACACTGCACAGGGGCACGAGTTAAAGGAAATACTGTGTGCAAAGTGCGTGGCACAGTGACAGGCACAAAGTAGAGATACCTCCATGTGGTGATTATTGCTGCTGTTGTTATTATTATTCTCCCCACTTTCAGATGCAGTGACAGAGGCCCAGGAAGGCAAGAAGGAGTCTGTGAGAGCCCCAGAATTCCCCAGCTGATGCCCCAAGGAGCCACTGATGCCCTGGGAAGTGCCCCAGCCCTGAAGTGGTGACACTCAGCCTTCCAGGTGGAAACATACACACCCACTGCTGTGCCCACCGTGTGCCCTGGGGAGCAGGGGAGACAGCATGGAAGGCAAGTGAACACAGGTCTGAGGTCAGGCAAGAGGCTCACCCTTCCCCTGGCCAGGGGAGATAGGTCCTAGCTCCAGGCAATGCAGTTCTCTTGATCTGGAATGCCATTACCTCTCCCACTGGTTGAACTCCTATTCATCCCTCAAGACCCAGTTCACATGTGGCCTTGTATGTGAAGCCTGCCAACTATCCCAGGGCAAGGTGGCCACCACTACATTTTCTTCATCTCCACCAGCTCTGGGAGGGCAGGGACTGTGTCTGGCATGTGCTCTGCAGTGCTCTCAGTACCAAGCATGGTGCCTGGTATACACATACCATGGAGTCAAAGCTCACTGAATCATGAGTGAGTCCCTAGGACGTCACCCCACATTGGATGCTGACCTGAGTGTCTTACTCGCCAGAATGCCCAAACACAGGACCCATTCACCTGTGCCCACTGCCCTGGGTCAGTCCTCAGCAAAAATCGATGGGGACATGTCCTCTCCAAAATTATTGCCTGCTTACCTCACTGGCTTGAACTCATGAAGATGCAGTAAGATAGCCATCAGGGAAGCACTTTATAAGCTAAAAGGATTATGCACATGTAAAGCGCTGGCATGAAGAGTAATCCAGACACTAGACAGTGCCAACCCTGCCAATATACCTTGGGAAGCTCTTTTGAATCTCCAGTGGGCGTGAATGAGTTGGAGATGCCAAGAAGTTCTCTTCATTCCAGAGAACAGGGTGTGGACAGTGGGACACACCCAGGGTAGGGGACACCTTCTCCCTAATCGCCACCGAAGCAGAGAGAGGGGGCTTTGGGAACAGAGAAACCCAGCTCAGCTGCCTGTCAGCTCCGAGACCTTGAGCGAGTGCCTTAAATCACTTATTGCCAGGTGGTGTGGGGCTGGGAAGCAGAAGGGGATGAGGCCCACTTTACTGGGGGCAATGGACACCAGGGAAGGTGAAGCAATGGGCCAGGCCTGGCTCAAAGGAAGCTCTCAACAAATACTCATTTTCTTTCTTTTCAAACGATCCCCACACACCATTAAGAGAGTAAATAAGTAAGCCTTAGACGGGGAGGAGTATTTGCAATACTTCTGTACAGCAAAGGAACTGTATTCAGAATATGTAAAGAGTCTCTGCAAATCAATAAGAAAAAAAAGAAAACAACCCTGTTTAAAACTGGGCAAAAGACTTGAACAGACACTTTCTAAAAGAAGCTCTCCACGTGGCTGATGAAGACTTGGAAAGGGGTTGGAGCATCATTACTAGCAGGGAAGTGCAAAGTACACCCACCATGAGACAGCACTACAGACCCACCAGCTGGCTAAAACCAGACAGATGGAGGATGCCGAGTGTGGGTGAGGAGGTGGTACAACTAGAACTCTTACACAGTGCTTGAGAGACTGTCAAACAACAGGCCTGCTCTACTTGACAGTATCTATCTACAGCTACACCAGTGACTCAGTCTTTCTACTCCATTACATACCCAAGAGAAATGTCTGCACAGACCCACAAAATGACACAGACAGTTGTAACCACAAGCACCACAAAACAAGAAACAACCCAATGTCCATCCAGAGGAGAATGGATGAATTGTCATATGCTCATACCATGGAATATTACACAGCAACAAAAAAGAGCAGGCTACTGCTGAATGCAACAACGTGATGGACCCTAAAATCATTATGTCGACCTAGAGAAGCCAGCGCTGGAGGAGCACACACTGTATGATTCCATGTATGCGAAGTTCAAGGACAGACACAATAGCTTGATGGCGACAGAAGCCAGAACAGCAGTCACCTGTGGGGGGAGGAAGAGGGGGAAAGGGGACAGGGCACAGGAGGCCCTTCTGGGCTGCTGGGAGGGGAACGTTCTATGGGATGTGGATGGTGGTCACTTGGTGTATAAAAATGACCAATGAAGGATGTGTGCCCCCACCTGGATATATGCAATGCCTAAACAGAACCATAGGAGGGTGGGCTGGATCATAACATCTCTGCAGCCCACCAGCCCTATCATTCTATGATTTCAGAGCCTGGAGAAGGGGTCTCAGGTCCTCTGCTGGACATCAGGGACTTTGTACCCATGTTCTTCTTTCTCTTCCTGCCCACTGTCCTCTGACTTGCCCAGAGAGGCCGTCTCCTGTTCATTCTCCCTGCCTGCCTCCGTGTGAGTCAGTCGCCCGCTCTCAGCCTCATCCTCCCACCTGCAGAGAGGGGGAGGGGTCCATGCCGCCTGGATTCTGCTCCAAAAGAGAATGACATGAAAAATGCTCCATGCATCACTCTCCATCATTCTCCAGCAAAAGTGCTATGGGTATTTCTGGGATTACGGGCAGGCAAGTCTTGACGGGGTGAGCGTGTCCAGGCAGGGCTGCACTTGTTGCTGGGAGGGTGTGGCTTAAAAACCAAACTTGGTCTGGCCTGGCACAGTGGCTCAGCCTGTAATCCCAGCAATTTGGGGGCCGAGGCGAGTGGATTGCCTAAGCCCGCAGGTTCGAGACCAGTCTGGGTACCTTGGCGAGATCTTGTCTCTACAGTAAATCAAGCGTGTGCCTGTAGTTCTGGCTACTTGGAAGGCTGAGGCGGAAGGATCACCAGAACCCAGCAGGTCGAGGCTGCGGTAGCCGTGAGCATGCCACTGCACTCCAGTCTGGGAAAAACAGAATGAGACTCCAACTCAACAAAAGAGATTTAAAAATTAAAATAAAAAGACAGGCCAGGTGTGGTGGCTCAGCCTGTAATCCCAGCACTCTGGGAGGCCAAGGCGAGAGGATTGCCTGAAATCACGGGTTCGAGACCAGCCCGGGCAACTTTGCGAGACCTTGTCTCGACAATAAACCAAAAAATAGCTGGGCGTGGTAGTGCGTGCTGGTAGTTCCAGCTACTTGGAAGGCTGAGGAAGAAGGATCGCTGGAGCCCAGCAGGTCGATGGGGTGACCATAAGCATGCCACTACACTCCAGCCTGGGTGACAAGAGTGAGTCTCTGACTCAAAAAAACAAACAAACCAAACTTGGTCCATATGTGTTTCTTTGCCGTGAAGAGACGTAATGGTGGCTTTGCAGCAGAAGTCACCCTGGGAAAGGGACAGCCACGGGCCTCACCTGGGAAGGCCCGATGGAGAGCATGGTCCCTCATCCTTGAAGGAGAGCGAGGCAGTGCCCAACCTGGGCTTCTGCCAGCCTCTCGAAGGAAAGAGCCCTGGAGCTGGAGTCAAAGGATGTGGGTTCAATGACTGCTTTGGCAGAGGTGCTATGTGACACTGGCACCCGTGTTCCATCTCTGAGGCTCTTTTTCCTCCCTGTACAACAAAAAGATGGGCTAGGACATATTTAGGGATCCTTCCGACGCTACTCATTTAAGAGTTTATAGACTTCTTCCTTCTTATCCTTTAAATCACATTCTGGCCCTTCATGTTTAAAGCCTCATCTATGACTTCATATCAGGCTTGGCTGGAATAAAGTCCAATCCTGCTACCAGGTCCTGAGGTCAGGCCCCTGATGACATCTGCAGAAACCACCACCCCTTTCTCCCGTCTCTCACCCATCTCTCACCGGGCCCAGACATAGTTCTCTTCTCTCCACTGTGCACAGCCCGAGTCATTCCTGACCCAGGGCCTTTGCACATTCTGCCCTCTCTGCAGAGCCCTCTGCTGACCCCTCCAGATAAAGCAGCCCCTCCCTAAGTTTTTTGTCAACGTTTCCCCATCTTTATACCACTTACGACAACACGCAGCCCTTTAGTGAGGTCATGGCTCCCTTGTCTTGGTTTGTCTCCTGCACCAGGGTGAACATTACATGAGGCAGCCCTTGTGACAGTCACCAGGAAACTCTCTGGCACATACACAGTAGACGCTCAGTGAATGCCCGCACATGCTCCAGCCCTCCCGGCAGCCTCCCTGAGCTTCTGCTGCCCTTGGGGGCTCACATGAGAGCCTCTCCAATGGAGGTACTGGGGTCCCACCAGGCACTGCAACGATGCTGGGCTCCCTGAACCCTTCTGTCCCTCACTTCCCTCACAGCCCTTGGAGACGGGACTAGTGGGGGAAACTGAGGCCCGGAGTAGTGAAGGGCTGTGCTCAGGAGGGTAGCCCGTAGCTTGGAGCCGCTGGCCTCGTGCCACCTGCTGGCTGAGGAACACGGCCATAGGGTCCAGGCACTCTGGGTTGTGCCTTCAGACTAGAGAGTGTGGCTAAGAGCCCCGGCCCACCTGCGAGCCTGGCCACGCAGGATCACCTCCATGGGGAGCTCTGTCCCCCGTGGCCAGCAGCACTGGCCAGAACCAAGCAGGGGTGTGCGGCTCCCGTCGGGGTGTGCACCCGCCTCCAGGGAGGCAGCAAAGAGCGGCAGGAGCTGCCAGCCCTGGACTGGAACCTGTCTAGCCTGGCTCTCGTGCCTCAGGCCCGCCTACCCCACCTCTTTGAACTTGGACTTTCTCCTTTGCAAGACAACAAGAAGACTCCCCGCCCCAGGGCTTTTAGGAGTAGCAAGCGAGACAGACTGCCAAGCACTTTATTCTCTACAAAGTATCACAAAGCGCTTCCTCCTTTGATGTCTTGCAACATCCAGTTACTACCACACCAACTTTCCCTGAGGGGGAGGGAGCAGGCGAGGGCAAGGACACTCCTAGCCATGATCTTTATGGCGCACTCACTGTCCAGGCACTGGAACATCCCCAAGGGGTCTCCTCACATGCTCAGCCAGTCCTGCACCATCCCTCCCATTTTACAGGTGGACAAACTGAGCCTCACAAACTGAGCTTTGCTCAAGGCTCCCGGCCTCGGGAGCTTTCTTCCCACAGGGGACTCGGTTCCTTGTAGAGCGAAGTCCAGGTTGATCCAGGATCATGCTCTCTCCTGGGGTAGCCAGGACCCCTGGGGAGACCCTTGACCCTTGAGCTGGGGCTGCGGCATCAAGTGGTCAGCTTGGGAGGACAAGGCCCAGCCCTGGCTGCAGGACAGGCGTGCTGGGGAGCACCGGGGAACCAGCAAACCATCCGCACCTGGCCTCCCTGGGCTCACAGCCCCTGGCCCACCCTGACCCCTGGCTGCCCCCCTCACTAAATGGCCTCTCAGGTCTTTTCCTCCGCTTTCCCTCCCTCCCCACTGCAGGCTCAGCTCAGTGATGGTGCCCATATTGGCTCCAGGAAGCAATCAGACAAGATTAGTAGGGCAGGGAGAAGGTGGGACATGGAGGGGGTGGAATTGGCAGAGACCCCTGGGACAGAAAGACATCAGGGGTTGGAGAGGGGAGGGCAGGGGAGAGAGGGAGCATCGTGGGGGCGGGCAGGAGAGATGGAGGAGGCCAGGTAAGAAGCTCAGAGGGAGACAGAAAGACCCAGGGGTGTCTCCTGGCTGTGTCATGCATGGCCACGAAGCCAGGACTTAAAGCAACACACATAGTATCTTAGCGATTACTCTGGGAGTCAGAAATACTTTTTAAAAATTCTTTGGAGTTGGGTCTCACTGTGTTGCCCAGGCTGGAGTGCAGTGGCATGGCTACAGTGATCATGTCTCATGGCAGTCTCGACCTGCTGGGTTCCAGCAATCCTTCCACCTCAGCCTTCCAAGTAGCTGGGACTGATTTTTTTGATTTATTGTAGAGATGAAGTCTCACTGTGGCACCCGGGCTGGTCTCAAACCCATGGGTTCAGGCAATCCTCTCACCTCGGCCCTCCAAAGTCCTGGGATGACAGGCTTGAGCCACTGTGCCCGGTCCCCACCCCACTCTTGATGAGCATGTAGGTGGCAGCAGGGGAAGTGTCATCTCTCCCCAAGACGTCCACATCGCAATTGCTGGTGGGTGGCAGCGGGGGAAGTGTCATCTCTCCCCAAGATGTTCGCATCGCAATCGCTGGAACCTGTGGATATAGCTTCTGGCATGGTGAAACAGACTTTGCAGATGTGATTCAGTTAATGATGGGGCAGATTGTCCTGGAATTCATAGGAGGGGACAGTCCAATCACATGGGTCCTTCAGAGGCCAAGAGAGGCTGACTAAGAAGAGGATGTCAGCACGAGGATGTCAGCAAATATCACAAATGAGTCAAAATCTTTGGTTTCCCAGTGCATAGAACAGTTAGGCTTATACTCTGCAAGTTTTCTGTGAAGTGTGTGACAGCGTTGTGTCTACAAAAACAATGTCTATACTTTAATTTAAAAAAACTTCATTGCTAAAAACACTAACGGTCACTGGAGCCCGCAGTGAATCACAATCATTTTGCTGTCGGAGGGTCTTGCCCGGATGTTGGTGGTGGCTGAACAGCCAGGGTGGTGGTTGCTGAAGACTGGGGTGGCTGTCTTCAGCACCTTCTTGAAATAAGACAACAGGCCGGGCTCGGTGACTCAGCCTGTCATCCCAGCACTTTGGGAGCCCAAGGCGAGTGGATTGCCTGAGCCCGCGGGTTTGAGACCCGTCCAGGCAACTTTGCGAGACCTCGTCTCTACAATAAATAATAAAATTTTAAAAAACTAGCCGGGCGTGGTAGCGTGCACCTGTAGTTCCGGCTACTCGGAAGGCCGAGGCGGAAGGATCGCCGGAGCCCAGCAGGTCGAGGCTGCGGTGGTCGGGAGCGGCCACTGCACTCCAGTCTGGGAGACAGAGTGAGACTCCAACTCAAAAAAAAAAAAAGAAGACAACAACGAAGTCTGCCACATCACTGGACTCTCTGTCTCTAGAAAGATCTCTCTGTAGCATGCAGTACTGTTCAATATGTTCACAATGTTCACGGCATCTCCCCTAGGAGTGGAGTCCACCTCGAGACCACCCCCTTTCGCTCACCCATAGCCAGCAACTCCTTACCCAGTCGAGTTTGACCGTGAGATGGCAATGATCCAGGCTCCACTTCCAATTCTAGTTCTCTCGCTGTTTCCGCCACACCTGAGGTTATGTCTTGAACCTCTCAAAGCCATCCATGAGGGCTGGAGCCAGCTTCTTCCAACTCCTGACTGTGTTGCTATGTGGACCTTTTCCTCCGGATCACAGAGGTTGCTAAGAGTGTATAGAATGGTGAATCCTTTCCAGAAGGTTTCCAATGTACTCTGGCCAGATCCACACAAGCAATCACATTCCAAAATGAATGAGGAACGTGTTACAAAATGTATTTCTTCAACACAGGACTTGAAAATAGCAATTCCTCCTTGATCTATGGGCTGCAGAATGGATGCTGTGTTAGCAGGCATGAGGACAACATTCATCTCCTTGTACGTCTCTGTCAGAGCTCGTGAGCGACCAGATGCAGTGTCAGTGAGCAGGCCTATTTTGGAAGGAATCATTTTTCCCTGAGCTGTAGGTCTCAACAGAGGGCTTAAAATATTCAGTGGAACATGCTGTAAACAGATGCATTGTCACCCAAGCTTTGTTGTTTCAGTTATAAAGCACCGGTAGAACAGATTTAGCATAGTTCTTAAGGGCGCCAAGATTTTTGGAATCGTAAATAAGCATTGAGGCTGGGTGTGGTGGCCCATGCCTGTAATCCCAGCACTTTGGGAGGCCGAGATGGGAGGATCACTTGAGTCCAGAAGTTCGAGAGCAGCCTGTGTAACATAGTGAGAACCGCACCTAAACCAAAAAAAAAATTATCTGGTTGTGGTGGCATGTGCCTGTAGTCCAGCTACTCGAGAGGCTGAGGTGGAAGGATTGCCTGAGCCTAGAAGGTTGAGGCATGGTGAGCCATGATCATGCCACTGCACTCCAGCCTGGGCAACAGAGTGAGACTCTGACTCAATCAATCAATCAATCAATCAATCAATCAATAAGCATTGGCGTCCACTGAAAGTCACCAGCTACATTAACCCCTCACAAGAGTCACCTGTCCTTTGGAACTCTGACCAGGCACTGACTTCACCTCTTCAGGAGTCCTAAATGGTGTCTTCTTCCAACAGAAGGCTGTTCTGTCTACACTGACATTCTGCCGGGCGGTATAGCCACCTTCCTTGGCGATCTCAGCTAGATCTTCTGGAGAACTTGCTGCAGCTTCTCCGTCGGCCCCAGCTGCTTCACCTTGTGTTTCTACATTGCAGGGATGTCTTCTTTCCTTCAGCCTCGTGGCCTGACCTCTGCGGGCTTCAGACATCTCTTCATCCTTCAAGTGCTTGGGATGAGGCTTTGGTGTAAGGGAACATTGCAGCTGGTCGGTTCTGTACAGAGGGCTTGAGTTTTCCCAGCACCCGCAATCGGGCCGCTTCACTTTCTCACCATCCGACGAGCCGCCCTTCTGGTTTGCTCGAGAGTATTCCTTCTGCACTCACAACTTGGCTCAAGGGGCCACGCTTTCGGCCTGTCTCCATGTCCAGCCAACCTTCCCTCATGAAGCTTAATTATCCCTGGCTTTTGATTTAAAGTAAGACATAGGTGATTCTTTCTGTTAATTACACACCGAGATGCCACCCAGTGTTACAAACCAGCCTGACTTCAGTGCTGCTGTGTCTCAGGGATGAGGGAGGCGGAGGAGAGGGAGAGGGAGAGACAGGGACCCATCAGAACATCCAGGGGCGCCTTTGTGGGGACGCCCCCGGGCTATTGCAAGAGGAAGGTCAAGGTCAGCAGTCACAGGCCGCCCTCAAGGAAGGTTCAAGAGGAAGTCTGAAGCACTGTGAGCATGACCAGGGTGTGGCACAGAAGGGGGGTGAGCTCGTGCGGCTGGGAAGGGATGACCGCTCCACACACAGCCACCGCAGACTGGTCAGTAGAACTTGAAGCATCTGCAGAGTGCCACGAAGCCCAGTGCCAAAGCGCCAACCATACCTGACCACTTGGCCCCACTGCCCCTCCCTGTCCCTCCTCACGCAACGTGGCCTTGAGCAGAGAGGCGCGGGCTGGGGCATCTTCCGAGCCGGCCCACCACGCTCTCCCAGCAGAAGCAGGTCTGGGCCGGCAAGGCCTCCCCAGGGCAGTCTGGACCCCTGGGGAGGGCACGAGGGGGACTCTCAGGAGACAAGAACCGGATCCCAGCCCCTACCTGCAAGGACCACGAGCTTCTCAGAAACGACTCCCCAACTCCAGGCCCTATGTGAACACGCTGCGCAGCTGCAGGCCAGCGTCCCAGACTCTCTCAGACCTTCACAATCTGTCCAGTGACCCCAGGAAGGGACGGACACTGCACACGCCCTCCCTGCATGCAGGCTCAGTGCCTCACATGGTGCAGTCACTAAGCTCTGCCCCCCACTCCACACCTCTTCCTAGAAGGCCTGCCCCGGTCCCCCTGTGGGGGGAATGATCTTTGGGCTGCTGGAGCCCCCTCCCCACCCCCCACTGCCACATGCAGGCAATCAGAAGCGCCTCGGAGCTTCCACCCCTTTCCCAGTCTCAAGTGATCCTTCGCCAGCATCTCAGGCGTGGGGGGATGAAAGCTCTCTCTTCTCAAGTCCAGACAAACTTGGGGGTTTCCCCACAGGATCTGTGCTCCACCCCACCCCTTGCTGGGCTTCTTCCCCTATCCCCTCCTGTCCCCCAGCCCTCATGCTGGTTTCTTCTGGGAAACCATCTTCCTTCAATCCTTTGCCCACAAATGCTGCCTCAGGCCTGCTTCCAGGGCATCCAGACGGCCACACACATATGATCCCGAGGAGGAAACTGAGGTCAGAGAGGCTTCGCGTCCTGCCCAAGTTACAGAGCGAGTTGGGGGCCGGATGGGGTTTGGACCGCGGCAGCCCAGCCCAACACCCCACTCGCCTCACCGCCTCTCTCCCTGACTCCCCCCAGCCCCCAGAGATGGAGGACATGGGGGGGTTGCCGGGGAGAGGCCTTTAGGAAAGCCCAGTGGTGAAAACTCCGTGGGAGCCTTGGGGTTCATCAAAGCGGCAGAAAAGCAGACTCATCAGTGACCAGCTCCCAGGCCACGCACACGCGGTTCTAAAACCAGCCCACGGGTCCCTCCCTGGGCTGCTCCCCCGTCCCCAGGAGGAACCTGCATGGTCCCCACTCCTGGAGCCACACGGAGCCCAGCCCAGGCGGGGTGTGTTTCTCAGCCTAGGACAAAGGCCCCAGCGGCCGAAGGAGCTGGCAGGTCCTTCTGCCAGGGCAGCCCCGGCGTGGGCTGGAGAGAAGCTGATCGCCTGGTTAAGCCCCGAGCCCCACTCGGCTCCCTGTGGGCCCTTTGGGAAGAGAGAAAGAAGAATCAAAAAAGCCCCTCTTTGCTCTTGGCCTGGGCTTAAGCCTTGGAAACAAAAGCTGATCCGGGGACCTGCTCTTAGGGGGGAGGGGCCCAGCAGAAATTAATTATCCAGGAAGCCCCACCACATAGGCCGTGGACAGCAGCCTCCTACCTGGGTGGGAGTGAGCACCTAAGCTCCCAGGGACGGGGTGTCTCTACCTGCCAGCGTGTCCCAGATCCCGAGGGAGGGTGCCTTTTAAGAGGGAGAAATAGCGACCCAGGTGAGGTGTGTGTCAGCCCCGGGGTCTGCACGCAGGCTGGAAGGGCTGGCACCTTCTGTTCTGCAGGGTGGCCTGCCTGCTCCTGGGCCCCACTACCCTGCCTGGCCACCTGTCCGGGCTTACCTTATTCACCCCCGGAGCCACTGCGGGCAAGCCCTGTATGATGACACCACTCATCCTCATAACCCTCATCTAGCCTGGAAGGTAACGTCATTCAAAGTGATTATTAGTCCAGTGCTGTTGGCAAAAACAGGAAGGGGAGACTAAAGCTGTGGCATCTAGGAGGGCTTCCTGGAGGAAGCAGAGAGTGAAGCCTGTGGCCCCAAGGCAGCTAGAATCAAATGAGAAATAATTACCTGAGAGTTGCCACTTGCTGCATGCCAGCTCATAGCTAGGGCTTCTTTTGAATCACCAAACCAGCCCGGAGGTGGTCTTACTATTCCATGTCACAGAGGAAGGAATGGGCCCCAGAGAGGTTGAGCTACTTGCCTAAAGTCACTAAGCCAACAGGAAGGAAAGCCAGCATTTGAACCCAGGTTTGTGTGTCCCCAGCACCCGCTCCGTCCTGAGTCATAGAAAGCCAGACCCGGGCTCTAGAGCGCAGGGTACAGAGACAGTGTCTCTGCTGGAGCGTGGAGGCAGGCCTCCCGGAGGAGGTGTCCTCAACTGTAGAAGCTTTAGGCAGGCAGAGTAGGGAGGAAGGGCATTTCTGGCAGAGGGGAGCGTGCTGGCCAAGACACAGGAGGGCGTGAGGGCAGTGTCAGCAAACAGCCTCATTGGGTGGACATCCCAGGGTGCTACTGGAAAATAAGTCCTGATGCCAGGATGTTCCAGCCAGTCCTCCCAAGAGGTCCTTGAAGCGGCCGTGATGGCTGGCGGGGGAGCCACAAAGCTTCCGTGGACAGATGAGTGTCCCCAAAGTGGGTGGGTGGCAGGATGTCTGTTGCAGGAAGTGACAGGCTGCTGCAGGGCCGGCGGGGGGCAGGGGCAGTGGGGCTGGGGGGGCCATGATCGCCATGAGGAGGGGCAGTGCCGGAGGCCCGCCACAACTGCCCCTCCTTGGGTCCCTGGGACGGCGAGGGTGCCGCAGAGAGAGGCAGACCCCCGGGGTCACGGCACTTGGGGAAAAGTGAGGGGCTTGTTCCCGGCCTGCGACCCAGCTGTCACCACAGGGAGAGGCGGCATCCGGCAGAGAAGACCCTTTGGGGGCTGGGAGGGTGGAACTAGGGGGTCTTGGTGGAGAACTGGACACAGGGGTTGGGCTGGGAGGGATGGAGGAGCGGGGGAGGAGGGGGAAGGAGGGGGTGCCAGGGATGAAATGCAGTTTCTTTCCACAGAGGGTGCTGGGGAGGGTCATTCATTCATTCACAGCATGCACGGTGCGAAGTGTCGTGCGGGTGTCAGATACAGACGCTGGCCTGCAGGTTGAGGGTGGGGCCCTCGGAAGGGGGTGGCCCAGGTCCCCACCCCACACACGGCCCCCCTGGGACCGGGGCCCCAGGGTTCGGGCTGCTTGGCCTCTCGGCAGGCATCCACTTCTCCTCGGATGACGTCAGGGAAGGGGCCGACTGTGACAGGGGCCGAGTGTGTGGCCGGGTGGCCGGCACCTGCCAGATGCTCGGGGGAGCAAAGGTTTCCGTCACGCTCTCCTCGCTCAGCCTCTCTGATCAGTAGCCTCTCAACGGGTCCTGGAAGCCTGGCCACTGCATGTCAGGGGCTGTGGTGCTGGCTCTCCCTCTGCTGAGACCCCCACCCCATCCCGGCTCCTAGCTCATTCAGGTCTCTGCTCAAATGTCCCCTCCTCCGGGAAGCCTTCCCAGATCAGCTCCTCCCCACCAGCCACTCCCTGCCACCAGCAGGGCAAACTGCTCCATGAAGTTATATAACGTGCTCAAGAAGGCAAGCCCCACGTGGGCAGGCAGAGATCGTTCCCTGTGTCCCAGCACGGGGACTGCCCTGTGCATAGTGGACAATCAGCCCACATTTGTGAATAATGAATGAATGAGTAAAAGAATGACCCACTCTGACGACCCAGCTTCTGCAGCAGGCCCTGGGACCCGTTAACGGACCATGTGGACGAGCGCAACGAAGTCCTGGTTTGGATGCCTGGACATGCTTGCTCCCATGTCCCAGCTGGGCTCCCCAGGGCTCGTGTAAGCCTGGGCAAGGGACAAAGACACACGGCAACAAGCACCAGCTCAGTGTGCCAGAGTACCCTGACATCTTTTGGTGGAGGGGCACACCTCTCGCCTGGGCTCCGAGCTCTGAGTGCATGTGATCTCTTCGGGGTTCCCGAGGCAGAGACAGCCCTTCAGCAGGTCTGATAGGGCACAGACAGGGTTCCCAGAGGCCCTCTCCTGCTTGTTTCTCCCTCTACTCCAAGCCAGAGTCGCAAGCCAGCACTCCGTGGGCCAAACCTCCTTTGGCCTACCACAGCAACGGCAGAGTGGCTTTTTAAAAAAAGATAGTGAATGGCCGGCGCGGTGGCTCAGCCTGTCATCCCAACACTTTGGGAGGCCGAGGCGAGAGGACTGCCTGAGCCCAGGGGTTCGAGACCAGCCTGGGCAACTTGATGAGACCCCATCTCTACAATAAATCACAAAAATTGTCAGGTGTGGTGGCGTGTGCCTGTAGTTCCAGGTACTTGGAAGGTTGAGGAGGAAGGAGCGCCTGAGCCCTGCAGGTTGAGACTGCGGTAGCCATGAGTGTGCCACTGCACTCCAGCCTGGGTGACAGAGTGAGACTCCAATTAAAAAAAAAAAAAGTGGATTAGCTTGGCAATCATTAACAGCGGGAAAACACTTATTTTTCAAAATGTCAGAGGATCCTATGCTCCTGGAGCTGAAAGGTGGCTTTTCCCTTCAGGTGGGGCGTGTATTGACGTTCACTGCAGTCCCCACCTCTCCCTGGTGTCTTCCAGACAAAAGGGCCATGTGGAAGTGCCCTTTGTCAGTGGACCTGGGCTGCTGGCACGTTCGTGAATTTGTTTTCGCGCTCCCTGCTCTCTTGTCTGTGGTGGGTGCCTGAACCCTGTGGGGACCTGGATAAGCCCTGGGTAGGGGGCCCCTTCTGCTGCAGTCTCCTCGCCTGTGAAGTACAGGTGACCTTCCCTCCCAAGAGCAAAGTTGATAACGAACATGTGTGTGGCCGGACTGGGGCTGGCGCCTAATCGCTGCTCTGTGAATACCCCCTTCCCCTTCCTGCCCGGCCAGGCTGGCCCAGCCACTCTTCCTCCTCCTGCCAGCAGACACATACTGAGTACCACCTGTATGCCAAGTCCATGTGAGACCCTGGGAGGCAATGGCATGGAAATGGACACAGCCCTCCCCACGTGCTTGCAAACGGTAATCCAGAAGCAAAAGCTGCCACTCCAGTCCAAAACACACGCTGTGCAGGCCATAAGGAGACAGAGCAAAGATGAGAGGACGGTCCCTGCGGAGGGGCAGCTTCCGTGAGCACTAAGGAATGAGAGGCCTGTCAGGGGAGCGGGCTGGACAAACGCCACAGGCAGAGGGAACAGCCTGTGCGTGGCCCTGAGTCAGGAAAGGACGTGCACTGATCTAGGAAATGAGACAAGGCTGCTGCGGGTGGCATGGGCTGGGGTAGGGGAAAGGTCATGTGGCCTGTGGGGCTGGATCATGCCGTGCTGTCCCGACCGCTGGAGGAGTGGGGGTTTGATTCTCAGCACGGCGGGAGCCACAGCATGCTGGGAGAGACACAGTTGATGGAAATCACATTTCAGAACGCCTGGGCTGTGAAGCAACAGGATAACCCCATACACCTATTAAAATAGCTAAAGTCCAAAAAAACTGATAATGCCAAGTGCTGACAAGCATGTGGAGCAACAGGTACTCTTGCTGGGGGGACACAATGGTATGGCCATCTTGGCAGACACTTGGGCAGCTTCTTACAAAGCGAAACACGCTCTTACATGTACTCCAACAATCGTGCTCTTTGGTCTTTATCCAAATGGGCTGAAAACTTGTGATGGCCAGGCGCGGTTGCTCAAGCCTGTCATCCCAGCACTTTGGGAGGCCAAGGCGAGAGGACTGCCTGAGCTCAGGGGTTCAAGACCAGCCTGGATAACTTGGTGAGACCTCATGTCTACAATAAATCAAAAAATCAGCCGGGCATAGTGGCACACACCTGTGGTTCCAGCTACTCGGAAGGCTGAGGCGGAAGGATCGCCAGAGCCCAGCAGGTCGAGGCTGCAGTGGCCGTGATATGGCACCGCACTCCAGCCTGGGTGACGGAGTGAGACTACGACTCCAAAAAAAAAAAGAAAAAAGAAAAAGAAAATTTGTGTCCACACAAAAACTTGCACACGTATGTTTATAGCCCCTTTATTCACGATTGACCAAAAACTGGAAGCAGCTAAGCTGTCCTTCAGCAGGTGAATGGATGAGCAAACTGGTGCATTCATCCAACAGAATATCATTCTGCAATAAATAGAAATTAACTGCCATGCATGGAAAGATGTGAGGACTGTACCTGTGTGCTACTCAGGGAGAAAGGCTTGTCTGGAAGGGCTCCAGGCAGTATGCTTCCAATTCTAGAACATTCTTGCAGAGGCACAGCTATGAGGACTGGGAAGACCAGCGGTCATGGGGCTCCAGGGGCAACAGCGGGGTGACTCGATGCAGCTCAGAGGATTGTAGGGCATGGACTCTATTCTGTAAGACTCGGGGATGGCAGTCACAGGTGTCAGGCAGTTGTCACGACCCGAGGAACGTACAGCGCAAAGGCAGCCTTGAGGAAGCCATGGGCTTTAGTTAGCAATAATGTATCCATACTGGTTCCATTGTAACAAATGTGTCACGTGAACACAAGATGTCAATAACAGGGGAAACCATGGGAGCGGTATTTGGAACCTAAAATGGCTCTGAAAATCAAGTTGATGAGTTAAAAAATCATCCTGTTATGTACTTCAAAGACTGGGTTACAGTGGCGAGACAGGGTTGGTGGGAGGGGCTGGAACAGGGTGGGGAGACTGGGTGTCCTGGAAGGAGATTGCAGTGGCTTCCATGACAGGGAAGCCACGACAGAGAGAAGATTCACAAGCCACATGGGGTGGAATGGGCAGGTACCAGGGATGGCCTGAATACAGGGGAACAGGAGAGTCGGGGGGCCTCCCTGGTAGTGGCCGTGGGCGGGCCGGGGGCGCTAAGGCTCCGTTCACAGCAGCTGGGCTGCAGGAGGGGTGGGACCAAGGGCGGGGAGCTGCTGGCCAGCAGGGTGCCCGTGGGACATGCAGATGCCGGGGGTCATGAGTGCAGGACAGAGGTCCAGCTAGATTCTCAGGTTCTTCCTCACACAACATGAGCTCACACTCAGGAGTCCAGCACAGCCTGCCTTCCTGGGGCCCCGTCTTGGAGCTGATTTCATTGTGGATTCACCCACGGCCACATCGGCCCCGCAGAGGCCCTGAGGACCCCTCACCCCTCTACAGATGAGGAAACTGAGGAATCTCTGAGGAATCGGGAGAATGGCTAAGACACTCAGTCCACAGCACGGGGCTTACACCACCCTTCCCCAAGCCCTTGTCCCCCCGCCCTCGGGCACACCTTTTCTCCAGCTCAGTGCACTTCCAAGGAAAAGGCATCTTCCTCGGGGCCGAGATGTGGACGGGTGTCTTGAGAGGTCTCAGAATCACGAGTGTTTTGGGCACACTGTGCCCTGAGAGGTGGATCATTTGGCCTGAGTTCAGGCCAAGGCTGTGACCAGAACATCCTCCTCCATGCTGGATGGGACATCCCACCCTCACCCAGGAGAGCCCTGCCTGGAGACCATTCCACTGTCCCTGCCTGGCTGTGCGGCCTCCTGCATCTGGGACACTGGCCCAGGAACCTCCTGGGGCCCCAGGACACAGGAGGGACCGCCGTGGGAGGGGATGGACGCCGTGCCTCCAGGGGGACACGGACAGGCTGCCCTGGCTCTAGGTTCACAGTGGGGGTGTGAACGGCCATAGGTTTGGGGTGAAGAGGTGAGCTGGACAGACAGCAGGGTGGACTCACAAGCCACAGACACTCCGTCCTCGCCTGTCTCCCGGGCACAGTTTTATCCACACTCCTGAGCTCGAGGCTGGGGCTGCCTCAGCCCCTCCCTGTCACCACTCCCCAGAAGCCCGTCGCCCAACTTGCAGGGAGAAGGCGTGAGACCCCGGACATCTTCCGCCAGCCACTTCCACGCCCCTACGCAGCTCCCCATTTCACAGACAAGGAGACAGAGGCTCAGGGCGGGGAGTGACTTCCAGGGCCACACGGCCTCCATCTCAGGGCATCTTGACCCCCGCCCCACTCCCTCCTCTCTGCACCGCTGCCATCCCCAGATGCCCTCAGGATGCAGACCCCAGGACGGGGCCCTGTCTCGCCTCTCAGGCCACTTGGCACCGGCCCGAAGCTTGTGGGTGCTTGTGGGTCTCGGTGTGTCTGCTGGCTTCCCCTGTGGGGACCCCTGTGGGGTGGCAGCCACACTCAGGATCCGGAAGAGCGGCCCAGCTAGGGTCCCAGGATGGCCTGGAAGGGCTGTGGGGGGCGGGGACCTCGTGGGGTGTGGACGTGGCAGGGACTGCTGGCTCCACCCCTCCCAGGGCCCCTGTGAACCAAAGGCTCCTGGGCTGGCCACAGTGGGAGCACCCGAGAGGCCACATGCCTTCCACCGTGAGAAAGTCCCCACACCGAATGCCCTTGCCTGTGGAAGGGAGTCCCCGGGCCCACCAAGTGAGGTTCTGGAAGCTGGCACACACTGCTCTGGGCACGGAGGGCAAAGCAGACCCAAAGGAGGAATGGTATTGGACAGAAAGACTCCATCAAGCCCCTCTGCAGACAGCCCAGCCACTGACCAACTGTGGCCGACTCACGCTCCGCACAGAATCCGAACACCATGAGCATCTATCCACAGGCCGCATGGACAGTCAGGGTGTGGCCTGTGGCATGAAGGGCCCTGGCTTTAGGGCCTGATGTCTCTGGTTTCAAATCCTGACTCTATTACCCGCTAGCTGTGTGACAATGGGCAAGTTGCTTAACCACTCTGTACTGCAGCACCCTACTGTCTCATTCGGTGAGAGGAGATGAGGCCCGTGAAACCCTGGAGTAGCACCTGGCACACAGCAGGCGTGGGTGCTAATCTTGGTGACACTCGCAGGCAGCTAACACAATGGTCCCCAAAAGCCCACAGCTGGCGACAAGTTGGCACAAACTTTCCTACAGCAGTCCTTGCTCCAGGAAGGCCCTGCTTTCTACTGCGACCCCCAGACTCTGCAGAGTGAGGGTGTTCACAGCCCCGCCCTCCCACACCTGTCCTCCAGTCTTGGATGGCAGATATTGCCGTCATTCCACTGAATGATGGGAAAGGGAGGCTGAGAGGAGAGGATATCCTAGCCCAAGGCCCACAGCCAGGAAAGGAGGCGCACCCTGCCTTGGGTGACAGGTAGCCCAGTCTACCGGGGTCCTTGCTGGGTCCATTACAGAGGCCTGAGACCCCTGCAAGGGCTGGGTCTGAGGACACGGCCCAGGCGACCTGGGCCAGACAACCTGGGGCCCAGACAACCCACCCTGACGCACTCCTCTTCCATCAGGGCCAGGTACGCGGCGGCGGCACCCCGCCCCAGCCTGGAAGGAGACTCTGGATAGCCCCGACACCTGTGTCCAGCTCAAGCCTGCCAGGAGGCCTCACGCAGGAGGAGTCCCACCTGGACGCATCACGTCAGCAAGACCCGCCCCACCCTAGGAGGTCCGCCCATGCTGGGGCCTCAGAGCCCAGCCGTGGAGTAGGGTACACATTACAGGAGGCCCAGCCAGAAGCTCTAGGACACTGGAGTGGCACCCACTTCCTGGTGGCATGAACAGGCCACTTACTCAACTGGGCCGGGCCTCATCCCCCTCATCTGTACAATGGGGAGAAAGTCAGCCCTCCTGGCAGTCCATCCTGGGTGGATCTGCAAAGGCTTCCTTCCAAGCAGTCTCTGGAGAGAAAGGAGCTGGCTGGTCTCAGGCCCTCCCGGGCTGCTTCCAAGATGCCAACGGTTTGCAGGCAGGGTCGAGATCAAAAGCGATCCCGCCTACCTGCGATATTCAGGAGTCAAGAGCACTGGGGTCAGAACCCTTCCCTAACACCGCCCCCTGACCCGCGCCCGCTCCCCAGAACAAAGTCGATCACCCCGTCCTCAGCACAGCTCCTGAGCCATGGTCATGTCTGACCACACTGAACCGGAAGGATGGGCTTGGTGTCCATCTCTAGGACAGAGAAAAACGTATGGAGGACACGGGTGGGCAGATGTTAATTTGTATATTTTCAGCACAAAGCAAAGCCCTCGGCACCCGCTGGTGCCAATAAGCCAGTGTGGCATCAGTGAACGAATGAATGAATGAATGGACAGCAGAATCACTGTGGAAGTGTCAGATACACAGTCTGTCCTCGCTCAGGCTTCTCCCGAAATGGAATAATTCAGGAACAGCCACTGGCCTGCAAGGCAGGAAGCGCGTGTTTACGCGGAAGGCCTCCTCGGCTGGGCTTGAGGAGCGGCCTGGAATCCCAGGCACCTTCCATGGGCCCTGGCTTTATCTCCCGCTTTCCCCTTCCTCCCATTGTCCCGTCTGGTTTCCCACAGCCCCAGGCCAAGGCCCCAGCTTTGTTTGAAGGTCACCGGGTCCTAGTGCCCCTTCTAGGGAAGCATTCCTAGCGACCCTCCCCCACACAGCTTGGCTTCCTCACAGACACAGAGGCCTCCACATTCCCTGTCCTGGGGCACAGCAGGGCGGGTGATCAGAAGCCCCCAAAGAGGTCAACTGATGAGCTGAGATGGGGGGGAGGGGGGGAGGGGGGGAGTGACAAATTACCATGGCAAAAAAATCACCAGGGCGTGTCAAGCATGGTGGCTCACGCCTATAATCCCAGCACTTTGGGAGGCTGAGGTAGGAGGATCCCTTGAGCCCAGGAATTAGAGACCAGCCTGGGCAACACTGTGAGACCTTGTCTCTACAAAGAAGAGAAAAGATATAAATCAGCTGGCCCGTAGTCCCAAACACTCAGGAGGCTGAGGCGGAAGTATTGCCTGAGCCCGGGAGGTCGAGGTTGCTGTGAGCTGCAATCGTGCCACACCACTCTGGCCTGGGCAGCAGAGTGAGACCCCGACGCAACGAACGAATGAGTGACTGAATGAAAGAATGGATAAATAAATAAAGAACCAGGGCCCCTAAATTAGAATGTGAACAGCGAGAGCTAGGGGTAGGGGGTGAGGGCAGGGTGCCCACCCAGGATGGGTACCCCCCCATCCTTCCTTAGCGGCAGGGACAACATGGAGGGCACATCCCCAAAGCATGAGAAACCCAGAGGGGTCTGAGGACACGGCTGAAGAAACAGATGACCCCCCAGTGGCCTTCACTGCAAACCCTTGGCTGTGATGGTCAGGCGGCTTGCACGGGGAAGGAGAGTTCGGGAGGCGGGAGGCAGCGGTGGGGACGGGCAGGACCGGGCCTTGCTTTCAGTGGCTTCGTGCGCAGAGTCTAGCATGTGACGGGACACACGTCCCCCAGGGCCTGGTCTTCAGGCTGCGTTGTCGACGGCCTCAGTGCTGGCCTCTTTCTGCTCCTCCCCCTCCCTCCTCCAGCTACTCCTCACAGGAGGTTCTCTAATGGTCTTGGAGTGACGAGAGGTGGTGCTGATGACAACACAAACATCTCATGACTGTGTCACTTGTGTTCCTAAGCCCATCAAGACCTCTGCTTTCAAACGTTGTAACGAACAGAGAGACGACACGGATGCCCATTGCGGCCCTCACGTCGACTGAGAGCTGACTCTGTGTCAAGAGTGCAGTTCAGAGCGGATTTTGCAAAGATTCAGAAAGCATCCTCAACCTGCCTGGGGTCACACAGCCTGTGGGTAAAGAACTCAGCTCTCCCTGATGTAACTCCCTTTCATTCCCTTAACGGGGTTCAGTGGGACTTTGATGATGCAACCGGGGAAACTGAGGCCCGGGTCCATGGCTTCTCCCTTCTGTCCCAGGGAGCGGAGTCCTCGTCTTCATTTTCAGTCTGGCGTTTTCCTGCAATTAGACCGCGTCTCCTCAGGCTGCTGGGAAGTGCGGCTGAGAGGGGCTATGGCTCCAGACAGCTGGCTGTCCCCCAGACCCTGGGGTCGTCCTTCCGGCGTGGATGCTGTGGTTGGGAAGGGCTGCCCGGCCAGGAACTCCATTTCCCAGCTTCCTCTGCGCCTGTGCGGCCGCATGACCCATCACCACGAATGGGCGTGGAAATGGCTTGTGCGGCTCTACCAATGTGACCAGGAAACAGAGTCGCCTTCTGCACCCTTCCTCCCTCCTTCCATGGTGACATTGGAAGATGGAAGGACCTTGGGCCCCAAACGCGGTGCGGAAAGCCGCCTACCAAACTCCTCACTGAACGGCTGCCGAGTGCGAGAAAAGTGTGTGCTGAACTCAGCCACTGAGATCCTGGGTTTGCCTCATGCTGCCTTCCCTGTTGGCGCATCGTCTTGGGTTCCTAATTATTCCAATCACCTCATCCACCCCATCCTTGGCAACCAATCCCAAGAGAGACCTGGCAACCTCGAGCGCAGACAGAAGCTCGCTTAAAACAGGAATGACTCCCGAGCGCCTCCTGTCCCAGCCCTGTCTCAACCTGTGGAAGTTCTCTGGGAATCTCTAGCCCGTCACCCCCGCCCCAAGCCCGGTGGTGGCCTTCTCTCTCTCCTGACTTCCCCAGGAAAGGCACCCTCTCCAAGAAGTCGTCTACTCCGCTCACCACTGCTCCACTGTCCACTCGCTTCTCAACTCTTCCGAGCCGGCCTCCCTCCCCAAGAAACAGGCCCAGCCGAGGCCACCATCACAGCCAAGGTATGGAAGAGATTCAGTCCCTGAACCTCCGTTCCTGTGTCAGATGGCCTTGGCTCTCAGGAGCACGGCCGGGCTGACCACACTGCCTGTCCACACGCCTGACTCCTTCCGACCCTCACTACCACCCTGAGGGGTCATCCAGCTCATTTGTGGAAATTTCTGCAGAACCCTACTGATGGCTGGACAAGGGTCTTGTCAGGGATGACGAAGAGGAGAAGGAGGTGAAGACGAAACCCTCCCTGCCCCAGAGGCTTGCAGTCCAGGTAGGGTGGAGCGCGTTCCCATGTTTTAGACGAGGGCATTGAGGCTCAGTGAAGCTAGGTGTCTAAAATAACACAGCCAATGAGTGTCCTCTTGCCCACAGACCCCACACGGGATGAAATCTGAAGCAGATGATCAAGGGAGATGACGCGCCTGGACAGAGGTCAAAACCTTAACAGGCACCCAACTCATCGCTCCAACACAAGGACAATGAAAGAACTAGAACTGTCTCAGTTCATCTTTTCTTCTGCCTGATTGTATCATCTGTGATGTTCTCACTGGCTGTTGAGTAATCCCCAGTGAGACCCAAGGAGATGTCTTGGTCCTCATCTTTTAACTCCATGAAAAACAGCCCCATTTTAAGTGAAATCATTTGATCTTAGAGCAGGTTACAGTCCCTCTCTGTGAATCAGTTTATCCGAGTGTACAGTGAGTTTAAGGTGCTAAACTGGTGGTCTCTCTGGGTTGTTGCAGTCTTCAGTGTCTGTGGTTCTAGTATCTTCTCACTTGTGTATCAGACATCGGAACCTGCCTCGCCTATCCTCCTGCGTCCTAAAAAGTTAACTCTTTTTGGGGGGGTGGCTCAGAGTCTCACTCAGTTGCCCAGGCTGAGCCTTCTGCCTCAGCCTCTCGAGTAGCTGGGACTACAGGTGCGCGCCGCCATACTTGGTTAATTTTTTAATGTAGAGATGGAGTCTCACTGTGTTGCCCAGGCTGGTCTCAAACTCACAGGCTCAACCAAACCTCCTGCCCTCAGCCTCCCAAAATGCTGGGATGGCAGGCATGAGCCACTGGACCCAGCAAATCTTAACATTTTATTAAGTGCATATCTGGGATGTCACAGCATTCACTCGTTTATCTTTCATAGAAACCCTAGGAAGCGATCATTTTGCATGAGGCTCCCAAGGCCCAGAAAGTTTCAGGAACTTACCCCAAAACGCACAGGGTGAGGCCAGATTTGGATTTGATCCCAAGCAGTCTCACCCTTAAGTGTCATGCTGTCACTTCTCGTGGCCCCGTCTCCTGTAAAAGACTCTGCTCGTGGCCTCTGGGAAGTGGAGAGTGCACCACGTGATGTTTCCCCCAGGACAGCCTACCCCTCGACTGCCAGAAGGCATAGCCTGGTGCGGATGGCCTGCCTAACAGCGGGAGAGGTGTGGACGCAGGGCCCAGGCACCGCGTGGCTCATGGTCAAGGTGAGTGGGCAGACCATGCTCGTCAAAGCAGAGAGCCTGAACCACCCTGCAGGAGCCTGTCCCGGAAGACAGAATGCCTCCGTGTCCTGGCCCCACATCCTGCCTCGCTTGGCCCCTTGGGGGACTCCCTGGAGTCCTGCCTCGGTCTTGGTGCTGCCTCCCTCGACGGGCTCGAGCGTGGGTGGCCGGCTGGCCCTTCGTCCCACGGAGCGAGTGAAGCCGACACCTCTGAGCCAGGTGGGCCCCCGTCCCCTTGACGGACGCGTGTGCAGTAGAAAGCAACATGCTGCAACAAGCAAGCCACTGGCTCGGGCTCTGGACTTCTCTGTAATATACAGATTTTTGCTGTCACAATATTTATTAGCAGGATTCTACAAACAGAGCACTGGTGTGAGAGACAGTGTATATAAAAGAGAAAAGAGAGAGAAAGGGGTTAAGAAAAGAAAAAAGAAACAAGAAACCTTCCCAGCTCAAGAAAATGGAAAAAGCAGGGTACACAGCAGAGGAGAGAGAAGTCAATTAAATCATGATAATTACTTCCGCTCTGTGCCCAGGAGCAGCACGCGCGTCTATTAATTACGAGTTCCATGTTGACTGCGGCCGTTTGACTTCAAGTCGGCTGCCAGTGTGCTCTGTAATCACGTTCTCCCGGGGAGCAAATGTGTGAAAATATTTTCACCATGACAATTAGCAGTTATAAAGAACCCAGTGCACGTGCACGCGTGTACGTGCATGTGCACACACACACACAGCCAGGTTCCCTGGGCCCCTGTGATTGGCATGGAACAATTTCCAATGTCCCCCACCCCCACACCCTGGCGGTCAAACTGCCCCAACCCCAGCCCTGTAATGACCAGCTCTTCGAATGAGCACCAAGCAGCCTGCCGGGTGCCAGTTCCCAACAAAAGCACAGCACAAGAGCCTGAGCAAAGGGTTACCTGGGCCAGGCTGGGCCCAGACCATCCAGAGAAGGGCCTGTCAACCCTGAAGGGAGGGCTCAGAGCAAGTGATTCCATCCTCAGACCCACACCTAGACACCGGACACATCGATGGCGTGGACTCCAGAGAATGTCCCGAGCAACCCCGGGAACGTGGGTCTGAGAAGACGCCTCTCTCTGTCAGACAGGCAAGGCCCATGGTGCCGGCCCGGGAGGGGCCCGTGTGGTCTGACTCTGGACCGTCAGGGTCAGGGACGATGTAAGGGTCAGGTAGGCCACTTGGCAAATGGGGAAACTGAGACTCAGATCATGCACTTTTTTTTTTTTTTTTTGAGTTGGAGTCTCACTCTGTCGCCCAGACTGGAGTGCAGTGGCACACTCTCGGTCATATACTTTTAATGTCAGGGCCAGAACTCAGGCCTGGGCCCCTGAAACCCCAGCCAGGCTCTCTCGATAACAGTATGGGCCATACTGTACACCAACACTTCAATACAGTCCTCATTGCTTTATAGGGCCCGGCACATGAAGAAGATCAGTCAATAACAGTCTGCATCCTCCTCCCTTCCCCGGCAAGGGTAAAGAAAGTCAGGGCTTGGTGGCTCAGCCTGTAATCCCGCGCCTTTGGGAGGCTGAGGTGAGTGGATTGCCTGAGCCCACGGGTTCGAGACCCGCCTGGGCAGCGAGACCTCATCTCTACAATAAATCAAAAACTCAGCTGGGCGTGGTAGCACATGGCTGTAATTCCGGCTACTCGGAAGGCTGAGGCGGAAGGATCGCCGGAGCCCAGCAGGTCGAGGCTGCGGTGGCCGGGAGCGGCCGCTGCACTCCAGTCTGGGCGACAGAGTGAGACTCCGACTCAAAAAAAAAAAAAGTCAGACACTGGCTGCTGTGATTCCCAGCCCTGGGGAATTGGGAGGGGACATGGGAGGAGGGTGGGGGCAGGAAGGGGACGAGGTGCTCCAGCCCTTCCTAGAGTGAAGTGGGCACTGGCCTCTCCACTCCTTTCTTGGAGGAAAGAGGTAGGCAGCTGGGTCTCAGATGCAGGACTCCAGGCCACCGGCCCCACCTGCCGTGACCCGTTAGAAGCAGAGAGCCAAGCGAGGACCCCGGTTGGTCTCTGCTCAGCTGGTGGGGCTGGCCAGGAAACCCCGGGGGCCCAGGCACTCCCTGGCTTCAGACAGAGGAAGATGAGGGTCAGGGCCTGGGAGGGCTGTGTCCTGCAGGATGTATAGAAATAGCCTCCCCTGCCCAGGGAGGGTGGCAGGGGCGGGGCCGTGGAGGGAAATGGGCTTTCCTGTCATTCACTGGCCGTCCTGCGCGGGCCAAGTTAAACAAGGGACTTGCCACAGGGCACACCTAGCCGGCTGCAAAATCTGGACATCCTGACTCTAAGGCTGGTGCTCCGTGCCCTCCTAACCTAGAAATACTCAAGGCCAAAGGGAGCAGACATCAGCGCTCGGCATGGAAAGAATCCGAACCCTGCAGAAACGCCCGGCCTCGCTTCCCAGATGGGGGAGCTCACCACAGGGCTCTCCCCTCCCGCCAGACGTCCCACTTTCTAAGCAGAGGCAGCTTGGTTACCCCCAGGACCGCCGTCCAGCTGGGTTTAAGCCACCCAGGGTGAAGTGCCCGGACCACAGTGGCCAAGGGCTGGGACCCAAAACCAGGTGGCCTGGGCGTGGCTTCCATCCCCGGGGCCTTGTGTCCCCATCTGTGAAGCAGATGGACTAGACGCTCTGTCTTGTTCCCAGCGCATCGTGTGTCTTCTGTGTGTGGGCTGTGCTCGGTAGATGTCCTTCCACACCTCAGCGCCACCCTGAATTTGAGTTCCCACATCTCGCCTCTCCTCAAAAGGAGTCCCCACACTCACGCTCCAGCCTCACAAGGGCGCCCCTTGGACCTGACCATGTGACTTGTTTTGACCAATGGGATATCAGAGCAGAGGCGTGAGTGTGCCTGAGGCTGGCTTTGTACTCTGGACGACTGCCATGGGAGGACATGTCTCAGCCTGGGCTTTAGAATAGACACGAGCAGAATTGGCCACAGGCAGCTGGGGGCCCATGGAGGAAGGGAGACACGGGGAGCCAACACCCATCCAACGCAGCCAGTTTGGGGCCCCAAGCCAAGGTCCAGGCCAGCCCAGTCACACTGCACTCAACTTGCAGCCCTTGAACATGAGAAGCAATGCTACTCTAAGTCACTGAACTCTGCAGCCTTTTGTTACGTGGCATTCTTTTGGTGACAGCTACAACTCCCATCTTACCCTGAGAAAGAGAAGTTGAGTGGCTTGCTCAGCTCATGCCATGGCAGACAGCAAAGCCAGTCCGAACCCAGGATGGCGCCTTCAGCATGCCCTCGTGGCCTCCTGGCATGCTGATCTGTAGGTGCTCACCAGGGGTTCCTGGGGGAGGCCAGACAGCCCTGATGCCCCCCTCCCAACCTCACACTTCCCTGAGAGGGCAGCTTCATCCCAGGGCCCTGCTGCCCTTCCCTGGCAGGGACAGAATCGAGGGGAAACGTGGGAAGAGGGAGAAGTAGACAGCAGCTTGGATGGAAAAGCTGCCAGGCTCCTGCTTGGATGGCTCCACAGTGCGCCCCTTCCTGCTCCCAGACGGGTGGCAGGCTGGGGGCCAGAACCTCCAGGAAGTCTATACTCACTTGGATTCAGAAGCAGAATTCACCGGAGTCAGGTGGGCTCAGGGAAGCAGGAGAGCCCCGGGAAGGTCAATGCATTTCTCCTCGACACATTCCCTAAGGGACTATCAAATGCCATCTCCAAATGTGCATGGGGCCCTCGCCAGCTCCAAGGAGGTGCAGCAGGAAGAGCTGTGTTTGTGGCAAGATGGATCCCAATTGCACGCTGCCTCTTGCGAGCTGCGTGGCCAGAAATAAGTTCTCTGGGCCTCAATCCTTGTGTAGGGAGACAGGCGTTAAGACCCACTCCCGGGGTTGCTGTGGGGACTGCATGGGCTGTGCGCACCAGGGTCTAGAGTCAACACGGAGGAACATGACATCGGCTGCTAGTATTCTCTGATATCGGCTTGTGCTAGGGCGCATACAACACCCGGAGTCTGATGAACCAGAGAGGAAAAAACACAGATGCTGAATCTAGGTACAAGCACACAGGTGTCCCAACATTTTCAGTCCCCATTGATCCAGGGAAGACAAGTGTATGGCATGCGTGCCTATTCCCCCTGGGTCTCGCCTATGGCAGACATCGTTGATCGATGACAGCACTCTGCTGATCCACCCAGGAGGGAGCTCAGAATCCATTTTGGCCCAGTGCATGGACAGGTGCTGTCATGGGTCTACACCAGAACTCACAATAAAACACATCTACTGTGACTTCTCCAGTCCTGCAGTCTTATTTTACTGAGAAGCAGCAGAGCGGGCAACACGCTCGTCCCAGGTCACACAGGATGGCACGACGGAGCTCAGGTCTCTAGAGTCTGGTACTTTCCCCCTACCACCCACACCAGTGTTACATACTGACATTGACTTTGTTTTCTGGACATCATGGCGAAAAGACCAGTCCCTGCCACCCAGCACTCAGCAAGACCCTCCACTTCCCCCCAACTCCCCTCTGCCTGCCACCCTTGTTCCTGCCTCGCTGACTCTGCTGGCCTCTCAGCCTGGCACACTCCTCCTGATGACACTGGCGGTGGGCTGTCAAGTCTGAACCTCAAAGAGAAGCGGCCCTGACCCGGCGAGTTGAAGCATCCCCTCCCCACCACCATCTCTCTGCTCCATGGTCCCCCTTTATTCTCTTCAGTGCACTCGCCAGGACCTGCGTTTACCTAGGGCACGCATGCACTTACCCTCATTACCACGGTGTCCTCAGGGCCATTTTAGAACAATCCTCAGGACTGAGTAGGTGCTCAATAAATATCTGCAGAATGGACAAGTAAATCCTGGCAGCTGTCAATCCCCAGGCCCCAGCTCACACACACTACAGACAAGAGAAGAAGTCTCAGCTGGGCAGACTACGGACCACACCCCCTAACTCTGAGGGTCCCCCACCAAGTCTGGAGCCCAGGAGCCCGGGAGGAGGGGAGCTGGTCAGCAGTAGAGTTGGAGAATTCAGTCGCTGGTGTCACCCTCTCTCTCTTTCTCTCTTTCTTTGAGTCAGGGTTTCACTGTCCCCCAGGCTGAATGCAGTGGCATCACCACAGCTACCGTAGCCTCGACCTCCTGGGTTCAAGTGAACCTTCAGCCTCAGCCTCCAGAGTGGCTGTGACTAGAGGCACATGCCACCATGCCTGGCTAATTTTTTAATTTTTTTTCTTTTTTGTTGAGACAAGGTCTCGTCATGTTGCCCAGGTTGGTCTTGAACTTCTGAGTTCAAGCAATCCTCCCACCTTGGCTTCCCAAAGTGTTGGGATGACAGGCATGAGCCACTGCGCCTGGCCTGGTCTGTTGATTCTTGGTCACCTTCTGGGAATGGATTTGGGCTCGTTCAGCCCCTGGTTTTAAACCCAAGGTGGATTAAGAAGGACATTAAGGTGAGGGGAGAGACACCCAGCACTTGTTCACCCTGAGCCTGAACCCACTGTCTAAGGGGAAGGCAGGTCCCAGCTGCAGCCAGGAAGCCCCCGAGGAGTGCTTCCCCCTCTATCATGGGCAGGAACCCCGGGAGACTTCCATTTCCACACTGGCTGACTCACGGGAAGACCCTCCACTGTGAGGTCCCTGGAGCTCCCGCTGCCTGCCTGATGCACACCTGCTCACCCATGGGCCACGACAAATCCCCTCACCTGCTCATCCATCCGCCACTCTGGAATCTTCCTGCCACTGCTCCCCCAGTGCAAGTCCACTTCCACCTCAAGGCCTTAGCTCTTTCTTTGGCCTAGAATGTTCTGCCAGCTCTTAGGATGGTGAGGTTCTTCTCATGGTTCAGGTTTTCAGAGGGACATTTGCAACCAGCCCCCACTGTCACCTTCTCATGTTGTCCTGTTTCATTATCGTTGCTCTCTGAAATCATCTTACTCATTTGCTTTCTTTAGTGTTATCAGCCTGCCCTACCGGTCTGTAAACCCCATTAGGCAGTACCTTATAGGCTCTGTTCACAGACTGTATTCCTAGTTGGCTTATCTTGAGTGGTGGCTCAATAAGGTATTGATGAATGAGTGGAAGGATAGAGGGATGGATGATGGATGGATGGATGGATGGATGGATGGGTAGATGGATGGATAAATAAATGAATGGATGGATGACGGCTAGATAATGAATGTACGAATGGATGATGGATAATGGATGGCAAGATGGTAGATAATAGATAATAGATAAATGGAGGGACGGATGGGTGGGTGAAAGAATGGATAGATGATAGATGATGGGTGTAAGTACGGATGGATGAGTGTGTGGGTGGATGGATGCATGATGGATGGAAGGATGGATGGACAGATGGATGGGTGGGTGGATGGACAGACGAATGGGTAGATGGATGGGTGATAAATGATGAATGGATGGACAGATGAGTGGGTGGATGAGTAGTGAGTGAATGATGGATGGAAGGATGGATAGATGAATGGGTGGATGAATGATGGATGGGTAAATGGATGGATGGGTGATAAATGGATGGATGGGTGAATGATGGATGGATAGATGGACAGACGGGTGGGTAGATGGATGCATGTATGAGTGGATGATGGATGGATGGATGGTGGATGGACAGAAGGATGGGCAGATGAAGGATGGATGATGGATGACAGACAAATGGATGAATGGATGGATGGGTGACGGATGAGTAGGTGGACGATGGATGGATAGATGGCACGTACGAATGGACGATGGGTGGGTGGATGGACACGTGAATGAATGGATGATGGACGGATGGATGATGGTTGGGTGGTTGATGGATGACAGACGAGATGGTGGATGGTTGATGGATGATGACAGGATGGATGGATGGATGACAGGTGGATGGATGGATGGATGATGGGTGATGGATGGATGGATGGGTGGAGGATTCTACCCCCAACTCCCTGTGGGGTCCTCCTAGATGGTATTTCTCTCTTGAAAGGACATAACATGGATTTAATATACCCAGAAAGCAGCCATTTTAACTTTGCCTAAATCTCATGTTTTTCTAGCATTTCACTTAACTTAACCTCTAATCACTAGCCAAGGACAGAACCAGTTTCTCAGAGGTAGCTATGGATAGTTGCTTTACAACCCCCCTTCCCAGCTTGCTTTGTACTAATTAGCTTTTCTATTTCAAGTATTTGCCTTCACCTGTAAGACCCAAGTGAACCTAATCAGCTCTTTGTGACCTACATGACAGACAGACCCTATCACCATGGCCGCAATCATGTCACTAACCCATCCATCTGCCTACTGTCCATCACCTGATGTCAGTACCTGCAACTGCCTGCTCCTTCGTGATGATGTGGAAGCAGACCACCACCTAATCACCTTAATAACCTGCCGCCATCAAAGGGAAGCATTAAAAGGACTCAACCACAGGCAGCCAGCAGTCATTGCCTTACTAGATTCTGGTATGGCCATGCGCTCTTGGTGTTACAGCTGCTGCCATGTTTCCTGGCCCTCTCACCCACCTTGGGGAGGTAAACCTCCTCTCTCTAATTTACTTTAGAAATAATCTATATTTTCTAATCTAACTTCTGTGCAATTCTTTGCGTCTTTCTCATGGCACCAGATCACACATCAGACACCCACACCCTGGCGGGCCTGAACTAGCATTCTGGAGGCCCACCCTGCTGGAGCTGGGAGTGTGACCTAACATCTCTGAAGCCACAGTCTAACCCAGGCATGAGCTGTCTTGTTTTCAGGGCCTTAGTTTCTGCACCTGCAAGATGAGGCATTGGGACTAGCCAATGCTCTTCAAACCATGTGGCAGGAAGCCCTCTGGAAGGGTTCCCACCTCCTCTGCTGTGACTTTCTTTTTTTTTTTTTTTTTTATTTGTTTTGTTTTTTTTGAGTTGGCATCTCACTCTGTCACCCAGACTGGAGTGCAGTGGCCGCTCCCAGCCACCGCAGCCTCGACCTGCTGGGCTCCGGCGATCCTTCCGCCTCAGCCTTCCAAGTAGCTGGAACTACAGGCACATGCTACCACGCCCGGCTGATTTTTGTATTTATTGTAGAGATGAGGTCTCGCCAAGTTGCCCAGGCGGGTCTCGAACCCGTGGGCTCAGGCAATCCACTCACTTCAGCCTCCCAAAGTGCTGGGATTACAGGCTGAGCCACTGAGCCCAGCTTTAGCTGTGACTTTTGAATAAGCAACAAGCATACGCAAGACAAGGCAGTGAGTTTTTATGAGGCCAAGTGTGCTCACTGTAAAGCCCCCAAGGCAGTGAGTTTTTATGAGGCCAAGTGTGCTCATTGTAAAGCCCCAGTGCTTCTTACTTGGAGGGCCAAAGGGGAGTAAATATTCTTTCTTCTACAAAATAATGGTGATAGGTGGTGATAGTTGTCTTTTTTTAAAAAAAAATATTTATTCTGCAACAGGAAAAGGGGGGCAAGCATTCACAGCTGTCAGTCCTGACTTTAAAACAAATGCCTCGTAAAGGAAGCACAGCCTGGGAACCTCCACCCGGTGCTCCACAGAGATGCTACAAACAATGCCGCATTTTCCGCCAAACAATGGAGAATCAAACCGCCCAAGGACTCCTTTTTGGCTTTTTTCTGTTTTTTCATTTTGGGTTTCCTTTGAAAATGTGGTTTTGCTGTTTTACAAAGTCTGGCAGTCCCTGAAAGTTGTCTCCAAGGCCGGTTCCCAGGGTCTCTGCGCCCTTGATTTCTATTTTCACAGCTCGGCCCTGCGTGACTAGCAGGCTCTTCTTGGGTCTGGGTAGGGCTAGACCCCCAAGTACAGGGACGCAGGAGGGTTCTGCCGGGCTAGCTCCGCCCTCTGTGGTGGCCTGCCTGTCCACCCATGCACTCCTGCCTGGCTTCTCTGATTGGGGTTTTTGTGTCTTGCAGAATAATAGTGTCTGAGGTGTGCTTCTGCCGTGTGTGCAACTGGGACCCTGGCACAGACAGTGTTTTGTATGGGCCCCGTTTTTAACCTCACTCAGGGAAACCAAGTGTCTTGTTCGAGGTCACACAGCCAGGAGAGGCACGGCGCCAATTCACAAGGTCTTCCTCCCACAGCACCTGCTGGACAGAAACTTCAAGGACCCTTGACCTTGGCAGCCACTCGGGACAGGAGAGAGCTGGACCTATCTCCATTGGACTCCCCTGTGCTCAGAACTACTGTGTGGGGGGCACCCAGGCTGTGCCAGGCACCAGGCACTTCACGTACAGCATCTTAACCCCATGAGTATAAGCAAGGATTACAATTCCCACTTCCCCCCTGCAGAAACTGAGACTCAGAGAGGTTCCATGATTTGCCTGCAATCGCACAGTGAGCACTGAGTAGGGACCAGATCCCACGTTCCCCCAGGTGCACCACCCTCTGCCGTGCATCTGTCCCATGCATGGAGTGGCCTGTACGTTCCATCACCTGGGGCATTCAGCCCACCTTTCCCTGCTCAGTCCGTCCCTCTGGAATCTGCTCAGCTGGTGCCTGACTGTGGGAGAAGGAAGCGCTGGCCGCTGAGGCTGGGAGTGGGCTGCAGGGCCTGGGAAATTCAAGAAGTCCTGTTCTCCAGGAGAGCCAGGAAGCAAAGTCCAGAGACAAGCCACAGGCTATGCGAAGGGATGGGCGCAGGGGCCTAGAGGCAAACCCAGCGTCAGGAGCTGCAGGGACACGGGCGTGCTCCTTGTCATTGAACTGCATACACGGAATATTCATTTCTGTCCCAGGGCAAAAGCAGCAATCGTGCTCTTGGTGCCTGTACATGTGACCCCATGCATGCGTGTGTCTGTGGGCATGCATGTGAGCATGTGTGTGTATCCTTGTGCATGCATATGTGTGCACACACATTGACCTGTCCCAGGAACCCCAGGGGCCCCGCTGATGCCAGCAGAAGCAGCATCTAGGCTGGGGCAGCTGTGGCATTCCCCCACCCTCAGATACCCCTCTGTCTAAGAACTCACCTGCTTCTCCAGGGGCCCAATGGAGCTATTCTAAGAGCCTGCCTGCGCCTTCCCAGGGCCCGGCACCCCTGGGGTGCAGTCGCCGGGTAGGTCCGAGAGTGCCTGCCCACCTCTTCCACCAGGAAACCTTCTCTTCAGAAGTCAGATCGGGGGGCGACCCTCACTGTGAAGATGAGTCGCTGCCCCCCCCATGTCCGGTGACACATGCACCCCTCTGTGATTCTGTCCCTCCGTCATCCCCACTGGACCGTGTCCTGTGAAAGCAGAGGAGCCCTGAAGTTTAATCCCAGTATCCACAGGAGGAAGGAAGAAGAGGGCCAAGGAACAGCAGCCACAGGGCCGATCCCCTAGTATGTGCCAGATACCTCAAGAAGCACCCTGCCAGCTTGAGCTCGTGTCATTGGTCCTGTAATCCCATCAGGGGACGGAGGCCCAGAGAGGGTACGTCATTTATCTAAGGTCGCACAGGCAGGAAGTGGCCAGGCTGGGCTGTGAACCCAGGCCTGCGGACCTGCAAAGCGCCGGGTGTCTGCCCTGGTTAGGCCTGCCTGGCTGTGAAGGACAGAAGATGCCCAGCGGGGAGGCCCAGCCGGGGGAGACCTGGGAGGCCAGTTTGATGACTCGCTGAGAGTGACCAAAGTGGAAAGCAGGTTTCCACAGGGTGCGGTCCAATGGCCACACACAATGCAGCTGGCCCTGCCCACTCAGGGTCAACCAGGAAAGCTGTCGCCCCAGGAAGCGAGTGGACCCTCTGGTCTCCTCCTGGGGCTCCTTATTTCTCTGACAGCATCCGCCTTCAGCATGGGGTCTGTCAGCACCTCAAAAGAGCACTGTGATCAACCCACTGAGCAAGCATTGGCCGAGCCCCGCCCTGACCCTCAGTGCTGGAGGACAGGCTTTACAAAGCACATAAAGCACGGCGCATGCCATGGGGGGGTTCCTCCTGGGAGGCCAGCTGTGCCGACATCTCTGTTCTTTCCAAGTGAACTGCAGCGTGCCTTTCTCCCCGTCTCTCCTCTCACATCCTGGGAACAGCGCTGAGGGTCTAATGGACAGTTGGAAAAAACAAAACTAAACCGAAACATTGGAAATTGTCAATAGACGTCAACAGAGATGCGATCGCCCAGTTGCATGGCAACCAGTAGGAATGCCAGTGTGAGAAGGCACAGGTATGTTTAAAAGTTCAGTTATTAAAAGATAATAATAAGCCGGGCTCGGAGGCTCAGCCTGTCATCCCGCGCCTTGGGAGGCTGAGGGGAGTGGATTGCCTGGGCCCGCGGGTTTGAGACCCGCCTGGGCAACTTGGCGAGACCTCATCTATACAATAAATCAAAAAATTAACTGGGCGTGGTAGCGCGCACCTGTAGTTCCAGCTACTTGGAAGGCTGAGGCAGAAGGATCGCCGGAGCCCAGCAGGTCGAGGCTGTGGTGATCGGGAGCAGCCACTGCACTCCAGTCTGGGTGACAGAGTGAGACTCCAACTCAAAAAAAAAAAAAAAAGATAATAATAAATAAAATTTAGCCGGGCTTGGTGGCTCAGCCTGTAATCCCACGCCTCTAGGAGGCTGAGGTGAGTGGATTGCCTGAGTCCACGGGTTCGAGACCCGCCTGGGCAACTTGGCGAGACCTCATCTCTACAATAAACCAAAGATTAGCTGGGCGTGGTAGCGCGTAGTTCCAGGTACTTGGAAGGCTGAGACGGAAGGATCGCCAGAGCCCAGCAGGTCAAGGCTACAGTGGCCGGGAGCGGCTACTGCACTCCGGTCTGGGTGACAGAGTGAGACTCCAACTCAAAAAAATAAAATAAAATAATAAATAAATTTTTTTCAAAAGTCCCTTTATTGAGCAGGGACGTGAAAAAGTTTTAACTCATGTCTATAGAGAACAGGAAGCCTGTAATTATTTGGGGTGAGACAGATATTCACCATATTCTTTCATTATAAATGCCAGCTGGTTAAATCATATTAAGAAATGACAGTGTAGAATGCATGTGCTTCTTCTTTTAAAATTTGAGAAAAGAGGCCAGGCTCAGTGGTTCAGCCTGTCATCCCAGCATTTTGGGAGGCCAAGGCACGTGGATTGCCTGAGCCTGTGGGTTCGAGACCAGCCTGGACAATTTGGTGAGACCTTGTCTCTACAATAAATCAAAAAAATTAACCAGGCGTGGTAGCACGTGCCTGTAGTTCCAGCTACTTGGAAGGCTGAGGCAGAAAGATCACCGGAGTCCAGCAGATCGAGGCTGCGGTGGCTGGGAGCGTGCCACTGCCCTCCAGTCTGGGCAACGGAGTGAGACTCCAACGCAAAAAAAATAAAATAAAATTAGGGAAAGTGGTATAGACCAAAAAGAGTTGAAAACAGGTACTCAAACATGGCAATGCTGTTCACAACAGCCAGCAGATGGGAATACGCGGCGTCCATCCACAGGTGGTGAGTCAGCAAGGGACAGGATGTGACTCGGTCACCAGAAGGAAGGGAATCCTGACACGCACTGCAACGGGAGAGGGTCGCTCTAAGCATCTTGCTCAGTGAGAGAGGCCGGACTCACCTGGACATTGAGATCCGTGGGGAGAGGGGACCAGGAAACACTGGTCGGGTGGGCTTAGGGTTTTCCCATGGAGCGATGGAGAGGGCTTCAAACTGGACAGAGAGGATGGCCGCCCAGCCCCGCGGAGGACAAGCCACTCAGTTGCTCGCTCTAAACTGCTTCATTTCATGTGATGCGAATCTTACCTCAGTAAGTTCCTTTTTGAAAAAAGAAAAAGATTGAGGAGAGCCGCACTCTCCCAGGAGCGCCCAGGTGACGGGGTCGCGGGGCGAGGGCTCTGGCTTACGAGCCAGGAGCCCCGGGTTGTCTTCACGATGTCACTCTCTGACACAGTGAGCAAGGCAGTCACTCTTGCACTCTCGGCCCCAGTTTCCTCCTCTGTCCAATGGGGCCTCCCTGGTTAGTGATGAGATAGTGATGCTGAAGACGTAAGAGGCGTGACGCTCTCGTGTACTGCAGCCGTGTGGCTGGTGACGGCATTCAACGTTTTCCACTGTGCGGCTCCCTGAATCCTTAATAAGCCCATTTTACAGAAGAACCAGAGGCTTAAAGGAAATCAGTGGCTGCACCAGACTGCAAGCCCACGCTGCTCTTACCCCCACACCACACCGCCTTGCCGACAGCACAAGCTTCCTGCTCCGGAAGAGTTAGGGCATGCCCTGAGATACACTGAACCCCTAGGACACAGGGACCCGCCCCGCCCTGCACCCTTCCTTGTCCAGCACCCAGCAGACGCTGGCTGTTCCGCCCACGTCCCGCCCACCGGACGCATCTGTGGGCCTGGAGCTCTTGGCTTCTCGGACAACTTTACCTGATCCCACGGGCACGCACCAATGTGAATTTCCCTGAAGGCGAACTTCACCTTTGAATCCTTTTGTTACAAGAACGCCGCATTGAATGGAGTCCACGTGCCAAGTGCCACATGAGTCCTGGACACACGGGATGAAATGGGCTCCCGCCCAGCTTCCCAGTGGAGATGGATAGGAAGAAACACGAGCCAGTGTCACCAAGCCAGCGACAGACATCTGACCGGGGCAGGATGGGCGTGTGTCAAAAAGGAAGGCCTGGGAAACTCAGGGTGGCTGTTAGGAGGGCAGACTATGGCTCTAATCCCTATTTCACCACATGAGCTGTGTGACTCTGGGAAGTCACCCAGCCTCTCTGTGTTCATTCATAAAATGACTCACTAAACCCGCCTGGATGGTTGTACTGAGGATGAAACAATGAGGGACCTGAGAGGCGCTCAGAGCGAGGCCTGCCATGTGGTGACGACACGCTGCGTTCTTGCTGTGCCGACTTCGAGTGCACATAGGCCTGGGAACCGGGGCCCGAGCCGGTCCAGATGCCACCCGGAGGCAGGTCTGGCTCCCAGCAGAAAGTCAGCATAGAGATGCAAGTGCGCGCCAGTCGGGGTAGTCGGTGGCTGTCACAAGCCACGGCGAGGGAGACGGACCAGAGACGGCCTATGGAGCCTGACCCGCTGGGAGGGAGGGAAGCAAGGTCCACCAGACCCTGGGGGTCACTCTACACTCAAACTGCTGCCGATCCCCTGGGATGGCCTTCCCCGCCCCTCCCTCCCCCACACCGCAGACACAAGGGAAAGCCACACAGCAGGTGGTGATCCCAGGGTCCCCTCTGCAAACCCAGAGGTAGGGAGCAGAGGCCTCCAGGCCCCTGACGTACCAAGAGACAGGGGACTTTCTGGTCGCCTCCCATCTCTCCTCTACACCTGGCTCCATCCATCACCACAGCTACGCTCAGACCCCGAGTTCAGAAAGACCCCCCCCAGGGTTTCCAGTCCTCCCTCCACCTCTTCTAGCTGTGTGACCTTGGCTGAGCTACCGCACCTCTCTGAGCCTCAGTGCCTTCAGCTGTAAAATGGGGATCACATCACTTTCCTCCGAGGTTGTTGTGGAAACAGTAAACCTTCCTGTGGTACACCTGGCACATAACAGGAGTTTTTTGTTTGTTTGTTTGAGTTGGTGTCTCACTCCTTTGCCCAGGCTGGAGTGCAGTGGCACGTTCATGGCCACCCCAGCGTGGACCTGCAGGGCTCCGGTGAGCCTTCTGCCTCAGCCTTTCAAGCAGCCAGTACTACAGGTGCACGCTACCAAGCACGGCTTATTTATTTATTGCAGAGACAAGGTCTCGCCAAGTTGCCAGGTGGGTCTCGAACCCGCGGGCTCAGGCCATCCACTCCCCTCGGCCTCCCTAAGTGCTGGGATTGCAGGCGAGCCACTGAGCCCGGCCCAACCGGAGCTTTCAAGAAGTCAGACCAGTGCTTCCTGAGTTCTTGAAACAGCATGGCCGCCCAGCCCTGCTCCAGTCTGGGACCCGCAGGCCACTGCCTCCCAGGACCACGCCAGGGCCCCGGCACCCAGCCAGCCCCACCCGGTCCCTCTCTCAAGCCGCCCTTGGGCAGCTGACCGGATGGCCACATCCAGTCCACATCGGCTCTCCCTCTGTGCTCAGTGCTCCCAAGGGCACTCACCAGGGCCACAGAGGCTCCCCCACTCCCATTTGACAGGTGGGGAAACTGAGGCTCGGAGGCAGTAGGTGACTTGTCCTAGGTTGCCTGGCTGTGGGCAGCAGCCGCGGAGCCAGGATTCAAACCCTGGCATGAATGTCAGACTCTCTAATGAGCCCACCTGGCATTCCCCAGACCCAAGGGTCCCATAGAGCCAGAGGACTTTTGCTATCTCTATCCGCTGCACACCACCCTTGCTCACTTCACCTCGCCTAAATCCCACCTGTGCTATATTATTTTTGTTCACTTGTTTGTCTGTCTACTTGAGAGAGGGGGTCTCACTGTGTTGTCCAGGCTGGCCTGGACCTCCTGGGCTCAAGCGATGCTCCCTCCTCGACCTCCCCAGTTGCTGGGACTGCAGGCACACTGTACCACCATGCCCAGCACACGCAATTCTTTCCTGAATCTTTTTCTCTCCAATGGCTTTACACCAACTCATTTTTAAGACTTAACCTTTTCTCAGACAACACCATTCAGGAAACTATGGATCTGATGTGCTAAATATACTTCAGCAAGGACTCATTCAGATCACGGCACAGCCATTCAGACACAAAGTCTTCCAGTTCACGCACGTGCCACCTAACATTGCCTGACACGCCACATGCCTCCTAGCGCTGAAGTACTTCCCCCACGCTCTGGAGGTGTTGAAGGAACCAGCTCGAAAAGTTATGTTTGATTTAGATCTGCCAGAGACTTCTGAGATTATCCAACCGATGTTCCAATAATTGCTGGAGAGAGACTCTGGAATCGGAAAACGGTTCCTGCAGCCTCGAGACGAGTTTGACAGATTTTAAGAGGGGAGCGAGTGACATTAGAAGCGTAGTTTTCACAATTTTCTTTAAACGCCCCGGCATATTGGAGGTTGTCTATGCAAACACTGCAGGTGCTGTTCTCAGGCAGCTACATCTTTTTGGAAGAAAGCCCTGGCTTCCTGGACGTGCCCCTCCCACGCTCACGGGCCGCTGCAAGTTTAGTGGAAGCTGGCTGTTTATGAATGAGCCAGGCAGACCTGGAACCCTCTCTCCTTATCTCTGTAAGCCCCTTTCCCAACACTCTGCACCCAGCAGGTGCTTAATAATTGTTTATGACCTCCATACGCTTGGCTTCATAAAGGAGCACGACAATGATTTAAAAGAAGAAAGTGCGCTGGGTTCAGTAGTGCCCCCCAAAGTCATGTCTACCCGAAACCTCCGAATGTGACCTTATGTGGAAACGGTGTCTTTGCAGATGTGGTCAGTGAGGATGAGGTGGGACGAGATCAGGGCAGGCAAAAGCCAGCGGTCATGTCTTCATAAGGGGAGGGGACACATGGAGGGACAGACACAGAGGGAGGACGGTCATGTCGCTGGAGGGCAGTGTCACCGAGCCCAGGACCTCCAAGAGTTGCCAGAAACCACCAGAAGCAGGAAGAGGCAAGAAGAGGTTCTTCCTAGAGCCTTCCACAGGAGAAAGGCCCTGCCAGCACCTTGATTCTGGACTTCTGGTGTCCAGACCCAGGAGAGGCCACATTTCTTGTGTCTTAGGACACCCAGTCTGTGGTTCTCTCCCCCTGTGGCCTGAAGACACAAATACGGAACCCTAGGGAGACCCAGTGAGCAGGTGGAGGTCCTACTGGGAGTCTCTCGGAGCTGGGACCAGGTGCAGGCTCCCTGGTCTGGGCTCTGTCTCTTCTTGAGCGGGCTGGGAGCTCCCTTGAGATGGGCAGCCAGAACACAAGCAGGCCCCGAGACCTGCTGCCACCCCGTCCCTGACCCACCCACCCTGGGAAAACCAGTCTACACCTCCGCGGAAGCAGCTTCTTCTTTTCACTTCTGCGTCACACAGAGCTGTGACAAGTGGCCAGAAATGCCACCTGCCGTCAGCCACGTCCCTCCACAAACTCTCTCCCTGGCTCTCAGAGAGGCACACACCCATCGCCCTGTTCAAAGCTGCCTTTTCTTCCTGCCTGTAGCCCCATGGAGTACTGAGCACACTGGCCTCTCTGTGAGGCTGTGCCCGTGGTCTGGAGGGCCCCACTGCAACTCACAGGGTGGCAGTCCGTGTGCCGCCACATGGTCACACCCGAACCCCCCCCCCCGCGTGGTCACAGCCCCCTGTCCAGCAGCCCCCCAGAAGATACATTATGTCTCGCAAGCCAACCTCCTCCCCGGGTCCTCTCCAGGTCCTGCGGGGGCTGGGCTCTGGCTCACCCGTGTGGCTTTCCCAGCTCTCCGCCCATCCTGGTAACATCACGGGCGGGGTGAGGTGGAGAGGGTCTCTTGCTGTCTCCTCTTCTCCCCACCCTCCTCTCCAGAAACACAATCCAGTTGTTGTTTTAGGCTGGGGTTTGTAAAAGTCTTTGGACTTGAAAGAAAAATGTAGAACAAGACCTTAAAGTTACACACACCACTGAGAGCAGGGCAGCTGCCCCGGGGGACGCTGGAACCCCAGTCGGTGAGGGATGACCCCCATTTGCGGTCCACCGTGGCTCCTGGGCGAGATGAACAGGGCATCCCTCCCTCCCTCCCTCCCTCCGTCTCTTCCTCTCTCCCTCCCTCCCTCCCCAGCTTCTTTCCTCTCTCCCTCCCTTCCCCCGCCCACAAGTATTTGTTGAACTCTTCTTTGGCTAGGCGCTGACCGTGCTGTATTCTGGGTCCACAGGAGTCAAAAAAGAACTGGTGTGGCCCCTGCCCTGAGGCCCAAGGACTGTGCCATCGGGAAGCAGAAAAAGACAAAGCAGCTAAGGAGACACACAGTAGTGTGAAGACCGCCTGCCAGGCTCTGTGGGCTGGGACATTCTAGCCTTGTTTTCAAGGCCTAATAAGCGAGGGTCCGACTTCCCACCAACTTCTCCCCAAGCACCGAGAGAACGCTGCTGGGATGGCGTTCTGATGAGGGGAGGCGAGGGGTGACAATCCCAGCTTCTCCGCCCATAGCCCGGTGACTCGCTCACCCCCGTCCCCTGCGGATGGAGGACCGGCTGGGGGTGGTGCGACAGCCCAGAGGGTCCCTCCCCCAGGCCTTTCCCTGAATTCCCACCATTTTTCTTAGTGGCCCGCTAATCTAGGCACCCCAGCTCAGAGACTCGGAGCCCTCCTGTCCTTGCTCCGTCCAGCTCATTCCAGAGTCACTAAGCAGTCCTGTTGCCGCTGGCATCGGCCCCCTCATCCACCCTCAGTGTCTCCATTTCACTTCAGGCCTGCATCTTCCATTGCTTGGATGGCTACAGTAGACAACATGTTCCATTAGCCTGAGCCAAAACCTTCAAGGGCTCCTCATGGTGGAACAAGGAAGTCCACATTCAGACCTCAAGGACTTCTGCAATCTCCCTCTCTGATTTCATAGTTCCAACCCCTCTACGTGCTCTCAGAATTCCCAATAGAAGGGACCGTACCTTCTTTGCTGAAAAAACACACCCCACGTGTGCCTTTCCATGCGCCAGCCCTGGCAAATGCCGTCGCACCACCGGGAAGCCACCTTCCCAGCCCCAGCCCCTAAGGCCATGCCACTGAAGGCTTTCTGGACTTCCCACTCAATCTTTGTCCTCCCAAAGGCTCCGCCAAGCTATGGATTTGGCTTCTGCAAGGTCCCCTCCCCCACCCGTGCTCCCACCTGTACAGAGTTTCCCTTCATTCTCTCACCAGGCTGGAGACCACTGAGACCCTTTGACACCTGTGAGGGTCTGGACAACGCTGGTCCCCTCCATCCGCGGGGGGCGGCGGTGAACGAGTCACCCTGCGTCCTGCAGGTCCCCCATTGCCCTCTCCCCATAGCAGCCCGTCCACTCTCTGCCAGCCTTGCATAGTCTACCATGCTGCCCAATGTTGAGACAAGAGTCATGAACAACAATCATCGAAAAAGGAATCCATGTCAGCGGGCCCCAGGGAGGCCCTGTAGCCTCAGGGTCACTTTCCTCCACCCTCTCCTCTTCCCTCCCAGCAAACTGGACCTCCCAGCTAGACGCCTGGGGTCCCCATTCGCCTTGGGGTCCCCACTCGTGGCCTCTACCAGCTGTAGCCCCAGCCACTGCTCCCCAGGTCCCTGAGCCCACCCTGGCAGAGGCGGGACGTGTGCACGTGTGTGAACGCACATGTGTGTGCGCGGGTGGATGGCATCCCTCCCCCACCTGGCTCCCAGTGGGTCCATCCGTGGGGACTGGGGTGCAGCCCTGACTTCTGTCACCCCCCCCACTCCTCCGGCCTCCGGCTCCTACCTCTGCTCCCATAATCCATTCTCTGTGCAGGAACCAGAGGGATGTATTTTAAATGCAAATCAGAACCCAGGGCTCCCTGCCTGAAGCCCTGAAGCATCTCAGTGTGCTTGGCATGAAATCTACACTCTCCATGGCCCTGCAGCCCCCGTCCCCTTCATCTCCACAGCACTCCCCCATCTCAGCCACTCCGAGCTGTGCGGCCCCGGGTCCAACCATGCCTCAGCCTCGGTGTGCACCTGTGTCCAGTCTCCTGCGGGGCTCCCCAGGTCCCCCGTTGTCCTTTCCACCCAGGGCAGGACTCTCCCGCTCCCCAGTGACTCAGCGCCAAGACCCGGTGGTAGGTGTATGGACGACACGCTCCACCCTGATGCTAGAACCTTCTGATCACCCCTCTACAGCAGAGACGGGGGCTGGGATGCCCCAGGGACTCCCCCCAGCTCCTGGGAGATGGAGCTGGGATTCCAGGGAGCCGGTCCCTGCTGGCTCTCCCTGTCCAGTTCCACGAGGATCTGCTAGCCCCGGCCGATATTTCTCCATTTGTTCCCACTACCCTTCCACGAGCTCCCCGCTGCTAGTACACTTTCCCCAGACACTCCACGCATGTGACTCAATTCCACAGGCACTCGCTGGGCACCTTCCACACGCCCCGCTGGGAGCAGCAGACACAGAGTCACAGAGAACAAGCGGACGTGAAAGCTCACACTCCAGGGAGAGAGGCGGCAGGTATCGGTGATAAGAACGCCGTTCCAGAGAGTTCTTTGGAGGACGCCACATCAGGACTGTGGAGGAGAACGGCAGGCCACATTTCTGTCCCAGGAAGGCCTTTCTGAGCAGCTCCCATTTACATCATCGTTTTCTCTGATAACCTGGGACATTTTCAATCACACACACAGAGAGAAGACGACAACAATCCCCGCCCCCATACCCATCGCGCAGCCTTAGGGATCCTGCAATCCTTACTTTGAAGCTATTTGAACACAGCTAAATAGTAAAGACCCCAAGGGACTCGAGCACCTGTGGATTTTGGCGCCCATGGGGTCCCGGACGCCATTCTCTGTGGATACGGAGGGGCAACCACATGGTTGAAAAGGCTGTGGCTGGGTCCTGGTCCTGGGGCTGTGGGGTCAGGTGGGGCCCCGGGGTTGTAAAGAGTCATTGTGTCCTCTAGGCCCTTTCCAGGAGACAGACTTCCCGGCAGACACAGGGCCTCTGTGGAAAGCTCTGCAGTGAGCCTCGACATGTGACCCCACAGACCCTGCCCGCCCCGGCCCTGGAAGCCCCTCTCAGGGAGGGGCCACAAGGGGGTTGGGGGAAACCTGGTTCCGGTGGGGAGACCAGAAGCATCTGCAGACGGTTCCACCCAGGACCCCGTGGGCAGCCCGGGAAGAGGGACCGCAGAGAACCGCCCCGAACGCTCCTTCAGTACCGCTCCCTCACTGACAACACAAGTCACCGGACAAGGACAAGGACCTCAGGGACAGCCCCGGACAGGTGGCCTTTCGCACCCAGTCAGAGGGGCTCACCCGGCCCCAGTCCCTGCCTGTGTCTGGACTCTCATCACAGCACGCTCCGCCAGTGTGGACACAGAGCTGAGGGCTTCGTGGAAACGTAAGTGAGCGAGAAGAGGCTGTTATCCCAGAGTTGCTGGATCTGGCAAATCCCTTCCAACTCTTTGAACCTCGGTTCTCCATCATCCAAACAGGTGCTGTAAGCCCTGCGTGGCCACTTGGAAGACTGCACTCTGTGTGCCGTGAGGCTCGAAGCTCTTGCCTGGGAGAGGCTGTTTCAGCAGCAGAGAGCACCAGGCTCAGCATGCACCTGCTGAATATCTAAGAGAGGCAGCATGGTCGGTGCAGCTCTGAAGGCAGCCTGCCTGGGTTCGAATCCTGGCTCTGCCACTTACTGACTACAACCCCGGGCACCCTGTGTCATGCCTCATGCCTCAGTTTCCTCGGCAGGAAGGGGATAATAATAGCACCTATCTCATGGGGTTCTTGTGACCACATAGATCATCGCTGGTGGATAATAAACACCCATGGAGCTGGGCACGGTGGCTCATGCCTGTAATCCCAGGACCTTGGGAGGCGGAGGCGAGAGGATTGCCTGAACCCAGGGGTTCGAGACCAGCCTGGCCAACTTGGTGAGACCTTGTTCTTCCAATAAATAAAAAAATTAGCCGGGCGGTTGGTGTTGCATGCCTGTGGTTCCAGCTACTTGGAAGGCTGAGGCAGGAGGATCGCCTGAGCCCGGCAGGTCGAGGCTGCAGTAGCTGTGATTGTGCCACTGCACTCCAGCCTGGGTGACAGAGTGAGACTCTGACTCAAAAAAAGAAATAAAAATAAAACAAACGCCCATAGAAGCTGCCCCTGTCACAGGCCTGGGAGTGGTCCTCTACCCAGTACCCATCACAGGGCCTGCCCCACCAGGCACCGCTGTCTGCTCACGGCTGTTATCCCCCACTTGGCGGGGCTGTTACACATCTGTGGAACTGAAATGCAGCTGACAGGGTCGGGGAGGCTGAGGGAAGAATGAACCTGAGAATCTAACAAAGACATTAAAACCCAAGCCTGGCGCTTCCCGGAGGCAGTGCCATGTGGGCCGAGGTGTGGAGCACCAGGGCAGTGGGACACTCCGGGAGCTGGGGGTGGGAGGGCGATGGGGACAGGCTCAGGGATGGAGAAACCCCTCCCCCATAGACTGCCGGCATGGGTTTCCAAGGGTTCAGGAAGGTCTTGGGCGAGGCGGGAGCCTGATGGCCAGGGCCCCAGGAGGGACAGGAGACTGCCGCTGCCGACAAGGACCCCATTGTGTCCTGGGCACTGACAGCCCACAGAGGCCCACTCTGTGGGGAGCTCCCAGAAGGACAGAAAACAAGGGAGGGTGAGGGGGATGGGAGAGGCAGAGGCACTGCCTTGGAGGGGGCAGGGCCGTGGTGCGGAGGGTAACCTGCCAAGCCACAAAGCCGGGCACCGCTCTGGGGTCCCCAGTCAGCCCCTGTCCCACCCGAGTCCACAGGGAGGGCTGGGGAGACAAGAAAAGCAAGAGCTGGTCAAGTCAGATGGGCTGAATAAAGCGCATTTCTTTATCTCTGTCCCCATTAAATGCTGGGACCTGAAGCCCCACCCTCCCTCCCTCCCTCCTTCTCTTGGATGCCTCTGAGCCTGGCTGTGCCTCCCGGCCCCAGACCGAACCCCGACCAAAATGACACCAGTTTCCTGTTTAAACTCGAGATTCTGCGGGTTTCCAGTGACGCGCCCAGCCTCAGCCCCAGGAGCTGCCGCAGGGTGGGTGGGGCCGCCCCAGGGGAGATCAGATGCAGGCCAGTGGGACGGGGGAGGGAACAGGGCCCTTGCAGGAGGGGGCCCCGGTCAGACAGGGAGGGTCGCTCGGAGGGTGCCCTCCCCTCGCCACAGCCACAGGGAAGCTGCTCACAACACTGCCCAGCCAAGGTCAAGGACTCGGTGAAAGCCATGATGATGCTGGTGAGGGCTCCCTCCTCAGAGCAGTGACAGCACGCAGTGGTTTCCCAAGAGCTAGGCATGGAGGGACACAGTGTCCCTCCGACCCTCTTCAGGGCCAGCCAGCAATATGAGGGGGCTGGCCAGAGAGCCTTTCTGGAAGTGTGTTTGCAGGTTAATAAGTGCACCCGCAAAGAAAGGCTCTGCGATCAGTAAAACCTGGGAGACGCTGGCTTCACTGAGGTTAAGCAGGCTCCTTTGTGCAGGGCTTATCAGAGCCTTTATTCGACCCAGTGTGCATCCTGAATCATTAGAAAGGGAGGCAGAATGCATGATGGTTCCTAAATTTCTCTGCCGCACAGTTATGGAGAGCCAAGCATGAGTGTTCTGTGCCACCCGCTAAGGGAGAGGCCAGGTGTGGCTTCACCTTGGACATGGAGTATCATTCCTTCTCTTTTCTATTTGCACCCTCTTAGCTTCATGGACCCTCTCCTCCATCCACACCTGCGCCTGACAACTCCCTCCTGAGGCCTTCATCCTGTCAGGCCCCGTCCCGGACATGAAGGTGATGAGAGGAGAATCTGGCACAAATAGAATCCGAGGCTGCTGCAGGGGCCTCTGCCCTGCCCCCACTTTCATTCCTGGCAGAACTCTCTTCCTGGTGCTCAGCACAGAACCAGCGAGTCACTCTACACTCCCCTCCCACCTCATCCCTCACACCCCCAGCAGGTCCCCAGACCCACCTTCCAAGCTGCCAATATGGAAGCCACAGTGGCCATGGCGCCCCGCCCCCACAGAGCCTCCCCCCAACCCCTTCCTCAGGCCCTGGGCCCCTTCTCTTCTGTCCCCTGAACCCACCCCACCAGACCACAGCGCAGGGTCCAAGGTCCAGGGTCCAAACTCACTTCCTGGAGCCTCCCAGGTCCTAGCTGCAAAACGGGCAGAACGAGTCTCGCTTTGTGCGCCTCCCTGGGTTGTGAGAAGTCCAGGGAACCAACAGGGCAGCATTCTCAGCAGACACACGGGCTGTGGCCAGGGACGGCCTCGTGGCCGGGCTGAGGCCCTCCTCCCAGGAAGAGAACATGGAGAGCAAAGCTTCTCCCCAAAGAAACTTCAGAGGCAAAACCACAAGCCCCATGAGGAGGGAGGGAGCGAGGCCAGGACACCACTTGGTGGGAGGACACCCTCGGAACCCTCGACGCCAATGGCATGAGGAACCCACCAGCCACGGCCTGATGACCCACGGTCCTGACCACATCCTCTGACCTGCTGGCCGGGGAAAGCCCTTGCAGACTCGGGCCTGGGGCTCAGGAAAGTGCATTTAACACCGCCTCTCCTGCCCCTGTCACCTCACTCTGCCAGCCAGGCCGGAGCCCCAAGGGCAGACAGAGAGGGTGGGTGGGCTCAGGCTGGCTCAGGCCAGCAGGTCTGCGGTTCGGCTGTTGCAGCGTGGCTGAGGATGTCCTGACCGTCTCCTGAATAAAACAGGGGGAGGCCTGCAGTCACCCATGTGACCCCTGCCCTGACACTCTGGGTTCTAATCTGGGTCCTGTGAGCAATGAAATCCAGGGAGAAGCCCAGCAGGAAGCAGGGCCAGGCCTCAGCCAGTCCACGGGCCCTGTGTGCTGGCTCTTGCCTCCTGTTTTCCTGCCTGAAGGTAGGATCGTGCCCCCGTGATGGCGGCTGGGGATGGGGCAGGGGCCCTGACAGCCACTTCTCATGAGTCAGCAAGAAAGTCGTGAAACCAGGAAGCTGCTGTCCTTGCCACACCTTCCCCCCTGCACGCAGCACACACCTCAGGTCAGCTACCGCAAACTCTGAAGAACGGTCACAAATAATTAAAATGGAATACGGTTGTCAAGTTGAATTAGCCAAGGACCGGGACCTCCACGTTCTCCTCCTCTGTGCTGTCCAGGAGACCTCAAGCTGCTGTTAAGTGAAAGGTACCTGCGGGCCAGGGGTCTCCTGGACACTGGGGCAGACCAGGGAGGTACAGCTGTGATGCACAAAGGCAGGAGGGGCACCACAAGGGGTCAGGCACAGAGAGGGGCTGGGACATGTGTTCCCCAGCCCTCGGAGGCTTGGGGGTGAGTCGGGGTGCCTGCTGTCAGGTGGCCAAACACCACCAGCTCCGCCCACCCCGAGCCTTAGGGCCCCAAAGCCTCTGAAGACCCGTGGAGCAAGCTGGGGGCTCCAGGCACAGTGCCCCCCCACCTGCACATTCCACCACCTGGGAAGAGTTGAACACAGATCCTCTGGGAGGCCTAGTGAGAGAAAGTCTCCTTTCTTCCTGCAGCAGGGAACGGGTCGTGGGCCCAGGAGTAATGGGTGGCATTAGTGGGTATGAACTCGTCTGTGGAAGCCGGGCACAGGCCTGATCTTCATGCCCATGTGCCAGATGGCCACCACCTTGCTTGGACCATTGCAGTAGTCTCTCCGGTCTCTTGTTGCCCTGCTGCTGGAGAAATAGAAGCATGAGTATTGTCATGCCCGTTGTGCAGGTCAGAAAGCTGAGCTTTCGAGAAATCACCTGGCTCACAGTGACCGGGCCAAGGCAACAGGACAATGGACTTGAACCCAGGGAAGGTATCTTAAACATCATCTGATGCCAACATCAGGACCAGGGGCCAGGCAGCAGCATCCCTCAGGTGGTGTCAAACACTGCCTCACTGGAGTAGCCAAGGAGAGCATGGTCCCAGGAGAGAGGCAGCTGGCCTGAGGACAGGAAGAGTGTGGCTTGTTGGTGGAATCCAGGCTGACAGGAGCCAGACATGATGAGGACCTTGGGTCTGACTCTAGGTGTGGCGGGAGGACCCTGGGGGTTTCCAAGGGTCCTGGCAGAGGCTCTTAGCAGTGGACTTGGACAGTGGTAGTGAGGACCCCCTCTTTCGTGCATCAACCAAAGAGGCATCGTTTTCTCTACTGATTCAATGAGTGATAATGAATGTCAATAACTAGCATTTATTAGGCACCTACTGTGTGCCAGTTGTTGTGCTGAGCACTGTTACAAACATTCATTCTCTCATTACTATTTTTTTTTTTTTTGAGTTGGAGTCTCACTCTGTCACCCAGACTGGAGTGCAGTGGCCGCTCCCAGCCACTGCAGCCTTGACCTGCTGGGCTCCGGCGATTCTTCCGCCTCAGCCTTCCAAGTAGATGGAACTACAGGTGGAATGCTACCATGCCCAGCTAATTTTTTATTTATTGTGGAAATGAGGTCTTGCCAAGTTGCCCAGGTGGGTCTCGAACCCATGGGCTCAGGCAATTCACTCACCTCGGCCTCCCAAAGCACGGGATTACAGGCTGAGCCACCGAGCCTGGCTCTCTCATTATTTTTATTTGTGATTACATATATACATATTTTATTTTAAAGAAGTGGTGTACAATTCAGGATTGGGTATACAAGCGGACGTCATACAGGTAAAGTTTGGGCCTCCCTCTGGAATATTATGCAGCCATAAAAAAGGACAATCATTTTCTCATTAAATCCTCATGCGACCTCACAGGACAGGCGCTTTCCTTGTCATCCCCATTTTCCGGATGAGGACACTGAGCGCTCGGCAGGTTAAGCCGCTTGTCCAACACCCCAGCCATGGGCAGAGTTGGAAGCCATGTCTGAGCGCACAGCCTGAGTTCTTATTTGCAGGACCCTGAGCCACACACGTGCAAATACACATACAGACACACACACACACGCACACACACACTGCTCAAGCCAGGTACTCCCTGGGAGCTTGGAGACACTAGGTAGAGGCGGAGCGGGTGGAGCGCAGAGGGCCATGTGCCCATTGGCGAGTCTAGGCCGGGTGCCCATGTCTCACTCCTGGATAAAGCGACAGGAGCCCGAGGATGCGGGACATGGGTCCTACCTCCCGGGCCCACCGCTGGACCGATCGCCCCCTCCCCCTACCTCCTGCTCCTCTGCCTTCAGAAACAAATCCAGGCTTGCTTCTCTCAGTGTGGGGTTGCCGTGGAAACACATCCCAGTGAGCCCTGTCCTCCCATCTCGGGGCTGCTTGGAACACTTAAAGACACAGCCTCAGCCCGTGGCCAGGGAGGGATGTGGGGATGCAGGAGGGCTGTGGCTGCTTTCGAGTGGCTGCGTTCATCATCTCGTGGTTGAGGGCCACCAGCGCTGGCAGGGGGAAGGTCGGGCCCAGTGCACAGGCGGGTCTCAACCAGGTGCTTTGCGATTGGCCAGCCCCCTCACCTCGTTGGCTCTGAGCCCCATTTCACAGAAGAAGAGACTGAGGCTCCAGGAGGCTAGGTCGCTGTAGCAGGCACTACCGGTGTTCTGGGCAACTCACCCACTGCCTTTAGCCCTTGATGTCCTCCGTTCCAGGAAAGCCCTGGTCACGGGCAAGCTGGGAGGGCCGTCATCCCAGCTTCAGTCACTTCCCCTCCAGTGCCTGCGTGCTCCTGCACCTGAATGGCAGGTGGCCCTGGGACTGCTCCGAGCCATCCCTCCTCAGCCCAGGACCCACGGGTGTGGGCAGGAAAGCCCCAACCCCGGGACACAGCTGGCAGCCCGGTGCCCCAGCAAGTCAGGCTGAGGCTGGCCTCGTGGACTGCGCCCAGACTCCTCCCTTTGCGTGGCATCCTCCCTCCCACCTCCCCACGCCCCCCTCCTTCCCCTGGGCATCACCCTAGATAAGCCACTCACAATGAATCTCCACCTCTGGGTCCGCTTCCGGGATACCCTGAGCTCGGCCACACCGGAGGGATCCCGTTCCCCAGCCTCAGCCCCCGTGGCTCCCACCACCCCAAGCCTGGACTCACCGCCACAGTCACCGCCAGCCCCATCCCACGAGCCATGCTCTCCTGACCCAACAGGCCTTGGCACGTGCCCCGTCCGTCCACCGTGCTGGGCCATCCTTCCCAGGCTGCCTCCTGGGTCAGGGGCCCCTTCTCCAAGGGCCAGGGGAGGCACTACCTCTTCTGGGAGGCCATCCCTGGTCCTCCCCCGCCATTGAAGGGGTCAGAGGGCACAATGGCCTCTCCTTTGACATCTTTCCCACACCACTCCCCCCAGAGCCTGCAGTGGGGGCCCGCTGGCTCGCCTTTGAATTCCCACCATCCCGCACAGGGTTCACCGCTGAGAACCTGCCAATGAATCGGTGCCCCTAGGCCCTGTCGCTGAAATGAAGGAAGCTGCGCTTATGCAGCACCTCCTGTATGCTGAGCCGTCAGCAGGACACATAGTCCTCAGCCACACCAGCAAGGGCCACATGACCGGCCATCCCCCTCACCCCCACAGGCTGGGCTCCAAGCCCTGCGTGCCATCCCCTCACCTCCTCGGGGCTTTGCTTATGTGTCATCCCGCAGAGAGGTCCCCCCGACCTCTATGAAAACCAGCGCCCCACCATCATGCACTCGTACGGACATGTATAATTCGTATATGGTTATATCATAATAAAAACATTCAATTATGCACATGAAATCAGAACCACACAAGATTCACACCACAGATCAACAAATACTGGTCAGCCCGAAACAAATCCACACGGACGCACGCAACGTGGTCTGCCCTCCACTGTCTACTGCTGGAACCCAGGGTCCAGAACAGAGTCTGTGGCACACTGTAGGCGCTCAATCAACATTTGAGAACGAGGGACCACGGTGCAAGCTCCGGGCTTACTCACTGACAGCTGGGACCCTGGTTGACCTGGGCAAGTCAAACGGTGAGCCTGGGTGTGGCCTGGCACTCATAGCCAGTGGCAGGGTCCCAGCCGTAAACCAGGGACAAGGAGAAAGCCACTCCAGGCCCAGGTCCCAAAAGTTCAGGGAATGCAGTCTCTCGAAGGACTTGGGAGGGTGGAGGTCTGGGCGCCTGGCTGTGGGGACCAGGGGGCCTTCACTTTCTGAGGCCCTAGAAGGTCTCGGGAGGGCCCTGCACCTGATGCCCCAGGGAGATGGGGGCCCAGGCGAAGGAAAACTGCCCCAGACACGAAATGTTGCTTCCTCAAGGGATCTCCAGAGGAAGCCGACTTTAGGATGACACCATCACCATGTCCCCCTAGCCCGGCCACCATTTGTCCTCCTGGCCCTGCTCTGAACTGTCCTCTAACCCTGTGAGTTATGAGCAGTCCCATTGCAGGAGGAGGACAGAATGCAGGGCTTAGAGGGGGTGTCCCCTTTTGAAGTATCTCGCTCTGTGTGACCAGGTTCCAGGTTTACTCAGACCTCTGTCACCCTGTCCCTGTCTCCTTTTTTTTTGAGTTGGAGTCTCACTCTGTCGCCCAAACTGGAGTGCAGTGGCCGTTCCCGGCCACCGCAGCCTCGACCTGCTGAGCTCTGGCGATCCTTCCGCCTCAGCCTGCTGAGTAGCTGGAACTACAGGTGCGTGCTACCATGCCCAGCTAATTTTTGACTCATTGTAGAGATGAGATCTCACCAAGTTGCCCAGGCGGGTCTCGAACCTGCGGGCTCAGGCAATCCACTCACCTCAGCCTCCCAAAGCGCTAGGATTACAGGCTGAGCCACCAAGCCCGGCTATCCTGTCTCCTTTTATGTTCTCTTGTCATTTAGAGTGAGTGTACACACACGCACACACATGTGCACGCACCCTTGCAGCAGTCACACAGCTTAAAGCCCAACAGCGAAGCTGCCGGCCCAGCGACCAACCAAGGGCAGCAAGTTCGTGAGGTCTGAGGTCTGGGACTTGGGGACAGGATAAGGACACCCTCGTGAGGGATGTCCTCCTGACAGCCCAGAGTCCCGGGAGACCTGGGACCCTAGGTACCAGCCAGGTCCTCCCCAAGCCGCCGGCACTCGGGAGGAGCACTGGCTGGGACAAGGGTTCCAGAGGAGCCTTCCCACTCCCCTGCAGCTGGCCCGGGCAAGGGCCAGGAGGAAACTGGGCTGCCTCCCCAGAGCCCCGGAGGTGTTTTGAATGGGGTGGTTATGTTTTTTTCCTTTTCCAGTGCTTGTGGTGTCCTGCTGACAGACAAGGAAAATAAAGAGTCATTTCCTACTGGTCTGGGGTATTTTTTCTGCTCATTCCAAGAATTCCGTGATGCTGGGCGTGTGGCATGCAGTCCACCCAGCCTGTTCCCAGACCGGCATCACAGATCTCAAAGCTTCCTCAAGAGGACAGCACCCCACACACCGTTACAGCCACATCCAAGGGTGGCCTAAGCTTCGACGCTCGCCAAGACCAGCCCCACTATTGGTCTCACCCTATTCCCAGAGCCCCCTTCAAGATATGCCTTTGTCAGAGGAGAAGACTGAGGCTCAGAGAGATTAAGTAACATGTCTTAAGCCACACAGCAAGTTCATGAAGGAAAAGACAAACTGAGGAGAGGTGTTTTTTTTTCCTCCTTAGCAGAATAAAACCAATAGAGCTGCTTTTTTTTCCGAAGGCTCCAAACTGCACAATTTAATTCTGGTGTCAGCCAAAGATGGAACACATCCAAAGATGTGACATTGGGTGATGTATTTCCATTGGGAAGTGAGCACCTGGGCTTCGTGGATGGTCCCAGCTCCGCCCGGTGTAGACACCAGTGGCTGTGAATTCACTGAAGAATTCACAGCCCCCCTCCCCAGTGGATGGGATCCCAGGGCTGACACTAGGGTGTCAGGCTGGCATGAGGGGAATGTCTGGGCCTTCCTCCTTGAGTGGTGTTCCGCTCTTCTCTGGACAACACCCGTGGCTGTGAGAAGGCTCTGGAGAAAGCCCCCACATAAAGTGTGGCCACACTCCCTTGCTGTGTTCTCCACACGCTGAATCCAGGTGCCCTGCACTGACATGTCTGCAGAAAGGCCATGCTGGCCACACATGGTCTCTTCCTGTCACTCCGCGTGGCAGGGAGAGGATCGGTGTCAAATCAGTTCCCCTTGTCCCATCCGTCCACCTTTCCAGGCACAGGGCAGGCAACACCACCAGCAAGATGCCCCGGTTCCAAAAACACTCCCTTTTGCAGAGAAACCCTCCTCTGACCTACATGGTTCAGCGTGGTGGCCACCATCCCACACGTGGCTCTTCACCTTTCAATTCATGAAAGTTAAACAAGATACCAATACCCATTCCTTGATGGCAGTGGCCACACTCACATGCATTCGATGTGCACATGGCTTACCCTGGACATCGAGAAGGCTCTCAAAGTCCCAGACCCAGGGCGGCGTCAGCTGCTAGGACAGCCTGCTGATGACCCCACCCTCAGGGAGGGTCCTGGAGCCAGGGATGACCCCTGGGTTCCCAGGTCTCCAGAGCCCAGCCCGCCAGCTGTGGACAGTACACCTCCGTGTCCCTGTGTGACCCACGGCAGAAAGGGCATAAAAAGCTTCACCTGCCAGCCCCGATGTCCATCCTCTGGGTTCTCAACCTTTCCCTCATCTGCAAAGTGGGCATAGCAATATCGCCCTGCCAGAGGGTGCGTGGACCGCCCAGCCTCCCGGGAGGCCCACATAGAACAAAGTTCTGCTGAGTCCAGGTCCGCTAAGTCCAGTTCCGCTGAGTCTGGCTCCACTGGACCCAGCCAGTGACCCGCTGCACAGAGAGGAGGGGAGGGAGAAGCCTCCAGACAAAGGGAGCATTGTAAACACTGAAAGCCACCTCACCAAAGCCGCAAGCGCTTTGTGGAGAAACTCGCAGGGGGTTGCAGACAAGGCACTGGGGGGAAGCAAACAGCTGGGGGGAGGGGGGACATGGGATTGGAGGAGGGCAGGGGGACAGGGCATGCACCGCAGGAGAACGCGTTTGTCAGAGCAAGAAAGAGTCACTCCCCATGTCTTCTTTTTCAACAGCAGGGCTGCAGGGCTGGAATTCGAAGCCCCATAATTCTCCGCATGCTAGTAGGACTCAGCCAGCAATTGGTGAATGAATATCTAAATGAATAGAAAACACTACAGAAACGGATTTGGACAAGCTATTAGGAAAAAAAAAAAAAAAGCCGGGCTCGGTGGCTCAGCCTGTAAACCCGCGCCTTTGGGAGGCTGAGGTGAGTGGATTGCCTGAGCCCGCGGGTTCGAGACCCGCCTGGGCAGCGAGGCCTCATCTCTACAATAAATCAAAAAATCAGCCGGGCATGGTAGCGCACGCCTGTAATTCCGGCTACTCGGAAGGCCGAGCCGGAAGGATCGCCGGAGCCCGGCAGGTCGAGGCTGCGGTGGCTGGGAGCGGCCACTGCACTCCAGTCTGGGCGACAGAGTGAGACTCCAACTCAAAAAAAAAAAAAAAAAAAGCGAGGAAACCCAGAATGCCTGGATGGGAGGGTCAGGCAGGGCTCCCCAGCTCTCCTCATCGCTGGTCTGGGTGGAGTGCTCTGTGATCACCACCACCCTGTATTTATTTGGCGAATATCCTTTTGTGACCCAGCAACGTTTTACAGAGGCATTCACAAGGCACATAGCATCCAGTCCTGGGAACACTGGGATCCCAGCGCCCACCCTGCCCGCTTAGAGAGCACTACTCTGTCTCACGATGGTGAGTGAGGACGACCAGAATCACCTTCCGTTCCTGTAAAGATACATTTCATCTGCACAGCACTCCACACTTGTATAGCCTTCACCACACTTGCTTTGCTGGGTTTAAACTTGGAAAAAGTAGTGTGGCCACCTGAGGGTAGAAATAGTCAAAGCCAGATCTGCTGCATGTTCGGGACCCTGCCCCTTGCCCGTGATGAGACTCTCGACAGACCCCTTGATCCCCGAAGCCTCAGTTCCCCGGCTGGGAAAGTGGCGATGGACCCGTACTGTCCACCTTGACTGTGGTCACTGGTAAATCGCCACACACCCCGGAGCGATTCTTGTGCCAGGTGCAGCCCCAAGTGCCGGGACCCAGCCAAGAGCAAGGCGGAGCAGCGGCCACCTTGGGAGACAGACAAAGGACAAGGAACGAGACATTCCACTGTGAGAGGCACAAGAAGTGATAGCCTGGGGTCCCCTGAGGGCTTCGGACAACCCAGTTTGTGGAGCAGAGTTGGAGCTGAACACATTCGAGATCTATGGCCACTGTGGAAAGGCAATGGTTTGGCATGACTGTTGTAAAAGAAGATTAAAAGGTTTTAGAGAAGAGGGGTGAAAGTGAGACTGAGAGCCAGACAAGAGGCCTCAAGGGCCAGGCCGAGAGCCACTGGCCAGTCCCAGAGCCACTGGCCAGTCCCGGGGACTGCATCAGGACTGGCCGGTCATCAGGGCCATTTTGAGCTGAATCTTTCTGCGGCCTCCTCAGTCCTTCCCCACGCCAGTAGCCAAGGGATTCATCTGCCCTTGCAGGAGTCTCTCGAACCCAGCACTACGGCCAGCACCCACTCTGCCTTGGCAGTGTCGGCACCCGCCGGCCACTCAACAACGTGCATTTCACCCAAGTCAAGAATGGGGCTCCAAGTCGCACCCTGATCTCTCGCCATGCCAACAATGCAGGCTGCATCCTGACTCCTCCCAGGCGATGCCTCTGGGGTCCCAGGAAGGACCCTACTGAAGACACACCAAGGCTCAGTCCTGGAGGGGGTGGAGGGTGAGCTCGTGTCAGGAACTGCCAAGAAAAGTGTGTTCCGGGGGAACAGCCTTTGTGAAGGCAACTGTCAGTGGAAAGTCTGGAGCCCTGAGGGACCGACGGCATCACACAGGAAGCCGGCACAGACACTGACGGGGAGAGGGTCAGGGCCAGCACAGAGTCTTGAGGACACATCAGGGGTGTCGGGATTGATCTGAGAGCTCTGGGAGTCGGACAGGGGTAAGCCACGATCAGACAGGAGTCCACAAAGAGCGCCCCAAGTGCCTGGCGTTGGCAAGTCCTCAGGCATGGTCTTGGTATAGCCTGGATGCACATGCTGTGACCATTCTCTTCCGGTCTCTAGCTTTTCTGTTCATTTTCTCAACAGTGTCTTTTGACGATGGAAGTTTTTAATCTCAGTGAAGTCCAATTCATCAAATATCCCTTTTATGGTCGCTATTTTTAATGCCCATCTAAGAAATCTTTGCCTAACTCAAGGTCATAAAGATATTCTCCTGTTTTCTTCTAGATATTAAAGAATTCCTTTAACTCAATAATAAAAAGGCAAATAATGCAATTTTTAAATGGGCAAAGGGCTTGAAGAGATATTTCACAAAAGAAAATATTCAAATGACAGTAAGCCCAGAAAAGATGTTCAACGCCACCAGCTAAATAGGGAAATGTCCATTAAAACCACAGTGAGGCTGGGCGCAGTGGCTCATACCTGTAATCCCAGTACTTTGGGAGGCCGAGGCAGGAGGTTCACTTGAGCCCGGGAGTTCAAGGCCAGCCTGGGCAACATAGTGAGATCCCATCTCTACAAAAAAATAACTGAGCACGGTGGTGCATGCCTGTAGTCTCAGCTACTCAGGAAACTGAGGTGGAAGGATCGCCTGAGCCCAAGAGGTCAAGGCTGTGTTGAGCCCTGATTGGGCCACTGCACTCCAGCCTGGGCAACAGAGTGAGATCCTGACTTAAAAAAAAAAAAAAAAAAAGACCTGCACTCAAAAGTTCATAGCAGCTTGGTTACATAGCAGCCAAAAATGGGGACCACGGATAAACAAATTATTGCATAGACATAAGACAGAACACTAGTCAGTAATAAAAAATAAAGGACTACAGATAAGGCAACAGCGTGGATGAATCTTAGAAACATTAAGCCGGTGAAGAAGACCAGACACCACGGTGCATACTGTAGGACTCCATTTATAGGAAGTTCTATAAGAGGCAAAGCTAATTGATGGTGACAGAAAACAGAGCAGCGGTTGCTCCCGAGGAGAGAACAGGGATTGACCAGGAGGGGTATGAGGAAACTTTCTGGGACGATGGAAAATTCTGCATCTTGACGGGACTGATGTACACCAGGTCAAAATGAACTGAGCTATGTGATTTAGATCTGCAGATAAATGATGCCTCAATAAAGTCTGCAGTTCTTGGGCAGGGAAAGAAAAAAACGTTGCTGGAAAAATGCATCTGAAAGTACTGGGACTGTTTTTAAAGACTTTCTTGAAGTTCAGGATTGTAACCAAATACGCCCAGGGCTGTGGGGAAAGGCAGATGCACAGCATGCACTGCTGGAAGGTTCTGTTGCTCATCGTCCAGCGAGGCCCTGTGGAGTCCTACTGTGTGTCACCACCACAGTGCCCCATCTCTGGAGCAGCAAAGACAGATCCGAGGGTGCCCACCCGCCAAGAAGCTGAGCCCTCCCGCCGCGGCACGCAGGCCCTGCCTCTCTAGAAGTCAGACATCAGATTTTCCAGGGACCAACTAAAGGCGTTTTAACAAACAAACAAACGAACAAACACAGCCACTCAGCCACAGTGTTCCCCCCAGGCCCTGGACAACCCCCTCGCCCCTGCCCCCAGGAAGCAGGTGTGGAGGGGAGAGACCTGTGGCTGGCCTCTGGTGACAGCGGGCCGTTGTCCACACGGTCAACATGCCAACATCAGCGAGGTTTCCCAAGTCTCCACCGACGAGCTCCCTGCCCCTGCTCTGCAGATGGGGTGGGACTGGACGGGCCTCCCACAAGGCCACAGCCACGGGATGATCCATCTCCAGGCCCTGCTGATCCTCCTGCCCCTCGCAGAAGCTTCTGGAGCATCCTGCTTCCCTCGTGTGTGTGACAAGCCAGTCCTTTCTGGACCACTTCCTCTTACGAGATAGAAGAAACACAGTGACCAACCATGTCATGCCATATGGGTGTGTGACACTGCCTCGGGCACCAAGACTCAACAGCTTCAAAACTCCTCCCCAGCCACCCAGTTCTCAGCCTTGCCCCAGGAAACTGGCAGGTGCAGGGCCTTCTCTTAGGAGGGTTTTGTGGAGGGACAGAGAAGTCCCCAGGTCAGCTGCCGCCCACAGGGCCGAGGTCCTCCCCGGGAGTGAGGCATGTGACCCCTATCTTTCAGATAGGGAAACTGAGGCCCGAGGTGACATGAAATAGCCAAGGTCACACAGTCGGCAAGTGGTAGAGACTGGATTCCAGAGTTCCTGGTTCCAAAAACAAGTGTCAAGGTCCAATGTCATTTTCCCCTTAAGAAACCTCAGAACTGGGAAGGAAATCATGACATCTGTGGACTGTAGCAAGAAAGGAAGCCCCACGAAGGCCAATGCCGCATGCTGCCAACTGCACGTGCAGGAATGAACAAATGGATGATGGCCAGAGGGAGGTGTGAGACAGGAGGAAGGAGATGCACCCAGCCTCAGAGAGTACTTGCACTGACTCAACCTCCTCACACCCCTAGAGCCCCTGCTGGGCTCGGCTCCCGGGCTGAGGGTCCCAGAGCGTCCAGAGTCTGTAGGCGAAAGCTGAGAAGCAGGCATGGCATCCCAAGCTCGGCTGCAGCTTGAGAAGGTGTGTGTGCATGTGTGTGCGTGTGTGTGATGCATACAGTGGGCAGGGGCAGAGGGACATGCGTGGAGTGAGGAAATCTGTCTGGAGAAAGGAGGGTGTGGTTGGGTAAGTAGGAGTAGGGGTGTGGAGGAGAGGGGTGTGAGGGGTGTGAAGGTGTTTGGTTGGTGGGTGTGCGCCAGGATGGTGTGTGCAGGTGTGTGCACAGGTGTGTGTGTGTTTGCACGGGGATGTGGGTAGGTGTGTGCAGGTATGTGGGTAGGTGCACACTAGGGTATAGGTGAGTGTGTGGAGGTATGCGCACAGGTGTCCACAGGTATGTGGGAGGCATGTACATAGGTATGCACAGGTATATGGATAGGTGTGTACAGGGATATGAGTGTGTGCGCAGGTGTGTGCATGGGAAGGTGACATGCACATGGAACATGCAGCAGCGTGGGCACCCACCAGCGTTGAAGGCAGTCTGTCTCGACAAGGCCATGATGAACAGCTCCATGCTCTCCATGGGGCTGACAAATTTGAGTCACAGCTCTGACTTGGAGGATCCCAGCTAGAAGATTCTACCTTCCCCGCTCATGCTCCCTAGGCTTTGATACCAGCTGACCTGTGCGTTCCCTCCTGCCCACAGCAGGCCAAGGAGGGGCCCTCTCTGAACAACGGAGGGTGCACTGCTTTCCTCAGTATCTGAGAGCATCTGGGCCTGAGGGATCCTAGATAGCTCTGGCTTCCTGGTATCTCCCTGGCCCCATTTCAGAATCACAGCCAATAGGGAGCCACCCCAGCATCCATGGGCACACTCGAGCTCATGTGGGGGGTCAGGGGAACTAGCCTGAGAAGAAGCACGTCACCTAGAAGGAAACAGCACAAGGAGGCCTCCCCTGTCTGGAAGGACCAGGGTCACCCCTAGAGCATGATCCCACCAGGACAGGCACACTTGGCCTGAGGCTGCCCAGGGTACCAGGGGCCACACCAGCTCCTCCCTCAGCCCAGTAGGACCTGGATGAACCTGACGGCATCTAACATCCTCTGGGAGGAGGCCTGGTGTGTGGCCCAGGCACCCATGTCCCCAGGGATCCCCAGACTCCCAGCCACTGGACAGGTGACTACACTGGCTGCCACCTGTTTGGAGGAGTCAAGGCTGGCCTGGCCCTTGGTCTCAGCTGACCAACTCATCTGACATTCTGAGAACCACAGCTCGCCGGGACTGCCAGCCTCAGGAGGCCAGGCCTCAGCTACCAGGACTGCCAGTGTATCGCCAGGGTCCCACCCAGCACCAGCCAGAGTAGGTGGCATAAAAGCAGATTAACAGACGCTGGCTGGCTAGCCCCGAGAGGGGCCTCAGAGACCAAGTGAGCCACCCCTCTCCCCATTTTGCCGGTGAGAAAACTGTGGCCCAAAGAGAAGAAGCAATTTCCTCATTACAGATCCATCCACGAGGCAGGCTACCCTCGGGTCCAGCCGTCCACTGGAAGGCCAGCTGGAATTGACTGGTAGTGCCTGCCTGCCTGGCTCGCTTTCCTGAGGATTCTGGAGCCGATGAAAATGCCGCAACTGGTTAGTGATGTCTGTCAGGAAACAGGAAGGCAGAGGTGACAGCCTAGCCCCAGCGGCCTCATGTTTGCTCCTTCCGGCCCCAAGGAAAGGAGGGATGAGAGAGAAACTCCCCTTTTCCCAAGGGAGGTTACCGTTTTCCACCTCAGGCCCTTAACCAGGAGGTATGCGCAGAAGGTGAGTTGCAGAGACAGGGAAGCCCTGGGCAGCCTCTCTAGAACCACACCTTCCCCCCCAGCCCGGAAACAGAAAGAATCTGGCCCAACCCCTAGTTCTCTCTCTGTCCCCTCCTACTTCCTCCCGCGGGTACTCTAACCAAAGGAGAAGATTCCCTGTCCCAGTAAGTCCCGTCCCACTCACTCCCCCTCCAAGGGTTCACTTGTGAACCGCCCTCTGCCTGGGGTGCCCTTGCTGCTGGGGAAAAAATATCCTTCCAGTACCCCTCTCCGCCCCATGCCGAGCAATCCGTCCCCCGAGGCCTGCAGACAGAACCCATGCCCATGGTGCCGACCTCAGTCCTCCCAGTCCTTGGACCAGGCTCGTCATACTGAAGGCGCTCCATAAACGCATGGCTTATCGCACTGGCATGTACAGAGACACCCCCTCTGGAGCTGGCAGAAAGGCTGCGAGGAGTTGCAAGAAAGAAAGGGAGGGAGGTGGGAGGCAGGCTTCAGGGAACCACAAACGGTGGGAGAGGAGCAAGAATGAATTCATTTCCTCCCTCTAGTAATTTGCCTGTAAATATTCACAAACCATGCAATTTCTCTCAGCCTTCCCATTAGAGACAAGCGCATAAATAAGCCGGCGCTACCCAGGGGCTCTGCACACAGCCTGCAGTTGATCTCCTGAATACCAGAGGGACTCTTTCCTGAGCCACAAGCTCCCTTCCCCGCCGAGTCCCGGGGAGTGCTGGGAGGTGGGTGAGCTGGAGGGCAAGGTCGGGCAAGCAGGAGTGGGTGCTGCCCCCAGGAGCCAAAGCAGATTTGCTTCCAGGTCCCAGGAAGGGGCTGACCCAGCTGCCCAGAGGCCGGACAAGGCGGCCTCACTTGTCAGGGCGTGGCTGGGCATCATCCTCCCCACCCTCACGGCGACACCCCTCCCCATGGTGGGTTCGGAGGTCACACACGGATAGGCCTCCGTGCTCCACAGGTCCCTTGACAGGAGAAAAACAAATGGCCCTTGAAATGAGGAAATGTGTGACATGGGGGAGGGAGCACGGGACGCCCCAAACAGAGAGGCCATTTGAGGGCCAGCAGCAAGACAGGGGTCGCCCCTCCAGGGCCCGGTCTCAGAGTCACCCACAGACCCGTCTCCTGCCTTTCCTCAGGCCCAGGGGAGTATGCGAGGAGGGGTAGACATCGTCCAGACAGGAAGCCAGCTCAAGAGAAGGGGTGCCTTTCTTCCTCCCCGGCTGCCCATGCAGACGTCCCATGCCCGGGACCCCAGCTAGGAGCTTATGTCCAACCCAATCCTGCTGAAATGCTCAGAGCAGAACCAAATCTGAGGAGCTCGGTTCACTGGAACTTGTGGCCCCAAGTCCTAGGATGACGACGGCAAAGCCCGACATGGCCCTCCCTGGGTACCCTCCCTCAAGTCCTCACGGTAGCCTTAGATGGCAGGTTCTATCATGATCCCACCTTACAGATGGGAAACTGAGGCCCAGAACTGTAGCCACACCGGGACCGGGGCATGGAGTCAGGGCACAAACCCAGCTCTTCTGGCCCCAGGCTCTGTGTGCAAAACCACCAGTGCTCAGCTAGATATGGGGTCTCAGGACCGGTATGTTTGGTTTCTTTTTTTAGGGGGGGTGCTGTTTTCCCTTTAAATATATGGAGGTCCTCATGCAGCCCACCCACACCCTTCCCTCGCTTGACGCCAGCAGCAGCTCTGCAAGGAAAGCTTATCATGCCCAATTCACAGATCAAGAGACTGATTTTCGGGAGGTTGAGAACAGCAGGTGAGGCCAATCCTTACAATGATCATAATACCATAAGAAAGAGATTGGCAGTAGTGGGAAACCGTCAGGGGAGGGAGGGGCACACCTCATCCTCAAGGGTCCCTACATAACCATTTGCATACCTAACCCTGAATTGTACCCCACATCTTTATAATAATAAAAAAAAAAATCCAGGCCAACACCACGGCCGTCTCTGCTGGCTTCAGGTCCGGCCCCTCCACCCCACCGAATATGACTTGGGCAAGTCCTTCACCAGGTGGGCCTAGGCTCAGTGGTGACTGGGGAGACGGGTGAGGTGGCAGCACGCATGAACGGCCACCCCAGAACGTGCCAGGCTCCGAAGCCCAGAACAGGCGCACGGCAAAGACTGACATTTACAACCAAGCGCCGGGCGCCCTGCGGGATCCTCTGCCGGCTAAGAGATTCAATTATGGTCATTACGGTGCACTTAGGAAAGCCAGAAAGACGGGCAGCAACGGGGGCGGGGGGTGGGGAGCAGAACGCACCTTCTACTTAACCCTCAGTTAAACCCTGTCTCTCCAGCCCCCCGTCGCTGGTTTTTAAAAACTGTCTGCCACTTCACTTTATATGTTCATCACCCCAAAGCTGCCTTGGAGTGAAAAACAAGTTCCCTGATGGAGAGAAAGACGTCGTCTGGCTCTTGGACCCACGGGCTAGACCCACCTCCTCAAGTCCCTGCTCTCTCGGGCAAAGAGCACAATGCTTGTTTCTGTCCTGTCCGGGAAGGTGGGCCTGGAGGAAGCAGCCCAAGAGACCTGAGAGGGAGGGCCGATTTGCATCTCCCACCATCCGCTCCAGACCCCCTAGGAGCAGGGGTCCCCAACCCCCAGGCCACATAGCGGGTGATGAGCAAAGTTTCGTCTGTATTTACAGCCACTTCCCATTGCTCGCATGACCGCCTGAGCGCTCCACCTCCTGCCAGATCAGCGGCGGCATAAGATTCTCATAAGAGCACAAACCCTATTGTGAACTGTGCACGCGAGGGACCTAGGTTGCACGCTCCTTATGAGAATGAATGTCTGATGATCTGAGGTGGAGCTGAGGCGGTAATGCCAGCACCGGGGAGTGGCTGCAAATACAGATGAACATTAGCAGTGAGGTCTGACTGCACAGTCCCCTGTCCCCTGTCCATAGAAAAACTGTCCTCCACGAAACCAGCCCCCGATGCCAAAATGGTCAGGGACCGCTCTCCTGGCGGCAGCAAGCCAAACTTCAGCAGGTGCTGGAGGTTCCCAGAAGCAGGCTGGGGATGGGGTGTCCCTAGAGGGGACCCCTAGAGATGCAGAGACCTCCGAGTATGCCAGTCTGCAGAGGGGTACAGAGGCGTGGTCAGAGATGGGGGAGATTCAAGTCAGGGAGTGTGTCCCTGAGAAAGGGGAAAGAAAACATACCAGGCAGAGAGTTTTCTCCACCACTAACTAACAGCACTGACTATTCCCAAGCAAAAGGACACCGCAGGCATAGGACTGTCAGGGAAAATACAGGACAACTGGTGATGTTTGAATTTCAGATAAGCAGCTAATCATCTTTCAGTTCACGGTCCCCGTAGTACACGGAACACATCTTGCGTGGGCCAGGTGCATGGTAAAAATGCATGCATCACCTCTAGGAAGTTCTGTAGGAAGCTGGGCACCCTGGATTTTAATTTGCAAGACCCAAAGCTCTTCCCTGGAGGCACACAGGTGCCCAGGACACCGGAAGAAGCTGCATATCCAGCCACAGGAGTCCTGTGATGCCCGGGACGGGTCCCACACACTGGAACAGAGACAGATGGGGACAAAGAAAAGCAGGAAGCCAGCCCAAACAGACTTTCTGGGGGCCACCGTTGGACATGCGCCCGGGGGTGAACAAAAACAGGAAGCCCATGGGCTCCCATCCTGAGAGAGGAAGTAGATGATTTCTTTTCCCTCCGTTTTCCAAGCTCTCTGGATTGTTTATTGTCTTCACAGTAACAGCCACATACACACAACAAGGAACTCGACTTCTCTTCTCTTTTGGGGGTGACCTGGTTATTCTATCATGCTGTGAGCGTGCTGAGGTTGGGGATGGGAGTTCTGGTCTCTGAGCCCCAGTGGGTGCTCATCGAATGTCTGAGGGAAGAAGGGAGGATGAAGGAGGATGAAAGTGACTTCTGAGGACCACAGGGACCGCCCGAGGGGCTGGCTCTGGAACCCAAGCTCCCCTTCTTTTTTCTTTTTGAGTTGGAGTCTCGCTCCGTCGCCCAGGATGGAGTGCAGTGGCTGCTCTCGGCCACCGCAGCCTCGACCCGCTGGGCTCCCCTGCTGCTTCTAGGTGGGACGCCGTTGATGTCATGGGCCCGGGTGCCATTTGGACAGCAAGCAGCCATGGCCAGACCCTGGCCTGAGGCGCTGTGGCCTCCACGCTTACTGGGAGCCACTGGCCAGTGTGGGGACGCAGGAAGCAGGACCGGGCCTGCAGAGGGTCCCCAGGGACAGAAGCAGAGTCCACAGCCTCGGGCTCTGCCCCTCACACCTCCTCCCGTGGGACAAGCCTGCCTGTCTCATGGTTCAAGTTCAGTTGAAACAGATGTCTTCCTCCTGGGGGCCCTAGCTTTGAAGTTGAAGAGAAAACCCCAGCTGCAAAGGGACCTGGCCTACTGAAGAGACCCTCTGGGGAGTCTCGGCCGAAATAAAAACAAAGCCCCTGGATCCTAGTCCCCTGGTATTTATGAGATTTTTAATTAGAACAGCTGCCTCCGTAGACGGCACTGCTGAAAGGGAAAGGGATGGGGGGGGGAGAGGGAGGGTGGGAGGAGGGAGGCCGGGATCCCACAGAGGAGGAGGGACACTCCTCATAGGCTCAGGGCAGACTGCCACCCTGAAGACGAAGCTCTCGGCGTCCAACTCTCCATAACACTAGGCACGGGTGCGCAGATGGTGCCCGGAACCCTGACAGCTTTCAGGAACTGCAGCCAAATACCCACCGACTCGGGAGTCCCCAGGACCCTGGCGGCCCTCAGGTGGCCAGACTCTGCCCTGTCTCCATCTGCCCCACCAGGAAACCACCCAGTCCTCTTACAGGACTCAGCCATGGGGTCTCCACCTTTCGACCACATCCCACCCCCACCATCTTGGAAGCATCTAATCTACGGACCAGCCAAGGGCGAGCAGTGGGGGCTGTCCTTCCAGACAGCAGGCAACAAGGGAATACACTGCTGTGGGGAATTAAAAACAAGCCTAAAACCCACTAAGCGCTGGCAGTTCTTACGATGTCAGTGATAAAACGCTCAGCTTTGAAAACAAATCTTCTCGTGATCTAAGTTCTAAACAATTGTGGCTGTTGCTGGCGGGTTGCAATCGTATGTATGTAAGCTTCAAACAAGCACGTTTTCATTATGCAGTCTTTAAAAAACCTCATGCTCACATAGCTGTGAAGAGGTGGGTCAGAGAGGATGCACTGCTTCAGCTAGACACCAACACATGAGATATTCTGCGACACACGCTCATCTGGATAGTCAGGGACTCCGAATCGCTGGAGTTGTCTTTGTGTGGGATATAGACTCCAGTCCCACAGCACTGGGGATCCCTGCACTTACACGGTAGATTTTAAATAAAAGGCAGCACAGTGATTGTAAGTACAAGAACACAGCAACTGGGCTTCCGCCAACGCTACCTTTGCTGTGCAAGTTATCCTGGGAACTCTGTAGAGTTCACGATCACAAGTTCATGTGTTGTTTTTTTTCTCTTTTGTCAAAATATCCATTCATGGAACTAAAAAGTGTGAACCCATGATTTTCCTTTTTTGTGTCATAATGTTGGTTTGTTTATTGACAAAGTTCACTGAGAGATTTCCTGCGTGGCCGGGAGTGGTGGCTCAAGTCTATCATCCCAGCACTTTGGGAGGCCGAGGTGAGGGGATTGCCTGAGCCCGCGGGTTCGAGACCCGCCTGGGCAACTTGGTGAGACCTCATCTCTACAATAAATCAAAAAATTAGCCGGGCGCGGTAGTGCGCACCTGTAGTTCTGGCTCCTTGGAAGGCTGAGGCGGAAGGATCACCCGAGCCCAGTGGGTAGACGCTGGGGTAGTTGTGAACGTGCCACTGCACTCCAGTCTGGGTGACGGAGTGGGACACCAACTCAAAAAAAAAAACAACCAAAAACTCCCTGTTTCTTTTCTGATCATTATTATAACTTATTCATTTCATGATCATTATTGAAACCAATTTTGTTGTATACAGGGGGCAGGAATCCAAAAATCATCTGTTCCAGGTGTCAAATACCCTAGAGTGACAGCTCACTTTGGTCAGACGTTATCCTGTACGTGTCCGAGGATGTTTCTGGACGAGATTAACATTCAAATGGGTAGATAGGTGAAATAGATTGCCCTCCCCAATGTGGTGGGCCTCATTCCATCAGCTGAAGACCAGACCAGAACAAAAAGCCTGAGTAAGAAGGCACGTCCCAGCCTGACTTCTCCTGCCCTTGAACTGTAATGTACACAGATGTCTTCCCTGTGTCTCTGACCTGTCAACTGCAGATCTCAGGACTCCTTAGCCCCATAGCCATATGAGCCAATTCCTTGTAATAAATTTCTCTGTATGTACAGGCATATCGTGATATCCACGGGGGTATCCATCCCTTGGTTCCAGGACCCCCTTGCATACCAAAATCCATTAATGCTCAGGTCCTTGATATAAAATGGAGTAGTAAAACCTATGCATATTCTCCCATATGCTTTTAAAAATATCTCTAGATTACTCATCATAGCTAATACCTTGTAAATGCCATGTAAATGCTTGCTATACTGTTCTGATTTGTTTGTTTGTTTTTTTCCGTATTATATTTTTCAGTAAGAGATCTCACTCTGCTGCCCAGGCTGGAGTGTAGCGGAACAATCACAGCTCACCACAGCCTTGACCTCCTGGGCTCAAGCGATCTTTCTGCCTCAGTCTCCCAAGGAGCTGGGACTACAGCACGTGCCACCACACCTGGTTAATTTCTTTATTTTTTTGGAGAGACAGGGTCTTGCTATGTCACCCAGGTTGGTCTCGAACTCCTGGGTTCAAGCAATCCTCTCAAAGAGCTGGGATTACAGGCAGGAGCCGCTGGGCCCAGTTTGTATTATTTGTTGTTATTATTATTATTATTTTAGAATATTTTTGATAAGCAGTTAGCTGAATCCAGGGATGTGGAACGTACAGATATGGAGAACCAACTATATACCCTCTCAGTTCTGTTTCTCTGGAAAACCTAACCCATACGCCTAAGACTGCCCCTGCCACGCCTACAATATTTTTTGTCGGGTATTGACAGCCGGACAGATGCTCTCCTTCAGAGCAGGCCTAAGTGCCATTTACCTCTGGGGCCCAGAGAGACAGCTTTGTGCTTTCTGCACAGTTGACCCTTCATAGGTGTTTTGGTTCATATGAATGAATGAACTAATGCAAGCGCTGTACAGATCTCCCCAGATTCTGGAGCAAGGCACAGAGCTTCATGGCTCCCCTCTGCCCCCCAAACCTCCACTAAACCCCTGATCGGAGATTCCAGCAAGTCCATCCTTGCCAGGCACCAGAATGTTCTAAACAGCATGTGACTGCCCTTGACAGTGGCTCACTCTGCCATCATCCTTTGCATCTACCTCACTCCCTGGGTGATCTCAGAGGCCAAAAGTTTGAAATACTCTCCATAAGATGACAGCTCTCAAAGTTGGAGAACCAGCCACCAGACGGCCTCACCTGAGCCCAGGTGCGTTGTCTCCATCCTCCACTCTTAACTCCCTGAGCCCAGGTGCATGTCTCCACCTCTGCTCTCACGTCCCCTGAACCCCAAGTACGCATCTCCATCCTGCTCTCTCACCATCCCTGAGCCCCGGTACGCATCTCCAGCCTTCCCTCTTCACCTCCACTCAGCTTAAAATGCCCCAGACAGAACTCATTGTTCCCTCCCTACACCTCTGCCAAGCCCACCCCAGCCCCTCTATCTCAGGCCAGCAACTGTGGGAGACAGGCCTTGACTCCCCTTTCCCTCCCCTGTCAGCCATTCCTGCCAGTTCTGCTTTTAGAACAGATCGAAAAAGCGGTGGCCTCTCAGTCCCTCCACCACTCCATGTCACACCCTGCACGGATTTGAACATCAGTCTCGGCACTGATCTCCCTGCTCCTACACACTGGTCCCCACCCAGCAACCAGAGCCATCTTGGTATGATGCAAATTTGATCCTGTCTCTTCCGCTCACCAGCTTCGCATCACATAGAACCCAAATCAAAAGTCTTCCCTGGCCAGCAGCACCCTGTGGACTGGGCCTCAGTTCCTCTCCATCCACAAGAGACTCATCCTAGCACCCTGGCTCCTCGCTGGTCCTCCAACACGCCGGCCTAATGCCCTTATGCTGGCTGCTCCCTCTGCCAGGGAGGCTCTTTGCCCAGATTATGTCAGGCTCAGTCTTTACTGCCTGCAGGTCCGCCCAGATGACAACTGGTCAGAAAGGCCTTCCTGGTCCTCCCCATCCAAAACAGCAGCACCCTCTCTACTGACCACTCCCGTCCCATCCTCTCATTGTTGAATTCCACAGCACCCAATACTCCTGATATTCCATTCATTTGTCTGGTTTCTGTCTCTTCCCCCCTCCCCAGCTAGAAGGCAAGCTCCATGAGGGCAGGGGCTTCACTATGTTTCACACAGAAGGGACTTAACACATGCTTGTTTGCCGAGTAAATAGATGTGTCCTTATATTTGACATTTGCCCTCACACCAGTTCTAGGCTAGGCATTGTTATCAACTCACCCACTCTGCAGATGGGTACACAGACTCAGACAGCAGAAGAGATCTACCCCGATGCTTAGCGATAAAGTTATGACTAAAATATAGGATTTAGAAAACAGAAAATTAATAGGGAAACATCAACAAAACCAAAAGCTGGTTATTTGAAAAGATATATTAAATCAATAAGCTCCTAGCCATGCTACAAAGAAAAAAGAGAAGGCACAAATTACCAAAATCGAAAGTGAAAAATGGGACATCACTATAGTTCCCATGGACACCGAAAGGCTAATAAAGAAATACTGTGAACAACTTTGAGCCCACAAATTTGATAACAGATTACATGGACTTGAAAAGAATCTGCCAAAAGCCACACACAAAAAAATCGACAACCTGAATAGACTTCTATCTATTAAAAAACTTGAATAAATAATTTACAACCTTTCAAAACAGGAAGCATCAAGCCCAGATGGGTTCACTGGTAAATTCTATTGAATATTTAGGGAAGAAATTATACCAATTCTCAATAATCAAAAGGGAAGCAGAGTGAATACTTCTTAACTCATTTAATGAGGCCAGCATTAAGCTGACACCAAAACCAGACACAGACATTGCAAGAAAAGAAAACTACAGACCAGTACCCCTCATGAATATAAATACAAAAATCCTCAAAAAATATTAACAAATTGAATCCAACAATGTATAAGAAGAATTATATACCATGACCCAGTGGCATTTATTTCAGGTACGCAAGGCTGGTTCAATATTCAAAAATCAATTAATGTAATCCATCATATCAACAATATAATGAAGAAAAATCACATGTTCATATCAATAGATGCAGAAAAAGCATTTGACACAATCCATTACCCATAATAAAAACTCTCAACAAACTAGGAACAGAGGGGACTGTCTTCAACTGGATAAGGAGCCCCCACTAAACATTTAGAGTCAAATCATACTTACGGTGAGAAATACCATTACACTTAAACATTGTTGCAAATATATATTTTATATGCATTTTATTATTTAATAAAAAAACCCAAAGAAAGAAAGAAGCTGGACACAGGGACTCATGCCTATAATTCCAGCCCTTTGGAAAGCCAAGGTAGGAGGACTACTTGAACCCAGGAGTTTCAGACAAGTCTGGGCAATACTGCAAGAGGAAGAGAAGAGAAAGAGAAGAAAGAGAAAGAGAAAGAGGAAGAGAAAGAGAAAGAGAAAGAGAAGAGAAGGAAGTGGGGAGGAAGGAAGGGAGGAAGAGAGGGAGGGAGGAGCTATTAAGTCATGAAAAGAGAAACTTCACATGCCTACTAATAAGTGGAAGAGGCCAGGCTCGGTGGCTCAGCCTGTCATCCCAGCCCTTTGGGAGGCTGAGGCGAGTGAATTGCCCGAGCCCGCGGGTTCAAGACCTACCCGGGCAACTTGGCGAGACCTCGTCTCTACAATAAATTTTTAGAAAATTAGCCAGGCGTGGTAGCATGCATCTGTAGTTCGGCCTACTTGGAAGGCTGACGCGGAAGGATCCCCAGAGCCCAGCAGGTCCTCACGGGTGGCCGTGAGCATGCCACTGCACTCCAGCAAGGGCAACTCTGGGCACAGTGAGACTCTGACTCAAAAAATAAATAAATAAGTTGAAGAAGCCAGTCTGAGAAGGCTACATACTGTGTAATTCCAACTGTAAGACCTTCTGGGAAAGGCAAAACCATGGAGATGGTGAAAAGATCAGTGAGTGCCAGGGGCTGGGGTTGGGGAAGAGTGGAGCACAGAGGAATTTTAGGGCGGTAAAACCATTCTGATGACACCATAATGGTAGATCCACGTCACCCTACGTCCAAGCCCATGGAACACACAACGCCACGGGTGAACCCTAATGCAGACTGAAATCGTGTACCACTCAGAGGCAGGATGTCAGCAGGGGGAGGCTGTCGGTGACAGGCATGTGGGAACTCTGTACATTCCATTATTTCTGCTGTGAACCTAAAGCCTATGCTAGATAATAAAGCCTATTTTTTTTTTTTTTTTGAGTTGGAGTTTCACTCTGTCACCCAGACTGGAGTGCAGTGGCCGCTCCCGGCCACCGCAGCCTCGACCTGCTGGGCTCTGGCGATCCTTCCACCTCAGCCTTCCAAGTAGCCAGAATTATAGGCATGCGCTACCATGCCCGGCTGATTTTTTGATTTATTGTAGAGATGAGGTCTCGCTGCCCAGGCGGGTCTCGAACCCGCGGGCTCAGGCAATCCACTCACCTCAGCCTCCCAAAGGCGCGGGATTACAGGCTGAGCCACCGGGCCAGGCTAATAAAGCCTATTTTAATAACCAGCCTCAGGGCTCAGAGCCCATGTCCCTTCCATCACCTCACAAAGCCCTTCTTCCACGGGCTCTACCCAGGCCCCAGAGGGGAAGACCCTTTGCAAACTCCAGAGCACAGGAATGGGACTGTCCACTTTCTCTCACATCGCAGCTCTGGGAGGGCCATGAACAGTAACCACAACTGCCCGCAAAGCAGCACTGCCAGCCGGTGCAGGCTTTGTCCTTCATTTGCACGCTGTTAATTTTTTGTTTGTTTTCATCGAGACAAGGTCTTGTTTTGTTGCCCAGGCTGGTCTCAAATGCCTGGGCTAAAGCAGTCCCCTTGCCTGGGCTTCCCAAAGTGCTGGGATTACAGGCATGAGCCTCCGTGCCCGGCCTGTAGGCTATTAATTAAGATCTACTATTTTATACTTTTAATAATGAAAGCAGCAGCTGGGTGTGACAGACCAGGTCAGAGGACTCATAGACTGGGCCTGACCCTGCTCTGCAGTAGTCATGGGGCCTCGGGCCAGCCCCTCTCCTCTCTAAGGCTGACGTGGCATTGACAATGGCATTCCCACTTCCTTCCTCTTTGCCACATCTGGCTGTTTGAACATTCTTCTCCAGCTGGGATTCGCAATATGGATATACATCATTATCAAAAATAATAATAGTGGAGCCTCTTAAGGGAGATTGCTGCTCATTTTTCTGCATGGACAGAAAAAGCCATGACGCTCTCATTACTCAGCTGAGGAAGATGAACACTTGCTATCACCTCTTCATGATGTCAGAGTGGTTGCCCACCCCCCAGAGCAAATGCGTCTGGCTGGCTCTCAGGCCAACCGAGTCAGGGACCCAAGGAACCTCTGAGGATAAACTCCATGGCTTGGCCTTTCGGGGACAATGGGCGTGTGGCCCTGGCAGGAACCTTCTCGTGTAAATTTAAAACAATTTGAAAAAGGAAACAGTTGAAAAGGAAAAAGGACAATCTCCCAGAAGGACAGAAAAGGGCCAGGAGCTGTCACGAGTCCCAGGTGGACACGGGGCCAGCCTGGGCCCAGAACGTTCCTGCAGACACTGGGCTGAGACAGTAGGAAGCTGGCGTGCCGAGAAGCCATCACCCTGTCCCCTCACACGTATGTCCCAGGAATAGAGCGAGGAGAAAGTCAGAAGGGAGCTGAGACCTGCTACCCCTTCCTGGGCTTGAGCTCAGGACTTGCACATTGAAGAAAGCCAAAGGACAGCACATGGATGTCAATGGCAACAACACCCACCATGTGCAGGAATGTCAAGTCCTTCCTGGGAAGTGCGTGGTGCGTGGCATCTGTGACCTCATTTCACCTCCCCCAAGCCTGCAATCGTCTATGACTAACTTCACCTAACAGGAGAATAAACTGGGTCCGTTCGCCATTAGTTAGCTAAAAAGTCGCCCTGAAAATCGCCGAATGCCAAAGCTATGCTCTGTCTCTTGGGTAAAACTGACTTTTACGGTTCACAAATACCGGATGGAAAATGTGACGTGGACATAGTGACCGCAAATCCCTTTTCTACCTGGCCAACGAGCAGATGGGGGTCTTGAGTCCAAGCAGGATGCGGGACTCACTGGGCCCCAAACATCATCTCCAGCTGCAGAAATCAGAGTAAAGGGTCGGGACTGAGGGCAGTGGCTCACCCTGGCTGGGGTCAGAACGCAGCTACAGTTCTTGCTGTGTGCAGGTCAGAGTCTGCCCAGAGAAGGGCAGGCAAGTAGTCAAGACAGCACCTACATCTGTGCTTGCAAAGAGCCAGAGGCACCAGCGGTTGCTGGTAGGTGAGAAGAGAAGGGCAGGGCCAGGGAAAGAGAAAGCCCCCCCCGGGGGGATGGGACAAAAGACGGGAGATATAAGAAGGGCATGTTTTTGACCTGTCATAGCCACACAAGGCGACATGGGCTGGCACAGGAAGCCACGAGCCCTGCAGATAGTTGAGCAGCTTCTCACCCACTCAACAGAAACTCGGGGGGAGATTCCATAGTGCATCAGATGCCTTGAAGACCCTTCTAGCCTTTGCATAGCTGGCCCACTTGACCCTCGCCCAACCCTTTGCACCACTCAATCACAGTGGGGGCATGGTCTCAGGACCTCCTAAGGTGGAGAATATTGATCTGCCTTACGGAGGCAATGAGGGTGGTCAGAGAGGTTGAGTCACTTGGCTAATGTCACATAGTGAGGCAGAGCTGTGATGGGGACCCAGGGCTTCCCCCAAATCACACTTGGGCAGGTGGGAGGTTGATCAGACTCACCTGGACCACTGGCTTCTTCCCACCTTTGGCATCTCCAAGGCCTTCTCGAATTAGGGAGGATCAGGGTGTCTCCCTTACAATCACACTCAACTCCACTGGGACTCTCCACCCCTTGACTGCAGCTTCAAGGTGGCATCCTCTCTCCCCTGCACAGTCCTGGATCATTCTGGATGCTTCCCAAATGCCACCTCCCTAACTGCACCTCATCGTCTTCTAAAAACCAGCAATGCTCAATCACCCAGGGACCTTTGAAATATAGGAATGCAGCCAGGCTTGGTGACTCAGCCCGTCATCCCAGCACTTTGAGAGGCTGAGGCAAGTGGACTGCCTGAGCCCGCAGGTTCAAGACCAGCCTGGGCAACTTGGCAAGACCTTGTCTCACAATAAATAAAAAATTAGCTGGGCGTGGTAGTGCATGTCTGTAGTTTTGGCTACTTGGAAGGCTGAGGCAGAAGGATCGCCTGGCCCAGCGGGCTGACAATGGGGTGGCCGTGAGTGTGTCACTGCATTCCAGCCTGGGCAACAGTGTGAGACTCCAACTCAAAAATATTGTGTTTGTTTGTGTGTGTGTGTGTGTGTGTGTGTGTGTGTGTGTGTGTGTGTGTGTGTGTGTGTGTATGAATGTTCCTTAAAAAGGCAAACACAGGCTGGGCTTGGTGGCTCAGCCTGTAATCCCAGCACTTTGGGAGGCCAAGGTGAGTGGATTGCCTGAGCCCGCGGGTTCGAGACCTGCCTGGGCAACTTGACAAAACCTCATCTCTACAACAAATCAAAAAAAAAAAGAATTAGCCGGGCATGGTAGCGTGCGCCTGTAGTTCTAGCTACCTGGAAGGCTGAGGCAGAAGGATCGCCGGAGCCCAGCAGGTCAAGGCTGCGGTGGCCGGGAGCGGCCATTGCACTCCAGTCTGGGTGACAGAGTGAGACTCCAAGTCAAAAAAAAAAAAAAAAGGCAAACACAAAGTCGCAATTATTAAAAAAGCATGCACGGGCATAAGGACAGACATGTAGGCCAACAGAATAGAGGTGAGAGTCCAGAAATACACCCATGCATCTATGGTCAACTGATTCTCAAGGGGGTTGCCACGCCATTCGCCGGGAAAAGAATCGTCCCTTCAGTGGTGCTGGGACCATTGGACATCCAATGCACTAGAATGATGCTGGACCCCTACTTCACACCACACACAAAGATGAACGTAGAAGGGATCGATGACCTCAATACAAGAGCTAAAACTATAAAACCCTTAGAAGAAAACATTGGGGTAAACATTCATGACCTTGGATTTGGCAATGGAGCCTTAAAACACCAAAAGTTTGAGCAAAAAAAGAAAAAAAATAGATAAACCGGAGCCCAGGGACACCATAGCAATTGACTTCTCTCACTCAGTCTGCTGTGAATCCAAAACCCCAGCAAAGCTTTTCCATGACAGCACATGCCTCTGGGGACATAAAAACATCAGGGGGCTTCTCTTTCTGCCTGGGCTCCATCCTCTGTGCAAGGCTGGGTGGAGAACTGGGAAAGAATGCCCTGTGGGTGCAGAGGAGGCCGTGGGGTGCTCCCTCAGACACACCATCCTTGGGAGCCCTGCGTTGGGGTCTTCCCTTGGCTGATTTTAGACACGAAGCCTGGTCTCATTTACAGCTTCTCTGAGCCCCAGATGGCCTTGCCTGTACAGAATTTGAACGCCTGCCTCCTGGGGTCTGGGTAGGATTCATGATTATGTACAGCGAGGGTTCAGTATAGACAGTTGGCAGTGAGTTGGCACTGTGGGGCATTGGCTGGGGATAACTAGTCATACCCGAGGTGGCCCTGAGCCCCAGGACGTCAGAACAGCAAGGTGACACAACCCAGGCTCCTCTCAGACCATTTTTAGACCATGCACAGAAGGAGGTATGTGTCTCCGGGGTGACCCTGCTGTTTGGTCACAAACGCCCAGCTCTAACGTCCCAAGAACCCAGTCCTCTTCAAGGAGGTCACCTTGGGGAACTACATTATTCCAAGGCACTCCCATTGCATAAAACAAACAGGAGCTTCCCACAGCCAACCATCTGGGGAGGTGCATGTTATCTGCCCATCTTACAGATGAGAAAACTGAGCTCTGAACCCCTAATGGGTACAGAAGGGCAGAGCTACACACTTCTGGCTCCAAATCCCAGCAGACCTTTTCCACGACAGCATGTGTGTCTCCGCCTGTGGCTTTATGGTTGTCTCGGTCTTTCCCTGGCTCTGCTCCCTGGGTTCCCCTCCCGGAGGCAAATCAAATGCAGCAGCTCCCCTGCTGTCTCTCTCTGCACTCCAAGAGATTCTTTCCTGGTACCCAAAGCTCACGGCTTCCAGGATGGAAAAAATCCCGAGAAGAAAGGTCCCAAGGACGTGAAGTTTCTCCGGACTCACTTTCAGCGCCTTCCTCAGATTAAGAAAACCAGGCGCAGGACAGCCTCTGTGATAAGGCAGCCCCTTTCTGTGGGGCTAAGGGCTGCCAGGAGGTTGACAATTAAGATTACAGTTGCGGCAGCTGGTGGGGTGAGCCACGGGACACAGACACCATTGGAGGGACAGCCTGTGCCAGAGCACACTGTCTGCCATGGCCTCGGCCTGGCCTGCCCTATCTGCCGCGGGGCGCTGGCCACCCCATCCTGGATCTCAGCCTAAAATAATCACAGGCAGTCAGCGGCACTCTTCAAAAGGGAGAGTGAATGGTCAGATCAGTGACCAGGAGCATGGCCGGGTGCCTTCTCATCACAGGCACCAGAGGCAGCTGAGATGGAAAGTGCCATTAGGTGGGGCATCATTTGACAATCTGCATGCCCCTCCACCCTCACAGCAGCTCTGGGGGGAAGGCAGGTAGGGGAGCGTGTGTAGGAGCACATTCAACAGTGTAGGGGGTGCCTGGGTCTGCTTTACCCTATTTTCCCCCAAAACAATAGGTATTATGCTTGCATTTTGGACATCAGAAAGCCAAGACCCACAGGTAAGGACTACACTGTGACCTTTTTCTCTTATCCAGATTCCTAACTTATCCAGAGGTTTGGGAGTTACTCTCTGACAAGGACTGGGATGATAAGGACTGGGATGATGGGGTTTTATGACCCTCCTACCCTATATCCTAAAGCTTGTTTTCTAATCTGACTCTGGCAGAACATCATATCACAAATGAAGACGGAAACCCAAGAATTTTATGGCCCAAGAGTCTCTTGGGAACCCCCAGGCTCCAGGAACCTTGTAAGAACCTCATCTATCCTCTCTGAAGTCTGCCACATGCAGGGCTTCATCTACAGATCAGCAAACCTTATCTCAGCAAAACATCCCTCTACTGATTTCCAAAATCTCCTAGATAGGAACCACAAATTACCAGTCAAGAAATCCTTGAAGCCCCCTATGACCTGCCAGCCCCCGCTTGGAAATGTCCGTCCTTTGTGGGCCCAACCAATGAAAATCACATGTGTATTAAGTTATGGTTTTCTATGACCTCTGCCTTTCTAAAATGTACATAGCCAAGCCACCACTTAGCCTTCCCAAACCCTGCCCCGCTCCCACCCCAGCCCTAACCCATCACTTCCTCTGTTCAGCCCTGGTCTTGGAATCTCAGAAATGGTGGACGTAAGCACTGGAACAGAGAATCGAGTTGCAGCTGCCTCGTTTTACAAATAAGAATACAAGGCACACATTCTCAAGACCTCCTGAGGATGGAAGCTCCCAGGCCTAGGTCCTCAAGTTTGGTTCAGAATATATAATCTTAACATATTTTACAGAGTTTAGCACACAGGGAGTGCATGGAAAACCACAAATTAAAAAAACATATATGGGACAAGGAAACAAACCATTTTATGTTTTTTTCAGGAACTGGAACTTCAGAGAGGGAATTTGGCTAATAGATTGTTTTTAACCTTAAGCTTCAAGTCACCGACTTAGTAAGCAAAAGACCCAAGAATGGTGGGGTAGTTCAGGCAGTGACTTTAAATCCCAGAGACATCACTCAGTGCCGTGTGACCCTGGGCAAGTCACTTAGCTTCTCAGAGGCCCAGTTTTCTCCTCTCTCTAACATGGAGGTGATAACTGCCAAGATCCCATAGCGGCTGAGAGGACTGACTGGAATGGGGCCTTCAATCGCGTGTGCCACTCTGACCCTTCTGATCAGGAGGAACTCAAACTCAGGTCCCTCTGCAAACTAAGACCCTGTGATTTACCATCGAGGGCCAGAGCCATTGCCCTGTGTTCAAGACGGCCAATCAGATCTCCTCGGAATTGTCCGATTCCCTCTCCTCTCCACAGTCTTCCCAAACCCTGCCCTGCTCCCACCCCAGCCCTAACCCATCACTTCCTCTGTTCAGCCCTGGTCTTGGAATCTCAGAAATGGTGGATGTGAGTACTGGAACAGAGACTCGAGGTGTGGCTGCCTCGTTTTACAAATAAGAATACAAGGCCCTGAGAGAAATGAGAGGGTTCACTGGTGGCCAAAGCTGCCTGGAGGGCGGACATCTTGGCTCTTCATTCAGGAAGCTTCCACGAGGCCACCAGCCCCTCACCTGTCCTGGGATCGTGGGCAGCCCACGGAGGACTTCCCAGAGCCTCAGACGCAGACCATGGCTTTTCCACTCTCAATTTATTATGGAGTGTGCTGGCTGATCCTAGACCTTGAGGATTTAAACTTTATCCAAAAGATAATCGGGGCAGGAAGATAGTAACCACCCTAGGAAGCCATTTCCTTCCCATTGCCCCAAGACCATGGCGGAAATGGGGGAGGCTGAGGTCGGGGAGGGGTCTTTGACACAGGTTCTGTGAGCCCCCAAAGCCCCTCAAGTTCCCCCAGGAGCTCTGCTCTTCCTTGGAGGGCTCACTCCCTGTCATCCATCGTCCCCACTTTCTGGGTCAATTCGGCCTCTCGACTCCACCTATGCATAAGTATCTAGGGACGGGTGAAGCCCCCCTTTGCCTACCCTGCAGTCCTTCAGCTCGATGAGAGCCCTCTCACGCAGACAGAAATGGTGGGTGTGAGGGCAAGGAGAAGAGAGCAGGTTAGACCCTCTTCTTGAATAAGTTAGAAAGCCACCCCACCACGAAGCTCATCATACCTCTTCCACGGGGGTCTCCCTCGGAGCCCACAGGTGCCAAGATTCTCTTGGGTGCTCCTTCAGACGGTGGCTCCCAGATAAATGCTAGAGGGACAAGAAAGAGAAATACATTTCAAAAAGGCAAGGATTCGTGGTGCATGTGGCTTCTGGGGCCACTGCAGCCCACAGGTATCCTTCCTCTCCCCAAGGTCTCCCCTCCCCCTCTCATCACTGCAGATAAAGAACCAGCCGGGGCACCCGAGGTTGGAAAGCCAGAGCTAAGCACCCAGCCCCATCCAGGTTCCCAGGATGGCATCCCCAGGGCCATGTTTTCAGTAATGATACCAAACAGGCTCATTCAAACATCACTCCACGTCGCTTGTAGCTAGAATATTATCAACTCCGCGTGGGAACTCCAGTTTCCTCGGGCTAAGAAAAAGCTTTCTGACTAATCTTAAAAATGGGGGAAAGAATTAATCATTGCCTAATGGACGCAGGCTCTTTGGGCAGACCAAAGCATTTGAGGTCTGGTATCCATGAAGAGATAAGTAATAAGAGGAGAAGTCTTGCTGGTGAAAAATGAACTCAGCCCCAGAGCGCAGGGGCCCAAAGTCCAGCCTCCCCTACCCTTCCTGCTGACAGTTTGACAGTGAGTCCCCAGGTCACCAACAAAGATCAAATTCACCCCATACAAGCCACATACCTGCCAGTCAAAGCTTAGGCCAGTCTGGCTTATTCACCTACACAACTGAGAAACAAAAGAACAGAACGTACTGCCACGAGGGCAGAGAGGAGAGAACCAAGCTCCCCAGTATCTCCCCTCTCAGATTCCTTCCGTCCTCAGCTGCTGCCTGCACCATAGAAGGAAGCCCTGGTCAAGTTCATAGTGTCCCAAATGATAACGTCAGCAATCCTGTCGCCCTTTACAGTGCCACAAGAAAGCATCACCCCCTTAGGGACGAGGACCAGCCTGGGGCAAATGCCATCACCACCCTGGCAAGGCAGAAGAAAGCGGTGAGCTCAGATGAGGCAGGCAAAGTTAGCACAGCACACAGCTTCCATGTAGTTAGGCAAGTCTTCTTAGGCAGGTCTAATTTAAATAACCACGGAACAGGGTAAGTGTTCAGACATCTTTCTTTTTGGTACACGACCTGCACTCGACTGACCAGGCATATTAGACTCAACCAACTTGTGGATTGAAATGTAAAACTACTAATGCAGTAAATCACAGAAACAATAGGAAATGACCCAAAACACTGAGGTAATGCTCTAAGAAAAGCCCAAATCCCAGTTAGATAAGTAACTTTCATTATTTAGAAGGTCCTTGTGTCTTTAAGGGTTGAGAGATAATAATCAAAGTTCATGACCAGACAGCTGCAGCCCTGTACTCTTAGCTCATGGTTACTTAATCAACGTTGTGAAAGTATATAAAGCTCCTTGTCAAAGGCAAGCGCGTGTCCTTTCTCGTAAGGTACTCACCTTCTCTCTTGAACATGCTTCTTTCTAATAAACCACCTTAAACTATGCTTTGGACTCACTCTGAAATTCCTCTCAGTGGTAGAGTCAGAGAACCCACAGAGCAATCACACGGCACCCCACCTAGCATCACAAGGTCCACTCTCCAACCCCCATACCAGTGCAGCCTATGCCTGCCTGCCGATAGGACTCAGGGCTCAGACAAAGGGCTTGACTTTGTTTTCCTTGGCTATCTTGGCATCATGGGTTCAACTAAGTCCACAATCAAAGGGACTCGCTATATTTATAAACAGACTGATACACAGACATAGAAGTGTGTGTGTATAAAATTTTCCTTTTTAACCACAATACTGAATGCTCTTCCTTACCCACCATCCTGTTTATCTGACAGAATCAGCCCAAAGACTTTGGAATGAGACCTTCTAGTCTTGACTCTGCCTAATCACATACGTGTGTACATGCAGGTGTGAACATGTGCCTATGCTGACTTTTTACAAAAATATAATCTAACTACACACATTCCACACCGTCACTAGTCCATGATGTCCTGTCCACCTGTGAGCGGGCACAGACATATAGACCCTCTGGAGTCTTCTCCATAGTGGTACAGTCTCCTACAGCATGTGTGGCCCACAGTTTTTTGTTTTGGTTTGGTTTTTTGGGGTTTTTTTTTTTTTTTTGAGTCGGAGTCTCACTCAGTCGCCCAGACTGGAGTGCAGTGGCTGCTCCCGGCCACCGCAGCCTCAACCTGCTGGGCTCCGGTGATCCCTCCACCTCAGCCTTCCAAGTAGCCGGAATTACAGGCATGCACTACCACGCCCGGCTGATTTTTTGATTTATTGTAGAGATGAGGTCTCGCTGCCCAGGCGGGTCTCGAACCCGCGGGCTCAGGCGATCCACTCACCTCAGTCTCCCAAAGGCGCGGGATTACAGGCTGAGCCACCGAGCCCGGCTTCTTCTTTTGGTTTTTTTGGAGTCGGAGTCTCACTCTGTCGCCCAGACTGGATTGCAGTGGCCGCCCCCGGCCACTGCAGCCTCGACCTGCTCCGGCAATTCTTCCGCCTCAGCCTTCCAAGTAGCCAGAATTACAAGCACGTGCTACCAAGCCCAGTCGATATTTTTTTTGATTTATTGTAGAGATGAGGTCTTGCCAAGTTGCCCAGGTGGGTCTCGAACCCTTGGGCTCAGGAAATCCACTCACCTCAGCCTCCCAAAGCGTGGGATTACAGGCTGAGGCCAAGCTCGGTGGCTCACAGTTTATTCACCATTTGTACTTGACCGCTGGGGCCTTGGGAGGTATTTCCACCTTAGGCCACCACCGCCCTACTGAAATGACCCCTTGGACACCCATCTAGAAACGTCCGTGCAGTTCCACAGCCCAGATGCTTAGAAGCAGGACAACCAGGCAGAGGTGGGCACCTTCTGCATTTGGGTGGGTGCTGACAACCACCTCCCCAGAATGCTGGCAGCGCAGGGCCGAAGGAAGTCCCTTTCTCAGATGTAAATGTGAACCAGGGTTCTGCTGCTGGAATGGCTTCCCTGGTCACCCTCTGGAGGCCCAGGAAGCCGACACCCCTGGACAAAGGGAGATGTTTGGGACTCAGTGGGCGCAGGTGTCCACGCTCCACTGCCCGGGCAGCTCTGGAGCCCACCTGAGCCAGGAACCGCATTTACTGCCTCAGAACTGATAATGAGCTTTTATGAGCTCCAGGGACCACACGGAACATGTATTAATGTCAAGAACGCCTGTCAGCCACACAGCCTGGATGAATGTCACACATTAACGGAATTAAAGGCCACAGGCGCGCCGGGAAGGAGCTGTGGGCTGCATGTCAGGAGGTGTGGGGAGGACCTGTCAATAACACAATTACTTTCCAGGTTTTGTGCTCCCCAGCCTGAAGCGGTCTCCTGTCTCCAGTGGAATTCTGCCTTCCTGGAGCCTGAGAGGAGATTAGTTTATGACCAGCCTGCCAGCAGAAGCAAGACCCAGCACTAATTCTAATTCCCGTTCAAGCAAATCTGCATTGTGTGAGGGAAACCAGCTGGGCTGGGAATTTTGTTCCCCCTGTGCCCCTGGTCTCACTGCAGCCCCCTCCTCTCCATGGGGGAGGGGGTCACTTCAGACGTGAGGGCCAGAGCTCTCCTGGGAGAAAAAAGAATCCCAGGGCTCAGGGCCAAGAGCAAGAGCTGGCACTGGATGACAGTGTGGAAGGCTGGTGGGCAGGCGACCAGGGCCCTTCACCTGCTTCCCTGGGGCTTCGGGAGGGCGAGGCCAAGAGGGAGGGGGCTCTAGTCCCAAATCTGCAGCCCTCCACCCCAGACTCGCTGTTGCTTTGTACAAAGCCCCCTCCCCGCCCCCGCCCCAGTGCTTGAGGCAACACAGGCTGGAACCCTAAATCCAGTTCTCACCCGCCCTTGACCTAGAGCGAGTATGCTACCTACTCCACATCCCAACCTTCATGTGGGACTCAGAGCTAGGGCAGCTGGTAACTCACAGGAAGTGGTGAGATTCCATGAGAAACAACGCACAGGGCTTAAGGGTTAACTCTCCGTGGATCATAATCCACCATCATTTTAAGTACTTCAAAGAAAAACACTGTCAACTAACTTAATTAATGATGATGTCACTTTGTGTACAAGGCATGCTGGTGTCAGAGACATTAAATTAAAAATAATATGGCTTAGAATCCACAAAACACAGTTGAGAGCCTAATAAGTGGCAGTAAACAGGAGGACTCTTGGCCAAGTCCGTGCATTGCAAGGCCTGGCTCAGAAGCCTCCCCTTCCTTCTTCCAAACTGAGAGTTGATAAGAAAACTTCCGAGAACCACCACAGTGTCCCAGATGAGGCCTAGATGGGACACTTTAGTAACGACGCTGATGTTTCCTACTCTATTTCTAAGTACTTTAGTTAACACGTAACAGACATGCACAATAGCACACACGCCACAAGTCTACAGCCTGTGAGTTTTCACAAACAGAGCGCCCCCGTGTAACCAACCACAGATCAAAAAGCTCTTTCCTGTTTCCCCAGCTACTGTTCCTCTTGCATCGGACTCGCTGCCCCCACAGCACCTGTCATCCCTGGCCGGGCTCAGCCTCACGACTGCAGGTTCACTTGCTGCACTCGGGCTCCTGGTTGGTCTGCCAGTGGCAGCCCCTACGTCCTCCTCTGTCCCCTCCTCTGCCTTCTCCTTCAACGTCAGATTGCGCCCACAAATGTAGAGCATGATGCCGATCTCTCACTCCAGTGGGTCCCCGGCTTCCCTCTGCCTATACCTACCGCCTTTTACCATCTGATCTCCAACTACCCATCTTCTGGTCTTTACCGTATGCACAGACCTCACAGTCACACTGCACTCACCTGGACCCACACACCGCAGCAACATGCTCAGCCCAGCCGCACTGATGTTCGCTCCGCCTGGAATTCCCTTCTTCCTTTCCTAACCTTGAGTTTCACCCCTCCTTCCAGTTGACAAACTCCTACTCATCCTTCAAAACTTTCTTTCAGTAATCTCCTCTGTGAAACCTTCCAGTCTTTCAAAAGACATAAGTCGCTATTCTCTGGGCTCCCATAACAATTTGCGTGTGTATTTTTTGTTTGTGTGAATTTTCTTACCTACCAAACTATGAGTTCCTCAGTGATAGGGATGGTAATTTACTCCCTCTGTGGGCCCAGTTCCTGACTCGACAAATAAGAGTTGGATGGATAGGTAGTCACTACGATAAATGAATGGACAGGCAGAGAGAGAATGATCTATAAAAGAACTTGAATGGACCAGGCTTAGTGGCTCAGCCTGTAATCTCAGCACCTTGGGAGGCCAAGGTGAGTGGATTGCCTGAGCCTGCAGGTTAGAGACCAGTCCGGGCAACTTGGTGAGACCTCGTCTCTACAATACATCAAAAATTAGCTGGGCATGGTAGCGCACGCCTGTAGTTCTGGCTACTTGGAAGGCTAAGGCAGGAGGATCGCCTGAGCCGAGCAGGTTGATACTGGGGTGGCCGTGAGCATGCCACTGCATTCCAGCCTGAGCAATGGAGTGAGATTCCAACTCAAAAAAAAAAAAAGAACTTGAATGGTTCAGAGGAGGAAGTAGGTTATAATTGTTTGCAAGGATAAAAGATGGATGGATGGATAGATGGACAGATGGACAGACAGAGAGATGAATGGAGAGATGGATGGATACAGCAATGGATGGAAGGACAGATGGAAGATGAATGGATCTATAAAAGAATGAGCTAAATGACTGTGAGAAGGTAGACTGGGTAGGTTCATGGAGAAAAGAGACAGAATGACTCTCACTTACTTGTATACTTTTCTCTAGACCCTGAAAGACTGAGAGTTTTACAGCTAGGACGAGTCTTTCCTTCCCTTGTTCTTTGCTGATTTGGGTGGTGAAGAATTCAACAGGGCCATGAGGAGACCAAAGCTTTCCTGTGTGCAATTCAAGCCCCTGTCTGCAGGGCAGTTGTTTTGCCAAGTGTGTACAAGAGACCAGCTTGAGGACAGGCATGGGACAGGCCAACCGTTTGGTTTCAAGGAGAGGGATGGCTGCTATTGGAAGTACCACATTGCCTTCAAAGATGCCGTCTGGGGGGGAACCCTAAGATGGGTAAAGAGTCGGGATAACTGGGCAGCATAGCATGGTTTAGATAGCTCCCTGATAACGGGCTTGTATGGGGACCAAGCCCCCAATAGAGCCTGCTGTCTGCCTGCAACATGGATAGGAAACAGGGTTGGAGATGGGGAGCCCCTGACAATGAATGCTTGTAAAGCACTGTGGTTAGGAGACCAAGCTTTCGTGTCCCACAGGCCTGAGTTTAAATCTCACTCCCCCTCTTGCCACCCATGTGACCTTGGGAAAGTTCCTTATCCCCCCAGACCTCAGGATGCTCACCTGCAAAGTGTGAATAATCATAGTCCTAGCTCACTGGCTCGAGCTAGTGGTTAAAGGAGCTAATAGACCGCAAGTGATTCCCATAATACCCAACACATAATAAGCACTTGATAAATAAGGGAAGCAGGAATTTTGTAAAACATAATCCTTCTGTAAGAAGGGTAGTGACCAAGCATTATCCTAATACCAAAATCAAAGATACTACAAACAAACAAACAAGAACAAAAACTGCAGACTAATAACACTTACCAACATTGATGCAAAAATTCCCAACTAAATATTAGCACCAAATTCTGCAGCATATTAAAAGGATAACACACCATGACTCAGCGGGACTTACTCCTTGGAATGCAAGGATGGTTAAAATACAAAAATCAATAAATTTAATACATCACATTAATAGAAAGAAGGGAGAAAAAACACATGATGATCTTATTGATGAGAAAGACCACTTGACAAAATTCAACATTCTTTTATGATTAAAAAATTAAACAAACTAGGAATACAAGGAAACTACCTCAGCATAATAAAAGTCACACATGAAAAAAACCATAGCAAGCATCATACTCTATGGCAAAAAACTGAAAGCTTTGCCTTTAAGTCCAGGAATAGCTGGGCATGGTGGCTCACACCTGTAATCCCAGTACTTTGGGAGGTAGAGGCGAGAGGATTGCCTGAGCCCAGGGTTTTGAGACCAGCCTGGGCAACTTGGTGAGACCTTGTCTCTGCAATAAATCAAAAATTAGTGGGATATGGTGGTGCATGCCTGTAGTTCCAGCTACTTGGAAGGCAGAGGTGGAAGGATCTCCTAAGCTCAGCAGGTCGAGGCTGCGGTATCCGTGAGCATGCCACTGCACTCCCGCCTGGGCGACAGAGTGAGACTCTGACTCAAAAATATAAAAATAAAAACAAAAGACCAGAAACAAGACAAGGATGCCCACTTTTGCCATTTCTATTCAACACAGTACTGCAAATTCTAGCCAGAACAATTTGACATTGGATTTGGCAATGATTTGCCGATGACACCAAAGACACAGACAACAAAAGAAAAAAATAGTTAACTGGACTGCATGAAAATGTAAAAATTTCGTGCACCACCAAAAGATAATATAAACAGAGAAAAAAGGCAACCTCTGGAATGGGAGAAAATATTTGCAAATCATATCTGACAAGGGATTAATATCCAGAATATATAGAGAACTCAAGCATAACAAAAAAGCAAACAGTCCTATTCAAAAAAGACATCGCTATTTCTCCAAAGAAGATATACAAATGGCCAATACACACATAAAATGATGCTCAAGGTCAATAATCATCAGGAAAATACAAACCAAAACTAAAATGAGATACCATCTCACATCCACCCAGATGGTTGCCATTAAAAAACAGAAAATAATAAGTGCTGACAAGAATGTGGCAAAATTAGAACCCTGTTCCCCATGTTGCTGGGAATGTGAAGTGGTCCTGCTGCTGTGAAAAGCAGGATGGCAGTTCTTCAAAAAAATTAAAAATGGAATTACCATATGCAGTTCTACTTCTGGGTATATTCTCCCAAATTTGAAAGCAGGTATTTGTGCATCCATGTTCACGGCAACATTATTCCCAATAGCTAAAAGGTCTGAGTGTCCATCAGTGGGTGAATGGAGAAGCAAAGGTGACACACCTGGAATATTATTCAGCCTTAAAAAGGAAAGCAAGCCAGGCTTGGTGCTCAGTCTGCAATCCCAGTGCTTTGGGAGGCCAAGGCGAGTGAATTGTCTGAACTTGCAGGTTCGAGACCCGCCTGGGCAACTTGGCGAGACCTTGTCTCTACAATAAATAAAAAAAATTAGCTGGGTGTGGTGGCACACGCCTGTAGTTCCGGCTACTTGGAAGGCTGAGGCAGAAGGATTGCCAGAGCCCAGCAGGCCGAGGCTGCGGTAGTTGGAAGCGTGCCACTGCACTCCAGCCTGGGCGACAAAGTGAGACACCAACTCAAAAAAAAAAAAAAGGAAGGCAGTTCTGACATGCCACAATACGGATGAACCTTGAACACCCCGTGCTAAATAAAAGAACCAGTCGCAAAAGACAAACACTGATGGATATAGATTTTCTATTCTACAAAATGCAGAGTGTTACAGACCGGGGTTATGAATGTACTATCGTATTTAATACCACCGACTCCATACTTGAAATGGCCAAGATGGTGCATTTGATGCCGTGTGTATTTTACCACAATTTTTCACAGTTGAGGGGACAGGCCATGATCCTGGGTTCCAAGTCACACCCGTGGGAGCCTTTCCCTTCCTCCCTCAGGGCTCCACACCAGGGGCAGTAGGGCCACACCCGCACTGCATTCACCCCCAGCCTAATTCCCAACAGCTGGCTTCTCGGGGTATTTTATACATTGAGTTTCCAGACAATAGCGGAGAGCCTGGCTTATTGTCTTCTGATGGCCTAGAGGCCCAGGTCAGTTGGACTTCACAGGAGGAGGGTGAGGAGTTTACCAGGAGGGAGGCGGCAGAGCAAGGAGGGAAGTGGGGGGAGGGAGAGAGGTGATAAGCCCAGCGGGGAGACTCTCCCTGGCCAGCTTCTGCCAGCAATCTCTCTTTGCAACCCCTCTCCCCGCCCCATCTCTCTATCGCAGTCTTTCTCTCCCTCTCCCCTTCCCTCTCTTCATCTCTCCCCGCCCCCACACCTCCCTCTCTTTCTCTTCTTCCCTCTCCATGTCTCCTCCCCACCCTGGCCACCCCCCATCTCTTCCTGGCTCCTGGGTGATACAGACCCCCTTCCGAGTTCCCAGAAGGCAAGAAATTTGGTCTAACACCCCAGGAAGGGGCAGCTTCCTCGAGAGACCCCGAAGGCCAGCTCTGGAGGCCCACTCGGCCTGGGGCCCCTCTCCCCACACGGTGCCAGGCCGCAGGATCCATGCTGGGCCCCTGCCAGCCTGATGCATTGCTTGTTGACAGATAAAAGCTCTGCAGTTTATGGCTCCAAAGCAAAGAAGCCAGGCTTTGTTTTGCTTTGTTTTAAATTAGCCACATAGGGGGCTGGTGGGGGGAGGGGGGGAGGAGGCAAGATGGGCTCAGGACGTGTTGCTACATTTTAACAATCCCCCGGGCAGCCATTAATGAAGCTGCCTGAGCTCGGCATGGAGCGGTGTCTGCCCACCTCTCCACCTGCCCTGTCTCGCTGGGGGAGGGGCACTGCCTATCACCCTGTCCTAGAATGGGACCCCAATCAGCCGGCTAACTGTGCCCCCGTGTCTCAGTGGGGCTGAGACAGAGCCATGGCATCCTCAGAAACATGTTGTGGTCTGGAGGCAGCTGCCTGCATGTAATTGGGCCCGGACTGGCGCAGTGGACTCTGAGGACTGCCAGCAAGGGGCCCCGAGGGTCTGCCAGAGGCACGGGACCCCCAGTCTGAGCCCGTTGGCTCTTGGTGAGGGTGGAAGGTCCAGGGAGGAAGGGAACGCACCACCCCATAGCCCGTGGAGCTGTTTATTCTCAAATGCAACTGCTGTTAAGAATCCCTGCCCCTCATGCCTCCCGTCTGGTCTGGGGCTCGTCTGCAGATGGCACATGCCAGCCCAGGCTCCGGCGCCCTTCTGCGCAAGAACTGCGTCACACAGACATGCCCACGCTGGCAGCTGAGCAGGAGGGAGACTGTGTCCCTGGGGGAGGCCCCAGGCCATCAGCGGGTATCACCACGCATGGCCCCTTTCGTCCCCCTTTGTCCCATCCTGAAAGAACGTCGCGTGGATTTAATGTACCCAACAAGCAGTCATTTTAACATGGCCTAAATCTCATGTTTTTCTAGTGTTTCACTTAACTTATCCTCTAATTGCTAGCCAAGGACAGAACCAGCTTCTCAGAGGTAGCTATGGGTATTTAGTTTACAACCCCCACTTCCCAGCTTGTTTTGTACGAATCAGCTTTTGTTTCAAGCATTTGCCTCCACCCGTAAGACTCAAGTTAACCTAATCATCCTGTCTTGACCTTCATGACACAGACAGACCTCACCACCATGACAGCAATCTTGTGACTAACCCACCCACCTGCCTGCTGTCCATCACCTGACGTCAGTACCTGCCCCTTCGTGATGACATGAACCAGACCACCACCCAATCGCCTTAATGACCTTCCCCCACCAAAGGGAAAGGGTTAAAAGGACTCAACCAACAGCAGCCATTCGCCATCGCCTTGCTAAGCCAGGGTGTGGCCGTGTGCTCTCTGAGCGATGGCCACGCTGTGTTTTCTTAAGCTTTGGCCCCCTCCCTTCCCTTGGGAAAGTGAATCCCCTCTTTCCCTCTCTCTCTCCAATTTACTTTCTAAATATACTACATTTTCTAATCTAACTCCTGTGCAATTCTTTGCCTCTTTCATCTGAGGCATCAGATCACACATCAGCCACCCGCACTCCCAGCAGGCCTAACCTAACATTCTGGATGCCACTAGGAGTGTGACCCTAACACTTCTGAAAGCACCTTCTCATTGCCCGAAGGAGGCAGGGACAAGGACGATAGGCTGGACCTCATTTCACATTCCTACTACACTGCAGGGGTGGGGGGTGGGGTTAGCATCTGCCCATTCTACAGATGGGGAAGCTGAGCTGCAGCACTTTTTTGTTGTTTTTTTTTTTGTTTTGAGTTGGAGTCTCACTCTGTCGCCCAGACTGGAGTGCAGTGGCCGCTCCCGGCCACCACAGCCTCGACCTGCTGGGCTCCGGCGATCCTTCCGCCTCAGCCTTCCAAGTAGCTGGAACTACAGGCGCTCTCTACCACGCCCGGCTAATTTTTTGATTTATTGTAGAGATGAGGTCTCACTGCCCAGGCGGATCTCGAACCTGAGCTGCAGCACTTTTGTTAGGTAACAAGTCGTTCATGGAGACAGAACACACGAGCGACTCTACCACCTAATGTCAGCGAAGGCTCCCTACCCGCACAAGGAGCGGGACATCCCAGCAGAGCCCCCTGCTTCCCAGACCTTGGACATTTGGTACTAGAGGGACCAGGAAGCTCTGATGACTTGAGTGACTGATCCCTGCTGGGGAGCCTAGCCTGCCAGGCTCAGACTCCAAGTCCCGCATCCTTTGCCCTGTGTCATCTGCCCGAACAACACATGGAAGGCAAGAGTACCAGTGTAACCCTTCTAAGAGTCCAGTCTTCTCCTGCCAGCTAGCAAATCAGGGAACCGAGGATCAGAGGACAAGCACCTTGTCCATAGTCACAGAGCTCATCCCAGCAGGGGAAAGACCAGACCAAGGATGTTGTCTGCCACTGAAGCTGCGAGCCTAGCCTGCATATGGGCCATATGTGGCCAACAGCAGGGTGTTAGACCTCCCAAGGCATCCCTGTTTCAGACGGGTTTATGAGCAGGCCACACCCTTGGGGGGATTCCTGGTCCTTCCATAAACCTTTCTTTGGAAGTCTTGGGCCTTCGGGCTGTTTCAGCAAAGGTATCTGGTCTCAAAGGCTGCAGGAACAGCCCGTGCTGATACATGACCTAGGAGGGACAGACACCACACCATCTCAGTGCTGGGCCAGCTTTGGTATGAACGGCATTGCAATGCCTTCCAGACCTTGAACTCCAAGTGCATGCAGCATGCAAGTCTCGAACACAGGAATGCACATCCAAGGATTTTCTGCCCCAGAGAGAAGCAAGCCCGTATTAAAAAGCCACACGACAGTAATAGAGATGTTTCCGCAAGGAGGCCAAGAGCCAGGAACTTAAAACTGGAATTGAACGCAGGGCCTAGCCCGCAGCCAAGCACAGCTTTCCTCCACAGCCGGCCTGTTAAGTCAGACTTTATAACCCGCAGGGCTGCCTGGAATCCAGGAAGCTGCACCCCAACCCTTCCTAATGCTTCCCAGCTCAGTCCATGTAAATATATTCTAATGCAGACAAAGTCTACAGGAGGCATCACCAGCCCATTTGCATTTTGATGGGTTTTCCCAACATGTGGATCCAGAGAGCTTTAAAATTCATAGTGTGGAGATGAACCCTTCAAATCACACTCCTGCCTTCCCAGCCAGGAACTTTTTTAGTTTTTTCTTTTTTTTTTTTTTTTTTGAGTTGGAGTCTTACTCTGCCGCCTAGAGTGACTGGAGTCCAGTGGCCGCTCCCGGCCACCAGCCACCGCAGCCTCGACCTGCTGGGCTCTGGCGATCCTTCCGCCTCAGCCTTCCAACTAGCTGGAACTACAGGCGCACGCTACCACGCCCGGCTGATTTTTTTTTTTTTTAATTTTATTGTAGAGATGAGGTCTCGCCAAGTTGTCCGGGCGAGTCTCAAACCCGCGGGCTCAGGCAATCCACTCACCTCAGCCTCCCAAAGCGCGGGATTACAGGCTGAGCCACCGAGCCCAGCTAAACTTTTTAACCTTTAAGACCTTGATTAGGGAAGAAAGTTAGGAAACCAGAGAGCCCCATCAAGAGTCCTAGAGGGAAGAGACTTGCTTGGTTTTCTAGACTGAGGGTGCATAACCTTCCGAGCACAATTAAGTAGAAGAATTAAAGACCGAGCAGTGAAAAGTGAAAGGCTGTCAGGCCGCATGGGGGTTGGACACTTCTTTGACTCAAGCAGTCTGGGAGAGGAGTCCTCGCCTGTCCTAATAACCTGGCTCACCTTTCTGTGACTGTCAAGGGCCAGGTCTCTTGAAATCCACACCCGTTCTCTCAGCGAGCATCTGTGAAGGCAATCACTTGTGCCATAGAATCGATGCTTGTCACAGAAGGACCAGGAAGACAGTTCAGCTCCACACAAGTGGAGGAAGGGACAGGGAAACTGGCAATGACAATAAAATGTGACGGGTGGCGGCAGTGAGTGCAGCTGCCCTAGGACTCCCGTAGGAAGCCAGGAGCACCCACAGCTGGCATCCCCATTTCAGACAGGTTTATGAGCAAGCTACTGCCTCGGGGGGATTCCTGGTCCTTCCTTAAACCTTTCTTTTGAAAATGAACACGCTATAAAATATTAAAGGAGAAAGGTAAGGTGCAGCATTTTCTAGCGTATGACCAGAAAGCATAGATAAATACCGTTCAGAAAAATAGCCTGAACTGTGGAAAGAAGGCAAGGAGAGGCCTGTCCCTTTCAACATCCTACTGAAAACTGTTTAGCAGGCCCACCCAAGGAGCATTCAATTATTGGGGGGATTCTAGAAAATGCACTTTTGCATGAAGTTACACGTGAACTTGAAGATTTTTTGGCTGGTAAAAAACGTACGCCCCAAGGTTATAGTTTTATTGCCCTGTAGAGCATTAGCCAGTTTTGTATCCGATCCAGCCATCTTATTCCAGCATTCTTCCTCCAATGCCTATATAAATAACCACTGTTCCTGGAACTCTCTTGAGAACCAGCTTAACCCCCCTGCAGGCTACCTTGTTAAATGAGTCTCCACCTATGTTCATTCTAGATTTATGAGAGTCATGGCTTTAATTTTTTGAAGATTATATTTACAGTACATGCCCAATCATGTACACACACACAGACACGCACATATATATATAAATGTATATTATGTGTGCACACACACATCAACTATCAAAGAACAAAACTTCAACAAATTGAGTTTCAAATATCGAACTGAATTTTATTAGTGATTCATAAACCGGGTAGCACTCCATCTACAAAACAGAAAGGTGCTCCATTGAACTGAGTGGAGTGGGTGGGCTTTATAAGCCAAAAAAGGCTGAAAAAAGCAGAAACAAGGAACAAGAGGCAGACCGGTCATTATAAAGTTACCTTCCTTGTATTGATTAAGGCAGGGGGGACTTCCTCATCACACCCACTAAAACTAGCCTGTTTGGAGATCTGGTTACCATCTCTCTCCTGACTCCTTGGCAAGCCAGAGCCTACAAGCAAACAGCTTAGGTTTCAGCTGATGTGACATGGAACCTTAGCATGAGTGACTCCACTGTGGACGGATCTGTTGGGGCCAAGTGCAGGAGCTCAGTCCACAACGATGTCCTCCCACAAATTTTATCTAACGATACACACGATGCACAGGGGGGAAAGCTGGGAAGAAAAACAGGCACAATATTATCTTTAGGTAATCGGGATATGTTTATGTATGACTTCTATCATCGGAAAAAAGTGATAAACATTACTTTTGGGGACTTTTGGGGGGTTGGAGTCTCACTCCGTCACTCAAGTTGGAGTGCAGTGGCACGTTCATAGCCACCCCAGCATCGACCCACTGGGCTCTGGCGACGCCTCAGCCTTTCAAGTAGCCAGAACTACAGGCACGCGCTACCATGCCCGGCTAATTTTTTATTTATTGTAGAGACGAGGTCTCGCCAAGTTGCCCAGGCCGGTCTTGAACCCATCCAGCAATCCACTCGCCTTAGTCTCCCAAAGTGCTGGGATTACAGGCTGAGCCACCAAGCCTGGCCAACATTACGTTTTAAAGTGTAGAAACAATCACATTCCCTTCTAAGATTCTCCAAACTAATAGTTTATGTAAATTGCTTGCTTATACCATCAGGCAGTTTTCGTTTGTTTTTTTTTCTTCTGAGTTGGAGTCTCACTCTATCACCCAGACTGGAGTGCAGTGATACGCTCCCGGCCACCGCAGCCTTGACCTGATAGACTGCAGCGATCCTTCCACCTCAGCCTTCCAAGTAGCTGGAGCTACAGGTGCGCACTACCACACGCAGCTAATTTTTTATTCATTGTAGAGACAAGGTCTCGCCAAGTTGCCTGGGTGGGACTCGAACCCGCGGACTCAGGCAACCCACTCACCTCGGCCTCCCAAAGTGATGGGATTAGAGGCTGAGCCACCGAGCCCAGCCTCTCAGGCAGTTTTCTAAGCAGTCATGTGATGGACTGTCACAATGGGGCCTCCCCATCGCCCTGCAGGAATGGTTCCGCTTCTATCCCCATTCCACAGACCAGGAAATGACAACTCAAGTAGCTTGCCTAAGATCCCAGGTCCAGGCAGTAAACACAGCCTCCAAACCCCAGGCATCCTGTCCCCGAAGCCTGCCTGCCTCCCAAGTAGAAAAGGAAGAAATGCAATGTGTCAGGCTGCCTGGGTCAGGCTCGCAGAAGACTCTGTTCCCCACCCACTCCCAGAACACGGAGCGCGGATCCAAGCGCAAGCCTTGCCAGCCTTGAATTGGACGCACATGGGCCTCTCCCACACTCGCAGGCGGGCTCCAGGGCTTCCCGTTCCCAAACCTCCCATTGCACGGGGACAGTAGACACAACAGGTGGCTGACAGGTGACTGCTCCCTGCTTTGACAGCATTGCCCATTCACGTGCTCTAAGCCAGCCACTGACTGGTGGTTCCCTAAGCTCTCAATCTGTCCACACTGAAGACTTAATGTATTGCTTAAATAATAAAGCAAAAGGGTAGCCTACCTTTCGTGTGTGTGGGACAGGGCCCTGCCTAGGCACCCCAGAGGACACAGCTCTGCGTTTCAGGTCACTCTCAACCCTGGCCAAGTCGCCAAGCCCCTCTGAGCCACACCCCTGGCCTGTATGCACCAGATGCTCCAGGTGTCTTGAAAGCACCCATCCCTGCTTCCCTGGTCACTCTCATGGGATGCTTCACATGCAGCGGGCGTCGTGGCCACACCAGGGACGCCCCTGCCTATTCTCGCCGACGTGCTCTGTGGAGTGGGTCACTGCTGGCTAAATCCGTGTGGAAATTAGGTTTTGGGGGAATAACATCACATGGTCTGGAACACCAAATTGGGACAGGGCTGCCAAAGGGGGATTGTGGGCTGTGGGTAGAGAGAGGCTGCATTATAATAGGGCCCCCGGGACCCCCACAAACCACCTCCAATGCATTCATCCTGGTCCCGATGTTCACCCAGTTATTTAGTTAAATATGTTTTCCTGGGTCTCCAAACACCTGCAGACTCAGGCAGGATAATTTGGGTAAATACTGTTTCAGAAACTTCCAAATGAAAAGCCCCGTTTTTCTCGCTTTAACAATAAATATCCATCCACCCTCACCAACGGCTGTGAGGCAGGCAGGAAGGCGAATAATTCAGAAATGTCAGTCACTAAGCAAGTGTCAATACTGAAAGACGTGTCTCTAGACGACTAATTAAGATCAATGGCTGAAAGTGACACAAGAGAGCCCTTATTTTTAGAAAGGGGGAGGCAGTTAATAAAAAAGGTCCTGGTGGACATGCCTGCTTCAGATTCCAGGGCAAGAGCCTGACTTTTTTTGGATGTCTGTTTTACTATCTGTCACCTCATGACTTATGCTTTTCTCTTTTTTTTTTTTTGATGGAATCTCACTCCGTCACCCACGCTGGAGTGCAGTGGCACGTTCATGGCCACCGCAGCCTCAACCTGTCGGGCTCAGGTGATCCTTCCACCTCAGCCTTCCAAGTAGCTGGAACTACAGATGCATGCCACCACGCCTGACTCATTTTTTTATTTATTGTAGAGATGAGGTCTCACCAAGTTGCCCAGGCTGGTCTCAAACCTATGGGCTCAGGCAATCCTCTCACCTCAGCCTCCCAAAGTGCTGGGATTATAGGCATGAGCCACCACACCCGGCGGCCTATGATTTTCTTTTCTTTTTTCTTCTTTGAGTTGGAGTCTCACTCTGTCACCCAGACTGGAGTGCAGTGGCTCCTCCCGGCCACCGCAGCTTCCACCTGCTGGGCCCGAGCGATCCTTCCACCTCAGCCTTCCAAGTAGCTGGAACTACAGGCGCGCGCTACCACGCCCGGCTAATAATTTTTTGATTTATTGTAGAGATGAGGTCTCGCCAAGTTGCCCAGGCGGGTCTCAAACCCGCGGGCTCAGGCAATCCACTCACCTCGGCCTCCCCAAAGCGTGGGATTACAGGCTGAGCCACCGAGCCCGGCAGCCCATGATTTTCAAAATGGATCTCCCAGGGGCTCCCCAAAAGGCACCCAGTAAAGGCGGGAGGAGCTGGGGAAGGGAAGAAGCCCCCCAAGGCTGCTTCAGTGGGGCAGCTGCATGATGAGCATTTTCACATCTGAGAGCTCCCTGCGGAACGTTCCTTGAGTTCTGTAGCTTTAAGTAAGATTGTTTCTTCAGGACCAGGAAAAGGCTAACAGTTTCAGGCTGGGACACAGTCGCCTAAGGAAGGCCAATCCACACATGGGCGGAGTCATGGGACTCAAGGTGCAGCAGGAACTTTGTCTCAGAGCATCTGAGGCCCTGTAGAAGAAAGTGGTGCTCTCAATCATCCAGGCTCTCCTTCCTTTGCATTTGCAATGCTGAAGATAGCATTTGATCAAGAAACTCCAAGGCACTCAGGCGGCCAAAGGGTTTTTATCCCAGGGCATCATGGTGACCCGTGTGCAATGCTACTCGGGGGCAGAATCCTCTAACTCTAGGCTGGGGCTTCCTATGCAGGTAGCAAGCCCGCGTGTCTCCCGAGAGTCAGTCAAGACATATCCTGAAGCCACAGCAAGAGCTGACAGGCACGAAGCGCTCATGTGGTTCAGGTCCCTCCATCTGCAGAGCAACCTTGTATGATAGGTACTGACCTTCTCTCCCTTTTTACAAATAGAGAGCCTGCATCAGAGAGGCAGCGAGACTTGCTCAAGGCCACACAGCTCCGAGGCAGGGATTCAACCCTAGCAGCCTGGCTCTTGATCACAGACTGAAACGTACCAGCCCAGAGAGACACAATACTGTGCCGTGCTGGGAGAGGTCTTGGGGAGCACTCATCTCTCCCCTCCATCTTACAGGAGGTTGACTACAGCCTGGGAAGATCACCTGGTGTCCCCCCATCTTCTTTTTTTTTTTTCAATTGGAGTCTCACTCCGTTGCCCAGGCTGGAGTGCAGTGGCACGCTCACGGCCAACCCAGTGTTGACCTGCTAGGCTCAGACGATCCTTCTGCCTCAGCCTTCCAAGTAGCCCGAACTATAGGCATGCGCTACCACACCTGGCGAATTTTTTGGTTTTTATTGTAGAGACGGTCTCGCCAAGTTGCCATGGCTGTTTCTGAACCATGGGCTCAAGCAATCTGCTGCTCACCTCAACCTCTCAAAGTGCTGGGATTACAGGTTTGAGCCACCGTGCCCGGCCCTTCCCCTCCATCTTACAGTGGTTAACTAGAGCCCGGAAAGGATTACCTGGTCCCTCCCCTCCATTTTACAGTGGGTTAACTACAGCCTCAAGGGGATCACCTGGTCCCCCCCATCTTAGTGTGGTTAACTACAGCCCCAAAAGGATAAGGGACTCGGCAAAGGGTCATGGTAGATTTGTAGCAGAGCAGAATTAAAACTCAAATGTCCATCTGTAAAATTCTGCATCTTCCCACTGCACCTTGGCCCCACCCAGGATGGCATGGTTTGCTGGGCGAATCCTCTCAAGGACAGAGTCGTGGAACTCAGGATGCAGCAGGACCCTTGTCTCAGAGCATCTGAGGACTGTGGGAGAAGGCAGTGCTCTCTCTAGATGCCAACTGTTGGCTTTGCCTCTTAGCTCAAGGTTCAGACCACCTAGGGGCATGGGCGCTGTATGGTGCTATGCTGGGCCAGGCACTCGCCGCCTGCTCCAGGTTCACCATCCCTGGAAATCCCATGGAAATGAATCCACACCTAGGCCGTGGGGTTGTTGGCATGGACTCAGCAGGGCAGGACATGTGGCACACGCAAGGCAAATCACAGCTCTCCGTCCCTGGAGCTCAGTGGGGAGGCAGAGGACAGAACAGAATGATGTGGCCCCTTCTGGTGGACAAGCAGTGGCAACGTGACTCCTGCCTCAGTTTCCCCAGCCACCTCTGCTGGGGCCATCAGGAGGAAGGAAGAGGCCTGAGAGTGAGTCGGGGCTGTGACGCTGCGTCTTCTCCAGGGCAAGACTGGCTCGTCATCGCAAACTTCCCCTTCTCTGGGCCTTGTGCTAATGGCTAGCTCAAAACAAAACGCTGTCTCTTCAGGGCCAGGAAAAGGCTAACAGAATTTCAGGCTGGCACGGTCAGCCTAAGGAAGGCCAATCCACTCGTGGGCGGAGTCATGGGACTCAGCAGGAACCCTGTCTCAGAGCATCCGAGTCCCTGTAGAAGAAAGAGGTGCTCTCTCTCAATCAGATGCTCTCGACACCTGCGGGCAGGCCTGGCTTTGACTCTGTTGAGAGAGAAAAACCAGGCCCAGAGAGGGTGAGTGTCTTGACCCACGTCGCACAGCCATGGAGCTGATTTGTAAAAGAGACAGAGCAGGCCAGACTGGGTGGCTCAGCCTGTCATCCCAACGCTTTGAGAGACCAAGGCGAGTGGATTGCCTGAGCCCACAGGTTCGAGACCCGCCTGGGCAACTTGGCAAGACCACACTCTACAATAAATCAAAAATTACCCGGGCGTGGTAGTGTGCACCCATAGTTCCGGCTACTCGGAAGGCTGAGGCGGAAGGATCGCCGGAGCCCAGCAGGTCGAGGCTGCGGTGGCCAGGAGTGTGCCACTGCCCTCCAGCCAGGGCAGTGGAGTGAGACTCCAACTCAAAAAAAAAAAAAGAGCAAGAAAGGGATTTCCTGACTGGACTCTGCCGAGGTGAGGGAGGGAGTGTTGGGGGGTGTGAGAGAGGGAGGAACTCTCAGTGCCAGGGGAGAGAAGGGGGCGGGGAGGAGAAACATTTGGGCCATTGTCAAATTCCCACAGTTAAATAAATCAAAACAGACTGTTCTGAGACACAGAGGCCATTTCAAACCACATCCTCTACACCAAAGTCAACCCCCACGGTCCCTTGACACCACCTCGTAACCAATCATAATGGCAACAGTGAAATTCACGATCATACTTGGGATTCTTGCATGGCTACCAGGCCCTGGACAGACATCCCCTCCTCCCGGCAGTTCGAGGAGCCAGTAGGGTTCATGCCCATTTTCCAGAGAAGGCTGCTGAGTCTTAGAAAGGGGAAGTCACTGGTCCCCAAACCTCCCTGCCCAAGGTGGTCTGGGAGAAGAAGGCGGAAAGGTAGCAGAGATCCAAGCAGCCAGCTCCTCACTGTCACCCGGAGCCCTGGAGCCATGCCCCGAGGCAGGGCTCCCGCCACTGCGGTGGGGATGGAGGAGAGGATGCAAGGGAGCTGGCACGTTCCTGGGTGCGGCTGCCCCACCAGGCAAAGCAGATCCTTGCCTGTGGGCGGCCTGGCGCTGTGACCAGCAGAACTTGCTGGGGGGAGCTGCAGCCACCGCCTTGCCTGGTCGGCCCCGACCCGTCCAAGGAGGACCTTGTTCTTCATTGCAAGCTGGGCCAGGAACACAGGGCTGGCCGGGGAGGAGGCCACTGCCAGGGGCCCCCAAACAGGCTTCCCACATCTCACCCCAACAGCTGCAAAGGGAGGGCTGGGTCCAGGCGGCCTCACCCGGCATCCGAGCCTCCCCAAGATGGGCACAGGGGGAGGGCCTGGGCAGGCGGTGGGGAAGGTAGGCCGACGCACCCCACCAAGCACTGTGTCAACTGGCAGGCTGGGCCCCTCCTAAGCCTAACTCAGTCTAACCTCAACAGCCTTCCAGGTCTTACGTGGACACTGCTCTCCTTGCTTTACACACAGGTAAACTGAGGCTCAGAGAAATGGCATAACTTACCCAAGGTCACCAAAAGAGTGAGCTCAGGCGTCAGGCCTGAACCCCAGCACCCCAGCATGACCAGAAAGCTACACTTCCTTCTAACTCACCCAAAGCGCATCTTGAAGCCTTTCTCCGTGGTGGAGGCTGGAGTCCCAGAGGGAGGTATTTTGTCCCTGGTCCCATGCTCAGACCCAACAAGGACCCTGATGAAACACAGAAGAGAGGCCATGTGCCCTGCCCACAGGGGACAGCCACTGTGAGCCCCCAGCCCACTTGTGCCACACGGGGCCCACCCAGCCAACCGTTCTGCTTGTCAAGGAAAGCAGATTCCAGAGTTCTGCATTTTATCTTCCACTGTTTCAGCTGGTTAGAATCAGCTTTGCCGTTTTCTGAATTTTCACAGAATTTAAACACTGAAGCATAACACAGAGAAAAGTCCACAGATCAGAAGTGTACAGCTCGGTGAATCTTCATGAACTGAGCACACCTATATGTCCACGAGCCAGAATGAGAAAACGAACCCACCAATCCCCAGGAGCTCCTTGTCTCCTTCGGGGCACCCCCAACTCCTGTCCAAAAGTCACCATGATTGTGACTTCCCCTGCTCCCAGATTCACTTTGCCACGGCTGGTGCGGTGGCTCATGACCGTCATCCCAGCACTTCAGGAGGCTGAGGTAGGAAGACTGCTTGAGCCCAGGACTTTTGAGACCAGCCTGGGAAACACAGCAAGACCTCATCTCTACAAAAGAAATTAAAATAATAATAATATAAGATTCATTTTGCTGACTTTGAACTTTATATAAATAGACTCAGACAAGGCACTTTTGCATCCTTGGCCTGTGCACTTCAAACGTTTTAGCCACCCGCCAGACCACCTTCCTGCAAGCTCACTAGTGACTGTACACAGTGTTTCTGCACCCGGAGGAAATTATACCAGAACTTGGGCAGCCTCTTCAAAACACACACACCAGCTACATGCCAGCCCAACTCCAGACACCCCTCCAGATCTCCTGAGGAAGGAAGACATGCACATGTGAGTATTGAGAAACCTGGCCCAACCAAGAACCCGTACCCTGGGCCACATGGCTACACAGCCAGGGACAGAACACTCAGGCTCCCCAGTTCCTAGGCGCTGCCTGGCACCCCAAGGGCCCCCAGATCTATTCTGCATGCCGGCACTCCACCCTCCTCCAGCCATGGCAGACATCAATAACCGATCCCAGCACTCCTTCCTGCTGAGCCTGGGTAAGACAGCCTCATCCGCCCTGTCAGGCCCTGCCAATCAATCAGGGTTGACACTTGTGATGAAGCGTGTTTGCCATCCGGGTACTGCCACCTTGTGCTTAGCTTGCATTTGGACCCTTTGCTGCTTTCTTAAACAAGCCAGCCTCCCTATACGCAGGACGGTTGTGAGAGAGACCGAGAAAGGACCCAACCCAAGCCTGGCTCTGTTTTCAGCCTGTTTGACGCTGTCCCCCACACCAAGCTCGTGGAGGCAGCTTTGGAGAGTTACGTCTGCACTGGCATGTTTCCGTGTTTGGTTTGGGCTTTGTGCTCTGGTTTTTACAGATGGCAAACAGGCCCAGAGAGGAGCAGTGCCTTGTCTGAGGTCACACAGCCAGGCTATGGCAAAGCGGAACATGAACTTACACCCCATTTCCAATCCAGGGCTCATTCTCCCCAATTCATGAAGTTTCTTGCAACCAAACAGGAATCATGGGAGAAGCCAGAAACATGCCGTGATCCTTGTTCCTCTCCAGCCAATCACATCTGTTTCGCTTCTTCCCTGCCGCGGTAAACAATGAAGACACAGCCAGAGTGGCTCCAGGCTGGGACCCCGGTACAATGACAAGATGGAGTCCAGAGTAGCGTCCAGGCCAACCCGGGCTGCCAAGAGGTGACTGGCGGTCTGACGTAGCTGAACGTGGCCCTTGTCCGAGGTGATCCCGTGCACACACCCAGGGCAAAGGCGCACTGGGGACTCTCAGAAGCAGCCAGGAGGCCACTGCTGTCTCACTGCTTTCTGTTTCTGTTAACATTAGCAGAAAAACTTATAATGCATTTTCCTGCAAAGAAAACCAAACAATCTTCTTTCTCCCCTCAGCCAGGCTGGATGGCTCCTTGCTTTTTCTTCTTCCCTCACGTTAGAGATTTAAAAAGAGCTTGGGGGGTGGAAATCTGGACATTCCCTAAAGATCTTCAATTTTGCCTTTTTGAAGCCATCTTTAGCAGAATGTGCCGGAAGCTGGGTCCTTGGATGTGTTACATGTTTCCGCTGTCGAGAATCATTTTACCTTCATCTCCAAAGTCTTCCTCCTTGAAGCTCTGAGGCAGAGGAGGGCACGGGCATGCCCTTCTATGCCAGGAAGCCAGGGCAGGACTCCAGAAACTGCAGAAACTCTGGGAAGGGCTGCCGTGTCCAGTCCTCCCTCGCAGAGACAGCTGAACGGGTATGATGGAAAAGGACCCAAGGGCAACTCAAAATGTGGGGAATCCCGAGTTGGGCACAGACTACCGGGGACGACGTGGGTGGTCCTGCCAAAGCCCAGCCAGCACTGTGCCCGGCACCCGACATGCGTTCTGAGAGCGGCGACTGCACCTTCCCAAGCACTGAGCCGCTGTCATCTAGCTTCACACGGAAGCAAAAGGAAGACCGGGACTGCACCAGGCCAAAGTCAGGCAAACCAGAAAGGGCAGGGCTGGAATCCACCCACGACGGCCTGACCCCAGGCCGGCTCTCACCACTACACCGCATGGCTCTTTCCGGGACCCACTGAACAGGCAGGAAGGGTTTGACCTGATCCCACTGCTCCTCACCCCAAAGACATTGTCACCCTCTGCCTTCCATGTCACACGCATTTCTGACACACCCTTGGTGATGCCTTAAGTCACAGGTTCAAGGCCCTCGGAGCCCACACAGGGGCACGTGTGTGCACCCAGACACACATTACCAGCTCCTGAATTCTTTTGGGGGGAAGTGCTACTTCTGTCGACAGCCCCCCTCAACCACCAGAGAGACAAGCACAGAGTGACTCAGGATGACCACCCACTCCCATGGGAGTGCTCATGAGATGAGGTTTTCTAAGAAGCCTCTGGGCAGCAAGGTGTACTCTCGGGGAGTCAGGCAGCGCCAGGAGTGTGAGGGCAGGTGTCAGGCCCCGGGAGGCCATCCCACTACAGGCACAAAGCTTCCCCGGGGAGGCCCGGCCCGGAAGGCTCCCCTGGTCCTCAGCCAGGATCCCAGCCAGGACCAGAAAGAAGGGTCTTAGGCAACAAGAGAGCACAACAGGAAAGGGCAGTGGGTTGGGTGCTGAGGGGCCATCTCCACCCCTCTGGCCCGAGTCACCCACCCAGGGCCAGGGTCCTTCAAAAGAACAGAGACCTCTGTGTCCCCAGGCGGCCTTCAGGGAGGGACAGAGGGGGCCTGAGGCTAGGGAGGGGCTTTGAGACAAGATGAGGGGTGGGCAGGAGGGCCTAGAGTCGGAGTCCCGTGTGGCTGAGGGGCTCTCAAGACCAGGAAAGTCAGTCAAGCACAAGTTGGACAGTGATGTCATCACCCTCTGGGTGCACCACCTTCACTCTCCAATCTTCAGTAAAATGCTAGTGCGCACGGTGGAATAAAGGAGGGAGGGCGGAGATGGAAAGAAGGGAGGAGGGAGGGAGGGAGGCTGGCTACAATCAGCAACCCCAGGAACCCATTTCTGCATTCAACATACCTCCCAGGCAGAAATCCCTTCCAATGGAGGTCAGGCTTTGCTAAGCTTCAGACAATTTCTTCCAAATTCTCTATCGCCCTCTACCTGCTGGGTCATCTACCGTTTCTATTACCTAAGGAACTTGGGTTTCCATTCTGTAAAATGGAAATAAAAATCTCACTCCAAGTGGATTGTCGGGGGAGGGGTGATACAGTCTCGTGTGTGTGTGTGTGTATGTGTGTGTGTGTGTGTGTGTGTGTGTGTGTGTGTGTATAAAAACTCTGCTGTGCTTCTAGGGGGCAAGGGGCGGGAAGGAAGGGGAGGGAGGGAAGGGATCCAGCCTGGCAGACTGCCCCCATGCCACGCATCAGGCTAGGTGCGGGATCTTGTTTGCGCTGTCCCTTTTTTCCAGATGAGGAAACTGAGGCTCAGATGGGACGAAAAATCCGGCCAAGACCATGCAGCTGGCGAGAGGCGCAGCCGGGACTGGAAGCCGGATGGGTGGGCTCCAAGGCTGGACTCCGTCTCACCTGCCTGCAGCCTCCATCCAGACACAAGAGCGCAGGCTGTCCTCAGAGCTCTTCCTTCCAGAAGGGCGCTTCACGGCAACCCTCCACATTTCTCGCCAGCAGATAAGCACGAACTTGCACACGTGACTTTAAGCTATACCACAGTCGTCATCGTCATTTTTCCACAAGGGTTCTATTGGTGAGGTCATTTGTCTTCACACACACACTTCTGAAACAGGCCCGCACAGACTTTTGCAAGTGGTAGGGCTACGTGGAAACCCAAACTGCTCATTATTCCAATTCAATTACATAGCAACCACTTTTTTAAAGGAATATTTTTATTTGCACTCATAGTGCAGCAAATCACCAGACACTTTCTTTCAGCAAACGACTCTGCGAAGGAAAAATTATCAAATCAAAGGGAGGAGATGGGATGTCCATCATCCTGCTCCTGAAAATAATGCCAACTGTCCTCTCGGCCCTTAATTTATTTAAGCAGCACCCCACTTCCATCAGCAACCACGCCAGAATCACACCTCGGCACTTTTTCTCTGGGGATTTGAGGCTCCAAGGTCCTGTTCCCTGAGAAACCCTGAGGGGAAACCCGGGGCAGGGGTGGGGGGATGGAGACCTTTGGATTAGGAAGGGGGCCCCGAGACCCGGCAGCCCCCGCCCTGAAGTGGGTAGGGTATCAAGTCGGGGATACAAGAGTTTGTTAGAGACAATCCAGGACCAGACTCTAGGCTTGGCCCCTCTGGACTCCCAGTCCAGTGCTCCCCATCACTTCAGCTGAGGAACGGCAAGAGACAGGAACTCAACAGGTCAGGGAGGATTGTGGTCCAGTCCCCACAGTTCTTGGATGATAACACATTCCCCGGAATCCTGATCCCTGTCAGTCTCTGGGGAAGGGGGAGCAGGAAGCACCCCCTGCAGCCCAGCCCCACCCCTCAGCCGCACCAGGTGACTCCCAGGTTGGCCCTGTCCTCTCGCAGGACAGCACCCTCGGAGGCCACTGTCCGCCTTGGCCCAGCAGCTTGTTCTCCCAGAAGGAAGCCTCTGGAAAGAGAATAAAACATGAGCCAAAAGCACTTTGGCGTGCCCATGGAGAGTTCATCACACCCTCCATCCCGACCCTCAGGGTTCCCCCTGAGCCCTCCCCAAAGGCCAGAGGCTCTTTCCCAGGCCCCCCCCAGTCCAGGCCCCTGGACCCTGAAAGACAGAAAGGCCGTGATGGCGTCTAGAAGATCAAGTGGGGATGGGCAGGGCAGGAAGAGGCTGGGAGGGTCAGGCCACCACAATGGAGGGCAGATGGCCACCGCCCCAGCAGTCACACCACAACAGGTGGCCAGTGCAGACCGTCTGCTCGGTGGGCAACAGGAGAGGCATGTGGGAGACCAGATCTCAGCGCATCATTGGCTGTCATCTGGGGCTCGGTGGCGCCACATGGAAGGACACGCCCCGTCCAAGACCATGGACCCCCAGGAGAACCCCGCTGCCTCAGTGGACGGTTCTCCTCCCCTGCGTCCTCTGCCCCGAGCAGCCCCTGCAGCCCTGGCCTGAGCGGGTTGCCAGCACCCAGTGCAGAGAAGCTAAAATCCCTCGAACAGCCTCAGTCGGAGAGGCGGGAGTCAGGGGACCAGCACAAGAGCTGTGTCACTGACTCCTGGTGTGATTCCAAGGGCACACCTCACGATCACACAGCATGGTCTCCTGGGACTGAGCCCAGCTGCCCACAGGGCAAGTCAGTCGCTTACCACTCCTTAGCCTTGCATTGGTCTCCCCTGCTCCCTGCCCTCTCGGCTCTCTGGCATCGACCTCCTACACAAATGACGCGCACCCAAATCCCGGCCCAGGGATTTGTCTCCACTATGGAGACAACCAACTAAACCCAGCAGGGGTGCATGTCCTGATACAGAACAAGTTATGCCAGGCGCAGAGTGGCATGTGTGGATGGCGACCAGGCACACGCCGTGGACACGGAGGAGCTCAGCACTGAGAGGGCAGCTCGGGACCGGCCCATGGCTGGTGACACCGGGTGTCTCTGGGCCAGAAGGCGGGCTTTGGACTGAGTTTCCCTCCACTGAACGTGCTTTTGTTCTAGCTCCATATTCTCTTGCTATGTGAACTCTTTAATTTTTTTCCCCAAGTCTGCCACCAGTAAAATGTGATTATTTTCAAAGAGCTGAAGACTCTTGGAAAATCAAAGCCATGCACCATGAAGAGGGGAAGAACCCTGGAACCAAAAGTCCCGGGCTTCTTCTGGGAAGAAGGGCTGGCTGGAGGAAGGGAGAGGCAGGCCCGGGTGGGCAGAGGGTAAGGCCACACGAGAGTCTCCTAAGCACACCAAGGACCCACCCAAGGTGTATGGCAGGGTGCCCCACATGATCCCGTGACACCAGGTGTCCCCCCAACAAGGTACACAGGTTGAACTTCTGTAACGGAGTTTATCTCAGGGCGGCGGGAACCACGAGATTGAGGGTTGATGTCCCCACAAACTGGTCACAGTCCTTCCGACCCACTGGCCTCCCTGTAGAGTCAGGCTCCTGACGCAGGTGCACTCGCTGGGGGCCCCGCGGTAGGAGGCCTGATGCCCAGTGTGCTGGAGGGCTGGGAATGCCTTGGGGTCGCCTGTTCCCCGGCAGTCACAGAAGCCCACCTTCTGGACACGACCCCCCTCCCAGCACCACCTCCCGTTTCCTGCAGTCTTCCAGGCCACCCTCACCCCTGGCCTCTCCTCACCCCCTAGCTGTCAACCTGTACATCAGGCCCTGTGAGAAGGCCTCTGTCCCCAATACCTGGGTGCTCTATGGCGGTCTGTGGCTCCCCGGCTTGTTGCCATGGAAACCCCAGAGCCCTACATAAGAGGGGTTATGGGCAGAGACAGGAAGGGCGGGACCCCAGAGAAGCTATGGCTGAGACTCCATCCATTCATTCACTCACTCTGAATATACTAAGCATCTTTTTCCGCCCAAGGCGCTGAGCTCTACCCTGCAAGGTCCACGGAATGGAAATGTCTCTGCCCTCACTCCCTGGAGGCAAACAGGCCATCAGGAAAACGCTTGGAGCAATTCCAGCATTCACGGGATACTTCCGACGTAAGAGTCTACCCAAAGACACATCTGTGCGTCTGAATCAAGCTCCGTGAGTTCAAACAGAGGCAACGAGAATGTACGTGATGGGTCCACTATGAGGCCAGACAGGATCTGAACCCAGGCCGCTGTCCTCAGCAGCCGCCTTCCCGACCTCTGAGGCAGGCTGTCTCCTCTGCTTCCTTGTGCCAGCATGGGGCTGTAGGCCCAGGTCTGCAGCCTACACGGCTGGGCCCAAACCCTCGGGGGCCCTGCAGGAACGGTGCTAGAGCGGATGGTCCTTGGCTGGGCCCACCCAAGAGCCCTCCCCAAGCAGATGCCCAGACACGCCCAGGGAGACAGGCCCAACTGGCAGACCCAGTCACCGTGACTTCTGGAGGTCAAGGTGAACCCAGGACAAATGTCAGGCAAGGACAACACATCTCGACGGATATTCCCAGCCTAGGAGGAGACGCAGGAGGCAGGCGACTCCAGAAAGCCAAGATTTCATTCAGTCATTCCAAAGACTCACTTCTAGGAAACTGGTCGCATTCACATAAGCTGATGTTTTCTGAATCCAGGCTGCAAACCAGCAGCTTCCAGGTCTTCTGAGAGGGAGTAAAGACGAATCATGCAAATGGCAAATGCTTAGCTATCCACAAAGTGGGTTATCATGCAGACATTTACCTTCTCTGACGCTCATAACTAGGGTATAAGTGGGTATCAAAACCTCACTGAGGCCAGGCACAGTGGCTCATGCCTGTAATCCCAGCACTTTGGAAGGCCAAGGTGGGAGGATTACTTGAGCCCAGGGGTTCAAGACCAGCCTGGGCAGCATAGCTAAACCTCATCTCTACAAGACCTCAAAAAATTAGCCTGGCATAATGGTGAGTCCCTGGATTCCCAGCGACTTGGGAGGCTGAAGCGGGAGGATCGCCTGAGCCCAGGAAGCTGAGGCTGCAGTGAGCCATGATCATGCCACTGCACTCCAGCCTGGGCAACAGAATGAGACCCCGACTCAAAAAGGAAAAAGAGAGAGAGAGAGAAGAGAGAGACACAGGGAGAGTGCCACGTGACAGGGTGGTATCCACAGCCAAGGAGCCCAAGGGTTGCCAGGGGCTACTAGAAGCTAGGAAGGGGCCGGGCGCATCTTCCCTGGAGCTGTGGATGGAGCCATTCCTGCCGGCACTGAGGCTGCAGACGTTGGGTCTCCAGAACCTCGAGAATAAGCTTCTGTGCTGCAAGGCACATGGCAGTACCGTCATGGCAGACCCAGAAAACCAGTGCCTCGCCTCCCAGGGCCACAAGCTGCCCCCAAGTTGCTGCCCCTGCCCCCCAGAAGCCGAGGCTGGGCAGGAGTGGTGAGGTATGTCTGCAGGACCCCAAGGTGCCCGAGTACCAGGCATCATGGGCCTGTGCGCCTGAGTCAGCATGTTCCCAGCTGCAGAGGAAGGCCGCTTTCCCTTGCCCCAGGGACAAGGGTCCACTGTGCCCAGGTGAGGCCTCACTCACAGGTACCAGGAGCTAGGATGTTGACATATATTTTGGGGTTCACAGTTCAGCTCACAGCAGATGAGTGGTGTGATTGCCCTATTTTCCAATAAGAAAACCAATGCCGAGAGGTTACGTAACTGGCCCTAGTCCACACAACTGACGCATCTGTACACGGTCTCAGAACCTGCCATGAGACACCATCCTCTTCCCAACAGCAGGCCCCCACGTCTGTGTCCAGCTCACCCCACTTTTCCCTGGAGGGCCCATCGAGTGGGGCATTTCCCACAGCCAATGAGTGGATTTGCAGGGCTTGCCCTTTAGGGGAGCCCTAATGCCAGGCACCAGGTGACCCGGTGTATGTGGCCTGCAAGACAGCAGCACTGCAGTCTGTCCCCCCAGGAGGAGAGGTAGCGACACAGGGCAAGGTGTGGGGCACCTCTCTCAGTGGCACCCCACGTCTCGCATCTGCAGGGGCAGACAGAAAAAGACGGGCCTGGATCCAAAGGCCAGGCTCCAGATTCTTCTTCCATTTCAAACGAAAGCCATATTCATTCAGCATGAGAGCACAGCCTGAGACCGCTGGGGATGGGCTCTGGCACTCTCCCTCCGAGAGCTGGGGTCTGAGCACATGTGCTGGGCCCCTTCCAACCTCTCCCTGGGTGCTGTTCCCTTGCCAAGGGAAGCTCTTCCTTCTTACTCCAGTGGAAGAGGAGAGAGGTACAAATGCATGGATCCTACTGTGTGCTGGGAGTAGGATGACCTTCCCAGCTTTCCTCTACTCTTGCCATTTTGCAGAGGAGAAAGCCGAGGCAGCCTCGGAGAGATGAGTGAGCCCTAAGTAGAACAGTCAGGACTCAAACCTGGGCCTGCACATCTCACTGTATCCAGAAAACAGGTCTGGAAAGCCTCACTGGGCCCAGTCTTAGCCCGTGGGTGTGCTCTAAAGGAATACCACAGCTGGGTGTGGTGACTCACGCCTATAATCTCAGTACTTTGCGAGGCCAAAGCGGGAGGATTGCTCAAGCCCAAGCATTCGAAACTAGCCTGGGCAACACAGCAAGACCTCTTCTCTACAAAAAAAAAAAAAATTAGCTGGGCATGGTGGCATGTACCTGCAGTCCCAGCTACTCGAGAGGAAGCCTGAACCCTGGAGGCCAAGGCTGCGGCGAGCCACGATTGTGCTACTGTCTTCCAGCCTGGGTGACAGAGTGACACCATGACCCAAAAGATAAAAACGGTAAATAAAGGAATCCCAGAGGCTGTGTAATTTCTAAAGAAAAGAGGTGTGTCTGGCTCATGGCTCTGCAGGCTGAATGAGGCACATGGCGCCAGGCTCTGCTGCTGGGGAGGCCTCAGGAAGCCTCGCCTCGTGGCAGAAGGGGACGGGGAGCTGGCCTGTGCAGATCACCTGGCGAGAGAGGAAGCAAGAGCGGGGGAGGGCTCGCTGGGCTCTGCCAAACCAGCTCTCCTGGGAACAAGCAGAGTGAGCTCACTCGTGACCAGGAGGGCAGCACCCAGCTGTTCCTGCAGGGTCCACCCTGTGACCCAATCACCCTCAACACCGGGATCGTGCGCCAACGTAAGATTTCAGGGGACAACCTCCAAACTAAAACAGGACTCCTCCTTCCCTGTCCACTCCCATAGGATGGCAAAGAGCCAGCCTGGGCTGCACTTGCAGGACGGGAACCATGGGTGATGCCAGTTGTGCTCTGAAGGAGTCCCAGAACTCGCGCGCGCAGCAGCTCCCAAAGCAGACTGTGTGGGCCCCAATCCTTACGGCTTGTCTCGCCTCGCCCCTGCCCTTCTCCCTCGTTTCCAGACGGTTCCTGCGGCCTCCCCACCCCTGCAGACACACAAAGAGGAACTCCTCGCCATTAGGGGAGCCGGGGACAAGAGCAAGTTCTGGAAAATGTTCTCAAAGCAGTAAGTCGCAGTAAGCCCTAAAGTGGATCAGGGGAGCACTGGGCTGATGGTCAGGGCCTGGCCTAACACCTGGCTGTGAGTACCCATTTGTTCCTCACATTTTCAGGGCTGATTTGAGACCAGGTGGCGGTTTCAACCGACGTCCTGGCCCTGAAGTGACGTGGGTCACCTCACAGTTGAAGCAGCTGAGTGTTCACGTGGCTTTCCGTGTCCTTCTTCCCCTTGCAGCACCTTCGGAAGCCACACGGCTAAAAGATGGGGGAGTCACCGGCAGCCTGGGGCCCTGCGCACCTTGTGGAGCAGAGACCCGTGTCAGGCCCATCCTGGGAGCGGGAGTTTCCCGTCTGTGCTGAGCTGCTGGAGTCAAGGGCTGTGGCAGTATCACCAGTGCTGCAATTCTGGTTTTCACAGACAAGGGGACCAAGACCACACAGCCTTCAAGCGGCACAAACAGGGTTCACATTCAGAACTATGGCTCCAATAAGCATCCTCTTTCCACTACTGTTGGCTTAACAAGATCATTCTCCTCCTGTAAGCAGCCATGTCCCCAAGAAACTCTTACGTCTCACTGTCCCCAAGACAGCTGAGTGATCCAAGCGGGGTGAAAACAGGGGCTCTCATAAGATGCTCTGAGCCTGGAAGGTGACCGAAAGCAGGGAGGGACCTGCCTGGACCTAAGAGCTACCTTTCCTGGGCCTCAGGGCACACAGGAGTTGCTGATACAAGCAGAAATACCACATGGTAGACTAGCATGCAGGAGAAACTCTGAGCAGCCTGGGACCAACCCAGTCCCAACACTCGCTCTCCTACTTTCCTGAGCCTTAGTCTCCAACCTACAAAATGGGGTCACAGCTGAACCGCCTGTGGGCCGAGACAGGGAGGGAGCGCTGTCCGGACCCTAGCCAAGGGGGCGCCGTCCCAAAGTGCCTGCCCCATGCCCATCGTCTCTGGGGTTGCCCAGAGCAACAGCCCTGCAGCATCGAGACAAGTATCCCCTCCCAAGCAGCTGGACGAGGCTGCCCCAGCCAGGACGGCCGCTGAAGCCCAGGTCTCAGAGAACATCACGACCCGGCCCACGTCCCCATGGCAGACCCAGAGCAGAACACAGAAAGGGACGGGGTCAGCCAGACACAAAGCCACACAACAGAAGAACCAGAGCATGCATTTTGAAGTCGAAAGTGTCTTCTAGGAAGTCGGCCTTCGAGTCGGGTGGACGTGGGAGAGGCTGGCCAGCTTAAACTGATTATCCGCACATATGGTCTTCGTCCTGTGGTCGAGGGTGGGAAAGAGAGTGGAAGGGAAGGGTGGGCACACACGAGCTGATGAAACATCATCCCTCAACCGCCGGGAACCGGAGATTGCCATGACGTCACCCTGGGCTTCCTGCCACGGGGACGGGGCCATCATGAGAACAGTCCCAAGACCCAGGAGAAGTCCCTCAGCGCTGGGGACGGGGGAGGGGAGAGAAGAACCAGACAAGCAGCTCTTCACCCTTGGCTTCGGTCTCAAAAGCAGACAGACAGACACACACACACACACACACACACACGCACACACACACACCCCAGAATATCGGAAAGGATCAAGGTCGATCCCTCCCAGTTTACAATAACAGTAACAATAATAATGACACTGACGACAGTGAACATTTATTGAGTGCTTGTTGTATGCTGGGCACTGTGCTCAGTGTCTTACTAGTTTTAGCCCATTGACTAATCACAGCAATCAGATGGGGTATTCCCAATCCCATTTTGCAGATCAGGAAACTGACCTAGGATCACACAACTGATAGGTCGGATAAAGCCAACATTCAAAGCCAAGCAGTCAACCACCATGCACTGCTGCCTCTAACAAAATAGGGAAACGGAGGCTCAGAGAGGGGTGGTCACTCCCTCAGGGTCACACAGCCCCATCTGCAACCCAATCAGAGCCAGAGCACAGGTCTACCGACTGGCTCAGCAACCCTGCCACCCATGCCTCTCGGTGAAAACACACACACTGCCAGAGAGCATGCTTTTGCTCATCTCCAAGCTGTTGAATTCACTAATTAAACTAGAAGTCTTGGGCGCAGACCAGGGGTAAGGACTGGGCCCCAAGACGAGTTAGGATCAAAGAGCAGCTCTGCCAGCTGCAAACACTGGGCTCACCTCTCCCCTTCTCTCTCTAGAAACTGCCTCCGACCAGGCATGGTGGCTCACACTATAATTCCAGCACTTGGGGAGGCTGAGACAGGAGGATCGCTTGAGACCAGCCTAGGCAACATAGCAAGACCTTGACTCTACAAAAAATAAAAAATTTAGCAGGTGTGGTGATGCACGCCTGTAGTCCCAGCTACCTGAGAGGCTGAGGTGGAAGGATCGCCTGAGCTCAGGAAGTTGAGGCTGCAGTGAGCCATGATCACGCCACTGCACTCCAACCTGGGTGACAGAGGGAGGCCCTGACTCAAAAGAAATAAAAAATGCATAAAATAAAAAGTAAATAGTGTTTCCTGATCTGCCCCGGCTCTCTGGGGTAGAGTGCTGACTCAGGTCCAAGGTGCCAGCCTGGGTGGCAGGAAGAGCTCAGGCTGGCATGTTTGCTCAATGGCATCGGATGGCAGAAATGCCTGATCAACGGGTGTCATCTGCTCAGTGGGACTGGAGTGCGGCTTCCAAGCCCTCCTCCCTTCGCTGCGTCCCAACTGAGCATGAACAAATGTTCCTGATTTTCCTTCTTGATGGCTGATGAAATAGGCCAGAAAGCCACCCCAAAACGTGCAGCCCAGGAACCGAGAGGCTCTTCCCGGGGACGAGTAGGCAGACTGGCAAGGGGTGCCTGCAAGAGCTGGTGCAGACATTGCCCTCTCCACCCCAAACCGCTCCTCACTGTGTCTTCAGCTTTGACCACAGGGGCTGGTTTCTACACCTGCTGCATCCACTCTGCAGGACTCTGCTGTGCCGGGGCAGGAGGAGAGAGACGAGGCGGCCAGGAGAGGCCCCTCTGCTGACGGAAGGTGGGACTGCTGGGACTGCCCAGGCCCCCAAGGCTAGACTCTCCGACTCTAAGTTGCAGGATCCTGGGACACCCCTGGGCAACACCCTCACTTTGCAGACTGGGAAAGCAGGTTCGTGAGGAGATATGGCCTGCAATCCCAGCACTCTGGGCAGGGGGATCACTTTAGCCCAGGAGATGGAGACCAGTCTGGGCAAAGCAAGTGAGACCTTGTCTCTACGAAAAAAATTTAAACATCAGCCGATCGTGGTGGTGCATGCTACAGTGCCAGCTACTTCGGAGCTTGAGGAGGGAGGATCGCCTGAGCCCAGGAGGTCGAGGCTGCAGTGAGCCATGATGGTGCCACTGCTCTCCAGCCTGGACGACAGAGTGAGAGTGGGACTCAAAAAAAAAAAAAAGAAAGAAAAAGAAAAAACCAAAAAGAGCTAAAAAAAAAAAAAGCAAATTAAAAAGAGGGGATGTGACTCACCCAAGGCCACAGTGATGACCCGGAAGAGCTGGATTCCAAACCTGCTGCTTCCCCTCCCTGGCCGTCTTCCCACAAATCCCTGCCATAGGCCTTTGACTCAGTGGTTCCCCAGATCAGTACCCTGTGCTCCAGCCCACCCCTGGACCAATCCAACCTCGGCCAGTCACTCCGCAAGCTCTGTCCAGGTTGACGTGGGCTTTTTTTCAAAGGGCAGAAGGGCCTTCCTGGAGTCAATCCAAGACATCCCAGACCCAACTGTGAACTGCTGCTTCTAGAAGCTGTCCTGGAGCCTTCACTGATAGAATGCCATTTCAGCCTCGGGCTGGGCAAAAACATCACTTACCGGGCTATCTGAATGGATCTGGGGGCCGGGAAAGGCGGGGACAAGGGAACAGAGTCCCAAGGCCTGAGATTTTGCTGAATCAGAGATCTTGGAGTTCACCTGGGAGAGGCTGAGTCCTGACACAGACAGTAGCTGCCCTGGGGGGGGGCTATTCTCTCTTCACTGCAGACCAGGGGTGGGTGGGTGGGGGACAGAGGGGAGGCGCAGGCTGGGAGCTCCCACACAGGCCCCAAGGGCAGGGCCCATCCAAGCAGGCTTCCCTCCGCAGAAAAACAGAGCCACGAAAAGCAAAACAAAGCAAAAACCTCCTCTAGTCTCTCAGCTCCTAGCTATCTTAGAGACCTCTCCAGACAACCAGGCCGCCACCTTTTCCTTCCCTCCTCTCTCCTCCTCTTCTGTTCAAAATAAAAATCGGCTGTTCCTTCTTCAGGGCAACTTTGTCCTGGGACCCTTGGGCTGCACTCACAAAAACACAGGGGGCTCTCCTGGACACAGGGACCTCATCTCTCCTCTGGAGCCCCCCACCTCCACCACCCTGGTAAGGGGCTCAGAGGTCAGGGAGCAGAAGGGGCCCGTCCAAGGAGCGCCACTGCCCACTGAGAGAGAGATGACCACGGCCACCGGTCACGATGAGGCCGCTGCCCGGACTCGGATTCACTCATCTGTACTTATCTGGCGTGTGGGGAGGGAAGGAGGGAACTAGAGAGGAAGAGGAAGCCACGGTTCCTGCGCCCCACACACGACACACATGTCACTCTTCACAGACGCCAGGGGCCTGACGCTTCCCAAGGCGCAGACACACAGACCCCACACGCAGGGCCCTGAAGTCCGAGCCAGACCGGAGCGGGTTTCCATCAATAACTGATGACCATGGCCGAGACCCAAGTCCGAGACCCAAGTCCGGGGTGGGCTGGGGGCTCTTGTCGGCTGCCGAGAAATCCAACTCTTCTGCCTGGGCTGCCAAGGTCTTAAGCCCCCCAGGCGCCCCCTCCCGTGTCTCCCAGTCTACTTGTGCCCAGAGCGGGCACACCCTGCGACCCCACCGCGACCTCACCGGCCAGGGCCGTGGCCAGACCCGGGGGACAAAGGTGCAACGTTTCACCCAGGGACGCCCGCCTCTCAAGGCTGGGCTTCTGCAACTCCAGGAACCCTCCAGAAGTTACTCCCCCCCCCCCCACAACGCGCCGTGAGCGCAACGTTTCTTCGGTTTTGCACTTTGGGGGCGAACCCCCTTATCCGCCTGCTCCCTGTCAGCCCCAGGCAGTCACCTCGCGACCGCCCCGCTCCGCGGCCCCACACTCGGACCCGACCCGAGGCCGGAGGCCGGGCGCGGGGTCCCACGGCAGGCGCGCGGGCCGGGGCTCCGCGGTCCCCGCGCCCCGATCTCCAGCAGCCGTCTCCGAGGAGCCGGACGGGCGCCCCCTGGCGGGAGCCGCGCCCCCGCCGCCGGGACCCGAGCCGGCGCCGCCCGCCCGCCGAGCCCCCGCGCCCCACCCCGGCGCGCCCGGCCTCCGGCCACCCAGCGCCCGCGCGATCTCCGCGCCCCGAGCGCGCGCCCCTCGTGGGGGACACGGGGCCCTGCACGAGGCGAGGCGCCCCGCCCCTCCCCGCCGCCGGGACCCCCGGCACGCCGGGCCCAGCGCCCCCACGGCCCGCTCCCCGCTCCCGGCCCGGCCGGCGCCCCTGCAGGATGGCGCAGCGCCGCCCGCTCTCGGCCAGCCTGGCCCCAGCCCGCCGCCCGCCGCCCCTCGCCAGGCAGAGCGCGCGCGGGCCGGCTGGCTGCACCTGTCCCGGCGGGCTCCTGCCCGCGGCGGGTCCCGGGCGGGGGCGGCCGAGTCCGGCCCCGGCCCTGGCGCCGGCGGAGTGGACCTGGGTGCCTGCGCCCGCCGCCCGGGACCGTCCTGGGGCCCGTGACCCACCCCCACCGCGCCCCGCGGCGGGCGGGGCGGGGCGGCGCGCGTGGGGCCGGGGCCGGGGCGCGCGGGGTGCGGGGCCCCTACCTTCCCGCGGCGGCCGGACCCGCCAACTCCCCCGGCGGCCGCGGGGAAACTTTCCCCGGGCGGAGAGCGCGCTCGCCACTCGCCGGCCGGTCGGCTGCCTTCCCGGCGGCGGAGGCGCGTCCGGGGCCCGGGCGCGAGGCGGCGGCGCTCGCTGGGGCCGGCCGGGCTCGGGCGGCCTCGCGCGGCTCCGCCGTGGATCGCTCGGCGTGGCGTCCGCGCGCAGCCTGGAGCCCCCGCGACGCCGGCGGCAGCTGCAGCCGCGCGCCAGCCCGCGGCCCCGCCCCCGCGGCCCGCCCCGCCCCGCGGCCCCGCCCCCGCCGCCGGCCCCGCCCCGCGGCCCCGCCCCCGTCGCCGTGCCGCGCCGCGCCGCAGAGGGGGCCGGCGCCTCCTGCGGCCGCCCTCGCCTCTCCGCGGCCTCGGCCTCCGCCTGCAGCCGGCGTCCGCGCCCGGCTCTGGGGCTTCCTGGCCCCCGCCGCCTCCCCTCCCCGCCCCCGGGCCTCGCTGCGTCGGAATTCAGGAGCTCCGTGGGGGTGGGGAGGGGGGCTCGCTGGACCCGGGTGTTTATTCCGGGGGTCGCTCACCTGCCCCCCGGCCGGACCGCAGGGCCGGGGCGGGGGGCCCTCCCTCCCGAGACCGCGCTCCTTGGCCTCCCACCGCTGGGAGTACCTGTTGAAACCTGGGGATTCGCGGGCGACACAGGGGCTGGGGCTCCGGCGGGGTGGGGCTGACCCCAGACCAGACGCCGCCTCCAGCCTCAGGGGTGGGGGCTCTGGGGTGGGCGCATCCTTGCATCTTGGTCCGACTGCCGCAGCGCAGGCTCCCTCTCCCCACCCTCCCCGACCGACTTTCCCCGGGCGTCCAGCCTCTGCTAACAGCTACCTGGCCCTGCCCCAGGCAAAACAGCCCAGACCCAGATCAAAGGCAGGGCCCAAGCAGAAGCCTGGGTGCCCGCTGAGATGAGGGGCTCAGATTGCTGCTCCTCTTCCCTTGGCAACTGTTCTGAGCCCCAGCCCTGAAGCTTCCACGCCCGGTCCCCGTGAGACCCCGCATCGCCCGCACACCAGCGCTGTGGGAGGTCCCTCGGGGTTGATTCTCACTAAGGGGTGATTGGCTGATGGGAGGTGAGCCTGTGTCTGTCTTGGATGTGAAAGCGGGTGGTGTCAGGCCACAAGGCAGGGCTCGAGGGGCAGGAGGTGGCTGCCTTTCCTTGCCCACATTCCAGGAAGTGGACATGTCCCTCTGAGGACTTTGGGGATGTCTGGCCACTCAGCTACCTCTCAGAGTCCTGGGGGCTCAGGGAGCGGGCTCGGAGCTGGGACCGAAGCCCAGGAGCTTGTGTTTACATGGCCCTAGGGTGAGCAGTGCGTCACCCACGGAGAGCAGTCTCTGCTTCTATAAAAGGAGGACCTGGAAGGCTCCACATTCCCCACTCAGCTGCCAATCGATGGGGGAGGCTGACCCACTGACCGGGAACCCCCAGCCCCCCCCCCCGGTGGAATGCACCAGAGAGGCCTATGGGGGCCTCCTTGGACACCAGGCGCCACATGAGTTTAAAGGGAACATCTGAAGCCAGAGCCAGGGGGAGGGAGTCGGCCTCTGAGGTTCTGGGGCTGGCCCAGGTGAGCTGCAGGGCTCAGACACCAGGCCAGGGGACCACAGGTCTTCCAGACCCCACCCTCCCTCCTGCCTCCACAGAGAATCTGGCCTGATCTGTGCACCAACCCCCATGGCTGCTAAATAGAGTTCTTTAAGTCCACGCTTATTTTGTTTTTTGTTTTGTTCTGTTTTCCTTAAATGAGCTTGTTTTTAAGGTGAGATATGTTGGATCATTACCATCAGTGGAAAGCCAGTATCATGTGACCGAATAGAAGGAACCATACAAATAACTACAACGAAGCTATAATAACTATAATGAAAACATTCAAACGAGGCACCCGCTGCCTGAGGAAGGCCTTGAGGCTGGGCCCTGCTCTCTCCTGCAAAGGGAGATTGGTCATACAGGCTGGAAAAGCATCAGAGACACGTGAGCTGTGAGCCGCAGACTTGTGATGGGGTGGTGAAAGAGGGCTGGAAAGGGACCCCCCCACATACTCCTTACTAGCTCTGTCAGGGTATTGGAGACCTTTGGACGATCTCCAGTGACCTTTATCTCCTTGAAGATCTCTGACATCCCACAATGGGGAGACACAATTCTGTGTATGTTACAGGGGTGGGAAAGGTACTTTTTGCCAAAAGTTAGGAATCCAAGAGTTTGGTCTGGGACAAGGCCAATCCAGGTTGAAGGGGGAGGACACCCCCTCCCTCTCCCAAGGTCATCCTGGAGAAGCCGTTCCCTTCTCAACCTCAATGTTTCCATCCATAAAATGGGGGCTTGGGCAATTGACCCGTTAGAGTCTCTCTGGCTATTCTTTGATGGCAGCAAGAAGGGAACCGAGGGGGAGGCTAGTGAGGAAGCTAAGATGAAGGTTTCACTGAGGACAGGGGACAGGCAGGGGAGGCTGGGAGACGGAGGGTGTGCTGGGGTGGGCTGGGGACCAGCAATCCTCAGGTGGGAGAGAAGGAGGGGAGAGGCCATCGCCGAACCCCTGGAGTCTAGGCTGGCACAAGCTCAGATGCGGCCTGGTCCAGAAAGTTCTAGAAGGATTCCAGAAGGCATCTTGGGGAGAGTGAATTGCCATCCAGCCCCTTTGTTTTAAGATGGGGAAACTGAGGAAGGAACATGGCCTAGATCCTCATCACGGTCAAGAGCTGGGCGTTGACCTCCTGCCTCCCTGGCCAGGGTCATGTGCTCACCCTTGGTGTCCGGTATCTAGTAGAAGTGGTTCTTCTGAAAAATACTCACCTTTCCTCAAGGAGCCCTTCGACTCTGCTTTCTCTAGCACCTGGAGAAAAATGTTGAATTGACCTAAAAGCCCCAACTCACCACAGAGCGGCAGTGCTGGGCCACCCAAATTCTGTGTCCCTGTCCCTGGGCACAGGACACCAGGGGTGAGGATTGCACACCCACATCCTGGACACAGGAGCACTGAGCAAAGAGCAGACCAGGAGTCCACAGACCCAAGTTTCCGTCTTGACCATCTGGGAGATTCCTTTCCCTCCCTGGGCCTCTGTGTTCCCATCCGTAAAATGGGCCATGTGGACAAGATCAGTGGGTTTCAACTTGCACTGGCAGGTCCTGCTTCTGGATATCTTAAGAACAGAGGGAGGCCAGGCGCAGTGGCTCATGCCTATAATCCCAGCACTTCGGGAGGCAGAAGTGAGAGGATTGCCAGGGTTGTTCAAGACCAGCCTGGGAAACTTGGCAAGACCGCATCTAAAAATTAGCTGGGCGTGGTGGCGTGTGCCTGTGGTTCCAGCTACTTGGAAGGCTGAGGAGGAAGGATCACCTGAGCCCAGCAGGTCAAGGTTGCGATGGCTGTGAGTGTGCCACTGCACTCCAGCCTGGGTGACAGAGTGAGACTACAATTCAAAAAAAATGGAAGGAGATGAAACGCAGTCTTTCTCCCAGCCTCAGGAGAAGCAGGCTCGCTTGTCATCTGTGTTGCATGATGGGGCCTCGCGTAAGATGTCAAGGAGAAGGTGTCCTTCACTTAAAAGGTGCTTGAAGTCACTAGAAGCAGTGACCTCTGGCTCCTGACGTTTGCGACTTCGTGGCTGATTAGCTTGGAGCTTCTCAAGGTCAGGGGCACTGCCCTGCTCCTCTTGGGGTCTCTAAGGCCTGGTTGGTGCTCAGGGGAGTTTTGCACACCCTTCCCAAAGGTGTCACCGCCACCCGCTGCCCTCTAACGTATTTCTACGTGGGAATCGGGACCATAACTCTCACGCTGGGTGGTTGAGGGGGTCCCAGGAAACGTTCTGGGCACATGATCTGCTCCTGTGGGTGATCAGTGCCCCATGCAGGTGGACCCAGCATGGACAGCTGCCAGGATGACACAGGGCCAGGGACCTTCCCACTCAGCTTTGCCAAGATGGTCTGCATTTCAATGTTTAATCATCGCCTCCTAATTTTTTCTAAATTATCTCCTTTTATATGTAATTTGTAATCATTTCCAAAAAGTGACAGTACATCACATGTGTCACAAGAGTGATTGCATGTGCTTATCTTTTCAATGACTTTCATGGAAATGAATTCACAGACCCTAGGAATACTCTCTGGGTTTTGAAGGGCCTCAAGTTCAGAATTCCTCCACTTTGCTCTGCTTCCCCCTCCAGCAAGCTTCCCTGGACCATGCCCACCCTTCCGGAATGTTTTCAGCACAAGGTCCAGGGGCTGCCACTCCGCCTACACCCCAGGAATGCTGCCGGTGGGCAGCTGGAAGAAAGGGATGGTGTTCACATGCAGACATGCACACACACATGCACACACGTGTACTCACCAGTATGTGCATGCACACGCATGAACACATGTACGTGCACCCAGACATGCAAGTACACGCGTACACGCTCACAGTCTCACACATGCACATGTGTGCGCACACGCGTGCACACATGGATTCAATCCCACGCAAGCACACAGGCCTACATGTACATGTGTCCACGCACAAGACACACACATGCACACCCCAACATGCATGCACATGTGCACACATACAGGCACACACGTGCACATACATGCACATCGAGCACACACATGCATTTATGTGCACGCACACACGTGCACCAGTCGTGCACACGTGTGCACATACACACATGTGCACACACATGTGCTCGCTCATGCACATGCACACATGAACATATATACACCCATGCTCACACACACACAGACACACACACACACACACACACACACACACACCCTGCAGGAAAAGGGCTAGCTTCAGATGGCTCTGCTGGGAGGGCCCAGGGTCCAGCTTCCTCTGGGCACTCTGTGGCTGGTCTTTCCAGAATGTCACCCCCTGGCCATAGCAAGGTGAGACCATCCGGGTGAGGAGGTGCTGAGCCCTCATCCTCCACCTCCATCTTTAGCTGACAGAAAACAGCACAATACTAGTAGTGGTCATTGTGCAGGCCTCCCTTGGGCAGAAGCTCGGGTTGTCTCAGCTGAATGGCTTTGGGCAAGTTACTTTGCCTCTCTGTGCTTTAGACTCCTGAATTTTCCCGAGAGGCATGCCAGGCATTGTGCTAAGCCCCTACGAGGCCCACAAGCTTACCTGAGCCTCCGAACAGCTCCACACAGCAGGCAGGGAGGGTTGCAGAGAGGGAAGCTCAGACATCTGCCCGCAGTCACCTGGCAAATAAAGGACCAGGGCTCCAACCTTCCTCTCTTTACTCACACGGGGGCCGTGTGCTCAGGAGACCGGGAGAGTGTGGTGGGCAGGGGAGGTCAGGAGGCCTGGGGCCAGGCCTGGCGTTGACCTTTCTGGCTCAGCAGCCTCGGCCTGTTGGCTTGACTTCTCCAAGCCTGCCCTCTCATTCACAGAAAGAGGCATCAGCGTCATCCTAGAGCTGTTGAAAACACTGCAGGAGAGACGTCTACAAAGGGGCTTTGAAAGCCAGAAACATGCGACAAACGCAAGCCTCAAGATCACCGTGGTCACCCCCACATGGCTGTGCTCACAGGTTTGGGGCTCAGGGTCTCACAGAGGCACCTGGTGCCACTCAATCCTGCAACGAACATCTGGGAGGGCTTGGCTGTGGGTCGGGAGCCACTATGAACCCGGGTACCCAGAGCTCAACAAAGAACGCGTGTGGCCCCCGTGCCAGCAAGGCAGCCAGTGAATGTGTCACTTTCAGACTCCTCCCGTGCGCTTGCGCCCCCATGTCACAGAGGAAGACACTGTGGCGAGGCCAGGGTGGGCGGGCATTACGCAGATCCCCAGCGAGCCCACCTCAGAAGAGCAGAGTCTGTGATATGCCTCCAGCCTGCTACTCTCTGGGTCAAACCTGCCTGGGGCCCCGCCCTCCAAGCCACTTGGCCCCTTCCCTGGTAGTCCCCACACCCACTTCCTGGCCCCAGAGCCCTTTGTGTCTGGCTTCTCCGTCTGCCCTTGAACGAACAGGAAGGCAGCGAGCGGCCAGCCAAAGGCAGCGAGCGGCATCAGCCAGCCAGGGACTGGGGCAGTATCCAAGAGATCCCAGAAAGCTCTAGAAGCAGGCAAGCCTGGGGCACTGCCTCCGGGGGTCTGCCTGTCCCTCTGTGGAAGTCACGTGACTCTGATCACTTTCCTGACACAGTGCTTGGACTCTGGGGCCAGATTAGATCAGGGCTGAGATCCCTGCTGTGACCCTGGGCCGTGACTTAACCTCCCTGAGACTCTGCAGCACAGAGACAATACCGTCCTCTTGGGGTCTGGGGTTACCTGAAATCATACAAGCAACGTCCTCACCGCAGGCTCACAGCCCGGGTGAAGACTGTAGTGTCTGTTTCCTGGCAGAACAAGCCTCGCCCACGCACAGAGCACACACCAAAAGCCTACTGCATGCCTAGAGGGGGCAGAGCTAAGACAGCCAAGAGCCAAGGCCTTTATTGAGCTCTTACTAAATACTAGGCACTTGATTGAACACTGCACATCTAAACTCGCCTCCAAACTCTCCAGTGAGGAAGGGTCTAGGAGGGGAAGTTGAGGTCCAAGAGGTTGAATCACCTGCCCAGGCTCTCCCAGCTGGTGAGCGGCAGAGCAGAAATTTCAGCCCCGACAGTCGCATCCCAGGGCCTGGGTTCTGTTCCCGACTCATGCCGATCATGCCCATTCTCTCCCGTTCTTCCCAACAACCCTGTGCTTGTTAGTCTTGGCCCATTTTACAGATGAACAAAGTGAGGTTCCAGGAGCTGGCGTGGCTCACCACGCAGTGCAGGGCAGAGCCAGAGAGATCCCCAGATGTGCGGACTTTGGTGGCCGTGACAGGGAATGGCAAAGTAATTGGTCACATGTCAACCAGTCGAGCCGCAGAGCTGTGATTTCAGTTCAGGAGTCCCCATCTGGCCGCCTCTCACTTTTAAATGTGAACAACTGAGGTCTGCGGAAGAAGAGCAAGCCCTCTTCCCCGGCCTGGGCTGGTTCTCATCAGAAAGCCCTGGAGGCGGAGGGGGCCATGGTGGTGGCTTGCCCTCTGCGTGCGTGCCTGCGTGCGTGCGTGCATAATGGCACCAGTCCATGTTTGTGTGTGCGTGTGAGATGTCACATGTGTGTTTGTGTGTGTGTGTGTGTGTGTGTAAGACAGCACATGTCTATGTTTGTGCATGTGTGTGTGATGACGTATGTCCGTGTTTGTGTGTGTGTTGGTATATGTTCATTCTGCTTAATGGTCTTTTTTTTCCCAGGGCAAGACTGATTCATTTACTCAAATTAACGCTTGCATCTTGCCTGAATCATCTAATGGGAACAGCAAATCTGTGTGCCGGGATGTGAACTGACCCTCAAACCCTTTCACAGAAAAATGTGTTGAGAATCTCGTTCCTGAGTTCACGAGCCTGGGCCACCATCAGCCCTTCCCTGACTTTCCCTGCATCTCACAGTGAAGCCTGCTGGCCTCTGTCCATGTCCTGACCGGAGGATGGGCGACGGCCTCTGTGGGACGACAGTGAGCCTAGACCCCAGAAGAGAAGACAGGAGCACCTTCACAAGCTATGGGATGCAGCGTTACCCCGGCTTTCTGGCTGATGGGGACCCTCGCAGATCAGGGCAGGTGCGTGGCATGGCCAAGCCCATCGGCTACTGGTGGCAGAGCCACCAGTAGGGCTGCAGCCATTCGTCCAGACACCCGCTTCTCCCCGAGCCTAGCTTCTTCCAGATGCCCTCCTCCGCCTCTGCTGCTATCTGCCTGCTTCCTTGCTTTTTGTTCCAAATACGTAAACCTCTAATAAACCCAGAGACAGGCTCAAGCCTGATTTATCCCCCACTACAGAGGAGCCAGCGCCAATTACGAGGTGGATAACAGTCCCCGTGAGCGCTTTTAGAAATGCCTCTACAGCATATCCAGCTCCCCCGTGAAGCTCCGAGAATGTTTGCTTAGTGGCTCCGTTTTTTAAGAGCTGACCTTTGGCACGAGGCCTCAGGGCTGCTCAGATGATGGCAGCCTGGTGGACAGCAGTGGCTCAGACCGAGCATGGTAAGTCAGCCACTTCCATGTGGCCTTACCCAGTGTCGCATCCACGGGACCGGGCGCCTTGTAGGGGCTTAGTACATATCTAGTGAAGGAAAGACTGAATCACATCAATAAAAATTAGCTTTAACAAAACAGCATTAGGAGGCTAAAACTTCTAAAGGGAAAAATCAAATAGCATATCCTCCTGGCAAAAAGATCTTGGCTTTTTTGGCCGGGTGTGATGGCTCATGCCTGTAATCCCAGCTCTTTGGTAGGTTGAGGTGGGAGGATTGCTCAAGCCCAGGAGTTCAAGACCAGCCTAGGCAACATAAAGAGACCTCATCTATAAAACAAACAAACAAAACAAAACAAAACCCAGCTAGGCATGGTGGTGCATGTCTGTATTCTAGCTGCTCAGGAGGATGAGGAAGAAGTCTTGCTTAAGTCCAGGCGGCCAAGGCTATGGTGAACCATGATTGTACCACTGGACTTCACTCTGGACAACACAGTGAGACCCCCAACTAAAAAAGAAAATCTTGCTTTTTTGTTTATTATCTGTGGGGTACTGGGCACCCCATCTTCAGAGACCCCAGGCCACCCTCTGGGGCACAAGCCCTCAACTCTGAGGCTCCAATCATCCACTCAGTATTTTAGAGAAGCATCCGTGCGCCAACCATTGTGTGACACAAACACTGGGCACACCGTGGTGACCCTGACAGACATGGCCACCGTCTTCCAGAGCTCACAGATCTTGGGGAGTACTGTCTGCATTGGGGTTGACTGGACACAGGGCCATCCTGCCAAGGAAGCCCAGCTTTCGCTCTTGGGCTGGAAGTCAAGGTCAAGGAAGCCAGAACTGGTGGCCTGGGAATACCTGGGCCTGGGCTTGGGCTGCCGAAGTGGCTCCAGTCCCTCCACACATTCCAGGGTGGGGAAAGACCCCTGGGGACCACCCATGGGTGCGGTGGGTGGCTCCTCCCTCCCAAAGGGCCAAGCCAAGCATCACAACAGCTCTTTTTTTTTTGAGTTGGAGTCTCACTCAGTCGCCCAAACTGGAGTGCAGTGGCCGCTCCCGGCCACCGCAGCCTCGACCTGCTGGGCTCCGGCGATCCTTCCGCCTCAGCCTTCCAAGTAGCTGGAACTACAGGCGCGTGCTACCACACCCGGCTAATTTTTTGATTTATTGTAGAGATGAGGTCTGACCTAGTTGCCCAGGCGGGTCTCGAACCCGTGGGCTCAGGCAATCCACTCACCTCAGCCTCCCAAGGCGCGAGATTACAGGCTGAGCCACCGAGCCCGGCACAACAGCTCTTTATTAGAGAAGAAAGCCCACGGAACAATCCATTCCCCACTTGTGACAATCTGGAGCTGTGGCCCCCTAAAACCCAAAGGAACAGGAGCTCAGGGGAACAGTCAGGCTGTGAGAGGCCCACGGAGCCTTGAGCACACCCCACTCCAGGAGACAGTGGGAGAGGGACCCACATGGGACAATGATCAAGATCCCAATTCCAGCTCCTCAGGCAACATGCAGGGGCCCGGACAAGGCCCTTCCCCTCCTGATTTGTCAGGTTCCCTCTAGTGCTGACCTCTTGGGCCTCTGGAAATGCCTCCCCGTCCCTGTCTTCAGCCGCCCGCCCTCCTCCCCGTGCAGGGCCCACATATGCCTGAGTGTTGCGTCGTTGCGAGTCGCGCCTTCTCATTCTCAAGAGTCTTGGTTTGGATGACAGATTGTACAGCTCCCCTACCCAACACCGGCCCGTCTCTCCTTCCCCTCTTTTATTTCTCTGTCTTCCTGGGGCCTCCCGGAGGCCTGGGGCCCCCGCAGTGAGGCATCTGCCCTGGGTTGCATCTCCTCTAAAGAGCTTCCACTCCCTCTTCATCCTTAAGTGCCCCCACCACAGGCCTAAGAAACAGGGGCCACGGGTGCCTCCTCTGGCGGTGGGGGAGGAGTCAGGTTGCCAGGGAACCACTGGCCAAAGTGAGCACACAAGATTCAGCTTCCCACTGCCTGGGAAGGAACCTCAGCTTCACTCTTGGCCTCAGAGGCCAAAAGGCAGGCCGGGAGCAGTGGCTCATGCCTGTAATCCCAGCACTTTGGGGGGCCCGGATAGGAGATCGCTGGAGCCCAGGAGTTCACGACTAGCCTGGGCAACTTAGTGAGACCCCATCTTTTTAAAAAAATAGCCAGGCATGGTGGTACACACCTGTAGGCCTAGCTACTCAGGAGGCTGAGGTGGGAGGATCACTTGAGCCCAGGAAGTTTAAGCTGCACTGAGTTATGATTGAGCCATGGACTCCAGCCTGGTTGACAGAGCAAGACCTCGTCTCTAAAAAGGGCAAAAAGTCAACGGGCAGAGATGTCAGCGCTGGTGGCCGGGGCCTGGGAGGCACCTGGGCTTAGGTCTGGATTGTTAGTGAGGTCACAGTCTGGGGGGACCCAACCTCCCCACACCTGGCCGTCCTGTGGCTTTTGGGAGACCTGGGTGCAGGCTCTCTCTTCTCTCTCTCTCTCTCTCTCTCTCTCTCTCTCTCTCTCTCTCTCTCTCTCTCTCTGTCTCCCTCTCTATCTCTGTCATCACGTCTGCCGGCAGGCCCTCCCACACATGCCCCTGAAAGCAGAGTGGAGCACGGATCCAGAGGTCAGGCCTGACTTCACCCCTGCTGTTTCTCAAACTGCTGAGGTCCCAGGCATGACCTGCAAGCCAGATCCCATCCGTCCCCACCGAGGGGACTCCCCACCCTGGTTCTCCTGCTCCAGCCAGACGGGTCTGACCCTTCCCCTCTGACACCAGCATGCGACGCGTTCCCACCCCAGGGTCTTTGCACTTGCCGTTCCCCTAGATCGTACACCCCACCACCTTACCTCCCTCAAGGCGTCCCACAGATGCCAGCTTCGCAGCCAACATGGAGTGGATGCTCTCGCCCCCATTCCTCTGGGGACCCGCGTCTCTGACGGAGACGGAGCCCCACGAGGACCGGGTCGTCTTTCAAGACTATCCACGAGTGAGACCACACCAGGAGACACGGCGATGTGAGCCCCGAGGCAGTGGGATCCCAGGCTGGCTGGAGAAGCTTCTGGAAGGGTGAAGGGAGACCCCACCATGAAGCCCAAGCGCCTGTGCTTCCCTGGGGCTGCTCACCGGGGGCGGGTGCTCCCGGGGCCTCCGCCGACCTGGGCTTGAGGCCAGGAAAAGATGGAGATGACAGGACACCAAGCCTGGCTGGCCTGTGCCCACAGGAGGGCCCGCTTGCAATAGGGGTTTACGCATAAATGCGATTTATTTCCCTTTGATCTTTCCTCACACCTGCCTTTTGTTTCAGTTTCTTCTCATTCAGCCGATGTTTATAGAAACCCATGAAAGGCCCTGGGAAACTCCAGGCAGCTGGTCGGTCAAGCAGGCGCACATTTACTGAGTGCCTGCTGTATACTACATGCGGTGCTAGAAGGCATGCCAGCAGGCAGTTTGGTGACCAACAGCTCTGTGTTGTCCTGCCATGGAGACTCGGCAGGGGCCTATGGGGGGAAGTAAGGCCGAGCTGCTGTAGCAGAGACCCCCGAATACGGTGAAATCGCTGAAGGGAGTCCCTCCCTCCCGTGACAGTCCCCGGCCAGCAGCACCCAGGCGGCGCTTCTATGAGGTCATGGTCCTCTCTACCTGTGTGAGAAGGGGTCCTCAGTGCAGCCAGCATCTAACCGGTGGGAGGGGGACACGGTGTGGTGAAAGACCACCCGGCGTCCGAACGTCCAGGCCTTGGAGGCCGGAAGACTTCCCCTCTCAGCCCACAGCTCAGAGCTCGCTCAGTGGCCAGACAGGTGAGAGGGAGTCATTGGGCCACTGTGCGCACATCCACGCGGTATCACCGTAGAAGAGCAGTGGGGCTTTGTGGACCACCAGCAACAGGGGAGGACTGGGTATGCCGTGGACCAACAGGCAGGATGCTGCAAGCCTAATCCTGCCTGGTGCCTTTTTAAGCCTTTTTTTTTTTTTGAGTCAGAGTCTCACTCTGTTGCCCAGGCTGGAAGGCAGCGGCACACTCAGGGCCACCCCAGCCTCGACCCACTGGGTTCCGGTGGTCCTTCCGCCTCAGTCTTCCAAGTAGTCAGATCTACAAGCATGCACTACCACACCAGGCTCGTTTTTTGACTTATTGTAGAGATGAGGTCTCGCCAATTTGCCCGGGCTGGTCTCGAACCTGTGGGCTCAGGCAATCCATTCACCTCAGCCTCCCAAAGTACTGGGATGACAAGGCTAAGCCACCGAGCCCGGCTGTTTTTTAAACCTTTTAAAGGTAGTGGAAGCTGGACGTGGTGGCATATGTCTGTAGTTCCAGCTACTTGGAAGACTGAGGCGGAAGGATCGCCTGAGCCCAGCAGGTTGAGGTTGGGGTGACAGTGAGTGTGCCACTGCATTCCAGCCTGGGTGACAGAGTGAGACTCCAACTCAAAAAATTAAAAAAAAAAATTTTTTTAAAGTAATGAACATCTTGGAGAAGCTTTGGAGAGCTGAAGACCTCCCTCCCTAGAATAAAAAGCATGCACATAGTGTTGCATATAGTTTCAGAAGCATTAGCAGCCTTTGAGATACGTGGACTTCAAGCAAAGGCTCTCCAGTTTAGAAACTGGTTATAAATACAGTACCATTGCATTTTGATCTGAGCTTCCTGGCAGCCAAGGCAAAAAGGAGATACTGAGTTCTATAGCTCTGATGGTCTTCGGGAGGCAAACGCACATGAAGTTCTTTGGAAGAGAAATTCTCTCTCCTGGCGCTATCACCTGGTTGGGATTTCTCTCCTGGTGGCAAAGCAGTCTCCTTGTGTTTCACTAAGTAGGAGCTGTGCAGGTTGCCTGGGAATCCTGACCTGCCTGGACGGCAACACCGCCTTGACGTGTAAAGCACTGCCAGCCTCCAGTCCCAGCTGTGACCTGCCACCGCCCGGGGGATACCACTCAGCGTTCAGGGGCGGGTTGCCAAACGTGTGCAGGGGTGTTGGAAGGGCCCCAGGAGGGTGGCTGCCACTAGGTTCCCACCAGCAGCCCCGGGCCGCCGCACCCGGGACTGGGCCACTCTGACAGGACCCCCGCCTGGCCACTTTCCTGGAGACACGGGGCCGAGTCCTGGAGACTGCCGGGGACAGGCTGGGCTCTCACAGGGGCCTTCATGAAGCGGAGGGCTCAAGGCCGCTGGGGGCGGGGCTGGGGCCGCTGCCCGTCACAGTGACCCTCAGCCTTGGGCTCCCACACGCCTTCCCTGAGCACAATTCTCGGGCCTCTCTCTCCTCGTCCTCGCCCCGCCCTTGTCGCCTTTGTCCCTCGGCTCTCTCGCCAGACGCCTGACCGTCTGTCTGGTCCCTCCAGGCTGTGCTGTGTCTCTCCCGGTTTCCCTGCCTCCCCTGCTGGAATCCTGGCTTCTTCCACAGCCTCCGCCTGGCCTCCCCCTCAGCCTCCGCCCCCATCAGCACTGTCGCTTTCTCTCTCTCCATCCTTCTCTCTGTGTCTCCTCTCAGTGTTGCTGTTTTTGTTCTGTCTCCTGCCAGCACTTTCTCTATGGAGGTACCTGGTTGGCTCATGCCCTCTCTCTCTGTCTCTCTCTGTCTGTCTCTGTGTGTGTGTGTGTGTGTGTGTGTGTGTGTGTGTGTGTGTGTGTGTGTGTAGAGGGGGGTATGTCTCTCTCTGTGTGTCTGTCTCTCCTCTCTCTCTTTGTCTTTCTTCTCTCTCTCTCTCTCTCTATCTCTCTGTCTTTCTCTGTCTCTGCATCTCTGTGTGTCTCTGTCTCTCTTCCCTTCCTCTGTCTTTCACTCTCTCTGTGTCTGTCTCTCTCTGTCTTTGTGTCTCTCTCTTTCTCTGTGTCTCTCTCTCTGTTCTCTGTCTTTCTCTCTGTGTCTCTGTCTCTCTCTGTCTCTGTGGGGGGAGGGTATGCATCTTTCTGTGTGTCTGTCTCTCCTCTCTCTCTGTCTCTCTTTCCTCTCTCTTTATCTCTCACTTTCCTCTTTCTTTCTCTGTCTCTCTCTATCTCTCTGTCTTTCTCTGTCTCTGTATCTCTCTGTGTGTCTCTCTTCCCTTCCTCTCTTTCTCTCTCTCTGTGTATGTGTGTGTGTGTCTATCTCTGTGTCTCTCTCTCTATCTCTCTGTCTCTCTGTCTGTCTTTCTCTCTCTTTCTGTCTCTCTTTCTGTTTGTCTCTCTCTCTCCATGTCTCTCTCTTTCTCTGTCTCTCTGTCTGTCTCTGTGTGTGTGTGTATGTGGGGGGTATGTCTCTCTCTGTGTGTGTGTGTCTGTCTCTCCTCTCTCTCTCTGTCTCTCTTTCTCTGTCTCTCTCTATCTCTCTGTCTTTCTCTGTCTCTATAGGTCTCTGTCTCTCTTTACTTTCTATCTCTCTGTCTGTCTCTCTCTGTCTCTGTGTGTGTGTGTCTCTCTCTCTCTTTGTCTCTTTCCTCTATCTCCTCTGTCTCTCTTTCCTCTCTTTCTTTCGCTCTCTCTCTCTCTCTCTCTGTCTTTCTCTGTCTCTGCATCTCTGTGTGTGTCTCTGTCTCTCTTCCCTTTCTCTGTCTCTCACTCTCTCTGTGTCTGTCTCTCTTTGTCTCTGTGTCTCTCTCTGTCTCTCAGTCTGTCTCTCTGTCTTTCTCTCTCTTTCTCTCTCTCTCTGTCTGTCTCTCTGCCTCTGTCTTTCTCTGTGTCTCTCTGTTTGTCTCTCTCTGTCTCTCTCTCTGTCTGTCTCTCTCTCTCTGTGTGTCTCTCTGTCTCTCTTTCTCTATCTCTGTCTTTCTCGGTCCCATCCCCACCCTGACCTCCTCCCCTCTTCCATCAGTATCCGTCTTTTTCTGGAGACCTCTCACTCATCTTTCTTTCCTGATTCTCAGAGAAGGGGGCTGGGCCCAGAGACACAGGGAGCTCAGACTCTGCCCTCCAGATCGGCTTCCCCACAGTAGCTGCCTCCCGGCCTCCGGGACCCAGCCTGCTGCCTCCGCTGACCTGCCCAGAGCACCCGGAGCCCAGCCTGGCCTGAAGCCCTCCTGTGGGCCTGGCTCCACTAGGCTTCTACTCACCTACCCTGGCGGCCATGGTCACCTCGGCTGTAGAGGCCGTGGGCGATGGCTGGTGCAGGCGGCCTGGGCTAACCCGGTCAGAAGCGCCTCCTTGCCCCAGTGCCCCTCCCCTACTCCAGCCCAGAGAACCCACCTGACACTTAGGGGCACCCGGTTCTGGAAAGGGCAGAGCTGGGCCTTATTTGGAAAAGCAAGGTTAGCCCCACGGCTGGCTCATCCCAGCTGGGGCCACGAGCGGGATGACATCTCTAGCCAGCTGTTGCTCAGACCCAGATCCATGCTGCTGAGTCCTACTAGCATTCATTCATTCAAATCCTTGGAGGGTAGTAGAATAAAGACAAATTCCTGCCTCAAGAAGCCTCTGGCAGACAGAGAACACAGGAAGCCTCGACCTCCTTGTTTCTGGAGCCTCCAAAAGGGCCCCAGAGAAGAGGGCGGCAGCTAGGTCTCAGAGGGCAAAGTGAAGAAGGGTGACTGGTGATTGAGGGAAGGACAGTTTGTGCAAAGGCCCTGGGGTGGGGAGACCATGGGGGGGAAACCGTGAGCGCCTGGAGGGCCGCGGCCCAGTGCCCAGTTCAGAATCAGGCAGGGCCGATGCCAAACAATTGCCGAGTGAGGCAGTGAGCGAGCGGACGAATGAACGAGTGAACGGTCTGCAAGAAGCTCTTTAGAGGCTGGAGACTGCGGGGCGTGGAAGCACGGGGAGAGAAGAGCTGGACGACGGGTGGGCAGTCTCGGTGGGCCTGTCCTTCTCGAGACTCAGCCCCCGGGGTCTTCCATGTTCCGCCACTGGCTCCCTTTAGAGGCTGTTTTGGAGATAAGGCAGAGTTTGTCCATGGGATGCATTCGGAACAGAGCTCTGGGTCTTCCCCGCCTCCCCCGAACCTGCGAGAAGCTGACCGAGCCGTGGCCCCCTCCGCCACCCCATCCCCTCAGCTCAGGCCTGGCCCCCGTGCATGCCCAACTTGCCTCCCCGCATCCCACCTGAGGAGCCCCCGGAGCCGCAGCTTCAAAACGTGCTTGGACCCAGCCGCCTCTCCCCACTACCGCCAGCATCCTCGCCCAAACGCCCTCCTCCCTCCCCTGGGCTACTGCAGCCAGCCCTCCCCTCCGCTCTCAGCCCCCCCCACCCCGCCATCTCTCCCCTCTCTTCTCCCACAACGCTCAGAGTGAGGCTGTCTGAATGTCAGCCCGGTCTGTTATTCTCCAGCTCGAAACCGCACCAAGGCCGGGCACGGTAGCTCACGCCTGCAATTCCAGCATGCTGGGAGGCCGAGGTGGTAGAATCGCTTGAGCCCAGGAGATCGAGACCAGCCTGGGCCACGCAGCAAGACCCCGTCTCTGCACAAAATCAAAACATCAGCAGGGTGTGGCGGTGCGCAACTGTGATCCCAGCTACTCGGAAGGCTGAGGGGGCAGGATTGCCGGAGCTCAGAAAGCTGGAGCTGTGGGGAGCCACGATCTTGCCCCTGTGCTCCAACCTGGGCAGCAGAGCGAGATCCCGCCCAGAAAAAGCAAAAACAAAAAAAACCACACTATCACCAACAACAAAATTCTGGGATGGCTCACCTCACACTGAGTCCACGTCCAAGTCTATCAGTGTCCCCAGGGGCCCGTTCTACTTCCAGCCCCGTCTCCTCTCTACCTCCCCCCCCCACGGACTGTGCTGGCCCTTCACTTACTAGTCTGGCCTCCTGCCTTTTCCATTTTATTTTATTTTAGAGTTGTGGGGTACAGGTGAGGATTTGCTACATAACTAAGTTGCGTGCAGGTGAAGTTTAGGCTTCTAACTGGTCTCTCTCGTCCCAGTAGTGTACCGGGGCCTTTGCACAGGCTGTTCCATCTTCCTGGCTTGTTCCTTTCCCATATCTCCTCATGGTTCTCTTCCTCACACCTCTGTAGCCCAAAGGCTGCGAGCAGAGGACATCACAGCGTTAGAACGGGCAGGGTCTGGTGACTCTCGGATGACCACAAAAGGAAGGGCTGACAGGAAGGCATTCTGAAGACACTGTCCTGAAGCAAGAGACGCTCCTCGCCTCTCTCTGGCTTGCCGGTGGCTCATGGTGGACGCCGTGGGTCGGCATCCCCAAGCCATCCATCCCCATCACCCTTATCACCTTCCTCGCCACCTTCCATAAGATGATGCTGGAGAGGTGGCAGCTGTCTTGTCATCACAAGGAAAAAAGCCCTGAGAATCCGACGCTGCGGCTCCGACATTGTGTGATGTTAGCCTGACCCCAGCCATCCCTCCCTCCGGGTCCTTCCTCCTGCCAGGATGCCAGAGGTCCTTTGAGCCCCTCCCCGCCCAGCCCCCAGATCTGCCATCCGAGTCCCGCCTTCTTTGGAATCTGAGTCCATCCCTTTTGCTCCCTGCAGTCTGGTAGACCCTCTAGGGAGGATGTTGCTTCACCTGGGGAGGTTTGCTCCAGTGGCCCTGGGAAGACTCTCCCCTTCTCCAGATGGACGATTTCCAAGTTTGTGCTGTGCCAGGGTGGGATGGGGATTCTTAGGAAAGAGCTACCAAGCAGAACCTGGGGTGACTCAAATTAAAGTTGCAGCAGGACTTCGCAGAGCCTTGACTGTGCTGAGGGAAGTTGGAAAGCTCCAAGAGGGACCCCAAAACACAGCGCCTGACACAGCACTTCATACACAGTGCACTTAATCAACCACAGTGTTTAGTGACTGGTCATGATTCAGACCCTTGACGGGGTCGGCTTGGGGGGATGAAGTGTCCACGTTCCAGGGTGCGTGAGAGAGCGGGCCAAGCACAGGCGCTGGACCTAGAGAGGGCTGAGTGCAGGTTACAGCTCTGCCACTCGCTGGGGAAGGGTGGCCTCGCCACTCTGAACTTCAGTATCCTCTTTGGGGACCGGATGTCTACCACTCAGGATGGCCGCTTCGGTGAATGAGATGAGGAATACGGCGGTGGCTCTGGGTAAACCGTGGCTACGAGGGTGTCCGTCGTCTCAGAGATGTCTATGGAAGCTGGGAGCAGAGGGGAAGCCATGTGGGCTCAGGGGGCCGAGAGGCTGGACCAAGCTGGGATGCTTACGGTCATCACCACACAGCAAACAGGCTGACTCTGAGGGAACGATCACAGCTGACACTTGCCCAGAGACGAACCTGATGCCGGAGAGTTGCCCTGGGCTGGGCTGACTCGGAGGGAAGCAGAGAGGGGTGGTCCTGGCAGGGTGTGCCTGACTCCTGAAGATCCCATCTCCGGAATTCTGGTCGTGCCTGGGGACTCTTGGGTTTCCATACACAGCATCAGGTGGGGACGCATCCCATAACGGAAGGACTAAGAGAGACCTCCGAAGCCAATTTTCAACAAATGCTGCAGCTCCAGGCAGGAGGAGGACAGGCCTGAGTTGGAGCCAGAGGACAGATGAGAGGGAGACAGACTCACTGTTGCAACACAATCGCTCTTGCGAAGGCCTGTGGCCACTTAGTAGGGACCGAGGTTTCCCTAGGGCAATTTTCATTTTTTCATTGAATGCAAAATGCCTTAAATGTCCACCATCACTCACAAGTGGACCCTGAACAATTATCATAATACTGTAAGAAAGGGATTGGCAGGAGTGGGAGACTGCTGGGGGAGGGGAGAGGGTGGCACACTTCATCCATAAGGGTTCCTGATCTCAAAGCAGGTGAAGTGGGGACCAAAGGGAGGCCCAAACACCACCTGTACAATGACCACTTATATACCTAATCCTGAATTGTACCCACATCTTTACAGTAGATTAATACAGCATGCACCCTCAAAAAAAAAAGAGAAGCCGGGCTTGGTGGCTCAGCCTGTAATCCTGCGCCTTTGGGAGGCTGAGGTGAGTGGAATGCCTGAATCCGCGGGTTCGAGACCCGCCTGGGCAGCGAGACCTCATCTCTATAATAAAAATCAAAAAATCAGCCGGGCATGGTAGCGCATGCCTGTAATTCCGGCTACTTGGAAGGCTGAGGCGGAAGGATCGCCGGAGCCCAGCAGGTCGAGGCTGCGGTGGCCGGGAGCGGCCACTGCACTCCAGTCTGGGCGACAGAGTGAGACTCCAACTCAAAAAAAAAGAGAGAAAAAAATGTACAGACAATTGATATTTTTTAATCTTCCTCTTCTCTTTAGTTCCATTAACAACTGATTTTTTTTTAAATGTTCACAGCAAGCCAAAAAGGTAGGCACTATTATCATTTCCATTGTCCAATGAGCAAAACTGAGGCTCACAGCCACTTCCCACCCAGGCAGCCTCATCTGGGGTCCGCTGTCCCCAACTCTGACCAAGCCCTCCTCTCTGACCCAGAGCCCATGATCACTTCCATCAGACATCCACTTTTTGGCCCTGGCTCCATCCTCTGGGTCCTCCCTGCCTCCCATAACAGCGTGGGAGACCACGTGGTTTCCAATGAAGGATCTTGTCTCCTCCAAAACGTAGGGCCAAGGCAGCCTGACACCGCCCAGAGAGCTCGAACTTTGCAGCTGCAGGATGAGGTCTGGGTCTCAGCACCCCTCATTGGCTTTGTGCCGTGAGACGTGTCACTCCACTTCTCTGAGCCTTGGAGTGTGACTAAGACCTGCCTTCAAATCACTGGGTGCTACACTGTTGTGGATACAAGCAACAAAAGTCCAACTCAAGGAGGTCCAAACAGCAAGGGCATTTCTCTCCTCTTAACAGAAGTCTGAAACTAGGGCCAAAGAGTTACCTAGGACCCAGATTCCCTCTATCTTTGGGTTTATCCATCCTTGAGTGCCTCATGGTGGCAACATGGCTACAGTAGCTCCAGGCACAACATACTCAAACAATATTGTCCATAGTCTTAAGAGAGTGGGCCTCTTCCTTCTGCTGATTCTTTTGAAGAGCAAGAAAAACCTTCCAGAAACACCCTAGCAGGCCTCCTCTTGTATCCCACTGGCCGGAATTGTACAGGTGCCCTGGCATCATACCTAGTGTATGCATTTGCTCGAGCTGCCATAACTAAGTCCCACAGACTGGCTGGCTTAAATTGTGGACATGTGTAACCTTATCACTGTGGAGACTGGAAGTCCAAGGCAAAGGAGTTATCAGGGTAGGTGTCTCCCAGTGCCTCTCTGCTTGGCATGTGGACACTGCCTTCTCTGGGTCTCCACACGGTCCCTCTGTGTGTGACTGTGGTCTCATTCCTTGTTACAAGGACACCCGTCATGTTAGAACAGGGCTTGTCCTCATGGCCTTGTTTTAACTTAATTCTTATTTAAAGACATTATCTCAGAAGACAGGACTTCGGTGTAAGAATTTAGGGGAACACAATTCACCCACAGCACCTGGTGGTCACTCAGCAAATAGGAACTATTATGTCAGTGTTTGCATCTTCCTGTATACCCATATTTGTGCCTTTTATTATGATTGCACTCCCCATCTCTACAACGGAAGTTGCAATCTCTGCTCTGTGTGACAGACTTGAAATTCAGTCAATGGGTTGGGCGCAGTGGCTCCTGCCTGGAATCCCAGCACTTGGGAGGCCAAGGCTTGAGGATGGCTTGAGCCCAGAAGTTCAAGACCAGCCTGGACGACATAGCAAGACCTCATCTCTACAAAAATTCAAGAAATTAGCCAGACATGGTGGTGCATGCCTGTAGTCCCAGCTACTCAGGAGGCTGAAGCAGGAGGGTCGCCCAGGAAGTTGAGGCTGTGGTGAGCCAGGCTTGTGCCACTGCACTCCAGCCTGGGCAACTGAGTGAGACCCTGACTCAAAAACAGATACATACATACAAACAAACATAAAATTTGGCTGAAGACAGCCAGGGCTGCTGGGCAAAGGTCCCAGAGCTGTCCATGCCTTTTGTAGCCAGGCTGTACCCTGCTCCCCACAACAGTGCCCCGCCTTTCTGCAAGCCCAGAAATTCCATCACACCCTGCTCTCTTGGTGAAAGGAAGTGCGGGGTGGAGGAGGAGGGGCAGCCAACCTGGGCAGAAGGGACACAGATGCCTTCGTCACGGTGGCCCAAAGCTTGCATTTGTTCATTCACTCAGCAAATTTCTACTGAGTGTCTTTGTCCACTCTGCACCATTTTGGGTACTAGTGTCATGGTGGTGAACAGAACGTCCCTATCCTTGTAGAGTTTACAATCTACAAGGGAGACAGACAATGCAGAAGCCAAAGTTGATATCGTGGAGCAGCAGGTGCTATGATGGAGAGTAAAGGGGAAGGGAGCAGAACACAGGGGTTGGGGGGCTGAGCACAGTGGCTCACGCCTGTAATCCCGGCCCTTTGGGAGGTGAGAGATTACTTGAGCCCAGGAGTTCAAGACCAGTCGGGGCAACATAGCAAGACCTCGTCTCTACAGAAATCAAAAGAATTAGCTGGGTGTGGTGGCACACACCTGTAGTCCCAGCTACTCGGGAGGCTGAGATGAAGGATCACTTGAGTCTAGAAGGTCAAGGCTGCCATGAGCCATTAGTGTGTCACTGCACTCCAGCCTGGGCAGCAGAGCGAGATCCCCAACTCAAAAACAAACAAACAAGAAAGAAAACAGAGGCAGAGGGAAACAAAAGAAAATAAAGAACACGGAGGGGTTGCCGTTTAACCAGGGCATCTGGGGGCCTCCTCGGGGGGGCACTTGAACAGGGGCTGGGCAGGAAGCAAGGGAGGAAGCCCCCACGGCCGGAAGGGGCTCCAGGCTGTGGGAACCAGGAGGAGGAGGCCCAGCCAGGAGCCAGAGCGGCTGGCAGGGAGCGAGCCAGGGATGGCCCTGCCGCCCTCTCCGGCCTGCAGGACACTCTGGCTTCCCTCTCAGGTGGGAAGAGAAGCCACCAGACAGCGTACAAAAGGACGTGACGTGGTAAGATCTAGTGTGGGCAGAGTCGGAGGCTCAGACTGTGTGGGGCTTGTAAGACACAAGTGAGTTAATTCGTGAAAACACCATGCAAAGAGCGCCTGGCACACAGGAAGTGTTATGGGAGATTTCTACCATTATTATTGCTGTGAGCACCATTACACAGAAGAAGAAACTGAGCCTTCCCGGGATCACTAACTAGTCCAAGATCAACCACTAGCAAGTGGCAGAGCCAGTCTGGTGCCAGAGCCTGGGCTCAGCATCGCTGGAGATTGGTAGTCCCACAGACCCACGCCCAGATCGTATCCCTGCTGCTTATTAGCTGTGATCTTGAACCATCCTCTTCTCATGGCTCTGTTTCTGCATCTGAAACCCTCTAAGAGGCACCATGACTCCACCTCCCAGTGTTCCCAGCCTTTTGTAACCCTCTCTACTGTATGACTCACTTCTAATCAACAGAATACAGCAGCATTGAGGGAATCACTTTGTAGCTGTCTACATTACAAGGGGTCACAACTTCCCTCTTGCTAGCAGACTCTACTGCCTTCTGCTGTGAACGTTGACAAAGAAACAGCCATGTGGGAGAGGTCCACATGGTGAGGAGCATGGGCAGGCTCTGGCCAGAGCCCACAGAGAACTAAATTCCGCCAGCCACCACTGAGTGACCTGGGAAGGGGATCCCTTCCCAGTCGAGCCTTTGGATGAGACTGCGGCCCTTTCAGACAGCTTGGCTGCAGTCTTGTGAGACACACTGAGGCAGAAGGCTCTGATAAGTGGTGCCTGGGTTCCTGACCCACAGAAGTTGTGAGACACTCTATGTGTGCCATCTTAAACTTCTAAGCACTGGGGTGACTATGTTGCATGGCAGCAGATGACTAATACAGGGTTGATACTTGTGCCTGCACAGTGTTTTGTATAAAGCCTCTCTGCCCCGTGCCTGTGTGTCTCCAGAGCCCACTCTCAGCCCACTGTTGTGTCCACCCACTTAAGTGCCATCACCTCCCTGAAGCCCCCCTCACTACCTCCTCCTTCCCTCCCCCACACTGACTGCTTCTTCCCTGGAGTCCGGGGGGTCTCTCTCTCCTCTCTTTCTGTGACCTACGGACAGGCTCCCCGTCCCCTCCCCCTCTGCCTCACCGGCTCCCATGCGAGTTTCTGCTGTCCTCGGGGGCAGACAGCAGTCTGGCTCGGGTGGGTGTTCAGGGAGACAGGAGAGGGGCAAGGGAGGGAGGGAGGAGAGAGGGGAGACAGACTCCGGATGGATTTATTGAGCTCCTACGTGTGCCAGGCACTGGAAAGTTCCCTTGGGAAAGGGGTATGAATCTGAAATTGTCATTGCTGCAAGCGTCATAGGAAGGGGAGACCAGGATGTGAGTCCAGGGACCCCTTGCTCTGGACTTGGGGTTCTGAGAAGGCTTCCTGGAGAATTTCGTCTATGCTGAGACCTCGAGGACGAGCCTGCAGGGTGAAGAGAAAAGGAGGGTGCTGGGGTCAGAGGGAGCAGAGTGTGGAAAGGGTGGAGGCAGGGAGGTAGGAGGGGCAGCAGATGGAGAACTTGTGGGGGTGAAGGCTTAGATGGGTGGGGGTGGGGGGTGGGGGGACACGTGACCTGCTTGGCCAGCCAGGCTCCGGCAGCAGGCGTGCCAGGCCACGCCTCCCCCTGTAGCCTTTGATCTGGGTGGCCGGCAGACGACCACTGCCTGCTCCCAGCCATGAAGACCGCTTGTTTGTGGAAGATAACCTCCCTGCCCTCCCCAGATGCTGGACTCTGGCCACTTCCTTCCATTCTTCTGCCTGGGGAGGGGCCGCCCCTACTCCTTATCTCTCTCCTGGCGTTTCCTGCCTAGGCGCTGGGGATGAGACTGCTGACCTTCCTTGAGTGTCAGTGATCCCCGGGGCCAGGCTGTCAGTCTCCAGGGCTCCCGGGCCCCTGCCTGGCCTGCGCCTGTGCCTGGGCTGTCCAGGCGTGGGGTGCCCCAGGCAGGTGCTCCTGGGTTGGTGTCCAGGCATGTGGGGGATTCAGGCGTGGGGTGCCCCAGGCACGGAGTGCCCCGAGGGAAAGGCAGGGGGAAGGGGAGGAGGTGGGGTGGGGGAGGAGGAGGGAAAGGGTGGGGGTCCAGGTGAGGGCATTCAGATGTAGGCTGCCCCTGGTGTGGGGTGCCCAGATGGAGGGGGTAGGGGGAGGGAGAGGAGGGGAAAGGGTGGAGTACAGGCACGGAGGCATAGGTGCAGGGCTGGGTTAAGTGGATGGTGCCTCTGCTTAGAGCATGGCGTTTGTCTCTGCCTGGCTCTGTGTCCTTGGGGTCTCCCCAGCCTCAGTTTCCTGTCTGTGAGCCAGCAATGACGACAGTGCCCGTATCCCAGGGACCGGTGGGAACGAAGGGGGACAGTGAGGGTGTTGGACTTCTCTTCTTGAGGCCAGACAGCCTCTTAAGGAGCTCTGCCGGGAGGGGGCCTCGCGCAGGGCGGCGGTGAGGGCAGGCCACGGTGCTTCTGGGGCCTGCTGAGCTCAGGTCTGGCGCTGCCTCCCCTGGGCCAAGGACTGTTGCGCAGCGCGTCTGGCATCCTGCCTCTGGCTTCCAGGAAGGACGGCCTGGCTGCCTCCTCCTCCTGCTCTGCCCACACCCCAACACGCAGCGCAGAGGTGGCGGGACCACCCTCCCACCGTCCCCTTTCGACAAGCGGAAGGAGGTCCACAGAGACCCCAGTCTCTACCCCAGGCTTCCACTGGGATCCCAGCGTACCCTGGCGCCTGGGGTAGCTGAGAGGGAAGCACTGATGCCCCTCTCTGTGACGTCAAAGAGCACCACCCGGGCTGACATCAAAGGAGAGAGACCCGAGCGGTGGCCTTTGGGCAGCAGGGGCATCTCTGCGTGCCCGCTGGGCGTTTGTCTCTTGATGGCCCTCCAGGGTCTCATGTATTCACTCAGCAAACATTCTCAAGCATCACCTATGCGCCAGGCACAGTGGTTGGCCCTGGGGATACAGGAGAGGAACACTAGTCACCCGTTGTGGTGAATGTTCCACCGGGAACAGGCGTGGAGCTGAAAGAGGTGACAGCCATGTTAGCCAACGTGGCAGGCAGCCTCTCTTAGGAGACGCACTGAGCAGGAGTGAGGCCACCGGGGTGACAGGCGGATGGAACAGCAGGGGAGAGGCAGTGTTGGGGAGAAGGTCAAGCTCATGACTTCTGAGCCCAGCCTCAGGTCTGTGCTCATCTGACCTCCTCAGCCATGACTTGCTTTCCGAGGTCCCGAGGCCCTTCCTTGCCCCGAACGCTCGGCCTGCCCGCGACAGGCTGCTGGTGCGGCCCCTGGCATATCTCTGATGCCTTCTCCCGCCATCCTGGCTGGGTGGTTGAGACAGTTGCCCACGGGCCCACAGCCTGCACTCACCCTCTGGGCGTGCTCTCCTCCCTCCCCTCAGGGATTGCTCTAAAACCAACACCCTCAGGGAGCCCCCCTGCTCAAACACCTCCTGTGGCTCCCACTGCCGGCCCAGTCCCAACCACAATGCCTTGCCCTGGCCCTCACAGCCTACTCATCCAGGTGGCGTCCTTGTCACCACCCCCTTGCCCCTCCCTGAGGCTCTCATGCTCCCCCGACCTCGTGCCTTTGCTTGTGTGGTTCCCCCTGCCTGGAAAGCCATTCCCTCCTTGCCCCGCCACCTTCACCCCAGGCTTGAAGGAGCTCTTGCTGTCCATCCTTCCTGCGTGGCCCGTTGCCGCCCTCCATTCACTGCTCATCCGAATTCTCACTGTGCGGTGTAGGCAGAGGTCTGTGTGCCAGTGTCCCCCAACCGGGAGGCCTTTCTCATACTGAGCTCCCCCATGCCAGCCCAGGCCTGCTACACAGGCAGGGAGGAAGTACAGCGGAATTCCCAGACTTCGCTTCCAGGAGGGTCCCGGTCCAGCCACGTTCCCCGGACACTCTCAGTTTCCTCCTCTGTGAAATGGGGGTGATATGAGTACGTCTTAGACCAGATTGCTGGGAGGGCTGAGTGACGTGTTCACCTGGGAGGGGCCGCCCCAAGGGATGGTTTGGAAACAGCCAGGGACCTTCTGAATTGTCACGGAGGAGCCACTTGATGCGCAGGGGAGAAAAGTTGTTGATCCCTGAGAGTCTAGACTTTTGCTCTGCTCGACATGTAAACAGCCAGCATCTCTGCACGCTCTGCATATACTCAGAGCTTCCTGGGATATAACTGAAGGCAAAACCAAGAGGAGGGAGTGCTATATTTAGTTTAATTCAGCACATGCCAAGAGCCTCTCACAGTGTTGGAAATGCGAATCTGACAGTGACAGGCCAAGAAGGCTGGCGTCTCAGCCCGTGCCCTGGGCTCCTGCACATCAGCAGCCGTCCCCTCACAGCGGTCCCATGGCGGCCACCAGCCCCCATAGCATCCTGTGTCTTCCACAGCTGGACATGAGTGGGGTTCCCACCCAGGAGGTCAGGAGTGAGGGGAAGGACAGGAGTGTGGCTCTAGGCGACACACTCCTTCCTTCTGGGAATAAAAATTATCACAGTACAAATCATGCAGTGGGCCGGGCTGGGTGGCTCAGCCTGTCATCCCAGCACTTTGGGAGGCCGAGGCGAGTGGGTTGCCTGAGCTCGCGGGGTCGAGACCAGCCCCGGCAACTTGGCCAGCCCTCATCTCTACAATAAATCAAAATCTAGCTGGGCATGGTAGTGTGGGCCTGTAGTTCCGGTTACTTGGAAGGCTGAGGAGGAAGGATCGCCGGAGCCCAGCAGATCAACACTGGGGTGGCCGTGAGCGTGCCACTGCACTCCTGGGCAACGGGTTGAGACTTCAACTAAAAAAAAATGCAGTGGCATGATCACAGCTCACTGCAGCCTCTATCTCCTGGACTCAGGTGATCCTCCCGCCTCAGCCTCTAGAGTACCTGAGGCTAGAGGAACGCGCCGCCATGCCTGGCTAATTTTTAAAAATTTGCTGTAGAGGCGGGGGTCTCAGTATATCTCCCAGGCTACACTCAAACCCCTGACCTCAAGCAATCCTCCCACCTCAGTCTCACGAGTAGATGGGATTACAGGCACATGCCACCACACCCAACTTGTTTGTGTTTTTCTGAACTGAATCATAAAGAAATCCATTTCGGCTTCTTTGTGGATCCACTTCAGGCAACATCTACCGGCGACTCTTCATAAAAGCTCGGGAAGTTCATGGTCGATCCCTGACGTGTGTTGGCCATGGGATTGTGTTCTCTATTGGGAAGGCTAATAGCATTTACATTCCATTTTATTACCCCAACTACAGCTGATCATAAAAAATGAAAGTTAATAACCAGCATTTTAAGTAATAGCTGGCTTTCATAAAGCCCTAACCACACCCTACCACTGTCCAGAGCTCGCCACGCAGAGAATAACTTGTTTCTGGGAGGAGAAACATCATCACCCCCATGATACAGACGAGGAAATTGAGGCACAGAAAAGCTGAGGAATTTGCTCAAGATGGCAGCGTGGGGACTGGAACCCTGGTCAGCCCCAGGGTCTCTGTTCTTAACCACCATGCTGGACTTTCTCTCTGGGACTTTTTCCAAATTGCATTTCTTCCAAGTGTGGACACAGTCTCGATAGCAGATGGGGAAATGCAAGCCTGGATTATCCTCTTAAAAGAGACCCTCGAGGCCGGGCGTGGTGGCTCACATCTATAATCCCAGCACTTTGGGAGGTGAGAGGACTGACCGAGTCTGCGGGTTTGAGACCAGCCTGGGCAACTTGGCAAGACCTCATGTCTACAATAAATCAAAAAGCTAGCTGGGCATGGTGGTGCCTGTCTGTGTATCCGGCTACTTGGAAGACTGAAGCAGAAGGATCAACTGAGCCCAGCAGGTCGAGGCTGCGGTGGCCGTGAGAGTGCCACTTCACTCCAGCCTGGGTGATGGAGTGAGATTCCAACTCAAAAAAACAAAAGCAACCAAAAAATAAATAAATGGTCAATAAAGGCTGGGTATGGTGGCTCAAGCCTGTAATTCCAACACTTTGGGAGGCCCAGGTGAGAGGACTGCTTGAGCCCATGGGTTCAAGACCAGCCTGGGCAAATTGGGGACATCTCATCTCTACAATCAATCACAAAAACTAGCCGGGTGTGGTGGTGCCTGCCTGTGGTTCCAGCTACTTGGAAGACTGAGGCGGAAGGATTGCCTGAGCCCAGCAGGTCGAGGCTGCGGTGGCCGTGAGCAGGCCCCTGCCCTCCAGCCTGGCTGACGGAGTGAGACCCCAACTCAAAAAACAAACACAAAAACAAAAAAAGTGCCCCTCAGCTGGGTACACGGCAGTGCCTCGTGCCCATAACCTCAGCACTTTGGGAGGCAGGCTGAGCTGCAGGAGGAACGCCCATGTGGGTCCCGCTGCAGTCCCCGTTGTGGCTGAGGACACAGAGGGACACAGAGACGGAGCGACGGGAAGAGGAGGGCGGTCTCACGTGACCCGTGTCTGGCTTCTGGAGCAGGCCCTGAGTTAGGGGTCGGCAGCCCTGGGCTCTGAGCGGCAACTTGCCGTGTGACCAGGGCAGGGGATTCAACCCTTTGGGCCTCGCGTTCCGCAAGTGCCATCTACACGCTTGGGACGCGTCCTGGGCCGGAACGAGGGATGGGTCAAGAGTTACGGTGAATCGTGGAGAATCGTGGTGAATCAGGCACAAGGATCAGAGTGAATCAGGAACCAGGGATCCTGATGAATCAGGAACCAGGATCATGGTGAAGGGTCGAGCCGATGCCAAGGGGCCGCCGGGCTCTGGATTCTGCGGCCCTCCTGATCCCGCTCTGCTGGGTGACTCAGGCTGGTGCCGTGTCTTCCCTGAGCCTTGGCGGCCTCCGCCATGGGCCAAACGCACATGACTGTCCTGCGTGAAGCCCGCGGAAGGCTGGATGAGGCGATGTGAAGCACGTGAGGCCGAGGGGAGAGTCAGGACTGGAGCCGAGGACCCGGCCACCCCGCCTGCAGCCCCCAGGGTAGCCTCCTGCCCCTACTTCCTCAGCTAAGGGGGATGGGGGACTGGAGATGGCAGGCTGTACCTCGATGCCCCCTTTTTTGCCAACTCATCACTTCCGGGAACTCCGGGTCCCCGTCCAGGCCCAGCCGGGCAGGCCTGAGCCCCGTGGTGCCGTGGACGGGCTCGCTTCAGGTGATGCTGAGCCCGGGGCCTAGTGTGTAGAAGGCACTTGTGTTTCCTGCCCCCTCAGTTGCCAGCGGGCAGCCGACCATCCCTTGCCCACTCAATCCATGTGCACGGAGGGGCTGATTCAGCCACTGGCTCCATGTGGTCACATGATCCAGGCCGCACCCATCAGCCTGTCCTGTCTGCTGGCCACCGTGATTGGTTTAAGGATGATGATGGAGCCTGGGCAGGGATTCAGGATCGGGCTGCCGTGGGCAGGTAGGAGAGGCTGACAGAATGGGGAAGACACCACGGGCAGACGCAAGTCTGGGGAGCGTTCTGATTCTCGGGTGGGATAAAAGGACGGCAGCAGTGAGGGACTGGGGTGAATCAGGAACAAGGGATCACAGTGAATCAGGAACGAGAATTGTGGCGAATCAGGAATGAGGATTGCAGTGGATCAGGAAGCAGGGATCACAGTGAATCAGGACTGCGGGATCACGGCGAATTGGGAACCCGGGATCACGGTGAATCAGGAACCGGGGATCGCAGTGAATCGAGAACCAGGGCTCGGAGTGAATCAGGAAGGAGGATCATGGTGAACCAGGGACGCGGATTGCAGCGAATCAGGAAGCAGGAATCACCGTGAATTAGGAGTGAGGACCACGATGAATCAGGAACCGGGGATCACAGTGAAACAAGGACCAGGGCTCGGAGTGAATCAGGAAGGAGAATCGTGGTGAACCAGGAATGAGGATCGCAGTGAATCAGAAAGCAGGGATCACGGTGAATCGGGGTGAGGGACTGGGGTGAATCGGGAGCTGGGGATGGGGGTAAACCAGGAACCAAGGCTCATGGTGAGCACAATTCTGTGGCCCAGGCCCAATACACAGAGGAGGAAGAAAATCAGCAAGCAACTCCAGAACCAGCTGGGACTCTTGGGACGGGACAGCCAGAGCAAGGCTCAGGATGGCCGCTGGGCCTGGTGCACGAGCACGTTTGGGATGTCCGCATTGAGCTGGACACAGTGACTGATGTCCTGGTGCGCAGAGAGGACATGATGGGAAATGAGGGTAAGGGAAGACACATCCAGGTGGCACTTGGCCCCAGGCCACGCAGCGACTCTGAGGACAGGGACCGACCATCACGGAGCACGAGGACAGTCAGGCTGACAGAGGAGTCCGGCTGGGAGCCTGTGACTCCACTCTGTTTCCTGGCACCGTGGTGTGTGCAGGGCAGGCCTGGACGGGCGTCACATGGGTGAGTGCCCCCCGTATGCCCACACCCAGACTCGAGACCTGTCCCTGCAGGAATCTGCCAGGGGGGCCCGGCGACGTCCCCATTTGCAGATTAGGAAGTCGAGTCCCAGGGAGAGCCAGAACTCAAACCCACACCTGCCCGCCTCTCGGCCATCTTTGCCCCTTCAGGGACGCTCTCAGGAGAGAGGACAGAGAGGTGCCCCCCTGCAGACCCCGCCGGCTGGGTGAGGACAGCTGGTTTCTGCATCTGGGGCCCCACAGCCTCAGGCTGGGAGAGGGGCAGGCGTGTGGGTGGCTGGACAGGATCTTAACCCTCGTCTGCACCCCCCATCTCATCCTCCTTGCTCTCAGCCCACCCCAGCGTCCGCGCAGCCCAGGCAAGAGGGCGGGTCTCAGCGCTGGCCCGGCATCAAGGGCAGGCCAGAGCCGGCGACATTCAGACAGAGCCGCCCCCCACATGGTAGGGTCGGCTGCAGCCCCGCTCATCACCGGACGTGGGGCCGATTCCTCCCACCCCAGGGAGGGCAGGGTGTGGGGCGGCCTGATGGGGCTCTGGGGACAGAGGCGCTGAGTGAGGCCGGAGGGGGTGTGGCCAGTGGAACTAATGGCAGTAGCAGGCCCCGGGGGTGGAGGGGGCTGAGCTCTCATCCTAGGCTCTGGGAGGGGCAGACTGTGAGACTGGATGCCGGACATGTGGGAAGCAGGGGTTCCTTATGGTGTCTGGGGGTGGAGGGACGCGAGGTGGCCCAGGGCTGGCAGAGGTAGGCGACTGCCACGCCCCTCCCCCTCCCCCGCCGCCTGTGCGTATGGAGCGGGAGGTCAAAGGCCACGTCTGATAGCCATGGCAGGGGGATTCGGGGCCCCTGCCCATCTGTGGGGCTCTGTTGGCCCCTGGGGGGAGGTCTGGTGGGGAAGAGAGGCAGATGGACACCCCAGGCCTCTCCCTGGGGCCGGGCAGGGGCTGCTCCCAGCTCATCTTCTGGAGACTTCTCCTCTCCCCAGCCCTGGCCCCTCACTCAGCAGCCGTTCCTGTCCGTGTTCTTCCTGGTAGGACTTGCGTCCTGGCTGGCCGGGCCTCCCCGCTGAGCTGAGACTGGTCGCATGAACCCTAGCCAGTGAGACATCGGGGGAGTTGGGTGGGAGAAATGGGGGTCTCCTGGGGAGTTTTTCCTTGTACTCAAAGGGGGCACAGCAGGGCCTGTGCAGAGACGGGCTGTGGTCCCCTGTGTCTGCCTCCTCTTTTTTGGCTGTCAGGGTGTTTACCTGGGCACGTGACTGCCAGCTGGAAACTGCACCTCCCAGCCTCTCTTGCGGCCTGGTGGCCACATAGCCGGGCCCTGGCCAACAACAGGAGTGCAGGTTAGGTGTGCAACACTGTGCACCCACAGAGGGGCGTGTCCTCCCCTCCCTCTCTTCCCCTTCCCGACGACTCACCGTGGGCACCATGGCGGTCCCACAAGGCTGTCATACCGGGTTTATCCACCCCTTCTCCCAAGTATGGGTTGTTTAGAGACACAAGTACCTGCCACTGTGTCACAATTACTTACACTATCCAGTACAGTATCATGCCGCACACGTCTATGGCCCAGGTGTGGAGTAGGCTGTGCACCTAGGTCTGTGTAATTACACTCTGTGATGCTCACACAACCACAAAATCATCGAATAACACGTTCTTAGAACATATTCCTGTCGCTAAGTGATGCATGGCTCTGCTTACGTGATGATGAGCCATCTCCATCTCTGCAGATAAGGGCAACAAGACAGAGGAACACAGTCTTCAGTACTGCCGAGCTGCCGTGTTAACCCTGTACTGACCTTGGACTGCCAAGGGACGGGGAGATACATTTCTATCCTGTTTAATCCACTGTTATTTTGGGTCTCGTTTTAGCAGCTGATCAGTGTCTAATACAGGGAATCTTGCCTTCCTGCTTTAGGCCTTGCTGTGTGTGTCTGGAGCTGTGGCAGCCACCTTGCGACCATGAGGAAAAAGCCAAGCAGAGAACTGAGAAGCCAAATGAGAGTCCTGCCTCCAGTGAGATGCTGGATCTGCCAACTCTATAACCTTCCATTCCGGACTTCTCATTAGGCGAGATCACACATTTCTGTCTTTCTATCATTTGCAGACAAAGCATGCCCACCAAGATACTCAGCGAGGCTTGCGGCGAAGGTGCATGAAGGCATGCCCTTGGCCAGGGACAGCGGAAGGCCACGGCCCCAGCGGGGAGCATGGTCAGCCAAACCATCAAGAGGTTCTGCCCCTTCTGCTCAGGAGGTTCAAATCCAGCCTCAGCCCTTCCTAAACAAAGCAGCTGTCAAAAGAGTGTTCATCAGCCTGCATTGCTGATCCCTCGAGAAGAGAAAGAGAGGGAGAGAGGAGGACACCCCACCTGAGGCGTGTGGTGGAGGGACTGTGACCTCTGTCCTCTACACAGACGTACACGTGAGTCCCCCACATTGCTGGCAGCCCCAGCTGGGAGCGTTCGCTCTTGCTGGTGTTTGGTTTCATGGAGCCGGCAGTTCCTGTGGGTTCTTAGGGATCTCGGAAGGAAGCAGAAGCCATGTCAGCTGGACGTGGAGGAGGCTTGAACAGAGGTGTGGACAGGGCTGAGGGAACTGGTGAGGTGTGCGGGGCTTCCGGGGAGGCTCTGCCCCTTCCGTTCATGCTTCGTCCTGAAGGCGCCGGGGATGGAGCACCATCCACGGAGCCCAGCGGGGACTGGAGTGTGGGAGGCCCCCCCACCTCCCATGCCGGAGCTGCGCCCAAACCCTCTCTCTCCTGCTCTTTGGCTTCCTGCCAGGGGCTCCCATCACCCCAGCTGGACCACAATCGAGAGAGTAAGGGAGCCCAGGGGTGCCATCCTTAGAGGTCAACCTCCTGGGAGGTGGAGGCAGAGCGTGGGCGGCACGTACTTGCGGCACGTGGCTTGAGAGATGGCGGGAGCCGCCTGTCTGTGTTCAGATCCCTCGCTTCAGAACTCCTGCAGACTCGCGTTGTGGGGAGATGCAGGCGAGGAAAGGGTGGGCAAAGGCCCCTCAGCTTGGCTGTTCCGGGGATGGAGGGTCTGGGCTCGGAGGCGGCCGGCCAAGCAGCAGTCGCTGTCTGCCTTGCTGGAAGGCAGCGGTGTCCCAGGGATGAGAGAGACCAGCAGTGCCCGCCCTGCCAACTGGGCACCCGAGGGGCTCTCGGGAAGAGCCCTTGCAAGTCAATGCCAGTGATGGAAGATGCAGATGGGTGAGGAACTTAAAAGACCCTGGCTTGCTGGGAGCAGTCTCTGATCTCGGCCCAGCTCCCGGTAGCCGGGCTCGCACGCTCTATTTTTAATCGGGAGCTGCTGGGTGAAGACAGTTGGGTGCTTTGGGTCACTTTGAAAGGGGGCCCTGCCTCTGTCTTCCCTGCTGGGTGGCTTTGGCCCTGGCTCCGGGAGCCCACTCCACCCCCCCCCAAGTCCCAGCAGGAAGAAGGCCACCGGGATCCCACTCGTTGGATGGGAAGGTGTGACCTTGAAGAGAGGGTGTTCAAGTCCCAGCTCTGACACTTACCTTCTGCACTTGGGGCCAGTTGCTTGGTCTCTGCGAGCCTCAGCTCCTCATCTGTGAAATGGGGTCACATCGTGATGTATTTTAGTCTGCAGGTCCTGGCATGCGCTGGTCATGCGGGGGGAGGATGGGCTTGCCTGGGCGTAACAGGAAGCGGAGCTGAGAGTCTGGCGATGCCCTGCCCGGATCCAGACCCCACCTCCACTGTCCTCTCCATACCATGGTTCCCTCGCCTGTAGAATCTGTGTGTTGAACGCTGTCTCTCCCACGGCTGATGTGAGGGTCGAGACACGACACGCGTACGGTGTCAGCCCGCGGTGACACACGGCAACTGTCGTGGGTGTCGCCATCGAGGCTGTTGGTGTTATTACGGTTTCCTAAAAAGGTTGGGATGGGGGAGCCAATCACCCCGCCCAGTCGCCACCACAGGGGGTTCTGGCCGGGGAGCGGCTGTGGTTGGCTGGACCCCTGCCTGTCCAAGTCCTTCGGTTCTCACTACTGGAACAGGAAAGGACGGGGAAGACGCCCTCACGGTCACGGATGCGTCCTTGGGGTAGGAAGAAGGAGCTGCTTGGTCCTACATCATGGACAGGTGCTTGAGCCCAGGGAAAAGACAGGTGACCCCATCTGCTGTGCAGCCTGGGACAAGTTGCTTCACCTCTCTGAATCTCGGTGTCTTCCTCTGCAAGGCTCCTTGCGGCACAGCTGGCACGGCTGAACGCAAAGGACTTAGGCTCCTCATAGTGGGAGATCAGTTTAAAAAATTATTCTCCGGAGAGGATCAGGGTCCCGATGCCCAGGAGAAAAGGGAGCCCACTTGAATGAGGAACGAGGACACCCAGGAGACAGTGCTCGTGCCTGTGCGTGGACGTCCCGGAGTGCCAACCCACAAGGGCGGGGAACGGCAGGCGAGCCACACGTTGGCCCTCCCCTTCCCTGCATTTCCTAGTTGACACCACCCATGTGGCACTGTCTGGGTTGCCCGATGCCCCACCAGCCAGAGGCCAGGAGGGAGACCGTGTCTCCCGTCCCCCACGTGGACCTCTGGGTCCCAGCCTGGCACATGCCAGTGCCCAGTCAGGGGCCGGCAGACACACCCGTACCGACGGTCTGCTGGCTCCGGTGGCCCCAGAGGCTGCCCGAGGCCACACAGCCGGCAGAGTCTGAGGCCGCCCCCTGCGCCTTCAATACTGGGGTACTGCTAAGAGGACAGGGAGAGCCTGTCTGTGTCGTGCTTTGGGGGAGCGGCACCCTGATTCTGTCTCGACCACGTGCTGTGTGCAGGAGCCCTGTCATCTCACTGAATCCGCAAACAGCTCTGTGATGTCCACGTGGCTACTGTCTGCACCTTGTGGGTGTGGAAAGTGAGCATCCGCGAGTACAGTCGCGTGCAGGGGGCAGGCTGCCGTGGGAGCAGAGCCACAATCTGGGGCCAAGCCTGTCTGCTCCCAGAGCCCCACTCTCAGCCCCCAGAGCTCTGCCCACCCCTGTTTCCAGCTCCAAGCGACATCCCTTCCACAAGGTATCAGTATGCCCGCCCGGGCCTTTCTCCATCTCACCGCCACATCCACACGAGGGAGGGCAGAAGGAACACGCGGGGAGGACACAGATCAGGGTGACACAGCTGATTGGCAACACACCAGGGTTAGACCGGGCGGCTGGATCCCAGAGCCCGTCTCCCCACGTCCCTGGCCGGTGCATGCCTCCATGACATCCGACTGAGTACTGAATCGTAGAGGAAGCACACTTCGTGGCAGGACTCTTGATTCGAGGTTCTCACATACCACGTCATTTAAAGGGTCCATCCGTGACCCTGAAGGATCCCATGAGACCATGCGTGCCCAGTGCTCTGTGTGCACGGTCTCTGTCACCAGGGAGTCTCTGGGTTCCTGCAGAGCAGGGATTGGGTCTCACCCCCCTCTCTTGCTGTGATACCCAGCACGGTACTGGGCACAGCTCTGGCACTTGGAGTTAGAGCTCTGAACGGAATAAATGAACGGGAGGACGACCCTCTACCCACGTTTCTGGATTTTCACTGCCGATTCCCAGTGCCCTTTCCTCTACATCACAGCCTCAAAGAGCTTGAGTCTGGGGACCACTGAGTGGCACCAGGGCACGTCCCCGGGAGGCGGGAACCGCCAAGGGGTGGACTGTATACACTAGTCGGCCAGGCATGTGGCTTTGCACCCCGCTGGCCTGAGTTCAAATTCTGACTCCATCACAGGTCAATTACAGGATCTTGGGCAAGTGACTCAGCCTCGTCTATCATAGGAGGGGTGGCCACAGCCAGGCTTCGGGGACAGAACATCACCTCCACCTGGGCAGAGGCCTCAGACTCAGCACCAGAACGCCTCGGCCTGCCCTGGCGGCCAGCTTTGTCGTCCTGCCCGGCCGAGCGCATAAGGCCTTGTTAATAATGCATAGGCCCTGTCTGCCTTACTTAACACTGAAGGCCCAGGCAGATGCACGGCCCTTATAAGCGATCCAGTCCAGCTGATGAGGCCCCGTGGGGCGCATTCCTGCAGCCAGCCTCTTGTTCCCCGTAATGGAATCATAATGTTAATGTGATTTCAATTAGGGCTGTGTTACAGAACACAGGTGCTCCTGTGAGCCCGGGGAGGGAAGGCCTCCTCGGGGACTCATTTTCCTGGGAAAGGTACGCGTGTTTCCAAGTCTTCTCCGACGCAGGAAGACGCAAGTCGCTGGTTGGAGGGAAGCTGTGGACCAGGGACAAGTGGTGTCAGAGCCCACACTTCCTGCTCTGCAGGGCCGCAGTCCTGCGTTTCGTGTGTGTGTGTGTGTGTGTGTGTGTGTGTGTGTGTGTGTGTGTGTGTGGAGAGAGAGCATCTGGAGTGACTGGGACTACAGGCATGCACCACCATGCCCAGCTACCTTAAAAAAAATTTTTTTTTTTTTGTAGAGATGAGGTCTCACTATGTTGCCCAGGTTGGTCTCGAATTCCTGGCCTCAAGTGATCTTCCGTTTCTCAAAGTGCTGGGATTGCAGGCATGAGCCATTGTGCCGGTCCTAGACCTGCGTTTCTTATTCAACCTGAGTGGTAGGCTCCCTTTGCAGGAGAAAAATGTGTCTTGAGGACCCCCAAGGTCCACAGGTCCCGACTGGATTAACACTCGCCCAAGGACCAAAACTTTCCTCTCGGAAAATGTCTTTCCGTTGTGAATTATCACTGCAAAAAAGCAGCCATTGTCTTGATAAGTGGCAGCAGCACTTTTTCTTAATGAAGTAGCTCACGGGCACAGAGGCTCTCCCTTGCCCCAGATGGGGTGCTTGGTACCTTCTGGGTGTGGACTCACTCCTCGGATTTCATCATTGACATGAAAGCGCACGAACAGTTGCTGGACACTTTTCCTAGGATGCAAGGAACCCTAAGGAGATGTTTCCAGACCCCAGCCTAGAGTTGCTGGGCCGGGTGAGGGGTGCTGGGCCAGTTCTCATTCTGCAGATGAGAAGACCAGGAGTCTGAGAGGGGACGGGACTTGCCCAGGGTCTCCTGGCTAATCAGTAGCCACGAGGAGATCATATCAGGCCTCCAGCCTCCCAGTCCTGCTTCTTTCCACTACACTCACTATAGAGGAAGCAAGAGGAAAAGGTAAGTCATCCCAAAGCCCACTGTGCAGAATTGCTATTGCCGACATTCTAGAATATTCTCCCAATCTTTTTCTCTACACATGCCTCCGTATCCAGTTTCCACACCAGCAAATTCTACCACTCACACATCAAAATACTCAAAAAAAAAAAAAAATGGCCAGGTGCAATGGCTTACACCTATAATCCCAGCACTTTGGGAGGCCGAGTGAGAGGATTGCCTGAGTTCATGGGTTCAAGACCAGCCTGGGCAACTTGGCAAGACCTCATCTCTACAATAAATAAAAAAATTAGCCAGGTGTGGTGGCGCATGCTTGTAGTTCCAGCTACTTGGAAGGCTGAGACAGAAAGATCACCTGAGTCCAGCAGGTTGAGGCTGCAGTGGTTGTGAACGTGCCACTGCAGTTCAACCTAGGTGACAGAGTAAGACTCCAACCCCCCCCAAAATACTCCAAAAAGTCAAAAGTAACAATAAAAAATATACAAATTAAAAAACAATACAGTATAGCAATGATTTCTATAGCATTCACACTGTATTAGGTATTGTAAACACTCTCAAGATGATTTCAATAGAAGGAAGAGTATGTGCAGGTTACATGTAAATCCCCCACCATCTTCTATCAAGGACTCAAATGTCCGCAGATGCTGGTTTCTGCTGGGGATGCCAGAGTCAACCCCCCACAGAACCGGGGAATGGTTGTCTGCACTGCATAGCACAACACGAGATACTAGTGAATAGACTATTTAGTAATCTGTTACTTTTTCCTACCCAGATATAGCACATCAGGGCGGACACAGTGGCCCACACCTGTAGTCTCAGTGCTTTGGGAGGCCAAGGCAGGAGGGTGGCTTGAATCCAGGAGTTTGAGACCAGCCTGGGCCACATAGCAAGACCTCATCTCTACAAAAAACAGACAAACACACAAAAACACTAAGTGTGGTGGTGTACACCTGTACTCCCAGCCCAGGAGATTGAGACTGTGGTGAGTCGTGATTCTGGCACTGCACTCCAGCCTGGGTGATAGAATGAGACCCTGACTCAACAAAAGTATGAGTGTAGATAGATGGATAGATAGATAGATACAGAGAGAGTGCATGCCAGCTGGGCAGCACTGAGGCATTTGATTCCAGGTCCTCCTAATGACCCCATGGGCTCAAGGTGGCTTTTCGTGAAGGTCTCATCTTGCCCACGTTTTCCCATGATCCTCCATTCCAGACACTGAAGACTGCTGGCATCTCTCTGACCAGGTCTTTTCCATTCTTGCCTCCACGTCCTTGCGCCTACTGATTCTCCCGGCAAAGCCCTTCTCTGCTTTGCAGACTTAATTCAGATCCATCCCCTGGGGTATGTCCTCCCCTGGCCGGCATCCCTCCTCTCCCCAGTCAGGCTCCTGCAGGGCTTCTCTGTGGCCTGTCAGAGTGTCTGTTCCTCTGCATCTCTAACGTACAAAGTCCAGAAACTGGCGAATAGACATGACTCTGGCAAAGACATCTTTAGTGTGTAACACTTACACTTATTACCATGACTTCCTATGCTTCCGGACTCGTGAGTACCCCATGTTTTCACAGACCGGTTTCCTTCGTTCCGTGAAGGACACTGGAAGTCAGAGAAACGGTATCTTCTTCATATTTGTATCCCCAGGAAAGTATTTGGGTAAATATTTATTGCAGTTTCCTCATCTGTGACATGGGAAACTTTGGATAGTGATAAATTAAATTAGACAATGCAGGCAAAGCAATTAGCACAGTGCCTGACATGTGACAAGCCTTCAGTAAATAACGACTATTACTGTTTGAGGTAGAGTTGTTCTTTTTGTTGTTAAGCTTGTGGCTTTTTGAACAAGGAATATACACAGTAAGGGAGGGATGACTGGATAAATAGATGATGAATGGTTGGATAATGAGTAACGGGATAAAAATTTGAATGAGTGATAAATGGAAGATGGTGGATGATGAGAAGAGAATGAATGGAGAGCCTTAGGATGAACAGGTGGACGGGTGGATAGATGGGTGGGGGGATAGATAGGTGGGTGGGTAGGCAGATGGATAGATTGGTGGGTGGATGGATGAGTGGATGGGCAGATAGATGGGTGGGTGAGTGGAGGGATAGATGGATGGATGATGGATGGATGGATGGATGGATGGATGGATGGATGGCCTTAGGATAGACAGATGGGTGGGTGAATAGATGGGTGGGTGGGTAGGTAGGTGGACAGATGGATGGATGGGTGGGTAAATGGATGGGTGGGTGGGCAGATGAATGGGTGGGTGGGTGGGTGGGTGGGTGGATGTATAGATGGATATTTGATGGATGAGGGATAGATAGATGACTGGATAGTGCATAGATGGGCAAGTGGGTGGATGGATGGGTGAGTGGGTAGATGGATGGGAGAATGGGCAGATGGGTGGTTGGGTGGATGGGTGGACGGGTGGGTGGATAGATTATAGATCTCGATGGGTGAGTAGGTGGATGGGTGGATGATGGATAAGTGTGTGGATGGATGGATGGGTGGGTGGCTGGGTGAATGGATGAATAAATGAAGGGTTCATTTTCCCTCCTTTCATAAGTAAGGACAGAAGAAAAGAGGCAGGAGGAGGATAGGAAACCCAAAGGCCTTGGTGGCTGGAGACAAGAGTCGGAAGCTGCTGTGACCTAAGCCTTTGACCCCAGCCCAGATATCAACCAGGTTCCACAATGTGGCCTCCCAGTGACTACCCCAAGAACAATTTGAGGTGCTGTCCTGGATAAGAAGAGACTCCCTGTGGAGCTTCTGGAGGACCCAATGCTGGACCAGATAACTGCCCTTGGCCAGAGAGGCTGTCTCAGGGTTCACCGTGAAGTCCACCCACCATGAAGCTGCTCCCTGGGGAACAGGATCCCTGAGCCCTCCTCCCGCAAAAGGAAGAGTGAGTCATCAGGGTGACTTTACTGTCGCAGAGGCAAGCACCCAGTGCCACCCAGCTGGCCCTGGCCTCAGACACCTCCGGAGAGCCTCGGGGACAATCCCCACCCACCACCCATGCTGGAGCGCGGAGGAATAAGGAGCAGGGCAGTCCCCCGGTGTGAAGAGGCCCAGGATTTGGAGCCCCAGCACCATCAGGGACCCAGGCATCCTCTGGGCCACTCCCCTCACGGGGCAGATGGAGACACAGGCAGAAGAGGGTGGCGACCTCCCCATGGGTCCCGCGGGCCAGTCAACGGTAGAGCCTGCCCTTGAACGAGGTCGCAGGTTGGGGGCTCTCTCCAGTCCTCCTTATTATCTATCCCTTGTCTGCTAGGTGAAGCCATGCGGGGTCTGCAGGAATTTCTGAGGCTCCTCAAGCAGATGGACTGGGGGCGGCTTCCTGGCAGTTCCTTTTTTTTGAGTTCGAGTCCCACTCATCACCCAGGCTGGAGGACAGTGGCACGCTCATGGCCACCCCAGTGCTGACCTGCTGGGCTCCAGCGATCCTTCCGCCTCAGCCTTCCAAGTAGCCAGAACTATAGGTGCGTGCTACCACGCCCAGCTCATTTTTAATTTATTGTATAGACAAGGTCTCGCCAAGTTGCTGGGCTGGTCTCAAACCCTCGGGCTCAGACAATCCACTCGCCTCGGCCTCCCAAAGTGCTGGGATTACAGGCTGAGCCACCAAGCCCGGCCCCTAGCAGTTTCTCTTCAGGCACAGGTGTGCCTTTCACTACACCCTGGTAATGCTCCAGGTGAGACACCCCAGGATTTCTGGGGGCCAAGTGACCCTTCCAGGCCTTGCAGCTAACGGAGTCCCCTCTGCTGGGTGAACCCCTGGCTCTGGGACTCTGACCCAAGAAACGGAGTTACAGGCCAGGCAGTGGCCTTTGGAGACCTAGCCACCCCCAAGAAGCTCGCATCCCTTTTTGGGGGATCCAGAGTGCCTGGAGACAGGGTCCCAACTCCTCCCCTTACTAGTGTGCAGCCTTCAGGAAGGCACCTCCTTTCTGCCTGTGTTTCACGGTTGGATAGAGGGGAATGGGGGCAAGGGATGCCAATAAAGCGTGGCCTTCGAGAAAGAGGGAAATTAGGAGTGCATTTTTGGTCTCAGAAGTCCAAGGAAGAGTCTTTTCAAAGAAAACAGATTGAGAGGTCGAGGAGGGAGGATCACTTGAGGCTAGGAGTTTGAGATCAGCCTGGGCAGCATAGTGAGACCCTGTCTCTCCCCCTCCCCCAAAAAATTAGCCAGGCAAGGTGGCCCACACCCATAGTCCTACTTAGTCGGGAGGCTGAGACAGGAGGATTGCTGAAGTTTGGGAGTTCGAGGCTATAGTGAGTTATGCACTGCAGTCTCCAGCCTAGATGGGCAACAGAGCAAGACCTTGAATCCAAAAAAAGAAAAAAGAGAAAAAGAAGGAGGAGAAGGAGGTAGGAATTTAGAAAGGTCGATGGAAGGCCGGTCTACTCTGCTCTTGGCTTCTAAAACCCACAGGAAACACAGTGAATTTGGAGGGGAAAAAAATCCATTCTTTACTAAATCAAGAAGTATACTTGCTAAATGCTATAAAATGAAATCTCAAACAAGAGCGGGCACAGAGGGGTGGGGGGCGGGTCTCCCTCCAGATGGCACTCTCGGGTGGCCTCCTCTGTGGGTGACAGGGTCTGGGTAAGTTCAGGTCACAGAGCCATCAGACACAGTTCAATACTGCAGGACAGTGGGGGGCGGGAGGGGACGTGCTGACTGGCCACCTCCCCCAGCCTGACACCCAACTCCTCCCAGCGTGGAGGGAGATGGGCCGAGGTGGGGGAAGGAAGCTGGCAGCCCCAAGGCCTTTGCTGGTGGGGTGTTTCCAAGGAAAAACAATAAAGGATTTAGAAAGAGAGTGTCTGAAAGTGCAGACCTTGACGCTCCGGATCACCTACACTACCCTCCACCCCACCCCTCAGCCAGTGGCTGGCCCTGCTCCAAGATGAATAATCAACACAAAGGAACCATCATAGGACTAGAAACCACCAAGAGGAAATGGAGGGAAGGAACGCAAGCAAAAGGTACAGGACCTGACAACATAAGAGGATTTATTAAAAAAAAAAAAAAAAAAAAAAGGAGAGACAGATGCTCGGTGCTCCAGGGACTGAGATGGCAGGTGACCCGACCTCCTCACGAGCTGAAGGGTATCAGGGGTCCAAAGCCATTACGAATCAACAGAGAAAGACAGTCAGCAGCTCCCAGAGAAGAAATGGAAGCGACAAATCTAGACAGTTTGGAAATAAAAGACATTTTGAAAATAAGAAAAACAGCTCATGGGATAAACAGAGACCTGGAGAGGACAAGGTCACACAATGACTGTCGGGAAACACACACAACTGCAAAGGAGCAAACACATATATACACAGTCCATCGGTATCCCAGGGCTGTGGTAGTGCCACCGACGGGTTGGCCCACAGCAGGACAAATGCGTCCTCTTCCAGTTCTGGAGGCTGGGGTTCTGGACCTTGGGTGGTGACCATGGTGGCTCCCCAGAGGGCCTTGTGGGAGAATCTTCTAGGTACCGCTGGCAGCAATTCTTGGCTTCCAGATGCAACACTCCAATTGGCCTTCATCAATCTATGTCGTTCTTCTCTGTGTATCCGTCTCTTCTTATAAGGACACCAGTCATATAGGACTAAAGGCCTTTCTCATCCCATATGACCCCACCTTAGTTAATTACATCTTGCAGAAAACATTATTTCCCACATGAGGGCTCGTGCTGAAGAACTGGGTGTTAGGACTTGTAACATAGCCCATAACCATTACAGGAAAGACCAAGAGACATGGAAGACAGACCAAAGACACACCGTGTTTGTAGCACCAGTATGCCTGCAGAGAAAAGTAGAGCAAACAAAACAACCATGAAAAGTATTCAGACATAGAGAAAAAGTTTCCTGAAATAAAGATTTGAATGTAGACAGAAGGAATTGAGCCAGGACCATCGGCATCAAGCACCATATTCTAATAAAGATATTGAACTTGAAGGCTATAAAGAGACTCCTAGCCGGGCTCGGTGGCTCAGCCTGTAAAATCCCGCGCCTTTGGGAGGCTGAGGTGAGGGGATTGCCCGAGCCCGAGGGTTCGAGACCCGCCTGGGCAGGAAGACCTCATCTCTACAATAAATCAAAAAATCAGCCGGGCGTGGTAGCACGCGCCTGTAATTCCGGCTACTCAGAAGGCTGAGGCAGAAGGATCGCTGGAGCCCGGCAGGTCGAGGCTGCGGTGGGCGACCGAGTGAGACTCCAACTCAAAAAAAAAACAACAAAAAAAAGAACCTGGTAGGAACTTATCACCGTGGTTAAAAAAAACCAACACTTATCTTAAAATTAAGCAGTTTCTTCAGTTTTGCTGTATTCATTTATCTTTTAAGTTTCTTATTTTGAAATAATTTTAGAAGTACAGAAAGTTTGCAAAGCGTTCCCATACACCCTTCACTCAGCTTCCCTAAGGCTGGTATCTTACCTAACCATATCTCCAAACAAGGACACCAACATTAGCATAAGGCTGTCAAGCAAATTAGAGAATATACGCAGACATCACCAGCTTCCCCAGAATCTCCTCCTTTTGTCCCGGGATCCAACCCAGGACACCACACTGCCCTTAGGGGTTGCGTCTCCATGGTCTCCTGTAAGTTCCTGGGTCCTCCTCACCTTTCGTGACCTTGACACTTCTGAAGAGTCCTGGTCAGGTGTTTTGGAGTTCATTCTTCCGAAGGACTGGGGAGACGAATCCCACAAAGGTAAAAGGTGTCACATTAGGTGGGAGGTGACATGACTTATTACAGATGAGATGACCCCTGATCCCTGGTTAAGGGGGAAGCCACCAGGCTTCTCTGCTATGAGGTCACTGTTTTTCTCTTTCCACACTCTATTTCTTAGAAGTGAGTCACTAAATCCGGCCCTTACTCAAGGAGGGGAGGATTCATCTCTGCCTCCCGGAGGGAGGCGTGCTAAGAATGTATGGCCATCTACTGAAGCCGCCAGTGATTAGGAAATGCTGTGGAGAGAGTCTTCAAGGATCCTGCCCGCAGGAATGACCAGTCATGTCTTCTAACGCTGACTCTCAATTGCCCTTGTCCTTCCACGTTTCTGATCTGGAATTCTCTGCAAGGAAGACTTATCCCTTCTCCCCATGTAATTATGTAGCCTATCATTCGTCTGTGCCAGTGTGACCTTGTGAATATTCAGCTTATTCTTTGGATTATTATCCAAAACTATCATTACCTATTTTGTTGCTCAAATTATTTTTGCCTTGGCCATGGGGAGCTCTATTCAGGCTGGTTCTTGTGTCATTTTTTCTTTTTTGATACTTAATAGACTTATATTTTTGAGCAGTTTCAGGTTTATGGAAAAATTAAGGTTTCAGGTTTATGGAAAAATTAAGCGGAAAGCACAGAGAGTTCCCATATAACCCTTCATACCTCCACGCACACAGTGTCCCCTGGTATTAATATCTTGCATTAGCGTAATACAGATGTGACAATCGGGAAAATCCTGATATTATATTTATACTATTTATATTAATATTATATAATAATAGTATCAGTAATATGATTATTAATCAGGTCTATAATTTCTTTTTTTTTTGGAGTTGGAGTCTCACTCCATCACCCAGGCTGGAGTTCTGTGGCACGCTCATGGCCACACCAATATCAACCTGCAGGGCTCAGGCGATCCTTCTGCCTCAGTCTTCCAAGCAGCCAGAACTACAGGCGCGCACTGCCACACCCGGCTAGGTTTTGATTTATTGTAGAGATGCGGTCTCACCATGTTGCCCAGGCTGGTCTCGAACCTGTGGGCTCAGGCGATCCTCTTGCCTCGGCCTCCCAAAGTGCTGGGATGACAGGCTTGAGCCACTGCGCCTGGCCAAGTCTATATTTTCTCTCTTTTTTTTTTTTTTGGTGGTTTCCTTTTTATTGATGGTGCCTCCGACCTTCCTCCCCCAATTTCAGTCCCTTCCAATTACCCCCCAAAAAGAAAGTAGCAAAAGGAAGGGACTGCTAGGGTTCTGAGCCTCTTGGGCAGTTAGAAAGGGAACAGAAACCAAAACAATCGCTAGTTGTAACAGAGATGGACAATCAAGAAGTCTAAAGCAGAAAGGGAAAGGTAGGCAAAGAAAGGGGAAGAAAGGAAAGGTACAAGATGCCATCTCCACCATTACCCCTCCTACTAAGAGGCTCTAGAGAGAAAGTCTCAAACGTTAAGAAGTGCAGGTCCTGAGGAAAGGAGATGGTGTTTGAGCCTGAAGGAGGAGGAGGAGGAGGTCAAAGAAAGGGGCCACCTCTCTCTTGGTAGAATAAGACCCTCCTCCACCTCGGGGGCAGCAGCTTCACAGACCGCAGACACTTTCATCACTGTAGGCGATGCATAGAAAGAAGTCTTCTTTGTGGTGTTCCTGGTATCGTTGACCCATTGTGGCACTGGTAGGTGGAATGACATTGTTGACAAAGAAAAACAGGGTATCCTCAGCTCGGAGATGAATTCGCTTGCGGATCAAAAAGTAGAACTGACCAACTGTAAGATCAGAAGGCACCAGGTATTTCTTCTTGTCCAGGTCTCCTATCCGAGTTTTGGTAGGCTTTTCTACTATCACCGGGACCTGGTCAGGGTATTTCTTTCGGATCTTCTCGCCCTCAGAGCGGCGCTTCTCGAGCGGATGCCCCTCTTTGTACTTCATCCTCCCGGGAACCGGACTGGACCGGGCTGGGCTGAGGGAACCCGGGGGGGCCAGGACGGGGGGCGGCGGTGACAGCGGCGACGCGTGGGCCTCTATATTTTCATTAGAATTTCTTTGAATTGTACATCTGTGGGTGTCCACCATGATAGCGTCATATGCAATAGTTTCACTGTCCTAAAAGTCCCCCATGCTATCTAATTATCCTCCCTCCCTCCCCTGAAACCCATGGCCACATCAGATCTTTTCCCTGTGTCCACGGTTTTGCCTTTTCTATAATGTCATATAGTTGGGATCATACAGTACAATCAGAAGCCTCTGGGTTTCTCTTTGTTTTAGAGACAGCGTCTCGCCCTGTCAACCAGGCTGGATTGCAGTGGCATCATCATGGCACTCTAATCTCGAACCCCTAGGCTTAAGCAGTCCTCCCATCCCAGCCCCCAAGTGGCTGGGACAATAGGTGCATGCCACCATGCCCGACTGATTATTTCTTTTATAAAATTTTCTATGGAGTTGAGGTCTCGATATGTGGCCAAGGGTTGGTCTCAAACTCCTGGCCTCAAATGACCCTCCTGCCTTAGCCTCCCAAAGTGTTGGATTGTAGGTGTGAGCCATGCGCCAGGCAAGAGATTTTTGTTTTGTTTTGTTTTTGTTTCAGAGAGGGATTCTTGCCAAATTGCCTTCTTGGCATTTTGCATTAAGCCTCCTCCATGCCTTCTTGCGGCCTGATGGTTCATTCTTTTTATCTCTGAGTATCATTGCATTGTCTGGGTGTACCAGAGTTTGTTTATTCATTCACCTATTTGAAGAACATTGCCGTCGCTTCCAAGTTTTGACAGTTACAATGAAGCTGCTATAAACATTTGTCCGTCGGCTTTTGGGTAGCCTTGAGTTTTCAACTCTTTGAGTCAACGCCAAGAAACACGACTGCCGGGTTGTATGGTAAGAGTGCCTCGTTGTGTAAGAAAGCGCCAAACTCTTCCAAAGCGGCTGCACCATTTTGCTCCCCCGCCTCCATAAATAAGAGTTCCTGTCACCGCCAACCTTGCTGGCATGTGGTGTTGCTGTGTTTTCGACTCTAGTCCTTCTAGGAGGCATGTGATGGTGTCTTGCCGTTTTATTCTGCAGTTCCCCAAGGACTCGTAATGTTGAGCACCCTGTGTCCTTTCGACCCACCTCCACCTTTTTCCTTTTCAAGCACATTCCTATTTTGCAGCACAACAAGACTACATAGGAGCGCCCCGGCTTATCCTGTACTTTCTCTGGTCAGCCCTGGGCCCTGCCACTTCTCCAAGCTGCCTGGGGCTCTTTACTGGAGAATGCCGCTTAGATGTCAAGTTCTGGGCGCCACGTGTGCTGCTTGGCCCTGCAGTGTTGCTGCTTCCAGGCCCTCTCAGGGGATGGAGCTGGGACACATGTGTACCCACACCCATCTCTATTTCTCTATCTCCTTTGTATATACAAATAAGCTGATTCACATGACACCCCTGACTCTGATCCAGAGTTACGCCATCCATCCTGCCTTCGTTAGTTGTTTTTGTTTTTGTTTTTGAGTCGGAGTCTCACTCTGTCGTCCAGGCAGGAGTGCTGTGGCATGCTCACAGCCACTGCAGCCTCAACCTGCTGGGTTCAGGCGATCCTTCTGCCTCAACCTTCCAAGTAGCTGGAACTACAGGCACGCGCCACCACGCTTGGCTAATTTTTTTATTTATTGTAGAGATGAGGTCTCTCCAAGTTGCCCAGGCTGGTCTTGAACCCCTGGGTTCAGGCAATCCTCTCACCTCGGCCTCCCCAAGTGCTGGGATTATATGCCTGAGCCACCGCGCCCGCTCGGCTGCCTTCGTTAGTTGTAATTTCTTTCTCTGAATGTGAAAAACCCAGTTGTTGTCATCTGCAACGCGTATGCTTACTTGTTGAACCTTGCATAGAAGCAAAGTAGTTTTAGGATTAACCTGAACTCGGGCCCCAAGAAACGGGTCAATGACAGTAGCACTTGTAAATAGTTCTTCTCCTCTTTAACCTTATGGGATCCAGCCCAAACTCTGTTTTTCAAAGTTATTTAGATCAGCTCCTTTTCCCCCATCATACTTGCTTTTTGGGGGCGGGGGAAAGCAGGATTGCCGGGCTCGGTGGCTTAGTCTGTAATCCCAGCACTTTGGGAGGCCGAGGCCTGAGGATTGCCTGCGGGTTTGAGACCTGAGCCCACAGTTTCGAGACCCACCTGGGCAACTTGGTGAGACCTCGTCTCTACAATAAATCAAAAATTAGCTGGGCGTGGTAGCGCACGTCTGTAGCTCTGGCTACTTGGAAGGCTGAGGCAGAAGGATCGTCGGAGCCCAGCAGGTTGAGGCTGCAGTGGCCAGGAGCATGCCACTGCCCTCCAGCCTGGGTGACAGAGTGAGACTCCAACTCAAACAAAAAAAAAAAAAACAGGATTTATTGAGAGGACAGAAAAACTCCCACAGTGGGAAGGGACTCAAAGAGGTTGCCCGAACTTGGTTTTGATGCTGTTAAAAAGACAAACAAAATTAAATGCAGTATTTTGAATTGAAAGCGGGATATGTATCATCCCATATTATTGGCACACCTCTCTATCTTTCTGCCGTCTGTCCGTCCATTATTCTGTCTGTCTGAGGCATAAATGATATCTGGAACTGTATCCACCCCATGTGATAGACACACGCAGATGGGGCAGTGCCGAGGGGAAATTCCTGTTGGGTTTCGTGGCAAAGAGCTCATTCTTGGGCATGAGGAGAGCCTCACTTCTGGAAGCGTGAAGGGCAGGAGCCAGGCTGGGTGGGCTGAGGACGGCAGGAAGGTGAGGATGAGGCCGTGGCCAAGGTGAGTGCCTCTCCACCTAGCCCTCCGGCCTAGACTCACCGGCTAAGACCTACCTGGGCCCTGCCCTGTAGGGGCTCAGTTGGCAGGTCCAGGGTGGTGCACATGATGGGCTCTTCTACCAGGCTCCCAGGGGCTGCTGGGCCTTCTGTCCTCAGAGCCCGCCCAGGCCCACCTGTGTGGACACGTCTCCTGGGAAGCTTGACTGGCTGTGACAGAGGTGCCACAGGACAGTGGCTGTGTGGTTTGTGGGACAAGGGAGGTTGCTTTGTTTGGGTTATTTTGGTGGTGGTGTTTGTTTTTCACATGCGCTCAATAATACGTAAGCTTGAAAAAATGAGAGAATTGCAAAAAGAAGTAGACAAATTGAAAGCCTCAGTGGGAGATTTTAACACGCCTTTTCCAGTAACTTACAGAACAAACTGACACACACACACAATAACAGTAAGTTTATAGATGATATGGATAACATGATTAACAAACAATGCCTGAGGGAGACAGAGAAATGCATCAATGATGACAGGATTATTTTCCAGAGCACAAGGAATTTGTCAAAACCATCTTGCTGGGCCAAAAGAAAAGTTTCAACCAATTTCAAAAGACTGAATAATAGGACAGTCTACTGTCTGACCACTGTGGAATCAATAATGATATAACTGCAAAATTCTCCAATGTCTAGAATTTTTGTAACATACTTCTATTCTCTTAACTTTTTTTTTTTTTTAGTTGGAGTCTCATTCTGTCGCCCAGACTGGAGGGCAGTGGCACGCTCCCAGTCACCCGCAGCCTCGGCCTGCTGGGCTCAGGAGATCCTTCCGCCTCAGCCTTCCAAGTAGCCAGAACTACAGGCACGCACTACCACGCCTGGCTAATTTTTTAATTTATTGTAGAGACGAGGTCTCGCCTAGTTGCCTGGGCTGGTCTCATACCCCTGGACTCAGCGATCCTCTCACCTTGGCCTCCCTAAGTTCTGGGATAACAGACTTGAACCACCGTGCCTGCCCTTTCTTAACTTTTTATTTAAAAATAATTTTTAATTTACCAAGAAATGTCTCCCAAATCAAATAGCACCAAGACCACTCATCTGCTCTTTACCCAGATTCACTAATTGTAAGCATTTACTGCTATGCACTTGGCCATTCTCTTTCCTTCCCTCTCTCCCTCTCTTCCTCCTTCCTGCCAGGCCACCAGCACACACACACACACACACAGACACAGACACACACATACACACACACACTTGCGAGTGAGTCCCCTTGAAAACGGGTCCCAGGTGGAGTGCAGTGGCTCACGCCTGTCATCCCAGCACTTTGGGAGGCTGAGGCTGAAGGATCACTTGAGCCCAGGAATTTGAGACCAGCCGGGAAACATAGTGAGACCTCATCTCTACAATAAATAAAAAAATTAGCCAGGTGTGGTGGCACACATCTGTAGTCCCAGCTGCTCAGGAGGCAGGAGGATCGCCTGAGCCCAGGGTGGTCAAGGCTGTTGTGAACTGTAATCCTGCTACCGCCCTCCAGTCTGGGTGGCAGAGTGAGGCCTCGACTCACAAAAAAAAAAAAAAAAAAGAAAGAAAGAAAGAAAGTGGATTCCAGCCTCTGATGTTGGTAGAACAGAGCTGAGCCTTGCCCCAAAGTACAGAATTGTGAGTTGAATACATGTTGTTTTAAGCCGGTGAGTTTTGCGATGTTGAGTTTTGCAGCAGCAGGAACTGAAACAGACATTGCGGAGCGGGAAGAGTGAGAGATCCTGAGATAATCCGGGGCATCCTGGGTCTCAGGAGGACCCACTGAGGCTCGTATTTTGTGGTTTGCTCCCTCAGTTCTGGGTGGGCAAAGAAGCAGCTGAGCGTCAATCCACGGAGGGCTGGAATTTCACAGGTGCGAAAGCTGTGTGGACGAAGGGACTCAGGAGCGGGCAAGAGTGACCCTGCAGAGCTGGGCGCCGAAGATACAAAACAAGGGATGTGGAAGATGGAAACCAGAAGGGAAGGACACAGAGTCAGGGTACTCAGGTGAGGTGGAAGGATGGCCACGCCGGAAGTAGTTCATCAGCAAGATGGAAACCCCGCAGGGGGCACCGGGGACAAGCAGCCCCGGCTGCAGGGCCTGGCAGTTGGGGTCCTGATGGGGACTCGATGGGACTGGCGACTCCTGGGTGTCGGCCTCGCTTCAGCCTTCTCTGGCCTCCCAGCAGCCCTGTCAAGAACCACCGTCTGCTGACTTCTTGCCTCTTTCCTCTTGGCCTCCCTGGGGGTGGCTCTGTGCGTTGGCCACTGCTAGTCACCAGCTCCTGGCCTAGCACATTCGGAGGCTAAATAAACGCGTGCGGGCGGGCGGGTGTAGGGATATGGTGGGTCTCAGAGTCCAAAGGGCCTTAGGAAGTGGGGAGTCCAACCTCCTCTCGGCCTCATTACTTCTGCCTCACCTTCCAGGTGAAGTGGGAGACCAGAGAGGTGAGAAGACCCCCAGGGTCACACCACAGACCAGCCCTGGGGACTGAAGCTGTAGCAGGATCAAGGGAGAGAAGAGGGTGCAGCTGGGAGGAAGCCCCCAAATCCTGCTCTGTGACGTGTCAGCACCTGGCAGGTGGGGGTGGGGGCGCCCCTCCTCTCATCCCACCCTCCCACTCCACGGCTGCAGGAGCAAGCGGGGCCCAGGGGCCAGGGTGGCTGCCCCGGAACTTTTGGCAGCCTGTTAACTTAATCCCCACCGCGCTGGGGGTGGGGCTGTCACCTCATTTCCTAAGCAACTCCAGGCTGCTGGGGAAACAGCTGGGCCGGTCCAGATGTATTCCCCCCCCACCTCTCCAGCAAGTAGAAGGAAAAGGACAATTAAGGAAATCCAGAGGGGAGACGGCAGTGAATGTTTGCTTTCATGGGAGGTGAAGGCAGATCTGGGACCAGCCTGGGGCGGGAGCAGAGGGAGGGGCTGATGCAGGTCTGTGCTCCCAGGTGGGCCTCTGAGCCAGAGAGGAGGCCGACCAGAGAGGGAGGCAGCGGTGTTGGGGTACGGGGACTGTGGACGTGTTGGGGTGTTGGGGACCGGGGGGGCTGGGGGATGTTGGGAGGTGTTGGGGTACCAGGGGTCTGAGCGCTGAGGGGCTGGGGTGCTGGGGGTGCTGAAGTGTTGGGGTGCCGGGGGACTGGGGGTCTCAGGGATGCTGGGAGTTGGGGATTGGGGGGTGCTGGTGTGTTGGTGTGCTGGGAAACTGGGGGTGCTGGGGTGCTGAGGTATTGGGGTACTGGAGGGACTGGGAGTGCTGAGGGTGCCGAGGGGTGCTGGGGATGCCAGGGGACCTAGGGTGCTGGGCGGTGCTGAGATTTGGGGGTGCTGGGGACTGAAGGTGCTAGGGAGGTGCTGAGGTGTTGGGGTGCCAGGAGTGCTGAGGGACTGGGGGTGCCGGGGGTGCCAGGGGACTGGGGTGCTGGAACGGGTGTTGGGGTGCTGGGATGACTGGGGATGCTGGGGGACTGAGGGGTGCTAGGGGTGTTGAGGTGTTGGGGTTCCTGGGGAACTGGGTGGGGGCTGGGAATGCTGGGGTGCTGGGGGGGTGCTGAAAGTACCAGGGGGTGCTAGAGGGCTGGAGGTGCTGGAAGAGCTAGGGGGCTGGGGGTATTGGGGTGCTGGGGCACCAAGCAGCTGGGAGTGCCATGGGGACTAGGGGTGCTGGGGATCCTGGGGCTGGCGTGGGTGCCAGGGAGGCTGGGGGAACTGGCATACCAAGGGGCTAGGGATGCTAGGGCTGCCAGCCTGAGCCGGCCAGGGGCATGCTTAGCTCACCACCCCCTCCCCACTTGAAGCAGAGGACCAACCTCAATGTCCCATCCCTAGCAGGACAATCTCCCCCACCTGGCCCACTGGGGAGAGGTCTTCTCATTCACAGACTCATTCATTCACTCACTCACTCCTTTCCTCTCTTCCTCCTCCCCAGCCATCCACCCACTTACCCCTTTGCTTCTCCAATCATACCGCCCACATCCCCTGGGTTCTTACATACCCTAGCCGTGGGAGAGGGGCCGGGCAAGTGGTGTCCAGTCGGCTCTGGTCCCCACCAGGGCTCCCCACCCTCTGGGAGTCTAGTCCGAGGCGAAGCAGCGGGGGAGTGGGGGAGACCCACAGCCAAGCAGTCTAGGGTAATGGGGGTGGGCGCCAACCCTGGAGCAGCCAGAAGCACAGGGACTATGGGAGGGAGCACGGAGGAGCCAGGAGGCATCCCTGCCCAGGCCAAGGGCTCACATCCTGGAGAGGGGGCTCTGGGTCCTGCAGTGCAGCACGTCTGAGTGTCTGGAAGCCTCCCCAGACACTGGGGGTCCGCCCCAGCGTCTCTGGCCTGTCCTGACTCTGGTCCCGGTGCATTCCCGCCACCCTCCACGGAGCCCAGGACCTTCTCACCAACCAGTCAGACCCCAGCATTCACCAAGATCAGGCGCACCCGTTTCCCATTCAGCCCAAATTTCTCCACCAAGCCCCTTGGTGGTTCAGGCTCATCGCTGAAATGCCACGTCCAGCGGTTCATTTGTTCATTCGACAGCTGTTGGTGGAGCACTCCCTCTGTGCTGGGCACTGCTCTTGTCCAGAGAGACGATAAAGAAATGAAAATACATGGATTGCCGGCGAGTGACAACACCATGGACAACAAGGCCAGGGAGAGTCAGGGGTGGCAGCGACCACAGTCGTGAGGCTCATCTCCATTCCTTTCTTTTTGAGTTGGAGTCTCACTCTGTCTCCCAGACGGGAGTGCAGTGGCCGCTCCCGGCCACTGCAGCCTCGACCTGCTGGGATCAGCGATCCTTCCGCCTCAGCCTTCCAAGTAGCTGGAACTACAGGCGCGCACTACCACACCCGGCTAATTTTTGATTTACTGTAGAGATGAGGTCTCGCCAGGTTGCCCAGGCGGGTCTCGAACCCGCGGGCTCAGGCGATCCACTCACCTCGGCCTCCCAAGGCGTGGGATTACAGGCTGAGCCACCGAGCCTGGCCACAATCATCTCCTTTCCTATAGCGTTGTGTCTGGCTCAGACCAGCCCACCGTCCCCGGCCTGCGGGCCGGTCTATGGTCATCTCAGCTTTGTGAATGCCAACAAGGAGGCTGGATGCTTGCCAGCAGACAAGCAGGTGCCGTGGAGCCAGGGCTCCCCACCCTCTGGGAGTCTAGTCCAAGGTGGAGACCAAGAGGGCAGCAAGGGACCCACAGCCACCTGGTATCACCCTGTCTGGGGACCCAGCCATGGGCTCCTGCTTTGGCTCAGACCCTGGGAGGGCTTTGGTCACCACAGGTCTTGCTAAGTCTATGGTTCCTGTCTGGGGAGGGCCCAGGACTGCCCATGTCCCGAGCCCTCATGAGGGTCCCACCTGCCTGTGGTCAGCAGCCAGGGAAGTGGTGTGCTCAGGGAGGGACGCTGGAGGGTCTCAGAAGGCCTGGGGTCTAGCCTCGGGGTCCACTCCCTCCCTGAGTCTCGGTCTCCCTAGAGGGTAGTTCCAGGGGGAATCTGGGTTCTGGAAGGGGCAGGGTGAGAGGGTGAGAGGCTGACTTGTCACTCACACCCTTTCAAAGTATCTTAAGTTTTCTGCAGCCACCACTCTGCCTGCGTCCAATCTCGTCTCAAATTACCTAAACTCGGGAAACTGTCTGTATTACCAATTATCAATTAAATTTTAAAAACTCTGAATGTAAGCCCTTCTCTGTTTCCTCCCTTCCAGGGCCTGCAAACGTCTGCTTAGAAAAGTGAGACTCCCGACCCAACCCCCGGCCTGCCTTGCTGGTGATGACATTTCAGGGCTGGCATTGCGGGACACTCCCCACACTCTCAGTGTTTGCACCTGTGAGCAGGGGGTGCACCTGCCTCCCCCACAGGCCCTCCTCTGCAATCATGCCCCCTGGAGCACAGAGGCCCTCCCGGGTTCTTCTCAGAAACCCTTCCCCACCCACAGATGTGCAGACACACACACACACACACGCACACACACACAGTGATGCACAGACACACACAGATGTAGAGACACACAGATAAAGACATGCACAGTTGTACAGACACACAAAGAAAGGCAGACACACACAGATACAGGCACACACACAGACACACACAGAGACATTCACAGACACAAAAACACACATGCAGCCACACACAGACACACACTCACACTCGCCCACTGGCCCTTTACTCATCTCCTAGTCAGTGACTGAGACGTGTTGCTAAATAATAGATCAATGCCAACGCTCAGATCCAGGAAGCCAGGGGCCTTGGGCCCTGCCTGTCTGCAGCCACCCTGCCTCCCAGGCTGCCTTCAGTCTGCCCAGGGGAAGGCGGCACGGGGCCAGACGTGGGGCTGGGAAGAAATGCTGAGCCGGCAGGTCTCACCGGCGCTGGTGATGTTTCTCTCGCCGTGAATGGGAGAGCTGGTGCTGGGTGAGGGGACCTGGGAGGGGGAGAAATAAAGGGGCTCTGGGAGCGTTGCCCCGGCCTGGCCTGGCCTGGGACCGTCCCTGGCCCCGGGTTCCCACTTCTCGGATGGACCCTGCATGCCCTGGTGGGGGGTCTGCAGCTTGGACCGGGCCAGCTTATCCTGTGAGCTGAGGCTCCCACGCCCTTAATTGTGTCTTCTGTGGCTTGACCCACCCAGCACAGCTGGGCTACTTCTCTGCTGAACTTGAACTTGACTCTCTCCAGATGCAGCCTGGTTCCCAGGGAGTCGTCATCAAACCACATGAGTCCTGTCTGGTCAACACAGTCCTTGTCTTGGGGTGCCTCTGGGGGTCCAGTCACAGAATCACTGGGGGAGAGAACAACCCCCGATCCAGCTGGGGGTGGGCAGGGGTAAGACCGAGCCTTAAACTGCTCAGATGGGCTCAGATGGCTCTTAGAAGAGCCAGGCCCAGTGCAGGCACCACAGAGAAGTCTTCAGGTGAGGGTGCAAGAGGGAGGTTGGCCTGAGAAGTGACCATTCCAGGGTATGCCTAGGACAGGTCAGCCCACTCCGGAAGGCCCTTCTAGAACCGTCTGGCCTCGTGGGTCAGACTTTGGGTTTTAGCACCAGTCAAAAGTCACAAAAATAAAGGCAGGACAGCTAGCAGGATCACCTCTGCTGGCCCTGGCGTCCTGACGAAGGGCGTTGTTCTTAAATCGCGCGAGGTGAGAGGCGGGTGGGCGTGGCTTCATGATGAGAGACAGTTCTTCCTTGGGAAAACATTGGCTTTGGGGGTTTTGTTTTACTGGCGATAAAAACCGAGCCCCAGTGGGCAGAACGGTGCTTGCAGCAACGGGGAAACTGAGGGAGGCCCAGAAAGAAGTGAGGCGGGGAGCCTGCCCAATCAGCGAGAGGCAGAGGCCGCAGAGGTCAGATGTGCAGACTGGAGTCCAGGGCTCTGTCCCGACCCTGGGTCCTCGAGATGGGAGCGGCAGGGGCCCCGAGAGAGGGAGGCCTGGTCCCCGCTGGCGGCCCCAGGACCCTGCTTCTCAGGGGAGCCTGCAGGGTGGCTGCGGCTGCAGGCGGTGGGCCTTACTCTGCGGGGAGCCCAGCCAACGTCCCTCGGCTTCCCCAGCCCCTCGGCCCACCCGGAGCCAGGCGCAGGCTGTGGCTTCAAACGCTGCCTCCTGCCCGGCTGCCAGCTCCCTGCGGGAACGCTCTGTGCCCTTGGCTGCCAGCAGCCCGGCGTGGCGCTGCTCTAGTGCCAGGAGGGAGGGGGCCACATGTTCCCCATATGCCACCAGGGTGGGACATTTCTGCCGAACAGCTGAGCCAGCCCCTCCCCCGGCAGAGACGCCCCTGCCGCTCGCGTCTGTCCTCCCCAAAGGCCCCCCTGCTCCCAGCCACAGAGGAGACAGAATGGAGGGGCTTAGCGCTTGCAGGGCGGCGTACTTCCCAGAGTCCATGCGCGTTGGGGTCGGCTCAACAGATACACACACCCGCGAGTCGACAGACGTCTACCGTGCTCACGCCCTATTCCGGGAACTGCAGGGACAGGTCAAGGCGAGGTCCGCCAGGGGCGAGGAGCCTCTGTCTCTCCACCCCTCCCCCATCTCTCCGGCCTGTCGTCCATCGATCTGCCTCCCCATCTCTCCATCCACCCTTCTCTCCACCCATCTCTCCCTCTCCTGCCTCTCCACCCCTTCCACTGTTTCTCCATTCTCTTTTTTTTTTGAGTTGGAGTCTCACTCTGTCGCCCAGGCTGGAGTGCAGTGGCCCATCCTTCCGCCTCAGCCTTCCAAGTAGCCGGAACTACAGGCGCCGCTACCACGCCCGGCTAATTTTTTGGTTTATGGTAGAGATGAAGGCTCGCCAAGTTGCCCAGGCGGGTCTCGAACCCGCGGGCTCAGGCAATCCACTCGCTTCGGCCTCCCAAAGTGCTGGGATGACAGGCTGAGCCACCGAGCCCGGCCCTCCATTCTCTTTGCCACTCGTTTCCTCTCTGCCCTTCTGTCTCTCCATGCATCCGTGATCTGTCTATTCCTCCGTCTCCCTCCCTATTCTGCCTGCCGTTCCTCCCTCGTGCCTCCACCCAATTATTCCACCTCTTTACCCCTTACGCAGCCATCATTCCCTCCCTCCCCCCATCCGTCGCATCATCCATCTGTCCGTCCGTCCGTCCGTCCCATCACCCATCCATCTGCTCATTCCGCCACCGTTCCCTCCCTCCCCCCATCCCATCATCCGTCCGTCCGTCCATCCGCCCATCCATCTATTCCCTGAGTCATCATCTCCTCCCTCCCCCATCCACCCATCACCCATCTGTCCGTCCATCCATCCCTCCCTTCACCCGTCCCTTCACCCCCCGTCCTTCCTCTAGCTAGCCAGTCCTCTCTCCACCTCCCTCCCACCCCTCTGCACCCCTCCACCTGTCCAACCCCCCAACACTACCGATGGAGAATTCTCCATGAACCAGGCACCACCACTCTGTCTCCTCAGGGGACCACAGAACGGCCCCCAGTGGCATCTCGGCACACGTTTCCTGCCTGGACCTGATGGTGCCCCTGCCTTTAGGAGCTCATGCTCTAGCTGGCTGCAGCCTTCTGGGCCTGTGCCCATCCTGGGAAGCAGGTGGCAAAGAGAAGCGCTGGGAAGTCCCAGCTTCGTGAGTGCAATGATCAGGGCCGTCTCACACACTTTCTTTTCCTCCTAACAGTCCTGTGAGAAAGACGTGACTTGTGCCCATTTCATGACAGAGAAACTGAGTCTGGGGCATGGGCCAGGAAGGAATTTGAGCATGCCTCTGCCCCACTCCACTCCACTCTTGGGAGTGTGGGGCGCCCTTTCTGGTTTCCCCGTAAATCTCTCCTCTAGCAAACCCTGTGCTCTGTCACGCACAGCCCACGCTCTGAGGCTCGACGTGCTTGCTTGGTCCGTGTCCCCAGTTTGGAATACCTCTCTGCTCTCCTACCAGCTAAAATCCTGCCCTCCTTCCCACATTCATCTCCTAGGACCACTCCCTCCAGAGGCCTTCCAAGATTGCCTCCTTCCACCTACCTTAGTAAGAGTTCACCATTTCCTTTGTTCCCACAAGACTTTGCTTATGCCCCTGCACACACATGCCGTCCTCTGCCCTGTCTTCAGCCATGTCGAGCGAGGGAGTGTTGCATCAGTCCTCTCCCTCTGGGCTCCTTCCTTGCGGTGGGGCCTGCAGCCTGAGTCACTGTGGTCCCTTTCCGCACATAGCCTCACAGCAGAACATGCACAGTGGGCAAACAACACCTGTACTTGAACCAGAGTTGGAACCGGGGTGATATTGAAAATACCAACCAGCAGAGTATAAACCCTAGCTGGCCAGAGCCACCAGGAGATCGTTCCTGACGGTGATTTCCAGGGACCTTCAACCTGCACCCAGCCCCTCCTGACCTGACAGCCACCTGAGCATGGGAAAGAGGCTCAGAGGCATTTAGCATCTGAGGAGGTCAAGGACAGGGGTAGTGCGGGCAGTGACATTGGCCGGGAACCCAGATGTGATCAGACCAGACCTGCAGGAGGGGAGCAGAGGACGGCCTGCTGCCGGGCCTTGAAGGCCTCATGAGAACTGGCGCTGCTGGGAACCCCCTGCCCTGCACCGTCCTCCCCCAGTGTCCCAGGCAGGAGGCATCATCTCTCCCTGACTTTGGGTCTCAAGTTCCTCGACCGATGTGGCACGCTTTTGTGGCCACCCTCTTCAGGAGGGCAGGAGCCAGGAACCTCCAGCTCGCCCAGCTTTGCGTGCCAAGGGCCTGCTCCCGGTGGGCACCAGACGGAAACAGGAGGGAGGAAAGAAAAAGGAGGAGGGCCAGGGGGTGGAGGGGGAAGCCAAGAGCCCCCCTCCAGGCCCTGCTCCGGGACCCGGAAGACCGCCTGAGACTGCAGTGCCTGGCCTGTGCCCAGGCCGCTCCTGCCCCACAGGGGCTGCACCCGGGGTGCTTGTCCTGCCCTCGGAGTCTGCCCACTTGGATCCAGGCTGGAGCAGAAAGGCAAGGTCAGCGGCCCACCCCCTCTCCACCCCAGCCCTGTGGCCGCCTCTCTCCTCCCTTCCCCCACACCCCGGAGCTGCCCGATGTCTGAGCTGGAAAGGGCCAGAAAACAGTGGCAGAGGCAGGAAGAGCACAGCTCTCAGGCCCAGGATCCCTATGTTGCTTTCACCTGGCACTGTGCTTCCAGACGGGGCAAGGGGACAGAGGGGACCAACATTCTGCCAAGCCACCACATGACAAGCCCCGTAGGTCTCATTCCTCCTTCACACTAGCCTGTGGGCAGGCATCACTGTCCCCCTCTGCGGATGAGAAGACTGAGGCTCGGCGAGATGGCGCAGCATGGGAGCTGCGTGGTCGGGACCTGAACTTGGACGTGTACTCCCTCAGAGCCTGTCCGCCACCCTGGGCGGCAGCATGCATGCTGCCTGGACCTGGACTGTCCGAGCAGTTTGCTGTGGGTTCTGGGTGGTCCGAGGGGGATGACTCGTTGCCCAGGAGGGGCTGAGAGAATTGTTGGACTGTCTTTGAAATTCCGTAGATAGCCCTGTCCCACACCACGTGATGGTCTCCCTGACAGCCACTCTGGTCTTGGCTGCTGCAGGGGACTCTCCGAGGACAAGGATTTGTGTGGCGGTTTAGCCGCTCACAGGCTTCATAACATGGGAAAAAGTGCAGGGCCCTTGGTCTCCAGCAGTCAGCCACAGGGTGCCCACCCACGGGGATGCCCAGTCCTCATGACACACCTGTGCCCACCCACGGGGACGCCCAGTCCTCGTGACATGCTTGTGGAGAATGAGCAAAAAGACACCGGCTCTGTAAGGAGCAATGAGCCAGGAAGCAGGCACTAGACTCAGGAGAGATGGCCAGGAAAGAGTCGCTTTTGCCGTCACGCCAGGGAATTCATGCCGGTGTTTCCCAGAGCTGTGGTTGGAGTTTGGGGCTGGGAGGTCCTCCCTTAGGGCTCCCCACGATCCCCAGGCCTGTCTCCAGCAGGACCCAGGAGATGGACGGCTCGGCCTTCCCCGCATCCTCCAGCCTGACGGCCCCTGCGTCCTGTGTTGAGAAGGTGTCCTTGGTACCTCCCGGGTTAGCTGTGACTTCTGACAGATTTACGAATTGGCGTGTTTTGCTTGGCTGTGTCCCCAGCCCATCCTCTGCAGAACTCCACGGCACAGTTCTGCCTGTGCACCGTGGAGCCCCCGCCCACAAACCCACCCAGGAGAAGACGCACAACTCTTTCCTTCCACGATCTGCCTGTTTGGGGGCAGAAAACCTCCTCTGGCCAGAGAGTTCCATTAACAGACCCTTCGACAGCCAGAACCCCAGGTAGGATGGGGTGTCAGAGCCCGGAAGCTGAGAAGGGGGAGAGGGGGACTGGGGAGGGCAGCTCTGCTCTGCCCCAGCTGTTCAAACATCACGGCCCCCTTCCCTCTTCCTCGCAAAATCCCTGGTCAGCACTGGGGCTTGGATCGCAGCCACCCCATCTCCCTGGGTCCCCACAGTAAACACCTTGCAGAGACTTCCTCCCGCCGACAGGAGGCTTCCCTCTAAACCTCGAGGACAGAAGGCCACCAGCTCGGAGGACAGAGCCACCAGGGCTGTGTGGAGCAGGGCACAGAATGGACAACCCTGCTGAGCTCAGAGGCAAGCAGAGGGGGGAGCGCATGGGGAGGTCAGAGACCACGCCGTGGCTGTACACAGGACCCCTCGCCAGAGCCCCTTCACCGTGTGGCACCCGTGTGAGGCCCCAAGTCCCACCATTCATGAGTTTCCCTTTCAGGGCACGTGATTCCTGCCCATCCACACTCTCCTGCAGCCAACAGCAATCCCTCTCCTGCCCTAAACACACCTCAGGCTTCCACTGCCGGCCATTGTCCACACGGTCCCCTCCACCCAGAGCAGACTGTACCTCTCCTCTGAGGTCCTGCATTCTGCCACCTCAAGGTCCCCAATACAGCGCTTCTGGGTGGAAAGCCTCTCTCACAGCGTCTGGCCCTGGGTACCTGTCTCTGTGGCACTGCCGTGTTTTGTCTTACGTTCTAGACATGTGGGTGAGGGTCACGCCTGCCTTCCTGGAGCTCCTGAGGGGGACTGATCCTGCCAGGTGGTCTCCAGAAGGCGCCTACCCCAGTGCCCAGGGAGGAGGAAGAGGAATGGACACTTACTCACTTAGTAACTTGCCAGCACCTGACTCACTGTCACTGACTCCTCATGTAAACTGTGTGTAGGCACTGCCCACGCTCCCTGCCCCTACTCCTTGGGTGGGGCAACTGTGATAAACACTATAGTTTATGTTATTTACATGTTCTCATTGTTTGCCCTGAAGCCTCAAAATATCATGGATTTTTCTATGTTGATTTTGTATCTAGCAACCTTGCTAAATTCTCCTTTTAATCCTAATAGTACATCCACAAATTCCTTTGGGCTGTCTATGTAAACAAGCATATCATCTGTAACTAGATTCTTTCTTTCCAATCTTTATACCCTTGAATTAAAAAAATTTTTTTTTTACTTGGCCAGGTACAGTGGCTCAAGCCTGTCATCCCAGCACTTTGGGAGGCCAAGGTGAGAGAATGGCCTGAGTCCACGGGTTTGAAAACAGCCCAGACAATTGGCGAGACCTCGTCTCTACAATAAGTCAAAAATTAGTGGGCATGGTAGCACACACCTGTAATTTTAGCTACTTGGTGGGCTGAGGTGAGGTGGAAGGATCACCTGAGCCCAGCAGTTCGATGCTGGAGTGGCCATAATCATGCCACTGCTCTCCAGCCTGGGCGACAGAGTGAGACTCCAACTAAAAAAAAAATTTTTTTTAAATTTATCTTATTTTCTTTCTTACTGTGCTGACTGGGACCTCCAATACGATACCATCTAGAAGAGGCATGAGCAGTCACTTTTGTTTTCTGCCTGATTGCATTTATTTATGTTTATTTTATTTTAGAGTTGTGGGGTCACATGAGGATTTACTACCCAAGTAAATTGCAGGCAGGTGAGGTTGGACTTCTAGCTCTGCCTGATTTTAAAGAATTGTTTTCAATCCTTCCTCAGGCTTTCTCATGCTTGCTCTAGGTGCCTGTACTTGCCATGTATTAGGTTCCAGAAAAATTTCTTCTTTTCCAAGTTTTCTGAGAGTTTTATCACGAGAGAATGTTGAAATTTGTTGCACTCTTTTTCTACATCTGTTGAGATGATTATACAGCGTCTGTCCACGGACATGTCTAATGTGAATTACATTAATCAGTTTCTCAAAGTTGAACCAACTTTGCATTCCTGGGATAAACAGAACACAGCATAATAAGTTATGGTTTTCATCCATTACAAGATTCAGTTTGCTAATGCTTTGCCCAGAGTTTTGTATCTATGCTCAGGGGCGAGGAAGTTTCTTGTTCCATTGTGCTGGGACTGGCTTGAGCATCAAGGTTATACTAGACCCATAAAAATGAGCTGAAGATGTCCTCTTTTCTTCTGACCTCTGGAATATTTTGTGTAGGATTGGAACCATCTGAAACGTGAACGTTTGCTAGAACTTGCCTATAAAGCTGTCTGAGCCTGGAGTTTTCACTGCAGAAAACTTGAAACTTCATATTCAGTTCTGGGACTACTGAGATCAGAGGTCCTCCGCTGTACCTCTTTAGAGGTCACCATTTTACATCCTATTTCTTTTGGTGTCAATTTTCAAGTTTTATTTTTCTAAGAATCCATTCATGTCACATACTTTAAAAGATGTATTTGGATTAAGGTTCATAATATCCTGATTATTTCCACAATTTAGTTGAGGCATAATTGACATACATTAACTTTATATATACAAAGCATGCAATCTGATGAGTTCTAACATGTGTGCATGATGGGGTTCAGGAAACACCATGCCCAATATGGCAGATTGGTATTTGAAAAAACAGCAGAAGCAGGAAGCTCTCTCTGACGTTCTCTCACCCTTCTTCTCCTCTGAAGCAGGCCATACAAGAATTATCTGACCATCCTCTTAAGTAGATCATAAGACCCTCGGTCCAGAGAAGCCCACCATGTACCCAGAGGAAAGCAATTGTCCTTATCTGCATGGACACAGAGACACCAAGCATCTGAACAAACAGACCTTGCTAGTTTCCCCAGTTTACCACTGCTACATCATATCCTTTTTCTCCAGTCCTATTGCTACATGGCTATCCATAAAAACACACAATTTCCCGTTTCTTGAGTCTTCATTTCTGAAGGTTCCCAAGTCACACAAAACTCATATTAAAGTTAATCTGTCTTTTATTATAAGTGCCTCAGCCATGAACTCTGTAGTGGGTGAGAAATCTTTTCTCCCCTACACATACCCTTGTGAAACCATCAACACATTCGAAGTAGGGAACATAGGCATCACCCCAGAGTCGCCTCACACTCCTTGGCACTTCTTCCCCACCCCTCTCCTACCTCCCCTCTGGGAAACACCAATCTGCTTTACATTTCTATATATTTGTTTGCTTTTTAAAGAATTTTATAAAATGGAATCATACAGTATGCACTCTGTTTTGTCTGGTTTGTTTCCGTCAGCATGATTATGTCAAGGGTCATCCAAGTAACTGTGTCCATCGATAGTTCATCCCTTTTTACTGCTGAGTAATATTTCACTATACAGATATACCCCGATTTATTTATTCTTCACCTTTTGATAGGCATTTGGGTTGTTTCCAGATCTGGCTGCTCTAAATAAAGCCGCCATGAACACTGGGATACACATCTTTAAATAAGCACAGGCTTTTGTTTCTACAATCAGCATAAATAATCCATTTATAAATCTATCTATACATAATCTGAATAATCAACATAGGGGTTGAATGGCTGGGTCACATGGTAGGTGTATGTTTATCTTTTCAAGGAACTGACAGTTTCCCAAAGTGTTCGCACCGTTTTACATTTCCGCAAGCAGTGGATGAGGTTCTAATTGTTCCACATCCTTGCCAACAATTGGTAAGGTCAGTTTTTCAAATTTTAGATACTCCAATAGATGTGTAGTGGTATCTTACTGTGGCTTTAGTGTGCATTTGCTTTTTGAATAATGATGCTGAGCATCTTTTACATGTTTATTTGACATCTGTACTGGTGTCTTCATTGGTGAAGTATTTGTACAAATGTTTTGTCCATTTATACTTTTATTTGTTGAATCTTTTTTTTTTTGAGTTGAAGTCTCACTCTGTTGCCCAGGCTGGAGTGCATTGGCACATCCATGGCCACTCCAGCGTCAACCCACCGGGCTTTGGCAATCCTTCCACCTCAGCCTTCCAAGTAGCTGGAGTTATAGGCACGCGCTACCACACTTGGCTATTTTTTTTTTTTTTTTTTGTAGAGATTAGGTCACACCAAGTTGCCTGGGCTGGTCTCGAACCTGTGGGCTCAGGCAATCCACTCGCCTTAGCCTGCCAAAGTGCTGGGATTACAAGCTGAGCCACCAAGCCTGGCCTATTTGTTAAATTTTAAGAGTTCTTTATGTATCCTGGATACAAGTCTTTTATCAAGCATGCAGTTCATAGTTCCTCTCTGTTTGTGACTTATTTTTTACTTTCTTACCAATGTCTTTTGAGAAGCAGAAGTTTTTAAAATAATTTTGATGATGTCCAGTTTTTCCAATTTTTTAATGACTCGAGGTCACAAATATCTTATACTTTCTTTCAGAAGTTTTATAACATTAGGTTTTACATTTTTGTCTGTGACCCATTTTGAGTTAATTTTTATATATGAGTTAGGGATCAGTTAAAAAAAAAGGCATCCAATTACTCCGCACCATGTGTGGACAAGACTCTCCTTTCTCCACCAAATTGCTTTTGTACCTTTGCATAAAATGAGCTAACCGGGCTGAGCATGGTGGCTCACAGCTGTAATCCCAGCATTTTGGGAGGCCGAGATGGGAGGATTGCTTGAGCCCAGAAGCAGGAGACCATCCTAGGCAGCATAGTAAGACTTTGTCTCGACAAAAAAAAAAAAAAAAAAAAAAATTAGCCAGGCATGGTGGTGCTATTCAGGAGGCTGAGGCAGAAGGATCCCCTGAGCCCAGGAAGTTGAGGATGTGGTGAGCCATGATTATGCCACTGACTCCCACTTGGGTGACAGAGCGAGACTCTGACTCATAAAAATAAATAAATAAAATCAAATCAGCTATCCAGGTATGTGTGGGTCTAGCTACAGACTCATTTTTTGCATTAATCTATTTTAATGCTAGTATCACCCTGTTTTGATTACTGTAGCTTCGTATGAAAACTTGAAGTGAGAGAGCCTAAATCTTCCACCTTTGTTCTCTTTCAAAGACTGTTTTCTCTGTTTCAGGTCTTTTACATGTCCAAGTTAATCTTAGAATCAGCTTGGCAATTTCTGCAAAAATATCTTGCCAGCATTGTGATTGGGATAGAGTTGAATCCATAGATCAGCCTAGGGGGAATCGATATCTTAACAGCATTCAGTCTTCCGATCCATTAACATGGTATATCTCTCCATTTATTTAGGTCTTCTGTAAATCCTTTCAGCAACATTTTCTGGTTTTCAGATATAGGTTTTCACATCTTTGCTCAGATTTATCTCTAAGGATTTCAGATTTTTGATATGATTCTAAATGATATTTTGTTTCATTTTTCTATTGTGATTTGTACATGGAAATACAGTTGATTTGTGTATATTGATCTTATATCCTATCACCTTGCTTAACTCACTTATTAGTTATAACAGTATTCTTGCAGATTCCACAGGATTTACTGCATAGATCATCATCTCATCTGCAAAATAATAACAGTTTTACTTCTTTTTTTACATTATTATTATTATTATCATCATCTGAGTTTGAGTTGGGGGTCTCATTTTGTCACCTAGGCTGGAATGCAGTGGCACAATCATGGCTCACCACAGCCTCTGCCTCCTGGCTCGACCTCAGGTGATCCTGGACTACAGACTTGCACCACCTAAGTTGCCCAGCTAAGTTTTTAAATTTTTTGTAGAGATGAGGTGTTGCTATGTTGCCCAGGCTGGTCTCAAACTCTTTGGCTGAAGCAATCCTTTTGTTAGACTCCCAAAGTGCTGGGATTACAGGTGTGAGCCATGGCACCCAGCCTACTTCTTTATTTATAATCCATATGACTTTTATTTCTTTGACTTATCTCTAAAGCACTGACTGATCCTCCAGTACAATGTTGAATGGAAGTGGTGGCAGCAGGCATCCCTCACTTGGTCCTCATCTCAGGGGAAAAGCATTCAGTCATCATTAAATGTGGTGTTAGTTGTAGGTTCTTTATAGATACCTTTATCAGGTTGAGAAAGCCCCCTTCTCTTCCCTTCCCTTCCCTTCTCTTCCTTCCTCTTCTCGATTACTGAGAATGATACTGAATTTGACAAATACTTTTACTGTGTGCATTCAGAGACCAGATGGCTATTATTTTTTTAGCCTGTTAGTATAATGAATTACATTGATTGATTTTTGCATGTTAAGCCAACCTTATGTTTCCCTAATGAAACTCTACTTGGTCACAATGCATTATCACTTAATATTTTAAACTTTAGTTAATAATTTTTGTTTTTGTGTTCATGAGGGATATTTGTCTGTATCAAAGATATCTTCTTTTCTTATAATATTTCTATCTGGCCTTTGTAATAAATTGATACTGTCCTAATAGTATGAGTTAAGAACATTTCACTTTTCAATTTTTTGAAATAGTTTGTGTAGAATTGTATTATTTTTTTCCTTAAAAGTTTGGTAAAATCCCCAGTGACGCTATGCGGGCCTGGTATTTTTCTTTGTGCAAGGTTTTTAACTGCATATTCAATTTCTTTGCTAGGAATAGAGTTATTTAAGTTATTTTCATCATGATTAAGCTCTGTTAATTTGTGTCTTCAAAGAAAATTTTCCATTTTATCTGTGTTGTCAAACTATTCCCATGAAGTTCATAATACTAGTATATTTTCCTTTCAGTATCTGTAGAACCTGTAGTGACGCCGCTTATTTTATTCCTGATATTGGTAGCTTGTGTCTTCTCTCTACCTTGACCAGTCTGGCTAGAGGTTTACCAATTGTATTAATCTTTTCAGTGAATCAGCTCTTGGCTTCATTGCTTTTTCTCTATCGTTTTTCTGTTGTCTATTTTATTGCCTTTCACTCTGATCTTCATTATTTCCCTTCTTCTGCTTCACTTTGGTTTAATATCCTTTTCCTTTTCTAGTTTCTTAAGATGAAAGCTGAAGTAACTTATTTCAGATGCTTTTTTCCTAATGTATGTGCTTAATAATATAAATATTCCTTTAAATACTGCTACCTGTATCCTCCAATTTTTAAGATCTCATTTCCATTTTTATTTGATTAAAAATAATTTCTAAATTTCTTTTGACTTCTTCATTCACCAATGGATAATCTAGAACATTTTATCTGTTAGTTTCCAAATGATTAGAGATTTTCCAGGTGAATTTCTGTCAATGATTTCTAACTTAACTTCATTGTGGTCAATCAAACTTTATTTAAAATGTGTTAAGGCTTGTTTCATGACCCAGAATATATTCTATCTTGTTAAATATTCTATGTGCACTTGAAAAAAGAACATGTATTTTGGTGTTGTGAGTGGAGCGTTTTAAAAATTTCAATTGATCAAGTAAGTCAACAGACTTGTTCAAGTCATGGTCCTTGCAAGAGAGGTGTTGAAATCTCCAGCTATAATGATGTATTTGTCTATATCCCCTTGAAGTTTTGTCAGTTTTGGCTCTGTGGATTTTGCAAATCTTTTATTAGATGCATAAATATTTAAGATTGTTATTTTTTTCTTGATGAATTGACCTCTGTATCAATCACTTTAAAATGCACTCATTATATTTGGGTATACTCTTTGCTCTGGAATCTACTTTGTTTAATATTAATATGTTTATTCCAGCCTTCTTTTGATTAGTATTAGCCAGTATAATGTCTTCCATACTTTTACTTTTAACCATTTGTGTATTTATATTTATAGGCAGCATATAATTGGATCTTGCTTGTCTACTCAATCTGACAATCCCTTCCTTTTAATTGAGGTGCTTATGTCATTTATGTTAATGTGGCTATTGATATGGTTAAATTTAAATCTAGCATATTGCCATTTACTTTCTATATGTCTCATGTTATTTGAAAACCCCAATTTTCTTCTTTTTCTGCCTTCTTTTGAATTGAGTACTTCTTAGCTCATTTGTTGTCTTGTCATCTGTAACCCTTCATTATGTTATTTTAGTGTTTGCTTTAGAGTTTACAGCTACACATCTTTAACTTATTGGCCTATTTGCAGTGATATAACACCATTTCATGTGTATAAGAATATAATTCTATTTTACCATTTCCTGCCTTTGTGCCATATTTGTCATACATTTTACTTCTACGTGTAATATAAATCCCACAATATATTGCCATTACTTTTGATGTATGTATGTATGTATGTATGTATGTATGTATGTATGTATGTATGTGATTTGGAGATCTCACTCTGTTGCCCAGTCTGGAGTATAGTGCCCAATCACAGCTCACCAGAGCTTTGACCTCCTGGGCTCAGATGATCCTTCTGCCTCAGGCTCCCAAGTAGTTTCAGCTACTTGGGAGCCTGAGGCAGAGGTTAACTTTTTCATTTTTTTGTAGAGATGAGGTCTTGCTATGTTACCTAGGCTGTTCTCGAACCTCTGGGCTCAAACAATTCTCCCACTTCAACCACCCAAAGTGCTGGGATTACAGGCATGAACCACTATGCCTATCCCTATTTTGGCTTTAAATGATAGATGAACTTTTAAAGATACTGAAATAATAATAAAATAAAATTTTACATAGTCATATAGACAACATCTTCATGCCTTTTATTCCTTTGTGTAGATCCAAGTTTTCATCTGATATTATTTTTTCTTCTTTTGAAGAATATCATTGAACATTTCTTATAGTATAAGTTTGCTAGCTATGAAATGCATCAGTTTTATTCATATATCTGGGAGATGATTTCACCTCTTTGCTGGGTAAAGAATTCTGGGTTGGCAGACTTTAAAGATGTGGCTTCTCTGGCTTGCATTATTTCCAAGAAGTCTGCTATAAGTCAGGCTCGGTGACTCAGCCTGTAATCCCAGCACTTTGGGAGGCCTAGACAAGTAGATTGTCTGAGCCCGTGGGTTCGAGACCAGCCTGGACAATTTGGTGAGACCTTGTCTCTACAATAAATCAAAAATATTAACCAGGCGTGGTAGCATGTGCCTATAGTGACGACTACTTGGAAGGCTGGGGCAGAAGGATCATTGGAGCCCAGCAGGTTGACACTGGGATGGCCGTAAGCATGCCACTGTGCTCCAGCCTGGGCGACAGAGTAAGACTCAATTCAAAAAAAAAAGAAGAAGAAGAAGACGTCTGTTATAATCTTTATCTTTCTTCTCTTCATAATGTGTCTTTTCTCTTTTGCTTATGTTAAGATTTGTCTGTATCACTGGTTTTAAACAACTTGATTATAATAGTGTTTGGTATTATTTTCTTCATATTTTCTGTGCATATTTGGTCATTATTTCTTCAAATATTTCTATCCTCCCTGTCTTCCTTCAAGGACTCATGTTGCACATCAATTAGGCTGCTTCAAGTTGTTCCCACATCTCACTGACACTGTATTCAGTTTTTAAATTTTCTGGTCTCTCTTCTATTCTCGTTTCTTCTTTATAATATCCATTGCAATGACTTAAAGTTCACTAATCTTTCTTCTACAGTGTTTAATCTGCCATTAATCCCAGCATACTTTTCATCTCAGATATTGTCGCTTTTATTTATCACCCTGGTAATTTTTAATTGAACGGCAGACATTATGAAGTTTATCTTGTTGAATGCTGAATATTTGGGTATTTCTATAACTATTCTGGAGCATTGTTTTAGAATGCAGCTAAGATACTTGGAGGCAGATAGATTCTTTTAGGCCTTGCTTTTAAGCTTTATTAAATGGGACCACAGGAACATTTAGTCTAGAGCTAATTTTTTACCAATACCGAGATGACCCTTTTGAGTATTCTACCCATGTTCATAAATAATGACATTAAAAAAAAAAACTCCTGGCATGTACTAGAAGAAACTATTCCTGGGCCTGTGTAGGCTCTAATCTTGTCAAGTGGTTCTCTCCCCAGAGCTGGGCCTCTTCCTCACATGTGTGAACTAATCAGCATTCATTTGAATATCCCAGGAGAATCTCTTACCTCCAGAATTCTCTCTGTGCAGCTCTCTCCTTTCTGCTGACTCTTCCCTGTGAACTCAACCTTTTGGTCACATGCAACTCACAGTTCCATCACTTTAACAAAGGAAGCTGGCCGGCTCCACCAGGACTCTCTTTCCCTGTGCCAGGGCCTGGAAACACACAGTACAGTAAGTTAAAAGCAATAGCAAATGTTCCAAAATTGATGGTTGCACAAATCTGTGAATACACTGAAAACCATTGAATGGTACACTTTAAATTGGTGAATTGGGCTGGGCGTGGTGGCTCACTCCTATAATCCCAGCACTTTGGGAGACCGAGGTGAGAGGATTGCTTGAACCCATGGGTTCAAGACCAGTCTGGGCAACTTGGTGAGACTTCACTGCAACAAATCAAGAAAAATTAGTTGGGCATGATGGCACATGCTTGTAATACCAGCTACTTGGAAGGTTGAGGCAGAAGGATCACTTGAATCCAGCAGGTTGAGACTGCAGTGGCTGTGAGCCTGCCACTGCACTCCAGCCTGGGGGACAGAGTGAGACTCCAACTAAAAAAAAATGGTGAATTGTATGGTATGTGAATATCTCAATTAAGCTGCTGTTTAAAGAAAAACATATATGTGAGCATGTAGGTCCATGATTTTAAAAAGCTGGCTTAGAGATGGAATTTAATTTAATCTGAAAAAATGTCTTTTATTTATTTTTATTTTTTTATTTTTTCCAGTTGGAGTCTCACTCTGTTGCCCAGACTGGAGTGCAGTGTCCGCTCCCGGCCACCGCAGCCTCGACCTGCTGGGCTCCAGTGATCCTTCCGCCTCCGCCTTCCGAGTAGCCGGAATTACAGGCATGCGCTACCACGCTCGGCTAATTTTTGATTTATTGTAGAGATGAGGTCTCGCCAAGTTGCCCAGGGGGTCTTGAACCCACAGGCTCAGGCAATCCACTCACCTCAGCCTCCCAAAGGCATGGGATTACAGGCTGAGCCACAGAGCCCAGCTAAAAAGTGTCTTTTAATCAGATGCTTTCGTCCATTTATATTGATTGTGATTATTGATATGTTTGGATGTATTTCCATCATCTTCTTTTGGGCTATTTGTAGAGCTTTTTGTGTGTCTTGTCTTTTTGACCTCACTTTGAAATAAAGGGATTTCATCCTCAATGGAAAAACATATTAAAGAGAGAAAACTAACAAAATGAACAATAAGGAATGTCACCTACCAATGCCCAGATACCTAGCACTCAAACGTCTGTCTGTTTTAAGGTGAGCTGTGCCTTCTCTGCTCGCTAGTCCAGCCTCTCTGTGATCTGTTCACATGGCCGGTCATGACACAATCTAGTTTTCTTGTGCATTTAGTTCCATTTCCCTCCCTACTAGCTAAGTAGTTTTACGAGGGGAGATCCAAAAAAACTTGGAATTTGTAAAAAATTGTGTATTTATTCTCACATGTTTAAACTTCAGTCACCTTCAAAGTACTCTCCGTTTGATGCAATACACCTATCAAGATGCCTTTTCCACGGCTCAAAACAGTTTTTGAACTTGTTCATTTTGATGCCTTTTAGTGCTTCTGCCATTTTTTGTTTCACCTCTACCACATTGGCAAAATGTGTCCCTTTGAGGACTTTTTTCATCCCGGGAAACAAACAAACAAAAAGTAGTGTGGGACAAGATTGAATGAATAAGGAGGGTGGAGCACAGGGGATAGGCAATTTGGGGCAAAAAACTGCTGAACACTCCGTGTGGTGTGGGCAGGTGCACTCGTAAATCACCCATCATGAAATGGGCAAACACATTGAAAGGAGCCAAACATTTTATGTAAATAGAATCGTAAAATAGGTGTTCTTTTGTGGCTTCTTTTACTTAGCATAATGTTTTCGAGATGCATCATGTTGCAGCGTGTATTAGTACTTTATTCTTTCTTATTGCCGAGTAATATTTCACTGAATGAACAGGCCACATTTGACATATGCATTCACCAGCAAGAGGACATTGGATTGTTTCCATGGTTTGGTATTTTGAGTAATGGTGCTATGAGCATTCAGGTCTAAAGTTTTATGTGGAAGCCTCTCACAACCTCTCACAACACTAGCTGGTACAATGATGCTGATGGGTTCCTAGAACACTTACCAAAGTCTTCCAAAAGATAATTTTGGGGTTTTTTGGATGCCCCCTCATATTTGTTGTACACAGTCATGTGTCTCTCTCTCTCTCTCTTTTTTTTTTTTTTTTGAGTGGAAGTCTCACTCCATCACCCAGGCTAGCGTACAGTGGCACACTCACGGCCACCCCAGCGTCGACCTGCTGGGTTCTGGCGATCCTTCCTCCTCAGCCTTCCAAGTAGCCGAAACTACAGGCATGTGCTACCACACCTGGCTAATTCTTGATATGTTGTAGAGATAAGGTCTTGCCAAGTTGCCCGGGCTGGTCTTGAACCCACAGGCTCAGGCAATCCACTTGCCTCGGCCTCCCAAAGTGCTGGGATTATAGGCCGAGCCCCTGAGGCCGGCAAGTCATGTCTCTTAAAAGTGAGGATACACTCTGAGACATTTGTCATTAGGTGATTTTGTCATTGTGTGACCATCATAGAGTGTACTATATAAACTCAAATGGTCTAGCCTATGACACACCTAGACTATACGGTATTGTTCATAGCGCCTAAGCCACAAACTTGTATAGCATGGTACTGTATTGAATACCTAGACAACGTAATGCAGTGTAAGTACTTATTTGCGTATCCAAATATGTCTAAACATAGAAAAGATCATGTGTTTTATTATGATGTTATGATGGCTGATGGCTACAATGACAGGAACTTCTCAGCTCTATTATAATCTTATAGGACCATTATATACGGGGTCTGTTATTGACCAAAACATATCCTGTGATACATGGTTGTGTGGTATGTCCTTTTTGTTGTTATCCTTAAATTTTTAGCATTCTTACTTAAAAAGATAAAGCCAATATAATTTTGCTCTCCTCTCAAACAATCCATTCACTGTTTAACTCCATTCACTGTTCTTCCATGCACTCACTCTTATTGTCCAGTATTTTTGTTTTGTCTTGTTCTATTAGCTTCCCCCAAGTAGACATTGTCACCATTGTATACACTGTCACTCGGTGTTGAATTTAACCACGGATGCACCATTGTTTTTGCTTACCATTCTTTCTTGCAGCTCAGAATTTCCAGCTCTATAACAGTTTCCTTTGTGCCTAGAGTATATTTTTAAGAGCTTTATTGAGATATAATTTGCATACCATGAAATGCTTCACATCCATTTAAATTGTACAATCCGGTGGTTTTTAGTATAGTCACAGAGTTGTGCAGCCATCACCTAAATCAATTTTGAAACATTTCCTCACCCCCACAAGAAACCCCATAACCATAGGTAATCACTCCACATTTCTTCCCAAATTGCCCAGCCCTAGACAACCACTGATTTACTTTCTGTCTTGCAGATATTCCTATTTTGGACATTTTACATAAATAGAATCCTACAATATGTAGTCTTTTGTGGCTCCTTTTACTTAGCATAATGTTTTCAAGACGCATCACGTTGCCTCATGTACTAGTATTTTATTCTTTCTTTTTTTTTTTTTTTTTTTTTGAGTTAGAGTCTCACTCTGTCACCCAGACTGGAGTGCAGTGGCCGCTCCCGGCCACCGCAGCCTCGACCTGCTGGGCTTCAGCAATCCTTCCATCTCAGCCTTCCAAGTAGTTGGAACTACAGGCGCGCGCTACCATGCCCAGCTAATTTTTGATTTCTTGTAGAAATGAGGTCTCGCCAAGTTGCCCAGGTGGGTCTCGAACCCATGGGCTCAGGCAATCCACTCACTTCAGCCTCCCAAAGCACGGAGTACAGGCTGAGCCACTGAGCCCGGCACTTTATTCTTTCTTATTGCCGAGTAATATTTCACTGAATGAATAGGCCACATTTGAGATCTGCATTCACCGGCCAGAGGACACTGGGTTGTTTCCATGGTTTGGCTATTTTGAATAATGGTGCTATGAGTATTCAGGTCTATGTGGATGTATGCTTTCAATTTTGTTGGGTGTATATCTAGGAGTGGCATTGCTGAGTCATATGACAATTCCACATTTAATATTTTGAGGAATTATTAAACTGCTTTTCAAAGCGACTACACTATCTTAGCTTCCCACCAGCAGTGTGTGAGGGTTCCACTTTCTCCACATCCTTGCCAATACTTGATATTTTCCCAACCTAGTGGGGATGCAGTGGTTTCTCATCGTCGTTTTGATCTGAATTATCCTGATGGCCAGTGATGGTAAGCCTATTTTCATGTGTTTATTGACCATTTGTATATTCAAACCTTTGTCTATTCTTCAAATAGATTTTTTATATTTTTAGCATTGAGTCGTAAGAGTTCCTTATATATTCCAGAAACCGGTCCTTTATCAGATACATAATTTCCAAATATATTCTCCCATTCTATAGCTGTCTTTTCACTTTCTTAACAGTGTCTTTTGAAACAAAAATGTTTTTATTGTGGTAAAATACAATTTATCTGCTTTTTGTCTTGTTGCTTGTGTTTTTGGTGTCATATTTTAGAAGATTCTGCCACACCCAGTCACTAAGATTCACGCCTGTGCTCCCATGTCTTATTATAAGAGTTTTAGTCTCTAAGCTCTTCCGTCTAGGTTTCTAATCCATTGTTAATTTTAGTGTATGGTGTAAGGAGAGGATCCAATCCCACTCTTTTGCATATGGATGTCCAGTTGTTCTCGCACCATTTGTTGAAAAGAATATTCTTTCTCCATTGAGTTGTTCTGGCACCCTTTCTGTGAATGTATGGTTTTATTTCTGGATCCTCGTTTCTGTTCCATTCATCTGCATGTCAGTCTTTTTGCCAGTATCACCCGGGCCTGATTGTTTCGGCTTTGTAGTAAGTTTTAAAATCAGGAAGTGTCAGTCCGCCAACTTTGTTCCTTTTCAAGTCTGTTTTAGCTATTCTTGGTGCCTGAAATTTCCATATGAATTTTAGGATCAACTTGTCCATTTCTGTAAAACAGCCAGCTGAGAGTTTGATAGGGATTGCATCAAACTTGAAAACAATTGAGAGTATATTGTGGTCTTAATAACATTAAACCTTCCAGTCCATTAACAGGAGAAATCACTCCATTTACTTAGACTCCCTTCATTGATTTCAACAACATTTTGTAATTTTTAGAGTATGAGTTTTGCACTTCTTTTGTTAAATGTATTCTTAAGTATTTTATTCTTTTGAATGCTATCGTAAATGGAATTGTTTTCTTAGACCCATTTTTTGAATAATTTACCACTAGTATATAGAAATACAATAATCCTTGTGTATTGGTCTGGTATCCTGCAGCCTTGCTAAATTTAATATTAGTTCTAGTAGGCTTTTTTAGTTGATTCCTTGGGATTTTTCATATACAAAAAAAGTTCTGCACATAAAGATTGTTTTATTTCTTCCTTTCCAATCTGAATGACTTTTTTTCCTTGCCTAATTGCCCTGGCTCTAACCTCCAGTACAATGTTAAATAGAATTGGTAAAAGTAGACATTCTAATCTGCTCTTGATCTTAGGGGAATAAAGCATATTTACACTTTTTTTTTTTTTTGAGACAGAGTCTTGTTCTGTTACCCAGGCTGCAGTCTTTAACTCCTGGGCTCAAGTGATCCTCTCACCTCAGCCTCCTTAGTTGTTGGAACTACAGGTATGTGCCATCACACCCGGCTAATTTAAAAAAAAAAATTTGTAGAAGATGGAGGCTGCACTATATTGTCAAGGCTGGTCTTGAACTCCTGGCCTTAAGCAATCCTCCCACCTTGGCCTCTCAAAGCACTGGGATTACAGGCGTGAGCCATCATGCCCAGCCAAGCACATTTTTTGTAATGTCCTTTAGTGAGGTCCACTGCACTAAGCCCTCTTAGTTTGGTTACCTCTTTGTTTCTGAAATGTGGATTCACCTGATAGAGAATTCTGAGTTCACAACTATTTGGCAATATAACTTCAAATCTACTAAGAAAAAACCTTTCCACTGTCTTCTGGATTGAGTTGTTGCTGCTGAAAAGTCAGCTACCTGCCTAAAGGCTGTTTCATGTAGATTTGTTTGTTTGCTTGTTGTCACTCTGGCTTCTTTTATAGTCTCTCTTTTTTAAAGTGCAATTTCTTTTTAATTGACATATAATAATCGTACATCATTATGCGGTACAATGGGATGTTCTGATACACATATACATTGCATAATAATCAAATTAGAGTAATTAGTAAATCCGTACCTAAAACAGTTATCATTGCGTCTTGGTTAGGATACTCAAAATGCTCTCTTCCAGCTGTTTTGAAGTATGCAATACATTGCTGTCATCTAGTCACCCTACTGTGCAACAGAACACCAGAACTTCTCTCTCCTATCTAACTGAGACTTTGTACCCATCGGTCACCCTCTCTTCATCCATCCTCCCCCCATCCCATCCTGTTACAACCCATGTTCTACTCTCTACTTCTATGAGACCAACTTTTTTTAGAGTTCATTTATGAGTGACTTCTCTCTTCATTCTGTTGCTTCATTTTGATGTGTATAGGTGTGGCTTTCTTTTTACGTTTAGTGTTGAGGAACAGTTGGGTTTTCTGGGTCTAAGGTTGGATGTCTTTCAACAATTCTTGAAAACTGTCACCTACTATCTCTTCTAATATTGCCTCTTCCCCATGCCTTCTCTCTGATCTTTCTAGGATTCTGGTTAAACATGTCAGATCTTACTCTATCCTTTGCATCTTTTAATTCTGTTTTATATATTCTTTTTTTTTTTGAGTTGGAGTCTCACTCTGTCGCCCAGACTGGAGTGCAGTGGCCGCTGCCGGCCACCGCAGCCTCGACCTGCTGGGCTCCGGCGACCCTTCCGCCTCAGCCTTCCGAGGAGCCGGAATTACAGGCGCGCGCTACCATGCCCGGCTGGTTTTTTGATTTATTGTAGAGATGAGGTCTCGCTGCCCAGGCAGGTCTCGAACCCGCGGGCTCAGGCAATCCACTCACCTCAGCCTCCCAAAGGTGTGGGATTACAGGCTGAGCCACCGAGTCTGTTTTATATTTTCTAACTCTTTTTCTTCTTTGTTTATTTGTTTATTTATTTACTTGAGTCAGGGTCTCATTCTGATGCCCAGGCTGGAGTTAATGGCAGGATCATGGCTCACCCCAGCCTCGACCTCCTGGGCTCTGGTGATCCTCCCACCTCAGCCTCCCACATACCTGGAACTATGGGCACTTGCCATCATGCCAGGCTATTTTTGTTGTTGTTGTTATGCAGTCAAGGTCTTACTATGTTGCCCAGGCTGGTCTCAAACTCCTGGGCTCAAGCAATTCTCCCACTTTGGCCTCCTAAAGTGCTGGGATTATAGACATGAGCCATGGAGACCAGCCTCTCTTTTTCTCTTTAGACTGTATTCAGGATAACATTCTGCAGTTCTATCTTATATGAGGAGGGATCAAAAAGATAGAATTATCTTTTGGAGGGCGGGCCTCTTACAGTACAGACATCCCCCCAGGTGAGCATTCAAAGAACCCATTGGCATCTGTGTACCAGGGTAGTGTTGTGAGTTTGGTTTCAGCAATTTTCTTTTTTTTTGAGTTGGAGTCTCACTCCGTAGCCCAGACTGGAGTGCAGTGGCACGCTCCCAGCCACCACAGCCTTGACCTGCTGGGCTCCAGCGATTCTTCTGCCTCAGCCTTCCAAATAGTCGGAACTACAGGCGTGCACTACAACGCCCAGCTAATTTTTGATTTATTGTAGAGACGAGGTCTCGCTAAGTTGTCCGGGCTGGTCTCGAACCTACGGGCTCAGGCAATCCACTCACCTGGGCCTCCCAAAGCACTGGGATTATAGGCTGAGCCACCGAGCCCAACTGGTTTCAGCAAATTTTTTTGGAAGTTCTTTCAACATGTTTGCTCATTTCGTGATGGGTAATTTACAAGTGCACCTGCCCATACCACACCGTTCAGCAGTTTTTGACCAAAAAGAGCATGACCTCTGTTCCCCACCCTCCCTATTCACCCAAGCTCTTCCCGAGTGACTTCTTTTCCCCCTGGATGAAGAAAGTCCTTACAGAGAGACATTTTGCCAACGTGGAAGAGATGAGACCAAAAAAAAAAAAAAAAAACCCAGCAAAAACACTAAAAGTTATCAAAATGGACAAATTCAAAAACTGGAGCAGTGGAAAAACATCTGGATAGGTAGATTGCATCAAATAGAGAGTACTTTGAAGGTGATGAAGTTTAAACATGCAAGAGTAAATACACAATTTTTTATGAATAAACTACAGGCTTTGGGGTCCCCCTCACATAGTACTAATTCCATCTTCACCTCTTATGTGATCTTTTATTTGACCCATACCTGGAGTTTTTCATTTCTGGAAGTTTTGTTTGATTAATTCCCAGATCCATTTAGTTTGTACAGGCTCACGTTGCTTGCTCATGTTGTCAAGTCTTTCTTACTTTTTGCAACATTCTATATTTTACATCCAATTCCAGTGTCACAAGTCTTCCCTGGTCTGCTTCTGCTGTCTGTTGTTTCTACTGACTTTTATTCATGGTATTTTGTCTGTGTGTGTGTTTCACAATATTTTTGCTGGGTTCTCTTATTTCTTCAAACATTCTCTGTGAGTGTCTTTAAAGTTACATTCCCCTAGAAAGTGTCTGTATTTGATCCTGCACCTCACATGAGCATTGCCAACCTGGGACCACATTGAACTGAAGTCTCTGCTTGAAGTTATGGACCCAGCAATTTTAAGGCAGAAGTCCATGCCACGGCTGGCATAGGTGCATGCATTCTTACTGTGGGAGTTCTTCTCCTTCCACGCATTTCCTTGCTTCTCTTTTATGTCGTGGCATTATTTATATGAAGGACAGAGGCCTGGGAGAGCCCAGCTTCACAGGGAGGTTGCCTCCACCCACCACTCTCAGCAAGCCACACTTCATCATGTTATCATGCTCACAACTATCCTATTGTTTTTGGTGGTGGTGGCATGTGGGGGGGTGTCTTATGAGATGTCTTTCAAGACTAACATTCTAGGGGACAGACTCAGGAAGCACTGGCTCAAGGGTACCCGCTGGGGCAGCCCACATGATTCTCTACCAGTCAGGTCAGACAGGGATCGTGGGCAGAATGACACAGCTCTGTGGAGTTCCAATCGCCCGATCACAGAACGGCGAGGAAGGCTCCCCCCACCCCCATGCTAAGCCAGCCCTCAGAGTCTTGAATGTAGGGGCTCCAGACCCCTAGTGCCAGGGATGAGCAGCCTGGTTGCATTGTCAGGCTGTTTGTAAACAAAGCCTCCATCCGGGTGTTTGGACGGCACTGGTCCTTTGAGGGGAAGGGAGACGAGCCAGGGCTGGAGGCTGGGTCTGGACCTTCGGTCACACGGAGGAGGGGAGCCGGGAACATCCACGGAGGGCAGGGCTGGGCCCACTCCCACGCTGTGCCCCACACTGGGAATGGCTGTCATGGTCCCAGGAAGCCAGGGTTGAGCTCCCAGCTTGAAAGCATTGGTGAAAAGTCCTTCAGCTCACCATGATAGCAAAGGACCAGCCAGCTAGCATCGAAATGGGCCTTGGGGAATCAGGAAGGAGCAGCCCACAAGCAGCCAAGATGGATGGAGGTTCCCTTGTGAGCGGGCCTTGGCTCGATGCATATTATCCCATCTAAGTCTCACACCCACCGCTGAGGCAGGTCCCATCATCACCCCCCTTTTAGAGAGTAAGCCCAAGAGATAAGCCACATATTCAGGGCCACCCCGCCAGCGGGTGCAGGAGCCTCTGTGTGCCTCCGACTGTGTCTGGCTCCGTCTTGGGAGCAGGATCGCCCGAGCTGAGTGCCTCAAGTTGGGGGACATGCCAGACCAGTCCCACCCACTGAGAAGCCTGGGCTGAGGAGGACCTTCATGTCCGTCCTAGGGGACAGTCCCTCCCCCACCCAGGATGTGTCATCTTCACAGGGGCAGCCAAGGGTGAAGGATAAGCAGGCTGGGGGTGGGGTGGGAGCTGCGAGGGTGACGTCACCCAAGCTTACTAATGCTTTGGCAAAGCCTGCAGCTCCCACCTTGGGAGGGGGAGGACAGAGGAGGGGAGGGCTGGAGCCAGCAGCTAGGAGGCTGCCAACCGGCGATCAGGGATGAGCACCCCACCAGGAGCACCCCAGGCCAGGCCTGCTGGGCAGCAGGGCCTCTGGGAGGGGAGAGAGGCTCTTGGAGGCCTGGGAGGGAACTCCGGAAGGTGGCGACCGTGTCTGATGGAGTGCGGGGTGGTCCTTGGACTCTGTCTGGCCAGCAAGGCTGGCGGCCAGCCCTGCCCCGATCGATGTCTGGCTGTCTGACCGCCTGACCGTGTACTCCCTCCACTGGCTGACGGACTGTCCGGCTGATTTATGTTACTGACACTTGGAGACGCTGGGAGAGAGGAGCCAGGTCTCTGTCCACATTCAGAGAACTTAGGCTGCCAGCTGGGAACTTGATGCTGCCTCTTCTGAACACCCCATCAGCTGGGAGGAAGGGGAGCTTGACATCCACGAGTCTCATCACAAACCAGCCTTTGGCCAGGTAGTGAGGGAGAGTGACTGACTGGGACTGCCTGCAGGACTCACTTTCCAGCAGGGAAGGCAGATTCACACCCGTGATGACAAAGCCAGCGCATCGGACAGGCTGCACTCGGTGAGAGTGAAGAACACGTCATTCTTGTGCCCCAGTCTCTACGATTCATTCATTCATTCATTCCTGGGGGAACATTCTCTCTCCACGCCTGGAGGTGCGCGGGCAGTCTCACAAGCTTCCTGACCCCTGTCAGGCGGCAGAACTCCCTAGGTCACCTGAAGCTGCCAACAGAGAATCAGGTTTGCGTTACAAGGTCAGGTCCCAGGTGGCAGCCACGACCTCGGACTTGGCTTAGTGCTGACGATCCCCTCTGTCCCTCTGTCCTCAGCAGGCGGCCGGTGGAGAAGGCCTTGAGCCCTCTCCCTGCACGTGTCCTCACTCCGTGCCCACCCCCCACATGTCACCACGGGCTGAGCATAGCCCAACCTCCGAAATGCTCCAAAACTCAAAACAGCTTGAGTGCTGACATGATGTGACACTCCAGGTGGAAAATTCCACAGGTCTCCCTGGCCTCCTGATGGGTCAATGGACATGGCCTTTGTTTCATACACAAAGCTAATTTAAATATTGCATCGATTACCTTTGGGCTGTGTGAATAAGGCATGCCTCGGACAAATGAACTTTGCGTTTGGGCCTTGGTGCCATTCCAGGGTATTATTTCATCGCATATATACAAACACCCCCAGTCTGAAACTCATTGGGTCCAAGCAATTTGGAAGCAGGATTCTCAGCCTATACTTGGGGTTCGTTCGAGGGGCTGCCGGGCCTCGCCAGGAGGGGAGACAAGAAGAAGGAAAGTTTCTGCTTTACCAGTCCTGTTCTGAGCCAGCTTCTGCCCATGGGCCGGCGGGGGCGGGCAGACTCGTGGGTTCTTCAGGCCACGCCCCTCCCTTCCCCTCTTCCGACACCATGGCCAGGTGTCTCCCAAGGTGGCCGCCTCCCTCCCCATCCGCCTGTCCACGCCTACCCTACAGAGACTCTGTGATTTCCCCCAGTTACTGGTTCACGTAACCCAGCAAGGAGAGGGAAAGGGGGAGGAGAAGCGGGGAAGGGTGGGGGTGGGTGGGGTGCGGTGTTTTACGAAACTCCTCGGCAGACCAGGCCTATGTGTGGACCACAGGAAACACGTGCCCCATGCTCTGACAAGCTCTGGGGGTCCCGCCCACCCCACCTCAGACCGGCTCCTTCTGCTGCCCCTACAGGCAACAGTCCTTTCCTGCCCGCTTCAGACTTTCCTGGTGGGAGCCGACTCTGTCCAGGCTGCTGTGCTCCTGGTCCGCTGGGGACACACGCTGCTGTCTTTTCTTGGGCCACCTGGGAGCCTCTGGCCAAGCCCAAGAGACGGGCGGGCATTTCCAAGACCGCTGCTTCGTAGGGGCCAGAAATCTGAGTATCCTGAGCAGAGGACATCATGCTGCCCACACCCCATGATGCTCAGGGGCGTCCCTTCCCCGGGAACCCCCCGATTCACAGGACCCTGGGCTCAGCTCATGCTGGGGCTGCATCCACCTTCCTCACCGCCCGGGTGTGCTCGTTGGGAGGACGGCAGCTCCCTGATCCCACCCCACGTCATCCCCTGGCCTCCTGGCACCCAAAGCCGGCCCTGTGCCTCCTCCAGGAAGCCCTCCAGGTCGCTCTCCCAAGCCTCCCCTCTCACACAGGAGGAAGCCCTGGCCCAACCCTCCTCTGCTGGCCTCTTCTCCAGGTCTCCTCTAAGTCAGCATTCCTCAAATGGCCTGTGCGCCCACAGCAACAGAGGGCTTGTTAAAAGCCCAGGTTCCCAGAGCCCCCCACACCCAAGGAACCAGAATCTCCGGGATGGAGCCGAGGAATCTGGATTTCTGGCAAGAGGCTCAAGTGATGATTAGGTCAGGCAAGCATGGGACACTGCCCTAAAAGAACTCACCGGGCCAGGCTCGGTGGCTCAGCCTGCAATCCCAGCACTTTGGGAGGCTGAGGTGTGTGGACTGCCTGAGTCCGCGGGTTCGAGACCCACCTGGGCAACTTGGCAAGCCCTCGTCTCTACAATAAATCAAAAATTAGCTGGGTCTGGTAGCGCATGCCTGTAGTTCTGGCTACTTGAAAGGCTGAGGCAGAAGGATCCCTGGAGCCCAGCAGGTTGACACTGGAGTGGCCATGAGCGTGCCACTGCACCCCAGCCTGGATGACAGAATGAGACTCCAACTCAAAAAAAAAAAAAAAAAAAAAAAGAACTCATTGTCACCTTATTCCTTTCTGGCACTGAGAATGAGGCCTATCATATTCATTCATTCATCCATCCAGCCATTCATTCATTCATCAAATATGTATTAAATGCTCATCATGCTTCAAGCACCGTGCTCCAAGCTGGGGCAGGCAAGGAACAAGCCAGAAGCCCTCCCTGACCTCAAGGAAGCGAGTGCTCAGTGAAGGAGACACAAGCCTCCTGGAGATGGCAAGGGACTGTGGGAGAGCCGTGCAGGGGACACGCCCTCTGGCCGTGAGTGTGGCCTCTGTTTCTCAGGGTGTCTCTTTCTTTTTTTTTTAAATCAATGTTTTTTATTATGATATTGTGGGGTACAGTTAAGGGTTAGGTATACAAATATGCTTCATTCAGGCCCCCTTGTTGATAACAGGTGTCTCCCCGTCCCCAGACAGATGTTTATTACCATTAGTCCCACCCCCCTTCCCCCCCATAGTTTCCCACCACTGTCAGTCATTTTCTTATGGTAGTGCGTTGGTACAGGAACAGGCATATAGATCAATGGAATAGAATTGAGATTCCAGAAGCAAAACCTCAATTTCTCAACCAACTCATCTTCGACAAAGCCTCCACCACCCACGACTGGGGAGAGGAGAGCCTATTCAGTAAATGATGCTGGGAAAACTGGCTGACCACATGCAGAAGATCGAAACAGGACCCCCATCTATCCCCATACACAAAAATTAACTCCAAATGGATCAGAGACCTAAATGTAAAACCTCAAACCATAAGAACCTTAGAAAATGAAGGACGTACCCTCTTTCTTTTTTTTTTAATGGCTCAAAAAGTTGCATTCCTACTTCGCTTTCTAACCCTGCCTGAGCCTTCACCAGGGTCACAATGCCGTTCTGCTCCTCCTTCCTCGGGGCGCCCTGAGCACACAAGGCATGGCCATGGCCCAGCTGACATGGTTCTTGGTTTTAGTCACCCCCTGAGAGCCTGGTCTCGTTGGTTCAGGCCCCCGCAGCCCTATGACCGAGGGCTACACCGCAGGAAAGCCCTGACGGCAGGTCCCATGGCCCATGGCGGCCATTCTGCGCGCACACACTCCAGGCACCATCTCAGAAGACGAAAGAAGCCCGACAGCATTCCTAAGCCTGTCCCCTGCTAGCTCCCCTCCCCTGGCGACAACCCCGTGTGGTCGGGAGCGTGACGATGCCCGTTTTTGAGAGGGGAGACAAAGAATCTGGATTTGAACCCCGGCCCGTGCCTTGGCAGGCAGGAGGCCGTCCCGTGGAGAGGCAGCCTCGGTCATGACGGGCGAGACTGGAGCTTCCCAAAAGCAGAGAAGGAGAGAGGCAGAAGCCGGGCGGGAGAAGCGGGGAGGTTATTCCAGAGCGGAGGGCAGGTCTCATTCCTGACAGGCATATGACAACGGAGGCGTTCAGGGCCCGGGGGACTCGGGGACCTGCAACTCAGTCCAGCCACCACCCTGACCCACAGCCAAGAACCGGGTTATACAGTCGCCAAGGTCACCGACCCCGTGGCGGAGCCCAAACCATCCACCACACCCCGGCCACCAAAGCCCCTCACTCATCATGACCTGGGCAAGCTCTGTGGCCTCCCCAAGCCTCCTCGACTTTCTCCTCTGTAAAATGGGATGGCACTAAGAATTCTGAGGTCTCAGGGCTGTTGTGGGAATAGCTAAGACCACGTGTGCTTCCAGAACATTCGTTATTAGTGTCTGTGGCACGCAGCTCGGGGAATTTTCTGCCCAGTTTTAGGATGAGGAGACAGAGGGCCAGAGAGGCAGGTTTCTCGGCCATAAGGGCCCCGGGCAGGGGTCTTTCCAGCTCCCAAGTCGCCCCAGGAGAAGGCAGCCCAGTGTGGCTGTGGGATGTGGGTCCCCTTGCTGCCTGGAAGACCCCCAGGCCTCCCACCTGTCACCTCCGCATCGCTCCTGCACCCTGCCAGAGACCGCTCGTGGTTGGGCTCTGATTGGCCTGGGCACCCGTGTGGGGCCTGCTTCCAGCTTGCAGGAGGCATGTGGATGAGGGTGGGCCCTCGGGAGGCCAGTGGCTCAGCCCTGCTCCAGGGATTCCATCGTGCTGCGACACCCCTACCCCCAGTCTCCCACTTGTAAACAGGGAGCCAACTCAGTGCCTGGAGGCGGGTGTGGGGGATGGCAGTGGTCCAGCCGCCACGCAGAGGGGTGGGCAGGGATGACGGACGGCTGTGGTGGTGGGCTGTGGACCCCGGAAGCAGGCTGGAGCTCGGGGCTGTCTCTCCCTCTCCGGGGCATGCCACTGCCTCCTGTCCTCCTTGGCCTGCTGCTGTGCCCAGCACTGCCCAGGACTGAGTCTCGAGACCGGGAACCGCTCCGCTCTGGGTCGGGAGACACTTCCCAGCAGTCGCCTGCCTGTTCCTCCTCTTCTCTGCCCTACGCCGAGCCCGGAGAAGTTCCAGAATCCCTTTTTTAAGAAAGCCACAGCTGTGCTCATGGCTCAGAAGAGACGCTGCCTGGATTCAGTCAAATCTAGAACCGAACCCTCTCCTGGCCACGGCACCCCCCCGGAACCTCAGTTTTCTCACCTGTAAAGTGGGAATGATCCTTGCTAGCCCAGTCTTCTGCACGGGCTGCATGGGCTGAGTGAGGACGCATGGTTGGGGCCCAGAAAACACGTTGGCAAAGGAAGAGTGCTCCGGAAATGAGCACACGGCAGGCCCTCAGGAAATATTCCCTGATTAAATAGGATCTTCAAAAAAAAGAATGGCCCCGACATCTGTGTCTTTTGTCTCTCTTTCCTAAAGCCCCAGGGAGTTAGAGGCAGCTGCGGGGTGAGACAGGGCATACTTTCTGGGCCACGGAAGGCTGACGCATTCTCAGTGATGTCAGCGCCCGTGTGAGGAATGCATTACGCTCCCTCCGTGATGCCGGCTCTCTCTGCCATTACGGCTCCTCTGGAAAGGAGACTCGGAAGCCGGTCGCTGAAGGCAGGCGGCAGGGTTGCTGCTGCCTCTGGCCCTTGCCGTCCCACAGCCCTCGACCAGACCCACGCCTTCTCTGGGCCTCTGTCTTCTTTTCTGTAATTGGGACTCCAAATACCAACTCTCAGAGCTACTGCGAGGGTTAGATGAGTCACAGGACTGGCTCGATATGTGTCCAGGGCTCGGCACCGGGCCTGGCGTTCAGCAGGCTCTCGGGAAAGGTAACAGTCATTATCGTCACCCGAGGTCACCCTCCTCCCAGTTAGCTACTGCTGTGTGATAAACTGCCCCCAAGTTCAGGGCCTGAAGCAACCACCCCTCTTTGGCTCGCGATCCAGTGTGGTTGCAGTTCGGGCTGAGTTCAGTTGGGCGGTTCGTGTGCTCTTCCCTGCGTCTGTGCTGATGGTTCTGCTTCTGAGGGCGGGTGTCTACTGTCTGGGTACCGGCCCGCTTGTCCCCTCTCCTCCGGCAGACTAACCTGAGCGTCTTCACAGGGCAGGGGCAGGGTTTCGAGAAAGAAGGTGTGCAAAACCTCTTGGGACTCAGGCTTGGAACTGGTACACTGTCCCCGCCACACATTCTGTTGGCCACAGCACATGCACACCCAGCCGGGATTCAGGGAGAGGCCGATGCACCGTCACGTGGCAGAGAACACAGACACAGGAAGGGGAATGTGTGACGGTGTTCGCCAACAACTGACCGCAGAGCAGCTGATTCAGGGATGCCTGGGAGGGACCCCACTCACCCCGCGACACCAGCAGGAAAGCCCGTGGCTCCCCGGTGGCCTCCCTGCCCCCTGCTCCGACCCCTGTCAGACCTGGGCTGCCACTTTCCAATCCCTTTCCTGTAGGAGATGGAAACCAGACTCCAAGCAGGGCTGGTCACATGTACCCCACAAGTGGAGTCGTGAGGGCCTGCTGACTCGCAGCCCCACAGACCAGCCCGTGCTGTCCTCGGAGGAAGGAAACACGAAGCCCACCTGCACGACCCTTGGCCCCAGCTAGCCATGAAACCAACTCATTAAACCATGCTGACGAGGCGTTTTCGACAGTTTCCCTTGGCCCCTGGAAAAGGCCTTCCTGCCCCGCTGAATAGACGGGAGGCCCGGCCAGTGCCTCTTGGGGGCAGGGGGTGTGGGCTTTCACGTGTCCACATTCCGATTGCCCCTGGCGTCCTCCTGGGCCCTAGCCAACCAGTCAGTGGGACGGGAGGCCATCACCTCCCCCACCGGGGAGCAGCAGCCTCCAGTGTCCCAGGCAGTGAGGACGCTGGGTGACAACCGCCCGTCTGGAGACCTCGTCTTCCCCGGCACGTCCAGGCAGGTGCAGACAGGTCCTGGTTGGCCTTGCTGCCCTCTGTCCCAGCATGGGTGTGTTTGTGGCTCATGTATTTTTACCTGTGCTCCCCCGGCTAGACTAAGCTCTGCAACGCTAGGGGCCTTGCTCGCCTGGGGTGGGGGGTGATTCCACCCCCAATGCCTGGCAGAGACTAAGTGCTCAGTAAATAGTCACCGCCTGGATCCATGCACAAGTCAGCTTGAGTGGGGTCGTGCCTGCCCAGAAGGGGTCCCTCCCCCCGCCCCTGCTGTGAGCCAGCAGTCTCCATGCCCAGGGGTCTCAAGGCGCAGGGGACAGGACACTGAACACACGGGACCAGTCCCAGTGTCTCCACTACTGGGTGGCCGTGGACACGAAGCTGCCATGTGCGGCCGTACAGGTTGTTTACTGCCAACCCCGGGAGGCATTTAGACTATGGGGTGAATGACTCCTGGATTCAGACCGTGGGGCAGGCCTGCAGCAGCTTGGCTTTTCCAAGATTTGGTTTCCACACCACAAGGGCCACCAGCGCCCCTCCCTCCCAGACAGCCTCGCAGGAAGCTGCCGGGTCTCCCCAGGGCCAGCCTCCCACCAGCCCCTCTGTGCTTCCCGCCATTCCTGCCACCCCACCCCCCAGTGTCCCGCAGGAAGCCCACTCCCGCCCTGGGGGCACAGCTGGAGGCATCTGCGGTAACCTGGGGAGGGGGCTTGGCTGCGGGCCTGATGTCCTCTGGCCCAGAAGGCAGGTGCAGGGGAAGTGACACCAGGCGACCGCAGGGGCTGGGGTGGGTGTCCCGGCCAGATCGCCCGACAGCCCTCCCGCCTGGCCGCGCCTCCCACTGGGCAGGCGCCGAGCACAGCCCCAGCCTCGCGCCCATGGGCATCCTTGACCTGGAGGTGTCAAGGCCCAAAGTTCTCCAACGTGTCCCATCCCCAGGGGATGGAGGACCCCTGAAGCCAGGCCTGTCCTGGGGTGGCCTGCGTGGGAAAGTGGCTCGCTATGTTCATTTCCCACAGGAACACTGGGGGCTGGAACGATCGTGCCACTTTCCAGATGAGACCAAGGGAGGTGAAGGCGCCCTCCGCCCCCGCCAGCCCCGTGAGACTCTGCTGTGACCTGGCTTGAGCCCAGCCGGGAAGGAGTGACTGGGGGGCGGGCTGAGGGACCAGCGCTCCTGCCCCTTTCTGTGAGTCCCACTCTGTACACCCCGCTACCTCCGCCCACAGGATGGGACCTGGACTGGGCCCGGGGCCCCGCAGTGACACTCGGCCCAGACGGCGCGGTTGGCAGTGGGAAGTCAAGTGCTGGGACGTGCCTGGGCACGGGTGGGAGGGGCGCTGGTGTGCAGGCGTGTGCTGTGTGTGCGACTCCAAGTCCTGGTGTGTCGGGGCGTCCAAGTTCCCTACGGTCCTCAGAATACAGGTGCCATGTGGGCAGGGGGGGGTTTGTTCTGCGTCAGGGTCTCACTTTGGAGCCCAGGCTGAAGTGCAGTGGCACGATCACGGCTCAATGAAGCCTCGACCTCCTGGGCTCAGGCAATCCTTCCACTTCAGCCTCCCAAGCAGCTGGGGCTGCAGGTGCACGCCATCATGCCCAGCTAGTTAAAAAAAATTTTTTTCCATAAAGATGAGGCCTCGCTGTGTTGCCCAGGCTGGTCTCGAACTCCTGGACTCAGGTAACCCTCCCACCTTGGCTTCCCAAAGTGCTGGGATTACAGGCGTGAGCGGCCAGGCCCGCCCGAATGCTGTGTTCTTAAGTGTATAGAAATGTGCTTCTCACATAGTCGGTACCATTAATATTCATGAGATGAATGAACAAATGAATGAATGAATGAATGAATCAAGAAATCTTGGTCCACAGGTTCTGACGGCCCCAGAGGACAGCCAGACATTCACCCTGAGCCCGCGTGGCCGCTTGGGCCCCTGTCAGTCTGCAGGGGAAGGAGGCGGTGGCCATGCTGGCCCGGGAGACATCCCAGTGGCCGGAGGCTCCAGCATCCGTAGTGCCCCCCTGCCCCCTGCGACTCAGGGCCCGGGGACCTGCTCACCCGAAGGGAGCTCGGCCAGGGCGCTCTGCGGGCAGGCCCAGAAAGGCCGGGCGGGGCCTTGCCCCCACCCGCCACCATGGCTCGGTTGAGGGGGAGGAGCTGGGGCTGGGCCGGGCCTCCGGGCTTCGCGGCCCCTGTGCGCGCGTGTGTGCGTGTGGGCGCGTGCGTGGGCACACATCCCCGCAGGACTCGCCCCTCCAGCCGTGCCGGCATCAACACCATGCAGGCCTTCTGCGCTGGGTGACAAAATCCCCGCCCCTCAGAGCCTCCGCCCCCCACACCGCCCCCAGCGATTCTGTCCTGGCTCAGGCCTGGCCTCCACCCCCATGGGTCAGTGTCCTCGCCCGTCGGTCCCCGCCGCGGCCCCACTTCCTGGACGCGGCCCAGGCATCGTCTCTAGACTCCCGCCAGCCAGCCCAGGGCCGGGCGCACGTGGGCTCCCTTCAGCCTTCTGGCTTCCGTCACGAAGGCCGTCAAGGCTCACGTGCTTGGGGTCTTGGATCTTGATTCCAGCCAGCCACATTTTCCGCTTAGCTAATCACGAGGATGCTTTGGCAAATAAGAGCTCTAGGACTGACAAAGCTCCCCCCACTTTTTTCCCCCTCTGGTCACCAGGGAGTTCAGAGGCAAAATTACATATGGTTCCGTGTAACAACAAGCACTCGAGGGTGGTCTCTGCTTTCATCCTGCATTCAAGTTGGGGACTGGCAGCACTGAGCTGAGCGGGAGTCTGAGGCTGCAGTGAGCAGTGTCAGCTGTGGGCCTGGCCAGGGTGCCTCTGAGAACTGTGATCAATTAGTGATGTCTGCTGTGAGCATGGCACAGAGAGCACGCCATGCTTGCGGTTGTGAGGCAGGTAACCTTGTGGCAACTCAGCCAGGTTTTCACTCAAGCCTACATGCATTTATGTTCTCCCTGCTCCGTTTTATGCATGATCCTACATGCCTTCTTTGCGAAACACGGCGAATCACACAGAAAAGGAGCCGGTCGGGCTTCGCTTGGCACCGCAGGCCACCCAGCAGTTGCAGACAGAGTCCCTGCTGTGCAGAGAACAGCCCCGGCCCTGAGGCCCCTTAGGTCCTGGGTGCCGTCCAGGGGCCGCCGGCCCTGAGTGGACACCCTGGACACCAGATGCGGTGTCTCTTGCAAGAATCACTGAGGTCCAGGTCAACACTCAGGCCTTCCCTGAGGTCAGCCTCCCCCCTGCCGAGACGGAGGCTTCTGGCCTGGCATCCCCACCGCATCTCTCTTTGTGGGTCCAGGCTGTCTACCCCTGACCTTTGGCCTGAGAATCCAAAGCAATGTGATCCAGGAGTCACCTCTAAGAGATGCAAACGAAGCAGCATCCTTGCCCATCCCAGATTGCTCCGTCATTATTTTGGGGCCTTGGAATCTGCATTTTCCCGAGCGTTTCCCCGGAGCGAGACCCGCGAGCCTGGGGCCGGAGTAGCTCCTCGGCTGGGGGAGCAGCGCCACCTGGTGGGTGCCGCTGAAACAGCACCTGTCCCTCACCCTGCCTGGGGCAGCAGCGCCACCTGGTGGGTCCTGCTGAAATGCCATCTGGTATTCGCCCTGCCTGGGACAGCAGCGCCACCTAGTGGGTCCTGCTGAAACACCACTCGCCCATCACCCTGCCTGGAGCAGCAACGCCCCCTGGTGGGCGCCGCCATAACAGCACCCGTCCATCACCCTGCCCCGGGCAGTAGTGCCACTTGCAGTAGTTTCCTGCTGAAACAACACGTGCCCACCGTCCCACTGGCCCCTCGGCGGGACCCGAGAAGGGAGAGGAGAGAAGACACCGGGCAGGAGTGTGCTGGGGCTCCACCAGAGGAGCCGTGACAAGGACTTCCTTTAGGTTTCAGATTTAATCGCGTTCTGCACGTCTCACCGCATCATGCGTCTTCAATATCAACGTGTTATCTTTGTGGAAAAGGATGCTCCAGGAAGAGAGGCCAAGTTTTCCCGTCCCCCATCTCTTCCCTCCCCCAGCCGGCCTTTGTGCATTCCCTGGGGGCCCCGTCCCCGCATCATGGAAGCAGGAACGCCGGGGTCTGACCTACGCCTGCACTGGCCCAGAAGCCCTGGGCACCCCGGCAGCCGGGCAGGCAGGCAGGCAGCCAGACTGCGGCCCAGCACGTTCCAGGCCCAGGCTGGATGGCGGAGCCGAGGGGCCCAGGGGTAGCAGGGAGGTGCCCGCCACACTCCTCGGGCTCAGGGGCGCTGGGGACCGCAGCGAGGTGCCCGCCATGCTCCGGCAGGCCCTGAGCCCCGGCTTGCCAACCCGCCCCGCCCACCCACCCCCCACGGAAGCACAGCCCACGTTTCAGGCTGGATTATTACAAATCCGCTTTAATGGTCAGTGTTGGGTCTGGAGTCCGTTTTGCAAAACTGCACAGAGCCTCTCCCCCCCACCCCACCCCAGGGGCCAGGGACAGCTCGCCCGCAAGGCAGCTGCTTCCCCTGGGCGAAGGCGTCCTTCTCCTCCCCTTCCCAGGACCACGGCCTTCTGAGAACGCGGGCCCAGCTCTGTGCCACGTCCCCGAGGGCCAGCCAGGTCCCCTCGCCAGGCAGATGCCCCCAGGGCGTGGCCCCACCGGCCTGCGCCTCTGGAGGGGGCTGACCAGAAGGTAGTGGGCGAAGTGTGGTCCCTTCACGTCAGAGAGAGCCACCCTCCCCCACTACCTTCAGTAAAAATGTGAAAAAAACAAAGATAGGAGTGTCACCATAGACAAAGCTGGCCCACCCAATGGGCAGTCCCGGACATCCCAGGTGCCGCATCCACCCCCCGCTTTCAACACACATCTCTACGCAAGAGGCGCAGCCCTGAGGGCAGGCTGCCTGCAGGGAGCATTTCTCCGAGCTGCCGAGAGGGCCCTGCTGGGCAGTGAGCCGGGGGCCAGTGGACAGCCAGGCCCGAGGCTGGAGCAGAAAGGCTGTGACAGGGCCAGGCCCAGAAAGCCCCCACCGTCTGGTCAGCACAGGACAGCAGGGGCCTTGGCGGGGGGGAGGTGGGCCTGCAGGAGGGAGCCCCGCGGGCGGGGGTGGGCAGGGAGGCGGGGACACCTGCTGCTTCAGTACTTGGGGACCTTGCTGTAGTCTTCAGAATGGACGTGCCGGCACAGGCAAATGGAGAGGACCATCCCCAGGAGCTGCGGAGGGAGAGACGGACAATCAGACGGGGCTGGGCTGCCCCGGTCCCCAAGGCCCAGCCGCGCCCTCTGGCCCTAGACCAGGACCATGCGGGCCCGGCCCGGGCCTCCCCACCACCCGTGACGGAGGCAGCAGAGGGAGGCCCAAGGGGGACGGCACCCTGCCCGAGGCCACAGAGCTGGGCAGGGCTCAAGCCAGAGGGCCCCTGGGAGCCTGCGGGAGCCTCCCCGTGGCCTCGGCCTCCCAGCGGACGCCAGCCCGGACCGCCCCGGGAGGGCTGGGGAGGGGACCCAGACCTCGAGGACAGCGACGCCCACACACACGCCGAGGATGACACCCAGGTTCTCCTGCAGCCACGCCTGCACCTTCTCCATGCAGCCCTGGAGGAAGGACACGGCCTCGTCGCCCGCCTCCCCAGAGCTCCCCAGAGCCCCCGCCGGCCCGAGGGCTCGTGCTCCTGGAGCAGACGCGCTGAGGAGTGGGTGGGGGCCAGTGCCAGGGAAAGCCCAGGGAGGAGCCCGGGAGGAGGGTGGACGCAGAGCAGCCCGGGGTCCCTGGGCCCGCCCCCGCCTCGGCCCGCACGCACTTCCTGGTACACAGGCCAGTCCTCAGGGCTGTTGCTGCTCTGGGTTCCGTTGCTGGAGGCCTCGCAGAAGCCCCTCCGCACCGGAAGGCTGGCGCCCTCCTCTCCCTTGTCCTCACAGGAGCAGGGGTAGGTGACCTCGGGGCGCTCCATGAGCTCAGCGTTGTCCGTCCAGTTGTAGAAGCTGCTCCAGCCGCAACACTTCACCTGGCAGGTGGGACAGGCTGCTGTGCCCGCTGTCCACCCCACGGGCTACGCCCTGGCAGGCGTGGGACTCCCCCAGACGGAGGCTCGGCTCTGCCACTGCCCAGTACCCCCAGTCCCACCAAACCACCAGGATTATGGTTTCGGTTTCATTTTGGCTTCTGGCAGCCACAAGCCGTTTAAAGCAGCTTTCAAGAAGGCCAGGTGCGGTGGCTCATGCCTGTAATCCCAGCACTTTGGGAGTCCAGGGCAGGAGGACTGCTGGAGCCCAGGAGTTTGAGACCAGCCTGGGCAACACCGTGAGACCTCATCTCTACAAAAAAATTTAAAAAATGAGCGGGCATGGTGGTACGTGCCTGAAGTCTCAGCTACTTGGGAGGCTGAGGTGGGAGGATTGCCTGAGTCCAGGAGGTCGAGGCTGTGGTGAGCCAAGATCATGAACTCCAGCCTGGGCAACAGTGAGATGCCAACTCAATAATAATAATCATCATAACAACAGGAGCTCTATTCACAATAGCAAAAACATGGAACCAACCATCGAAGCTGGACTGGATTATAAAAATGTGGTGCATGCACAATGGAATATTATTCAGCCATAAAGAAAGACAAACATATGAAGTTCGCAGTAACTTGGGCGGACTTGGAGTCAATCATACTCAGTGATCTATCACAGAAATAAAGAACAGAGTGCCATATATTTTCACTAATAAGTGAAACTTGAACAATCATAATACTATAAGAAAGGGGTTGGCAGTAGTGGGAAACTGTCAGGGGAGGGGAGTTTGGAATGGCAGTTGAGGGAAACTGCCAGGAGAGGGAGGGGCACGCCTCATCAACAAGGGTACCTGCATAATCAACGTTTGTATACCTAACCCTGAATTGTACCCCACATCTTTAAAACTAAAAAAAAAAATTTTTAATAACAACAGAGCCGGGCTCGGTGGCTCAGCCTGTAATCCCGCGCCTTCAGGAGGCTGAGGAGAGTGGATTGCCTGAGCCCGCAGGTTCGAGACCCGCCTGGGCAGTGAGACTTCATCTCTACAATAAATCAAAAAATCAGCCGGGCGTGGTAGCGCGTGCCTGTAATTCCGGCTGCTTGGAAGGCTGAGGCGGAAGGATCGCCGGAGCCCAGCAGGTCGAGGCTGCGGTGGCCGGGAGCGGCCACTGCACTCCAGTCTGGGCGACAGAGTGAGACTCCGACTCAAAAAAACCCAACAAACAAAAACAACAACAACAACAATAACCAAGTAGTTTCAAGAAAATTAGCCTAAACTACAAAAATCAGAAACCAAAACCAGGCCCAGCAAACATTCAAGGTAGCGTGGGGGGAAGTTCAAATGGAAAGACAGAGCACAGGTGTGCAGGACACAGGAGAGCAGAGGGCATGCAGCCGGAGTTCAAATCCCAGCTCTGCCACCTACAGCTGAGCAGCCTCGGACAAGGGACAGCTCTCAGTTTCCTCCTCTGGGAAGCAGGATTCGCAGGGATTCCTAACTGGCAGGGATCTTGTGAGGACTAAATGGGATAAGGTGGGTAGAGTCGGACCTGCTCTGGGGAGCTTGAGAGTTGGCTATGAGCTTCCCAGTTGCCAAGGCAAAAAGGAACCATGGTCAGTTCTGCTGTTTTAAAGGAGAAAACGCTTTGGCTCCAGAGAGAAGACGCCCTCTCTGGACTCCAGGTGCTGAAAGAATCTTCTGTGTGCTGGTGGCTACCATGCTGGGGACCCCGGAGGACTGCAGGGACAGCATGGGTGAGCGGGGTGACCTTTCATCTCAGGGTGTTGCATCCCAGCGGCTGGCAGGGGACATGCCAGGCCAATGCAGGCGCTCATTCCCAGGCAGTTTCTTTTCTCTTTCTTTTTTTTTTTAGTCAGAGTCTCACTCTGTCACCCAGGCTGGAGCGCAGTGGCACGCTCACAGCCACCACTGCCTCGACCTGCTGGACTCCGGCGATCCTTCTGCCTCAGCCTTCCAAGGAGCTGGAACTGTGGGCGCGTATCACCACACTCGGCAAATTTTTAAATTTATTGTAGAGACGAGGTCTCGCCAAGTTGCCTGGGCTGGTCTTGAACCCCCGAGGGCTCAGGCAATCCTCTCACCTTGGCCTCCGGAAGAGCTGGGATTATAGGTGTGAACCACCACGCCCAGCTCCCAGGCAGCTTCTAATCCAGCTTTTCATTGTCACACTCCGGCTCCCTGAGGGGCACATGGATCTCTGCAGGGCTGGGGCACCCACAGGCTCTCTGGCACCCAAGAAGAACTAGGCGGGTCTCCACAGCCCTTCTGTGGCGCCAGGCAGAGCCCTCCTTTCCGGGAAGCCCTTGTGCTGACCCCTGCTGCACCTGTCCCCAGTGCACGTGCCACCTCTGCCTTTGTCTCAGCGGTGGCGTATGACGAGCAAAGCGTCGCCCCTAGGCCGGACTTGGTGGCTCATGCCTCTAATCCCAGCACCCTGGGAGGCCAATGCGGGCGGATCGCCAGAGCCCAAGAGGCCGAGACCAACCTAGGCAACGTAGTGAGACCTTATCTCTGCAAAAAAATAAAAAAGTTAGCCAGGCGTGTGGCGTGCGCCTGTAGTCCCAGCTGCTCGGGAGGCTGAGGCAGAAGGATCACCCGAACCCAGGAGTCGAGGCTAGGGTGAGCCATGATCATGCCACTGCCCTCCAGCCTGGGCAACAGAGTGAGATTCTGACTCCAAAACAAAGCAAAAAAGCCATCCCCACCGGCATGCCACGTCACGGCTACCCGGTGCCACGGGTGCCACCAGTGCGTCTCCCACAGTCCCATTTTGCAGATGAGAAAACTGGGGCTCACGCAAATGTCCGGACAGAAAGTGGCAGACCTGGCCTTCCTGCCCCCAGGAGCCTGACTCTGCGTCTCCAGCCCAAGCAGCACCTGACGACGTCAGAATCATCCAGAAGCTGCTGGAGGAACCCTCAACCAGCCAACGGCCGCCCACGGTGGGACGCTCGCCACTCCCGAGGGCCTTGAGTTGCCGCACGGCTTGGCCTGGGTCACCCGACTTCCTCCAACCTTCTAGTCCGGCAACTGCGGGTCAAGCTACAGGTGTGGCCCAATGTCCGCCGTGTGCGCCAAGCCCTCCAGCGGCCACGGTCCCCATGCCCGGCCTCCGTCAGGGCTGGAACCACCGCCCCCAAGCTCGGAAAATGGCCATGGCCATGTCGCCTGGACAGAGTGTCCCATCTCCAACCTCCCGTCTCTCCTGGTCAGGCTTCCTCCCACCAGGCCTGCCCTCCCCCCGACACCCCAACGCCCTCCCTGCAAGGTGCCAGTGGGTCCTGCGCAACCGCTGTGTCCAGCACCTTCCCAGGAGACAGGAGGAGGCTGGCGGCCCAGAGAGGGCAGGTTCCCACCAGGGGCACACACAGCATCTGAGACCACAAGAAGGGGGCGCTGGGACCTGATCACGGAGACCCACAGGTGTGTGTGGCCACTGGCTCACCATCAAGGCAGCCCGGGAACTGGGTTGGTCGGTCAGTCAGTCAGTCTGTCAGCCCATTGGCCAGCCAGTTAGTCTGCCTGCCTGTCCATTCGTCTGTCCATCTGTCCATCTGGCCATCCGTCTACCTATCTCCTGCTTCAATGGAGGTGCAACACACACTCTCACACGCATGCTCAGCCACTCGGGAAGCACATGAATGGTGCAGCCTCACATACGTGCCCACACGGGCAAGCCCACCCCAGACCAAGATTTGGACGGGTTCCTTTCCCCCACGGCAACTCCCCAGGGGCAGCCTCCCAGCGGGTCTCTGCCTGGGCCCCCAGCTTCCCGACACCCCAGGTAGAGCTCTTGACACTCCAGCTGGCACTCGAGGAGAAGGTGACGGTGCCAGCCGGCCCTGCCATCGTGGTGGGTGCGCCCCCCCACAGCCACGCCCCTCCTGCAGCCACTCTGCCTCCTGCCAGGTGCCTGCAGGTACGGCAGACCCGGGGCCCCAGCGCCCACCCCCCACCCCCCCACGGCCTCACCTGGGCCTGCACGTAGTCCCAGGCGTCCTGCAGGCTGTCGCCGCGGCTGCTGTTGTAGTTCCGGATGAGCTCGTCCACGATGTCGCCCATCTCCTGCTTCAGCTGTGGGAGGCGGGGGCCAGGGTCAAGTTGGAAGCCCCGGCCCACCCAGTGCCCTGTCCGCTGCCCCCGGGGCACCAGCAACCCGGGCTTGCTCCCGGCTGCAGGCACAAGCCCGGGTGCTCCCGGCCAAGGCCCCCTGGCCCCCGCCTGTTCTGCGCTCAGTGGCAGCCCAGGGACCCTGCGGATCCGGGAGGAAACGCCAGCAGGTCCCCCCTCCCCCCTCCCGCCTGATTCTCCCACCCCGTTTCCTCTGCTCTTGCTTCCTCTGCCTCAGTCACACGGGGCTCCCCGCAGTCTGGGTACTGGGCTGCCATCAGTGACCCTCCCCTGAGCGTATGAAGCCAGCATCTTGCCCTGCTGGACCTCCGGGTGACATCTTTGGAACAGGTAAATACTACGCTCAAGCCCTCTCAGACTGGGGGCTACCGTGTTACACAGGCACGCTTCTGCCACAGGGCCTTTGCACTTGACCTTCCTGGAATGCTCTTCCCCTAGATATAACCTGGCTCACTCCTCCGCTCCCTCAAGGGCTCTGCTCAAGCATTACCTCCTCAAAAGTGCCTTCTGGAGCCACTTTAAATATTAGCCCTCTCCATGGCCCCCTCCCCAGACCCCTGGTCCTGCAAGACTGGCTTTCAGGTCCACCATCTCCTTCCACTAGCGCGTCAGCGCCACGGGGCGGGGACTGCCTCTGGCATGTGCACAACAGTCCCAGGGGCCAGCAGGACAGCCGGCACAGGGCAGGCGTGCAGTGCACGTGTCTGAGGAATGCGCCCTGCCACCCATCGCCATCTGCCACGCCTGAACTGCGCCCTGCACACCTCAGGGCAAGCCTCTCACCTCCAGCCCCACCGCCCAGAGGAGTGGGCGCAGCCACTGGGGGGGGGTGCAGCCTCTCAGAACAGGGCCCTGCTCCTGCAGGGCAGGCACCAGGGGGCCCAAGACCAGGGGCTCAGGACCCCAGCAGCGACACACGGGCCAGCCATCCTCCCACCCCCCCACCTGCCAGCTGCACCACTTGAAGGCTGGGGTCAGCTGCCCACTGCCCAGGGCCCCGCAGAGCCCAGGTCTCTGCTGTGCGGTCCCCAGCTTGCTTGGGAGCCCAGGGTCCCTCGGCTGCAGAGAGAAGCACCTGCTTTTCGTGAAGCCCCCATGAAAGATGCTGCCTGATAAGGTGGAGTCGAGGCTTGGGACAAGCCGGCTGGGCAAAGGGAGGTAAACGCCTGTCATCCCAGCACTTTGGGAGGCCGAGGTGAGAGGATTTCCTGAGCCCACGGGCTTGAGACCCGCCCGGGGAACTTGGCGAGAACTCATCTCTACGATAAATCAAAAAATTAGCTGAGCGTGGTGGCGCGTGCCTGTGGTTCCAGCGACTCGGAAGGCTGAGGCGGAAGGATCTCCAGAGCCCAGCAGGTTGAGGCTGTAGTGGCCGTGAGCGTGTCACTGCACTCCAGCCTGGGGGACGGAGTGAGACTCCGACTTAAAAAAAAAAAAAGGGAGGGGGCAAATGGAAGCCAGCTTTGAATGCCGAGGCTGGGGCCTCCCTCTGTCCACCCCAGTGGTAGTGCAGGCCTCCCAGAGCCTGCCCCGCCCAGCCTGGCCAGGGAACACCCAGGAGGGCAGGAGCTCAAGGGGAAGGCCACATACCTGCCCCCCTCAGCCTCCGAGAAAGAGGAACTGGGAGAACTGGACCAGGCACTGGCAGGCCAGGGTTCCAGAACTCGGCTCCCAGGGGCCTGTGGACAGGGCTCCCTCCAGTTCCCCTACAGGCTCCAGCACTGTGCTCACAGAACCCACATCCTGGGGCCAGCTGCAGTGTGCTCCTCACCCCCTATTAACGCTGGAAAGCCAGCCCCCACCTCCCCCACCTCCCAACCCCCAAGAGGGCTCTCCCGGCATGCCTCTCCCCCAGTAAAGGTCTCGGTATGATACTTTGAAAACCAGGGTGGGTGGAGGCTCACACCTATAATCCCAGCACTTTGGGAGGCTGAGGTGGGAGGGTTGCTTGAGCCCAGGAGTTCAACATCAGCCCGGGGAACAGAGCGAGACCTCATCTCTACAAAACATCAAAAAAAATTAACTAGGGGTGGTGCCCTGTGTCTGTAGTCCCAGCTACTCAGGAAGCTGAGGCGGAAGGATGACCTGAGCCCAGGAGTTTGAGGCTGTGGTGAGCTGCCGACTATGTCACCGCACTCCAGCCTGAGCAACAGAGACCCCAACTCAAAAGAAATGTTTTTAGACCAGGAGTGGTGACTCACGCCTATAATCCCAGCACTTTGGGAGGCCAAGGTGAGAGGACTGCCTGAGCCCATGGGTTCAAGACCAGCCTGGCAACTTGGTGAGACCTCGTCTCTGCAATAAATCAAAAATTAGCTGGGCGTGTTGGTGCATGCCTGTAGTTCCAGCTACTTGGAAAGCTGAGGTGGAAGGATCGACGGAGCCCAGCAGATCGAGACAGCGGTGGCTGTGAGTGTGCCACTGCGCTCCAGCCTGGGCGACAGAGTGAGACTCTGACTCAAAAAAAAGAAATGTTTTTAAAAACCCAACTCATAGAGCTCTGTAGTTTACAAAGCTCTTCTGTGAGTAATTCATCACAATGCTGATGGTGGCCAACTCTTATCAAATGTTGTCATGAGCCAGGTGCTGGGGTAAGCACTTTTCATGAACAATCTCCATCTAATCTTTACAGCAGACCTATGGCCTGGGTGTCGACCCAGTTCCCTCATTAGAGATGCAGACAACTAGTCCAGAGAGGTTAATGAACTCACCCAAGGTCACACAGCCAACACACGGAAGAACTGAGATTTGGACCCAGGTGGATTCCAGAACCCAAGTTTTCACCCATGAAGCTTTATCGGCATTTAACCACACGGCCACCCCTGAAGTAAGTCCATTTTAAGGGGCCATTTTAACTGAGGGCCCGAGAAGCTAAGCTGTTTTGGGTCCTCCTGCCCTGACACCTTGGCTCCGCCTCTCGTCCCCGGTGAGTGGAACAGAAGGGTCGCTAACCATCCTTCCCCGCCCGCCAGGCCTCCCATGACACCTGCCCTCGGCCTCCATCTATCCCCCGTGTGGCTGTTACAGCAGCACCAACTTCCTGTTCCCCTTCCGGGCCCCTGAAACGAGAAGGTGACAGACCTGGTGGTTCCCTGAGACTGGTGGTTTCCATGGAAACATCATCCTCCAGCCCAGAGTGGGGCTGAGGGCACAGCTGGACCACAGGGATGGCGGCCCCTGCAGCCGGTTCAGCCTGTGGCTGAAGCCTGGGGAGCCCAGTGCCCATGAGGTCACCCGGCAACCAGGTAGCTTGCTGGTGCTCTCTCTCTCTCCCTGGCCCTAGCCCCCCACCCCCTTGAAACAGGAATTCCCCTTGGGGCAACCACCCATCAATCACTCCCCGGGGTGGGAGGCCCCGCCCCCTCAGGGTCAAGGGCAGGCATGAAGCCCAGACTGCCCATCAGCGCCACCCACAGCCCCAGGCTCGGTGGATGGTTGGGCTTGAGACCCACGGTCACGTGGCCCTCTCTTCCCGCTGACGTGGTGGGAGGAGGACCCGGGCTCACTTCGGGCTCCGCTGGGGACAGCCTGCCCGAGGGGGGAGCCAGCAGAGGATGGCAGGGCAGGGAATGGCGAGGGTGGAGCCCTGCGGCGGCCTTAGGAGACCTGTATTCCCCAGAGCCTGCCGCCGGAGCTGACCACTCTCAGTTGGGTCACTGTCACACACGGTGAAGGGTCCCATCCAGGCTCGGCTGCACCATCTACACCCAGTGCAAAATGAAAAGGCAAGGCCTCTTGGGCCCAAACTACCAAGAGTTCCACTACTGCCACGGCGGAGCCTCAAATCAAGCACAGGGCCCTTCGAGGTGTGGGACGCTGTGTGGCAGACGGCGCAGGTCACAGGCGTGGGAAGCCAGGCCTGCTGCTGCCCACCACTGTCCTCTCACTTCCCAGGCGAGAAAACGGAGGCCTAGAGTTGGAGCCACTTCCCAAGGGCACACGGCGGGCCAGCAGCAGAGACACGCCCGCAACCCTCAGGGAAACAGATGCACCACATGTTTGCCTGACGATTATTGGCTCAGGTAAGGAAAACCAGCACAGTTGTCAGTTATTTGGAGGAAATGCTCCCTTTTGAGATTTGACATTTGTGAGTCTGGTGAGCATTCCTTTTCCTTTTTCAAGAACATAAGCAATGAAATTTTAGATGTTCATGCTTACACTTTTTTTTTTTGAGTTGGAGTCTCACTCTGTCGCCCAGACTGGAGTGCAGTGGCCGCTCCCGGCCACCGCAGCCTCAACCTGCTGGGCTCTGGCGATCCTTCCACCTCAGTCTTCCACCTCAGTCTTCCAAGTAGCCAGAACTACAGACACACGCTACCGTGTCCAGCTAATTTTTGATTTATTGTAGAGACGAGGTCTCGCCAAGTTGCCCGGGCTAGTCTCAAACCTGCAGGCTCAGGCAATCCACTTGCTTTGGACTCCCAAAGTGCTGGGATGACAGGCTGAGTCACCGAGCCCGGCCATCATGCTTCCACTTTAGACAAATAAAATTTACTTCATTCAAACCTTTCATTTGAAAAGCATGTTTCTCATCTGTACACAAAGCAATGGATTGACTTCTTTCAGTGCACTTCTGAATAAGCTATGACGAAGGGAAAATAAATCCTCTCTAGTTCTTGTCGTATAACGTACTTTCCCCCATTCTTTTAGATTTTTTAACAATATATCAAAGGAAAGAAATTTTCGATGCCATTATTTAATACTGAGGTCTCAGCCACGGCAAGCTTCCCCCCGGCCTCCACCTGACCCAAGATCCAGTGATCTTGGCGATGCCTCAGTGATGCCACTCACTCCCCACCCGGATGCTGGGTCTTCGTTTCACCTTGCCATGTGACGTGTCACAGAATTGGAAGGCCCTCCGAGTCCCTCCACACTTTTCTGGGCTCCGCTGGAATGTTCCCTGCGACGGGGAACTCAGTATCTCACAGGCTGCGGTGGGGGTGGGGAGGGTTCTGACACAAGCAGTGCATTTTCAGTTGAGCCCGAACGACTTCTGCCTACTTGTGCTGGTTCTCACCCTCCCCGCTCCTAAGTCCTGGCGGGAATCACACAGAACAAATCCAGTCCCTCTCTCAGGACAAATGTCATCCGGAGATTTGAGAGGAGACCACACCTCCAGGGCACCCCACCCCTCTCCTCCTGGTGGCTTTCTTGGCTCCCAAGCCTGCTCCATGGGGCGGTGTGCAGACTCCCCTCTGCGCACATCCCTCCAACGTGCCTGGTCGCCCCTATGATGAGGCACACCAAATGCGGGGGAACGGACCTGCCTCTTCGCGTCCTCGCGCCGTGTTCCGTGCGAGATGTGGCCAAATGCTTTGCTGGCAGGGAAGGGGGTTACTCTTCGAGTTCACCCGAGTCTTTCCTTCAAGCTCAGCTGCAAGTGCTCAATCAGGGCCAGTGCTCGATGTGTGCTTGCGAGCTTATGTCCCACGGTCCCTTCCCTGAGGGGTGGCCTGGACGTCCCCTGCTCCCTTCTCCACAGAGAGGGAAGGTCACCTCTCGCCTTCCAGGGCTCCAGCTGCATCCCCCCACCCGTCCTCAGAAACACAAGCCACAGGGTCAGGGCGTTCCAGTCCAGCCCACAGATGATCCGCGGGGAGCCGCACTGTCCCCAGGAGCCCGAGGGCTGTGCTGGGCTTCCTGGGTGAGGGAGGGAGGGGGAGAGAGGGGTCACTGTTCTCCTGCCGGACCTTCCTGGGGCCCAGCCGCCGTCCCCATCCTCGAGGCCTCCCCTGCACAGGTTGGTGGGAGGGTTCACAGCCTGGGCTGTGTGAGTGCCCAGCGCGTCACAGGAAGCCAGTTCCTTCTTCCTCCTGGCCCCCTCCCATCTTCCACTGTCTGGGGTGACCAAGTCAGAATCCCAGACTGCCAGAGCTGGGCACAGCCCAAGAGATCGGCTGTGCTCCGAGACGCTGGGTCACTTATCCAAAGCCACACAGCAATCAGTGGCAGGGCCCACCCTAGAACACAGGGCCCTGAATCCCAGGCCTGGCTGTGCCCCCGACAGAGGTTGGATAAACGGTCAGATGAGGCGGCGGCCGGGGGTCTTAACTTGCACGCGCGAGGCCTGCCTCTCACAGAGCCTCACGCACTCACTCCCGGCCAAGTTTCCCGAGGGACCAGCATGGGGCAAGCAGCGACCATCACAGCCCGGCTTCCACTTGGGTTCTGTTCTGCTACCCCGAGTTGCAAGTGCTGCTTTGGGTTTCCCAAGTGTTTTCTGGACGTCAGAATCGCCCCGTGTCATGGCTACCATTAGACAATGAGAACCAGAGGCCCACGGAGGCTGATGACCTGCCAGGGACCTCAGGGCAGCGGCTCCAGAGTTGAGGCCCGTGGCCACCACTCCACGTTTTGTCAACGGCAGGGTCACAGCCTGGGTTCAGGTCGGCCCTGGGCATGGGGGCCAGGCGGACTCTCCTGTTCCCAGAGGCAGAGCCCAAGGCTGGAGAGGCTGCCTGACTGCAGGGGCCTCCAGCACCCACACCATGCAGTGGCTGCTGGGAGCAGGGACAGGAGACAGGGCAGCCCCGAGGCCACGGCGGGGAAGTCCAGGGTCCACGCCCACCCACCTGCCCAAGCGGCCACGGGGAAACCGGCCCCAGCTCCTGCCAAAAGGCTCCAACAGGAATAAACACCACCAAGGGTATGTTTAGTCTCCCACCAGGATTTACGATGTGCTGGGAAGGAAGAACAAATCGTTCATTCCAGCCCGGCCACACAGCAGCACCAGAACCCGTCCTGCAAAGCCAGGAAACCTCCCCCTGCCTTCCAGAAAAGGCAGTGGTGGGGTGAGGTGAGGCTGGCAGGGGGTGTGAGGTGTGGAGTCCAGGGAGGTCGGCGGGCAGGACGCATTGCCCCTGGCCGGAGGCAGGACACCTAGGTCTCCACACGCTCCCTGTCCCACCGGGCTGCCTCCGAGGCTGAGCTGTGTCACCAGCCAGGCAGAGGTCTGACTGGCCACGGGAGGCAGCTGGTACAGGGGTGGCGTGGTCTCGGGTCTGAGGGATGGGGAGGAGAGTGCCACGCGGACGCAGACGTGTGACTCTGGCCACGAACCACTTGGCCTTCCCAGACCTCTGCTTCTTCCCCGGGAAATGTGAAGCTGACATGTGCGTGCCAGCTCACGTTCCTAGCTCGGGTCCTGGCCCATAGTTGGCGCCCACCCAGTGAGACAGTGACTCGCCCGGGTGGGAGGATGGGTTGCCCAGGACCCCGCAGAGGCAGCCAGCGTGGAAGTCATGGGAACCAGCTCCCTGGGGCCTGGCTCCCATCCACCCTGATATGCATAGGTACATAAGATATAGGTATTAGATAGAAAGATAGATAATATACAATTGGCTGTGTCCCGGGGAACCCCGGTGCCGCAGGACAGGAGCAAAGACCAGACCCTGTAGCCCTCCTGCTGGGAAAGGAACTTCCCTCCCCTAACCACGGGCTTCCTGTCTCGTAGCCAAAATGAGCTTCCTTTCATCTAATGAATCCACCGTTTCCCTTTTTGCTTCACCTGCCACCAAGCTAGCCCCTCAAGCTAACCCTCAACGGCCGAAAGTGCCTTGTCCTCTTGTTTGGGGAACAATGGTCTTCCTCCTTTTTGGGTTCTGTGCACTCATGTGTGTGTGCTCTCTCTCTCTCTCTCTCTCTCTCCCTCCCTTCCTCCCTCCCTCTGATTGTAGCTACCCCCGTGCCTGTGTTGGGAGACAGCCCAATTCTCCTGGGAAACAGGCTAGACATGGATTAGAAATAAAGCAGATTCAGGGAAGAACTACCATCATGAAAACTTGACCAGCATGAACTCGGACACCAGGCTGCCTGGGTTCCAATGCTGGCTCCGGCACCACCGAGTTGTGTGAACCTGGGCAAGTGGCTCAGCCTCTCTGTGCCTCTGCTCCCACACCTGAAGATGGGGGTATTAGCACCCATAACCTCGCAGGATTATCGTGAGGAATAATAGAGTCTGTGTGATGTTTTGCCCCAGGCTCGTTCTAAGTTCTGTGAAGTATGACTTGTTGATGTTGGTGCATGGTTTGCTCAGCTACCTTCCAAGAGGGATCTGAGCCCACTTGACCTCAAGTGGTGAAGCGCCACCTGGCTGCGGCCAGGCCACCCCTTCCCTCCGTGGCCGAGAGCCAGCAGCTCCGGAAAGAGGGGGGCCCCAAGGCTCTGCTGGGACACAGGCCATATGTGGCGGGGTCTGGGACCCCGGGCACCCCACGCCTTCCTCTGCGGGATGCAGGCTCCCGGGCTACCCTGAGGGCTGGTAAGGACCCGTGAGACAGAGTGACTGTCACATGAAGGTGGTGGGCGCCAAGCCAACCGTAGGACAGCAGGGTTGCAGTCACAGTCACCGGTGTTACGACTCTCACTCACCTCTGGGGATCTGCTTCTCCACCTGTCAGCTAGAACTGACCCGGCAGAGCGGTGATGCGGACAAATTCATGGAGGGAAAGCTTCTAGAAGACACCATGTGCACACAGAAGGTGCTCTGCACATGACAACTGTGACCGTCACGATGGACGCGCTCACACAGCAGCCGTCCCGGCTCCTGCCTCTCCTTGCGCCTTTGACTTCAGAGTCTGAAAGCTGGACGCTCACTATCAGTCCCTTTTGCTGCAGGAGGGCCTCTGTGACCCAGTCTGAGGAGGTCTGTTAGAGGGCTTGCATTTCTGATATAAGGGACGGCCATGGCTGGCACTGCCCTCTGTCCCTTCTCCTGGGCGTAGCCGCACACATGTGGTGGCTGGTGCTGTGGCAGCATCCAGTGACCATGAGGCGTGTGGCCTGAGGCAGAAAAGCTGTCATGCGAGGAACAGCCAGAACTGGGGTCTTAGCTTCCAAACCAGACTTCTGGCTAAGTCAGCAATGAATACCCTTCGTGTTCAAGCCACCACAAATCTTGAGTTTTCACTTCTGAAAGCAGAACGCCTTCCCTCTGACACAGGGCTTGTGTTTTTATTAAAAGGCACCTTCTGGCTTTTAATAAAATCAAAATGAGCCGGGCGTGGTAGCTCACGCCTGTAATCCCAGCACTTTGGGGCTGAGGCATGAGGACTGCTTGAGTCCAGGAGTTCAAGGCCAGCCTGGAAAGCACAGTGAGCACTTGTCTCTACAAAAACTCAAAAAAATTAGCTGAGCATGGTGGTGTGTGCCTGTAGTCCCAGCTACTCAGGAGTCTGAGGAAGAAGATCACGAGCTTAGGTGGTCAAGGCTGCAGTGATCTGTGATCATGCCACCGCACCCCAGCCTAGGCGACAGAGTAAGACCCTGACTCAAAAAAAAAGCACCATGACCTCATCTGTGGATTGAATACTTGCTAAGGGGTCTTCATAACAACAAGAATGATAGATGTCTATTTTATTTCATTTTTATTATTATTATTTTTTTGAGTGGGGTCTCACTCTGTCACCCAGCCTTGACCTGCTGGGCTCCGGCGATCCTTCTGCCTCAGCCTTCCAAGTAGCTGGAACTACAGGCGCGCGCTACCACGCCCGGCTCATTTTGATTTTATTGTAGAGATGAGGTCTCGCCAAGTTGCCCAGGTGGATCTCGAACCCATGGGCTCAGGCAATCCACTTACCTCAGCCTCCCAAAGGCGCGGGATTGCAGGCTGAGCCACCGAACCCGGCTATTTTATTGAGTCCTTACAATGCTATGCCCTGTGCTAGGTGTTTTACTAAAACTAATCTTGCAGGATACTTGCAGCCATTCCAAAGTTAAGTTTTATGACTGTCCCCAATTTACAGATGGCATCAGGCACACAGAGGCAGGCAGCTTGCCCAAGGCAGCATGGCTAGAAAGCGGGAGGTGAGCTGACATCCAGGCCCAGCTGTAAGCGGCCTACGCCTTGTCCTCTAGCATTCCACTACTCAATCACACAACACGGGCGGTCCAGGACGCCATACCTGGCCCCCGCGGGGTCTGTGTCTTCCCCCACACCCAGGATCAATGCCCCATGCGTCTGCCCCCGCCCAGTGAGAGGCGGGCTGAGGGGGGTGCTTACCTTGCCCACATTGAAGTAGAAGAGCGCCCCGGCGGTCACCTGGGCGATGAGGATCAGGAGAAGGAAGACAAAGTACTGGGGACACAGAGGAGACGCAGGGTCAGCTGCGGGCCCCGCCAGGGCCCTGGCCCGCTCGACCCCAGCCTGGGAGGGACGAGGCCGCCGGCTGTACTCACCAGGCCCAGCAGGCAGCGGACCTCGTTGACGGCGCCAATGCAGCCCAGGAAGCCCATGAGCATGGTGACTGTCCCCACGCCAATGAAGACGTAGGCGCCTATCTTGAGCGACTCGAAGGAGGTTTCTGGGGGAGGAAGACACAGGTCCGCTTGTGAGGCAGAAAATGAGTGGGCCTAGCAGGTGCAAACGCCTGGCCGTCTGGCCCAGGGCAGCTCTCCCACCTCTTTGGAGCCGGGGTGCTGGATCGGCCACATTTCAGCAGGCTTCTTGGCACCCAACAAGGGCCCAGCTCCCTTGTCCCTTGAAGCTGCCTTGGCCAGATGTGTCCCCTTCCTTAGGGTAAAGCTGCATCCCCACCCTGCCCTAACCCTAACCCTAACCCTAACCCTCACCCCATCCCTGCTTGGCTGGTTCTTCTGAGCACTTATCAGGATTGAGGAGAGTACATTTTACTGCTTTTTTGTGCTTAGTTTCTGCACCCCAAGAACTTGAACGCGGGATGGATATGAGTTCCGGCGTCCCTCACAATCGGACAAAGACTCTCTCAGCAGAAGGCTGAGAATCTGCCTTTTTTTTTTTTTTGAGTCAGAGTCTCACCCCGTCACCGAGGCTAGAGTGCAGTGGCATGCTCATGGCCACCCCAGCATCGACCTACTGGGCACCGGCGATCCTTCCGCCTCAGCCTTCCAAGTAGCCAGAACAACAGGTGCGCACTACCATGCACGGCTAATTTTTTCATTTATTGTAGAGATGAGGTCTCACCAAGTTGCCTGGGCTGGTCTCGAACCCACGGGCTCAGGCCATTCACTCGTCTCAGCCTCCCAGAGTGCTGGGATGACAGGCTGAGCCACCGAGCCCGGCCGAGAATCTGCATTTTAATGCGCCCTTTAAGGACTGAGGCACAGCCAGGGCTGACCACTGACCACCAGCAGGGAGAACAGCCTGGCTGGCCATGACTCCCTGGGGACCTTGGAGAGGCTGAGTTCCCCACCTTGACCACCGAGGGGCATTAGCACCCCTGAGGAATGACCACAAGGGTGGGGGAGGCCGTGGAATCCAGCTCTACTTCCTGGTCCCAGACAGAATGTTCTGGAGCCCAGGAAGAGCCCTGGCAACCCACTGCCCCAGAAAGCTGGGTGGAGCCCTGGGGTGCGCATGGGGCCTCTGGCCTGAGCCCAGCCCCTCACCCGGGCCCTCTCGCCTGGCTCTCAGCACTCAGCGTGGGCAAGGAGAAGGCACCAGCTCCATGTGTCCTAAGCTTCCTGGGTTGGGCTTCTAACAATCCCCTCTATGACTACTCCCAGAAAAACGAAGCTGGCATTGCTCGGAAGGCCACTGTGTGCCAGCCTCGAACAAGGCCCTTTATCCAAACCACTCTGCTTCTTTCAAAACGGCCCTCCGAGGCGACACCCGCATCCTGATTGGTCTGCGAGAACTCTGAGGCCCAGGAGTCGAGAGGCTGCAAGGTGCCCAACAGGCAAGGCCCCAGGCCAAGACCCCCATTCAGGTCCTTCCCATGGGAGGCCAGCCGAGCTGCGGGGGCCCCGGGTCTCAGAACTGTCCATCTGATATGAGGCCCATCCACACCAGGGGTCGCAGGCCTGCCCCACAGCTGGACAAGTTGGCAGAGGGCAGGGCGTATCTGGGCAGCCCCTGCACCAAGCAGGGCAGGAGAGCCCTCAGTCCTCCTGGGCCGGGCAGGGACCAAGAAGGCAGGAAGGAAGCGGCCCTAATAGAGACCAAGAGAAGCAGGCTTGGGGCCCCGCTCTGCTGTCAGCTGCTAGGACCTCCTCCCTTCTCTGGAAAAGTCTTGCTTCTTAGAGGTGCCATAAGGGTTCAACTGCAGCATAAATCTTAAGTTAACAATCACGCAGGACTGGCCTTTCACCAGGACTCTTTTCAGTAGAGAGGTTCCATTAATTTCTCACCTTATGTGGTGCACTGTTATTACCCTGTTTTATAGGTGAGGAGGCACAGAGAGGGCGAGTGCGTGCCCAAGCCACACAGCTGGTACGCAGCATCAGAGCCATGACGGGAACCCAGCAGTCAGACTGGGGTCTGCTCTTCCCTGTGAGTGCGTCCTGTCACTGGGGTGCTAACCAGTGGCAGACGCACGGCTCAGGCCTGCCGCCAGCTCCCCTACCTTCCAGCTGTGCAGCCCTGACCAGCCATTTCACCTCCCTGAGCTCCGTCTTCCCCTCTGTAAAATGGACACAGCCACACTCACCCAGGGACTCCACGAGGATTCAATGGGGCAGGGAGACTGCTGTGTCACTCAGGCCCAGCACGTAGTAGGTCAGGGCCCTGTCTTCCAGTTCAGACCCTCACTTGCTGTGTGACTTTTAGCCAGTCATCCCCACCCCTGGGCCTCAGTTTACCCAAGTGCAGTGGCTGGGCTGGCAGATCGGGGTTTCCGAACCCTGGCTGCCCGGGCAACCACCTGGGGAGCTATTTAAGAAGTCCCAGCACTCAGGCCCCACCCACACCGAGGCAGTCAGATGCCAGGGTGGGTGGGGCTCAGGCGGGTGTTTGTAAAAAGCACCCCTGGTGCATGTAGCAGGCCTTTGAGGTCTGGCCAGCCGGAGAGTCTCAGATCCCAGTAGGGCGGTTGGCCGGTTGCGGCAGGAGGTCCCTTGGCCCTCCCCGCCTGCAAGAGCAGGGCACAGAGGACAGAAATGTGGGTGGGCGGGCTGGGCTGCCAGCCTTTGCCCTGGGGTTCAGCGTCGGCTGGGTGTGGGCCTGACCCAGGAAGTAGGAGGCTGGACCTGATCCCGGCAGAGGAGGGAGCATGTGGGGAGCATGGGTCCTACGCAGCTGACCCCAGAACCAGGATGGGCGTGGGGGGGGGACTGGTAGCCCCAGGTGCCTTGGGTATGGCTAGAGGGTGAGTGAACATCCTTGTGGGCCGTAGCCCCCTGAGGCCAGGGTGACAGACATGGTCCCTCCATCACCACAGCCCAGCAGATTCCATTTTGTTCAAATCAAGCAGCTGTCACAGGCCAGAGTCCACACCAGCTGCCCTGGGCAGCTGCGGGAGGAAACCAGGCCAAGGCATACTCCATGAGGGGCATGGCACAGCTGTGCTCCTGGGGCCTCTGCGGTGCCTCTCCCACCACCAGGAGCCCCCAAGGGGTCAGTGCAGCAAGCCCCGAAGGTTTCCTGGAAGAGCTTGAGTAGACCAGAAGGGCTCTTATTCCTGTAGGCTCTTATACCTTGGGCTTTCTTCCTTCTGCCTCTAAAGAGCAAGAGAAGGGACTTCCATGCTAGGGCTCACCCTGCCACCCGACTGCATTTAGGACCAAAGCTCTTGGCCTCACATCTACTATTCGGAAGCTGTGGGAACTTCAGCAGGTGATTTAACTTCTCTGGGCCTCTGTTTCTTCATGGGTAAGGCAGGAAGAGAACAGCATCTGCCTCACAGGACAGATGTAGAACCAAGACAGTTTATGCACATAAAATGTTTGGCACATGAGGCCGGGTGTGGTGGCTCACACCTGCAATCCCAGCACTTTGGGAAGCGAGGTGAGGGGATTGCTTGAGCCCAGGAGTTAAGACCAGCCCGGGCAACAGAGCAAGATCTTGTCTCTATAAAAATTGGCCGAGCGTGGTGGTGTGTGCCTATAGTCCTAGCCACTCAGGAGAAGGCTGAGGCGGAAGGATCACCTTAGCCCAGGAAGTCAAGGCTGTGGTGATCCACGATCGTGCCACTGCACTCCAGCCTGGGCAACAGAGTGAGACCCTAACTCAAAAAAAAAATGCTCGGTACACAAGGCACGTGAGGAGGGTCACTTCACCCGGCCCACGGGCTCCGCCTGGGCTGTAGCGGGCACCCCATCAGCTCCGCCATCTCTGCCTTCTGCATCCCTCTGAGATGAGAGGGCAGGGCCACCGCCCACATCCCGCCGGCCAGGCAAGTGGACGGATGGAGAGCGTAAGAGGCTTTCCCAAGGTCAGGGCCGGGAGGGAAAGCTGGCCTCCCCATCCCCAGTGTTCTCAGACAACAGCGCTTTGTTGGGGAAAGAGGAGAAAATTCCTTCTGGAATCCCCTGCCAAGGGACGACAGTGTTGGTGCTGTGGCTGGCAGCTGGCCCAGCCCTAGCCTCAGCCCTGAGGTCAGCGGCAGAAGCGTCTCGACCTGCGGGAGCGGCACTGCCCACAGCCCCCCGCCCGAGAGCGGGCGGCGCCCAGGGAGCAGAGGGGTCCTTACGCAGGACAGAGATGAAGCTGCTTCTGTCGGCCAGGATCCACACCCCGAAGCCCAGGATCACGGCGCCCAGGATCTGGAAGGAGAGGGGCAGGTTGGTGGGAGCCTGAGAGCAGGTGGGGTGAGAGCCCTCCTCTGCCTCCCCCTCCTCTCGTCCCCTTCCCTCTCCTTCCCCTGCAGCTGCCCCCAGCTGCCCCAGCCAGAGAGGCAGAAGGCACCACCTCCATCCTTCTCCGGCCCAGGGAAGGCAAGACGGCCTCAGGTTCCACAGTCCCACAAGCCACACAGCAGGACCATGGGTGGAGTGTCCCTCCGGCCCGCTACCCACTCCCCACCACGTGTGGTTCCACTAAGATTCCCAGTGTCCTTCCTGATGCTCTGGGACCCTCCATAGACTCGAAGGCCAAAGCCCACCTTGTCCCTCAGGTGGACAAGGGCCCACCTTTCACAAGCGCCTCCCCTGACTGCTCAGAAAGACTAAGGTGCCCCCATTCTGTGGCGACTGCTGTCAGGTCCCTTTTGTCTCCACTCTGTCCCCCAGGCTGGAGTGCAGTGGTGCGACTGTAGCTCACTGCAGCCTCAACCTCTTGGGCTCAAGCGATCCTCCTGCTTCAGCCTCCCAAGTAGCTGAGACTATAGGCACATGCCGCCACTCCCAGCTAATTTTTTAATTTTTGGGAGAGACGGGGTCTCGCTATGTTTCCCAGGCTGGTGTTGAACTCCGGGCCTCAAGCAATCCTCCCACCTCAGCCTTCCAGTGTGCTGGGATAACGGCTTCTGTCTGAGTTTTAAACGGGCATTCCCACAGGGTCTAACTGCGTGTGTTGGTTTCTCTGGCTAGACTGAGTGGAGAGGCTGAGGGAACGATGAGCTCACAAGCCCATCTGTGTCCATGCAGGATGAGGACTAGAAAGGCAATGAACAAGGGTCCCAGACTCAGGCATTCCCTGCCTCTGTTCCAGGGCAGGGCCACAGCCTGATACGCCTGCCCAGGCGGAGTCCCAACTGACACCCCCCATCCCACAAACCCAGCTACAGCTGGGAAAACCCATGCAGTCTGGGCAAAGACGCAGGCTGTCTTGGAGGTGAGGGTGGCCCTCTGTCACCCACAAGGCCAGCCATTACCTGGGGCCTGGACAGGGGATGATCCACCTTGAAGGTCCCACCTCTCTTCCTGGCCCGGGTTCCCACCTCCCCCATCATCCCATCATCCCTTCATCTCAGGTCCTCCCTGGCCATCATCCCATCACCCCTGGTCCTCAGCCATCACCCCTTTGTCCGTAGAGCCCTCGGCCAGGCGCTGACGTTGGTCAGTGGTCTCGATCAGCCTCATTCTATTGGTAAAGACCAGAGCCGGGGCCAGAACAAGGCATGAGACACCTGCCTCGGGGACAGCATGTGGGCAGGGGCTCCAGAAACTCAGTCATCAAGACAATATTCTATAGCAATAACTTTAAAAGCATAAAATTAAAGCCAAAAATCCATGATGAGCCAACAATTAAACTCTGCAATAAAGTTTTGGCAGGATGGGCATTACTGATTGTCCCTCTTGCCCTGGGCCCCAGCAAGGCTCAGGGGTGCTGGCCCCTCACCTCACCCCAGGCCCTGCCATCTTAATGCCCACGGCCATAAAGATATGGTGACCACCAACATCTGTCCCGCACTGTGTCCCACCGGAATCATCCCTGAGGCACCGTCATCTCCTTGCTCCCAGGGAGAAGGACCCTGCCACTTTCCTCATTTCATACTTGGGGAAACTGAGGCCCTAATTTCATCCATCAGGGACTAGAAGCCAGACGGAGGCAGGTGAGCTGTAGGGATATTTGGGATTCACCCGGCGCCCTAGTCTCTGGAGACAGGAAGGCACTTGAGACCCCGGGGAGGGGAAGGGCCCACTTGAGGTCTGCACAGCTGGGAGGAAGGTGGACTTTCGAGGACCTGGGAGGTTGGGTCCTAACGATGTCCCCACCACAGCCAACTCCACCCCACCTCAGCACAGTCAGCTGGGGCCAGTCCTCAGGCCACAGTCTGCCCTCTGCACTCAGACCCACGTGGCAGAGGCCCTGGCTCACCCCTCTTCTGCAGCCATGGGGCAGTGGGGGGGGGACAGCCCCCCAAAAGGGAATAGGGACAGCAGAGAATTCCCTCTGGGCACATGTGTTCCCGATCGGAACAAAATCCAGAATGCCCAGGGGTTCCTCAGCTTGCCACAAGTGGCCCAGAGCGTGAAGCCTTGACACTGCCCATTCAGTCCCTCTGTGGGTCTGATGGCTGCAGCTGGCCATCAGGCCATGGGACCTCCAGGAAGGAGGGCCAGCCGGACAGCCTGCCAGAGTGGGCACGGCCCCCGGCATCCCCCGAGCCAAGGCTGGGGCCAGAGAGCACCCCCACATTAACCACCCCCCAGCTCCCACCCTCAGATGGAGCTGCGCCAGCCAGGACCTTCCCCCAGCAAGGCCACCCCTGCACTTCCTTGGACCTGAGAACATGGCGACCTGCTGGGGAGTCTGGGGTCAAGGGGGAAGGCGGGCAGGACGCACACGTACGCAGGTACGAGCATGCACAGCCATGCGGCTTTTTCAAACCACAGATCCCATCGCGGAACCCCATCAAGGTGCACAGAATTCACCCGGGCAGCCAGCAGTCTATGTCCGGAGAGACACACTCAGCCCCACGCCCCATGCAGACTTTCACCCCTGCTGCCTGGGCCCCTCTGCCCAGCTGTACTCAGGATTCCAGAAGCCTGTGCTGAGCCCCCACCAAGCCGGGCCTTCCATGGTGTTCCTGTGGCCGATGCTTTGTCCCTAGACTCCCCCCCGCGACTTTAGAGTCCTTTAGGGGACTCATTTGATGGACACCCCGCCCCCGAGGACGCCAGCTCTAAGGGCGGCTACAGAGAACAGCCACACACAGCGGTGCGGGTGCACGCAGTGGCGGGCGGCGAGCACAGAGCAGGCATGCACCAGCCCTCCTCCTTCGCTCACCCTCCTGCAATAAAAGCTCCCCCTCACCCCGCGCCGTGGGTCACCGGGGCCTCAGCACACAGAGAGTTAACTCCCATCTCCGGCCAGCCCCGGGAGGAGTGGGCAGGGGGCCAGGCCCTGGATGCCAAGACCAGTCCCAGCATGGGCCAGAGAGAAGTCTTTCCAGACCGTGGCTCCGCGGGGCCGCCTGGGAGCAGAACAGGAGGGGACACCCTGGCCCAAACCACTCACCCCACTCCCTCCCTCTACAGGGTTCAGGCCCGCCATCTCCCCACCCCTGCTACTGTGTGGAGGCACGTTTTCAACCGAGTCCCCACCCACTTCCCAGGCCCCTCTCCCTTGTCCCTGGAGCCCCCAGGGATAGCGCGACTGTGCTCCCCCAGTTGGGCCCGTGGGTCCTTCACCCTGGGTTTCAGCCCAGACACCAAGGGCCTGCCAGGAACGGCTTGGCGTGGCCTGTGCCGGCAGCAGCTGGCTGCCCGAAGGCCTGGGCCAGCCAGGAGGGAGCTGTCCGGCAGGGGGGAAGCCACAAGCGGAGGCCAGAGCCCCCGTGGGGCCTCAGCAAGGTCCTCAAGGAGGGAGCTGGGAAGAGAGCCCAGGAACAAGCAGCAGGAGGCACCCGGGCAATCCGCGTGCGTGTGTGTGGACGTGCCTGTGTGTAGATGTGTGTGTGCACGCGTGCGTGCCAGGAACACACGTGCACATGTCTGCATGGTGGGCTAAAGTTACGAGAGGAACTTAGAACGATTCTTTTCTTTATTCCCCATGTTTCCTATAATCCTCCATCACGTGTAAGCAAAACTCTCTTCCCCAACAAGTCATTTGTATTGACTGTAGACAATCCGGAAAATAGAGAGAAGCATAAAGAAAAAAAAAAAAATAGAAATCCCCAGGATTTCCAACATGAACATTCAGAGATATTTTCTTCTCCTTTCAAAAATGTTAATGATTTTGATGAGTATCATACTTTTAAAAAATTAGACCTGGGCCACTGCCAGGCCACGGTCACCACTGCCTTGCTAGACTCCGGCGTGGCCCTGTGCTCTTTGAGCTACAGCTGTCGCCACGCTTCCTGGCTTTGGCCCCCTCCCCTGCCTGGGGAGGTGAATCTCCTCTTTCTCTCTCTCTCTCCATAGTTTACTTTCCAAATAAACTGCATCTTCCTTTTTTAGAAAGCAGGACTTATTGAGAGGACAGAAAAACTCCCACAGTGGGCAGGGACCCGAGGGGATTGCCCTAAACTATATTTTCTCATCTAAAAAAAAAAAAATTAAAACTGGACCATCATAAACATCCTATTGCAGAACCTGATTTTGTAAGGGTTTAAAGGTGAACCAATCCCATGAAGAACCATGGCCCGACACCATGCTGGGGCCATGAGGACCCCAGGCCACTGGCACCCTCACCACACGTGCTCACATGCACACATACAGGCTCACACTCGCACACACACTCACATTCACCCACATGCTCACACGCTCATACACACTTGCTCACACACACTGACACTGCCATTCTGACAGTGCCAAGGCAGGAGTCCGATGGTGCCAGCCAGAGAAGAAAATGGAGGCTCCCGGACAACCAGCTCCCGATGTCCACAGGGCCTATATCTGGGCAGCCCGTGGCCCAGCAACCTGTGAGGCTTGCCGGGGTGGGCCCAGGGGAGGGCAAATGTGCCCCCTCCAGCCCACAGGGTGGCTTCCTCTTGCTCTTCCCACAAGAGCACAGGGCGGTATCCCCACGACAGGGGAGGGCATCGTGGGCAGTTGGCGACGGGAGAGGAACACAGTGCTTTGCAAGGATTCAGCTGGGAACATCAGGCACCTCCTGGCGGTCCCCACCTGACTCCCTTGGGGTCAGCCTATCCTCAGCCCTCACCATCCCTCGCCCTGCTGGCTGGCGCTGGTGGGGCTCAGGCTGGGAGGAGAGGCTGTCCAAGGCAGCAGGGCAGCCTGGCCATACTTACAAAAAAGATCAAGTTGAAGAGGAAGAGGAAGTATTTGGTGACTTTGACACAGGCTGACCCCATCCTGCCGGTCCCGGAGCTCCCTGGGAGAAAACACAAGGCAGACAGGTGAGTGGGGGGACGGGTCTGCTCGCACAGCGCCCCACGAGGCTGGCACTAACAATGTCCCTGCGTCACGGAATGTTGAGAACCAGAGAGGTTAGAAGACTGGCCTACAGTCACGCTGCTGGGAAATGCGGCCTAGGAGCTGTCTGGCCATTCTCCCTGGGCTGCAGCCGGAAGGAGGGGGATTGCCAGGCAGACCCTCACCTCTGCGACGCAGGCCCGAAACCAGCCAGACGGGCTCTGGTTGAAATCAGGGGGCCAGGGAGTTAGCTAGTGACTCAGTGGCCCCGGACGACCAGCTCCAGATGTCCACGGGGCTTACATCTGGGTAGCCCATGGCTCAGGGACCTGTGAGGACTGCCAGGCTGGGCCTGGAGTAAGGAAAGGCTATCTCCAGATCTGCAGAACTCCCTCTGGGATGGGGAGGGGGGCACAGCAAGCGCCATGGGGGCTGCCGGCAAGAAGGAGAGTTCTGTCTGGCTTCTCAGAAAACGGTCTGACCAAGCACCCCTGCTTCTGGTTATAGAGGGAACAGATGTGTGTGTGGAACAAGCAACATACACAGAAGAACCGAAATCAACCCCAAATGTTTATTTCCTCCCAGAGATAAAAGCTGTCTCCTTTTAGTAGTATAATTCCGGTGTGTGTATGTAGCACAAATGGTTTTGGGGCAAACTGGGCTCATCCTACATAAAGTATTTTGTATCCCGCTTTTTTCATTCTACAATATTCAATCTCTGCAGGCAGAGAAAAGGGCTATGGTGGCTCACATCTGTTAATCCCAGTGCTTTGGGAGGCAGAAGTGGGAGGATCGCGTGAGTCCAGGAGTTCAAGACCAGCCTGGGCAACACAGCAAGGCCCCATCTCTACCAAAAATCAAAAGAATTAGCTGGGTGTGTGGTGGCATGTGCCTGTAGTACCAGCTACTCTGGAGGGTCACTTGAGCTTAGGAGCTCAAGGCTGCAGTGAGCCTTTACTGCGCCACTGCACTCCCGCCTGGGCAGCAGAGCAAGACCCTATCTCTAAAAACAAAACAAAAGTTATTCTACAAAATAGTTTTACATGTCGTGTACGATTCCATCCTATTAGTCACAGACTCCCCCAGAAAATTCACATGTTGGTAGAATTTTACAAATAATTTCTGGGGATTCGTGGACCCATTCCGGAACCCCAGTGACTCCAGGTCAAAGTCCCAAACACGGCCATGCCACAGAGCATTTATCCAGTACTTGAAGACTGGACACACAGGCTGTTTCCAAGTGTCCACGGTCACCCTGGATGGCACAGTGCTTCTGAATGACACAAGCCATGCTTGAGCACGCTGTGTCCCTCCACTGCAAAAGGTCCCACGTGAGGGAGGGCTTGGGGAAAGGGGAAGCTGGGATCTAGCTGCCCCTCCCCGCCAACTCTGAGGCCAGACTACAGGAGTGACAGCCACAACTCTCCGGCCGGGGGGGGGCCAGCCATGGGAGCCAGGGCCGTCGGACAGCTGGGGCCAGGACAGCTGGCCTGGGACAGCTGCGTGGGCAGAGCTGGGCTGGGGGAGGCACCAGGCCCAGTTGTGCCCCCTGCTCTGTGTGGGGGGGGGGACAGGCCACAGAGCAGAGGAAAAGGAAGACCCGCGGCCTCCTCCCCAGCACCGCTCAAAAGGCCCCTAGAGTCTCGCGACTTCCCTGTCCACGCACAGTCCCCCCACCCCCTCCCTGGACATGCTGATGGCCAAAAATCTTCCATCCTCCGTGCCAAGCGAGGGCTCAGTATCTACTTTCCACACTGCTCCTGGTTCACAGGAGGGCTCACAATCGTCCGAGGGCCCGGGTAGTCTTCTGACAGTTTTGCTAGAGGTTGCTTTCTTTTTTATCTTTTTGAGTTGGAGTCTCACTCTGTCACCCAGGCTGGAGGGCAGTGGCACACTCAAGGCTACCCCAGCGTCGGCCTGCTGGGCTCCGGCAATCCTTCCGCCTCAGCCTTCCAAGTAGCTGGAACTACAGACGCACGCTACCACGCCTGGCTAATTTTTGATTTAAGGTAGCAACGAGGTCTCGCCAAGTTGCCCGGGCAGGTCTCGAACCCACGGGCTCAGGCAATCCACTCGCCTCGGTCTCCCGGAGTGCTGGGATGACAGGCTGAGCCACCAAGCCCAGCCGAGGCTGCTTTCTTTAGCTACCTTTCCAAAGGGCAGATGTAGGGGGCACAGCATGAAGCAAAGCTGCCCAGGGAAGCAAAAGTCAGCCTGGGTGGTAGTGAGCTCCCCATCACAAGTGGCATGGAAGCAAAACCTTAAGCAGTACTTATGGGAGAGTCAAGTGTAACATGGGGAATTAGACAAACTCTTCCAGACCTGCAGGGCCCAAGGCCTGGGTCTGAGAAGGGCAGAGATGGCAGCGACTCAGACAGGGCGGTCTGGCCTCAGCCACGCCCCCTGGGGTCTCCCCAAGACCTGAAGAGGAGAAAGCATAACTCTCCCATGTCAGGAGAGCCAGAGACCTGGGAAGCCCAGACCTAGGCCTGGCTGAGGAAGTCCTGCCAGACTGGCCGCTCCTGAGAGAGCCATGCTTCCCTCTCTGTGAGTCCAGCACAGTGCTGACCGTCGCACTTCACAAATGCAGGAACAGGACAGCATGAGAGGACAGACTGCCCTGGAGCCAGGAGTGTCCTTCCTTCCGGCCACGGGCCTGCTGTGCTCCTGCTGGGATGGGTCTCCTCCCAGGAAACAACATGGGGCACTCCCCAAGGGACTGACCCAGGCCCGCAGCCCACACAGCCACAGAGAAGCCCCCACCTCACCGGAAGGACCCCATCTAACTGCTGTCGAGGGCGACGTGTCATGGAGCCAGGCTGTGGCATCCTCGTGTAAATGGAGAAGTGTGGAAAGAGCCCGTTGGCAAGCCTGGTCACATCCCCCCGTTGCAGTCTCACACAGGAGTCTCTATACTCTGGGGCTCCCACGGCCTCTGCTCAGGCAGGGTGTCCAGGGCAGCCTCGCAGGGAGCACCCAGCAAAGGGCAGCTTCGAGAAAAGATTAAGTGTGGGGTCCGCTGAGGGAGAGGGAGCGAGCCAGAGGCCGCTGGCTTTTGCCACACCCAGCCCTGGATGGGGTATCCCTTTCCCTGGCTCTGACAGGATAAGTCACGTGTCCAGGCCACACAGCTCGTAAGTGGCAGGGGTTCCAGTGCCTGAGACCTTTCCACAGGAAGTGCTCCCTTCTGAGCAGTGGCTGGGTCTGAACCGGACTCTCTGGGGATGGTGGGATTTCTTTGCCCAGTTAGCTGTGAGGACAAAGGGACTGTCATGAAGTTCTGGCTTGCTGGGCGGGGAGGAGACTGGGAAACCTGGTTGCCAAGGGCCCTGCCCAGGAGATGTTGGGGGAGGGTTGGTATTCCCCTGGGCAACCTCACTCAGTCCCTTGGTCACTCACACAAGTTGTAGCAGGCACTGGGCCAAGTTCTCAAGTTCCCTACGTGCAAACTGAGGCACAAGGAGGGCGAAGGAACTTGCCCGAGGTCATGGGGCGGCAGGCACCCAGCCCCTCGGCCACCCGCCATCTGTGGCAACCCACACCAGAGGGGGTCAGACGCTGAAACAAGAGTGGGCAGCCCTTGACTGGCAGTCAGCTCAACCAATCAGGACAGGCCCGGAGGCAACCCGGGAACTGCCAGATGGGGATAGGGAACTGGAACCTGGGGTGGGCGGCTTCCCCACGTTGGCCAAGATCCAGAAGGTAAAGTCTTCCTGCCCTGCAAGTGGAGACATTTCTGCCTCATGGTGACAGGCAGAGTGGGGGTGAAGAACAATCTTTTTTTTTAAAGAAGTCTCGCCAAGGTGCCCAGGCTGGTCTCGAACCCATGGGCTTAGGCAGTCCTCTCACCTCGGCCTCCCAAAGTGCTGGGATTACAGGCATGAGCCATCGCGCCCGGCCTAAAGAACATTCTCCTCACTCAGCAGGAGATGGGCGGTTCCTCAAAGGGCAGGGGTCAGCTCAACACAGGCTGGGGACACACCCAGGTCACCCCACAATGGGATGTGGCCTCAACTTCAGGTACCCCACAGCCGCCACCAAGCCCTGAGGAGCCCCCGACGTTGGATTCAGTGGGCCGGGGTTATAGCAAGCCCTGCCGCCCATGGGAGAGGTTGAGGCTCAGCCTTTCATCCAAGAGGTAGAAACAAGGGTTGGTGTGGGGTGAGGGTTAGGGAACCACAGTCTGTGAACCAAATCCAGCCTGTGTTTCACATAGGTTGTGCGCTAAGAACAGATTTCACATTTTTAAATCGTTGGAAAGGCCGGGCGCAGTGGCTCACACCTGTCATCCTAGCGCTTTGGGAGGCCGAGGTGGGAGTATTGCTTGAGCCCAGGAGTTTGAGAGCAGCCTGGGAAACATAGCAAGACGTCATCTCTACTTAAAATATATTTCGTATATAACTTAATGATATATATAATAGAATAATAATTAGTTATGTAAAGAATAGTTTTTAGCCGGGCTTGGTGGCTCAGCCTGTAATCCCGCGCCTTTGGGAGGCTGAGGTGAGTGGATTGCCCGAGCCCGCGGGTTCGAGACCCACCTGGGCAGCGAGACCTCAACTCTACAATAAATCAAAAAATCAGCCAGGTGTGGTAGCCTTGCCTGTAATTCCGGCTACTCGGAAGGCTGAGGTGGAAGGATCGCCGGAGCCCAGCAGGTCGAGGCTGCAGTGGCCGGGAGCGGCGGCGGGCGACAGAGTGAGACTCCAACTCAAAAAAAAAAAGAATAGTTTTAAAAAATAACAAGATTTTGTAATGCACAAAAATTACATGGAATTCAAATTTCTGTATTCATAAATAAATACTGGAACACAGCCACACCCACAGACCCGTTCCAGAAATCATCTGCCAGCGCCCAGTGCGAGAGATATGAGTGTGCACACACAGGTGTCAACAGAGGTGGAAGAGGCAGGACCGCCCTGAGTGTGGGGTCTTGGGGAAAGAGAGACAGCCAGCTGGGTGGCAGGAACGAACGGCGGCTCAGAGAGGGAAGGCATGGGATCCCTGGACAAGGGTTCAAACCCGGGCTCGGCCAAAGTGTGGCCACAGGGGAGGGACTCCCTGAGCCTCATTCTCCTCCTGTCCTGAAGAGGGAGTGAGATCAGCGCCCGGCACAGGCAGGGCTCCGTGAGCTGGGGCTGGCGTCGGCATCGCCGTCACCCGTGGGTTCGGGACTTGCAGAAGCAGCGAGACCTGAGTGCATGTTTACAGGCAGAATTGAGCAAAAAGAATATCCCCCATGGTCTGCATGCTCTTAGACTCTTTGGGTAAACATCGCCTCCAGTGTTCCTCCTGCATTCCTGGGTTAAAGCAACTGCCCACACGAGGTAACGACACACAAGCACGTCTCCTGGGAGCGTTTTGGAAGCGTCACGGAGAGTTGAGTGAGCAAGATGGAGGTGCTGATTGTATATTATATTTGAAAGCAAGCCGGGCTTGGTGGCTCAGCCTGTAATCCCGTACGCCTTTGGGAGACTGAGGTGAGTGGATTGCCTGAGCCCGTGGGTTCAAGACCCGCCTGGGCGACTTGGCGAGACCACATCTCTACAATAAATGAAAAATTAGCCGGGCGTGGTAGTGCGCGCCTGTAGTTCCAGCTACTTGGAAGGCTGAGGCGGAAGGATTGCCCAGGTCGAGGCTGCGGTGGCCGGGAGTGGCCACTGCACTCCAGTCTGGGCGACAGAGTGAGACTGTATCTCAAAAAAAAAAAAAAAAAAAATTTGAAAGCAGCTGAATTGGCCATTTCTAAGCAACTACAATGAAACTGACCAAATGCATCATTTTATGCCAAATTGGCTGGGACATCAATTATATTAATATTTTCCCAACTTCTACTCATCCTTTCGACTCACCTCAGACATCACCTCCTCCGGGAGACCCCCTAACCCAGCCAGCCTTGTCGCCACCACCACTGCCACCCTGAGCCCCAAGACACAGTGGACTGGTGGCCCTCCCTCTCTGCCTCCTTGCCACAGCAGGGGGGCCGGAACAGACTCCCTGGGTCTGAATGCAACCCCACCACCTCCTAGCTGTGTGACCTTGGACAAGTGAATGGATTTCTCTGAGCCTCGCTTTACTCATCTGTGAAATGAGGATGATTAAACCTATTGTGCAGATCTGTTCAGACGTTAAATTAGATGAAGTGGGTGAAGTCACCTGACGATAATGGCAGTTGCTGTAACTCATCACGCTGGGCAGTCATTTCTACTTCCTTGTCCATTTCCCCTGTGGACTGTGACACCATAAGGGGGAAGACTGTGTCTTTAAGAGAACACAGTAGGCGCCCAACAAATGTTGCCCAATTATGAAATGAAAGGGGGGGGAAGGAGGAATAAGTGGGTGGGTGGATGGATGGATGGAGGGTGGAGGGAAGAGGGGAGGAGGTCTGCCTCAAAGAACCCCAGGATTAGGCTGGGCATGGTGGCTCACATCTATAATCCCAGCACTTTGGGAAGCAGAGGTGAGAGGATTGCCTGAGCTCATGGGTCCGAGACCGGCCTGGGCTACTTGGCGGGACCTCATCTCTACAATAAATAAAAAAAACTAGCCGGGCATGGTGGTGCGTGCCTGTAGTTCCAGCTATTTGAAAGGCTGAGGTGGAAGATCACCTGATCCCAGTAGGTAGAGGCTGCAGTGGCCGTAAACATGCCACTGCACCCCAGACTGGGCAACAAAGTGAGACTCCAACTCAAAAAAAAAAAAAAGCCTGAGACCCACTGTCCCAGAGTCAGCAAAGACTCTTTTCAAGCCTCTCTGTCCTCGCCCAAAGGATGGGGTGGGAACGGGCAGGGTGGGCACCCTGGGCCAGCTCTGAATGCCAGGACCCGGTGCCAAGCCTCCCTCGCCTCCCCTGGAGCTGCTGGGTGGGATGGGGAGAGGCTGGTGCCCTTGAGAGAGAACCCTTCTCTGTGCGGGGCTGAGGTCACAGCAGGGGAGGCCTGTGTGTCCCCCGCCTGAGGGTGGGAGAGCCCTCCAGCCTGAGCTGAGAATCAAGGTGGCCTCAGCCTTGGGGAGACCTGGTGGGCTGGTGGCCACAGCACCTCCAGACCCAGCATGGGGGGAGGCGGGGGGGCGGACTCAGGCCCTGATCTGATGGGACACCCAGTGGGTGACCTAGCCCAGGGGACTGCCCTCCCTCCACGGGCCTGCCTCCTCACCTGTCGAGTGATGGGCTTGGACCACGGTGGCGTTTTCTGGAGTAGTTCCTCAGAATGCGAGTCCTAGAAGACTGGTCAGAACAAAAGGAGAACAAAAGGTCCAGCTGTCACCCCATCTGTGGAGCACCAGGCCTCCTCCCAAGAGTCACTGTAGGTTAGATGTCCCCAAAAGGACAGCAGGAAGCACTGCTGACTGTTGTTCCCAAACTTTGTTTTGTTTTTTAAGTTGGAGTCTCACTCCATCACCCAGGCTGGAGTGCAGTGATATGCTCACAGCCACCCCAGCGTCGACCTGATGGACTCCGGCGATCCTCCCGCCTCAGCCTTCCAAGTAGCCAGAACTACAGGAACGCGCTACCACGCCCGGCTAAGTTTTAGATTTTTATTGTAGAGATGAGGTCTCGCCATGTTGTCTGGGCTGGTCTCGAACCTGCAAGCTCAGGCAATCCACCCGCCTCGGCCTCCGTAAATGCTGGGATGACAGGCTGAGCGACCCAGCCCGGCCTGTTCCCAAACGTAATAGCTCCCCACACCACACGCAAACGTCTTAGGAGACGCCAAACCCAAGGCGTCTGCAGGTCCCGTCAGGGCCAGCATTCCGGGGCACTGAGTCCCATGGGACCCAGGAAAGGGGAGTGGGCGACACTGCCACCCACCAAGCAGCTCAGCCTGACCACCACCAGTGGGTCCCGCTCGGGCTCCGCCTTCCTCACCCACAGCCCAAGTATTAGACACTCGGCCCCGGCCTACGCCCCCAAGATCAGCGTGGCGGCACGGGGCCTGCTCCTCCCTTCACGCCAGCTACACGGCAGGCGGGGCTCTGGAAACGCAGCCCAGACCTCGTCACTCACCCGCCTGCAATGATCCGGCAGCGATGCAGCAAAGACGTGTCCACCGTAAATCCAAACTCTTACGTGGCCAGGGGGCCCTGCCAGACTTACCCTGTCTCTGTCCTCTTCATGTCACCCCTTCCCCTCTCACGGGCTCACGTGGCCTCTTTCCGAGAGCCCCAGGACACCTGGCCCTTACCCACCCCAATGCCTTTGCACTGGTGGTTTCTCTGCCAGAAGCGCTCTTTTCCCAAATCCCCCTGCCCTGCAGGCCTCGGAAGGCTGAGATGATGGGCAATTATTGCTGGGCAATTATGCACCGCTGAGATGATGCCTCCCCGAGACCGTCCCTGGATCTCCATCTACATGGCAGGCTCAATTCTAGCTGCCCATCAGAATCAGAATACGCCAATGCCCAGTCCCCCAGCCCCAACCAAGTCACCGGACTCTCTAGGGCCAGGGCCAGGCTCCCCTGGTGGTCTCTTCACTACAGTCATTCCAACTGTTCCTTAGTGTGTTTGCATCTCACTCCCAAAATATGGCCCCCGGGGAGGGGCTGCACTGTCTCTCTCACCCTTTGCCCCAGGGCCTGGAACAGTGCCTGGTACATAGTAGTACCCAGTGAGTATCTGCAGGGAGGAGGAGAGGAAGGGGAGGTCTGCAGAGGCCGGGAAAGGGCCTCAGATCAGACAAGACAAACCAGCTTGGACCCTGACACTGTATCCTAAGAAGGACTTTGCTGGCTCAGGGCAGGGTGGGCTGCAGCCTTGAGAGAGAGGATTTTCATCTCCTGTGGGTCAGAAAAGCTGCAGCAACACGGACTCTCTCCCTAGAAAGACACACGCAGATGGGCAGCACACGCTTCCTTCTGGGTTCAGGAGGTCACAGACCCCAGCAAGCCCCTGAGGCTGAGGTACTGCCTCCCCCCATCTCCCAAATGCCCTAGAGTGGTGGTCCCATCTTGGCCGCACACTAGGACTCCCCCAGGAGCTCTGAATGCCACGGACATGTGGCCCCACTGCCAGAGGACCTGATGGGCAGAGCTGCGTCCTCTTCAGCAGATGGGGACACTGACCCCACCGAGCCACACAGGCGCAAAGGTGAGTCTCCATCAGGTTGGCTCACAGGAGGGATGATCCCCCCGATGGTGCCCACCTCCCTCCTCCCAGCTCCCTGCCTGGAGATGCCACGTGGCCACATCTCGCCAACTGTGTGGCCTTGGACAGTCATTTCAGCACGTGACCTCAGTTTCCCATCTGCAAAATGAACTCAATCACGGGTTAGGTTGGGCTTACAGGAATTAATATCTGTAAAGTGCCTGACAGCCAGTAAATGCCAGATAAATGTGACCAGCAATGATGGTATTCTGGAATTGCTGACTTCCTAATCAACAGTCGGAAGCCCTCTGAGGGCTCGACCCAGTCCCCAGCTGTGGGCCCTGGAGGCTTCCACGCCCAGGAGGTCCACTATACAGAGGATGACTCCCACTGCTCCTGGGCAAGTGGCTGGGTGGCAAGCATGAGCTGGCTGGGCCCTGAGGAGGGAAGGCGCTGCCCTATCCTCTGGGCTGGCCTCCGGAGCTGCCAAGGCTGAGGTCCAACCGGCTTAGTGAGTCTGGCAGGTGACCCTGTGGGAGCCCCACCTGGCCAGCTGAGCAGAAAGCAGAGTGCAGAAGCCTGGCCCTCCTGCCTTGGACGCCTGCCTGGCCACACTCCACCTGCAGGCTGGCCCTCCCTGCCTCCAGCCCTCTGGACTTTGTCCTGGCTGCCGGTGGAGAGAGGTGGGGCACCAGCAGCTGTGTTTGTTTTCACATAGGACAGGTGATGTGTTTCCTGAAACCCCCAGCTGATTCGAGAGTTGGCTTTCTAATCTCCCACTACCTTCTTTTTCTTTTTCTTTTTTTTCCTGGAGTCTCATTCTGTCGCCCAGGCTAGAGTGCAGTGGAATGCTCACAGCCACCACAGCCTCAAACTGTTGGACTCGGTGATCCTTCCTGGGACCACAGGCGTGCACCACCATGCCTGGCTAATTTTGATTGATGATTGATTGACTGATTGTAGAGACCAGGTCTTGTCATGTTGCCCAGGCTGGTCTCGAACATCTGGGCTCAGGCGATCCTCTCGCCTCGGCCTCCCAAAGTGCTAGGATTACAGGCGTGAGCCACTATGCCCGGCTATCTTACTTTTCAATCTCCGGTCTTGCTTTTTTGTTGTTAAAACCCAAAGAAAAAGAAAAGGCTGCTTCTCCGAGCCACAAGAGGCCCCGAGCCGCTGCCTGCGGGTGAGCATCAAACGGGCTTCCTGAGACCAGGTCTGCCCCGGCTCTGCTTCCTGCAACTGTGTGACCTTCCAGCGAGGGAACTACAATACTCTGAGCCCCAGTGTCCTCCCTTCCAGCCCGGTGGGAGCCGCGTCTCCTAGGACTGTTGAAGCCTTGAGCCGAGGCCTGGGAAGGGCCTGGGGGCACCACTCGCCGCTCACCACACAAGGGCGCGGACCCCTCTGCTCCCACCGCCAAGGGCTGGAGGAGGCACGTCCAAGTCAGACCCTCCCAGGAAGCACAAAGGGCCTCCTGTTGTCTTGGAGATTGAGCAACAGCCCCGTCCCATGATCCCACGAACCGGCGTGACAGGCCTCCCGCTGTCCCGAAGGCCATTGCACCCTGGGACCGGCTCTGGTCATCTGGGGGGAGGAAGCCAGGGGCGCGAGAGGGACACCCCCGCCAGACCGTGGCCGAGGAGTGACAGCACTTTAGAGAACGCACCATGCCATTACCTGCTGCATCTCATTCAAGATTCCTAACATCGCTCCAGAGCGTCATCCCCACTTAACAGATGAAGAAACTGAGGTTCCGAGACTTGCCTGAGGCCATGCAGATGATCGGCTAAGCCATGATCAGAACTCAGGTCTGGCTGAGACTAGAACCCTCCTTCCCCACTTCTGCCTAAATGAACGCGTAATGGTGAAGCCCACCCGCCCTACCCACCTGCTGCCTGCCCCTCCCCCCATCCTACCCCAGCTCCCTGAGGCCTGAGCTCCCGTTGTCATCGGGAAGGAAAGGGTCAGCTGCCCCAGCTCCGGCCAGGACATTCCTTCCGTTTGGCTGAGGAGGCCCACAGATGCGGCCCCTCTTGGGCTTTGTTCTGAGATCCCAGCACTCAGATTGGAGGGCTTTGCATGGGAGGAAGGGGGAGTGCTCTGATGGGAGGGGGAGGGTGGGGAGGAGTGGACACCTGGTGCCCTCAAACATTCCCACCCGGTCCCCACACAGCCGCAGGTGTAAGTGGAGGCAGAGGCGTAGCCTCTGACCTCCTGCTGCCCACAGCTGGAGGCAGGAGAATGAACCCAATCATAGTAGAGACTTGGAGAGAGACCTGAACGCCAATCCCCTTTCTCAGCTGTGTGACCTTTGGCACGTTGCCTAACCACACTGAGCCTCGGTGTCCTCCTCTGTGAAATGGGCTTGTCCAGGAGGAAAGCAGAGCCCGCTTGCCAAACCTGAGGAAGTGAGCAGGGCAAGGCAGAGGACTCCGGGAAGAGGGCCTCCTAGGCCCCATCACACGGAGCTTGCATAAAGGTTGTTCCTTGTGGGGCGGGACAGACACGAGTCTCCTGCAGACTGCCCCAAGAAGGCCACTGCCACCAAGAACCACGACTGGAGGTCTGGCAGGGGTAAGACTGAGGAACAAGGGGACCCACCCCGTGGACACTGAAATCACCCACCACGTGAGCGCCGCTGCACTCATCCGTCTCATTTAACCCCAAGCCCCAAGCAGGATCCTCGGGGCTCGGGAGGGTGGTGGCCCTTGTGCTGGTCACATAGGGACGGTGGCACCGCTGAGCTTTGCGCCCAAGACCCTCTGACTCTCGAGTCCAGTGTCCTACCTACCTTGGGACACTGCCGCCCACGACCACAACATTCTCAAGGTGGGGACAGCGGTCACCGAAGCCAGATATTAAAGGGACAGTGTGCAGTCCCAAGCCCATGGAGGCAGAGCATGGAGGGTGGGGAGGGGGCCAGGCGTCCGTGGGTTCCATGAACTTATCACATCTCAGGATTCTCACCCTCTACCAGTCACCGCGAGGAGGTGGACGCCGAGGGCCATGCTGAAACAGCAGGACATGAGCCATGCCTAACTCTGAGGGAGACTCCCGAGGGGACAGCTCATGGACTTGGGAAGCCTGAGGGGCCGTCCTCCCAGGGGGCTCCCCCGTGGCCATTCCCTGCTCAGTTCCCTGGGCCACTGCCCACTGCAGTTCACCAAACACCCCCTGAAGACTGGCCCAGAGTCGGACACAGGAAATCGATGAATGACCAACCCACCCCTGCGCTAGGGAGGTGGTGCCCAGTCTGGAGGGCTCAGGCATGAGCCTGGGCAATTATGCACCAACATAATCCCAGGGCAGCAGCTGACTCAACCTCCCCTGTGCATGCCCTTGAGGGCCAGGACAGGCTCTTAGAACACGGTCTCCCGAATCTTGCCAAGGCGAACATACGCACATGGTGAATACTTAACTGAGATCGTGCAGAGCCCTTCCTGCGGCCCAGGGACCCTGGCCATGACCTCAGGAGATAAGCACTGAACAGGTGAAGAAACTAAGACTCGAGGTGGCAAAGGGACTTGCCGGGGCCACAAGGCTGGAGGGCAGGGGGTGAGCCACACAGTCTTCCCCGGACCCCTGTGCTTTACTGCCTGCAGAAACCGAGTTATACATGACAGGCAACTGTGTCTAAAAACCACCAAGGCCTAATCTCAGTTAATGGGGTTTTGGAGCCCCGCCTCCCAACCCAACCAACTGAAGACGCTCTGGGGCCGTGCCAGGAAGCAGCAACCTGCTCGCACACCCATCCCAGAGCCAGGCCAGTGGGGGCAGGCGGCTGACAAAAGGGCGTGGGCCCCGAGCAGGCCATTAGGGAGAGGGAGGGGGACTCTAATTAGGGACCCCACGTGGCAGTAGGCAGGCTTTTCAGTCACATCATACCTTCCCCGGGCACTGAGCTCAGGAAGGTAGAGACAGGGCAGCCGAGATGCCACCTCCTCCAGGCAGCCTTCTCAGAACACACTCTGGCACAGACCCTCAGGGAACACTACCTGGCAGCCCTGATTATCTCAGCATGAGTATTAGGGTGGGCAGCAGACAGGGTTCAAAGCCCGGCTCTGTCTACGCCTTCCTGTCACTTAACTTTCTGGAGTCTGGGTTCCCTCATCTGTAAAATGGGCTAACATTTCCTGACAACCTAGCACCCTCCTAGGCCTGAGAGCCACTCAGCTTTAGGAGTACTTGATGGGCAGAGGGAGGCATGAGATGAACACAAGGAGGCAGCACACTGCACACATGTCCAGGGACTCCAGTCTCCAAGGAGGCAGAGAGACAGGGTGGGCTGGAAAGCGAGCAGAACTGTCACTCCAAGAGCTTGGGGAGGGGTCTCCCCGGCTGGGAGCCAGCCAGAAGCACTCAGCCCAGGCCAGGAGGGGGCAGGACTGCTGCTTGCTGGGCCAGTCCCCTCCCTCCTGCACCTCTCCCCCACCGTCTCTCCCCTTCCGTGGGTGTCTCTGTCTCTGTCTCTGTGCGGTTTTCCCGAGCCTTCCCCCTGTTCGGGCAACTGACTTTCTCCGTCTCTCCCCTTCGCACCCAAGAGTCTCGGAGCAGCCAGTGTCCAGGGTGCCCCACCGGGCACACAAGCCTTGCTGGCCCTCCCTGTGCCAGAAACCTGCTCCGGCGAGGACCAGGCCCTGAGGAGCCCACTTCCAGCCACCTGTGGGGACCCAGGCCCTCCGCGGCTGGAATGAAAAGCTGTGCCTCCTACACGGGGTCCCTGCTCTCCTGGCTGCTCCGGCAGAAAAGCTGGTCACACAAGGACCCAGCGCGGCCCGTTGGGGCTCGCTCTCCAGGACTGCTGAGCTGCCCCTCTGGGACTTCTGAGGACTCCAGACCCCCCTCCCCCAGCAGGCTCAGCCAGGTGGCCATGGGGCTCACTCCCGCCAGGGCCCGAAGAGATGCTCTGGCCTGACTGCCGCAGGTGGTGCAGAGGAGAGGGGGTAAAAAAAGGCGGGGGAGGTGCAGAGGGGAGCGGGAGAGAAGCCGAGATGAGAGACAAGAACAAAGAGAGGCAGACTCCCAGGTGACAGGTGGCCCCCTGCCTCCAGAGCGCCAACCTGCAGGCTCTCAGGCCCTGCCGGGTCCCTACCAGGAAGTCCACGGCAGCTTGAGGTGACACCAGCCTGAGGGCACAGGCCCTGCCCGTCCAGCCCACTCCCTCCTGGCGGCATCCCAGAGGCTGCCCAACATGGTCCTGCCCCACCCTGTGTCATAACCAAGGGCCCCTCCTCCCTGTGGCCCCAAGAGACCAGCCCACCCTCTGGTCAGACCCACCTCTGTCTTCCTCTCACCAGTCATTAATAACAGCCTCCCATCAGGCGCAGTGGCTCACACCTATAAGCCCAGCACTTTGGGAGGCCCAGGCAGGAGGACTGCTTGAGCCCAGGAGTTCAAGACCCGCCTGGGAAACATAGGGAGACCTCGTTGCTACAAAAAATAATCATAGAACATCTCCTCCCCGGCCCATTCATCTTCCCCAAGGGGCAAAAGCAGCAGGTCTGTGCCCTGGAAGGACCCATGAAGACTCCCAAGCAGACTGCTGGCCGGGACTGTACCACCGGAAAGGGAGTTGGGGTGCTCTGAGCCAAGCCACTCAGAGCCCCCCAGGAAGCTGAAGCAGGGAGAAAGGCCCTGACTTCAGCCTGCAGCGAGCACACAGGCCCCAAACGGCCCAGGGAATGCCCCCACTGACGGCCTGGGGGCCCAGGGGAGGGCTAGAGCGAAGGAAAAAGTCCAGCCAGCCACCCCCTGTAATCAACCCCTCCCCTTCCGCAATCCTCAGTTTATCTGTCCATGCAGTGGGGACAGTCCCCATGCCAGCCCCTCACGCAGAGTGGAGATCCGGGCCCTCCCCGGACTGGCGACCTGGCACTCGGCCACCTTCCCCCGCCCCAGAGGCCCGCCCACGTCCCACTCCTGATACAGGGGCATGCTTCTGGGAGGAAACATGGCGCCAAGAACCTGAACACCCGTGGGGAGCGGGGACCGGGCAGGGGGCCGTGGATCCTGGCTGTGGGCCATGGGCGGCTCCTTTTCCTCCCTGGGGTGGCAACACATTCCTGTCTCAGAGGGAGGGTGAGGTTTGGGGAGAAAACACTCTAGCACAATAAAGGGAAGCGGGGTGATTCCTATCATGGTGAGAAGGTTCTGGGCCACAGGAAGCTGGGAAGAGAGGGGGCCAGATGTAGAAACAGGAAGGGAAAGGGGCTGGGTGCTTCAGGAAGGGGACCCCGGGGCCTGGCGTGGGACATGCCATGACACCATCGCAGCCTCTCACCTGGGCTGGCCCCAGGCCTCCCTCTCCACGGGGAAAAAGGAGCTCACAGAGATGCTGCCCTACTCCCAGCAGCCAGCAACCCAGGCCCCACGCCTCAGCCTGGTGAGGTGTGAGTTGCGCATGCCCAGAGGAAGAGGGGACTGTCTGTACTTCAGTAGGAAAAGTGAGATGCAAACGCGCGGTCACTGGCAAGGGCAAGGCTGGAGGTTCCTGGAGGGAGGCCGGGTCACCTGGGCCCCTGCCCTGGTCGGCTGTTTGCTGATCCCAAGAACACGGCAGACATGAGCACCCTCCCTCTACAGATCTGGAAACTGAGGCGCAGGGAGGCAAGCCTGACACTCAGCCAGGGTCGCCACAGGGAACCAGCAGAGCCTGATTACAGGCCTCTGTGTTTGGGCTGATTCCATCCCTCTGCCCAGTGGGTGCCCGGTTATCAGTCGAGGACACCCCCTGCCTGGAGCAGACAGAGTCCAGGCCTTAGGCCGGAGCCCAGCCGGAAGCCCACTCGAGGGCTGGAGTGGGCAGAGGCAGAACGGAGCCGAGCCCACTGCGGGGGTGCAGGGACGAGGGACCGTCATCTCCGGAGCTCCTCGAAGCCCCAGGCACCAGCGCTCTGTGTCTTCACTTTATCTCCCGCAAGCATCACGCGTCTCCCAGGGGAAGTAACTTTCTTATTTTCAGAAGAGGGAAGCCAGGGTTTAGAGAAGATATGTGACTTGCTCAAGGTCACAGGCACAGGAGGGTCAGGTCTGGGGCAGCCACGTCCCAGAGCCCTGCCAGACCCTGCGGGCCTCGGACCCACCCAGCCTGTCCCTGCTCTCGTGCCCAGCTGGGGAGTCACCCAACCTGGTCAGCCAGTTCACCTTCTGCACACGGCCTGAGACGGTTGGGTTGGCTCGGCCAGAGGACCCAGGCCACCCTGAGGGAAGAGGGTGGCTGGGGCCGGGCCTGGAAGAATGAGGAACAGGAGATGAGAGGAGGGCATGGCGCTCGGGCAGAGACAGGGGGCCTAGCCACCAGAGTGGGAGAATCTGGAAAATTCTACACTGCATTTGGGGACAAGTCCCTGAGAGAAGTCAGCAGCTGAGGTGGGAGGAGGACACGGACTCGGCTGGGCAGGAGCCAGTGATGGGAACAGCCTGGACCACCCTCTCTCCCGCCCTACAAATTCCTGGCCCAGAGCAAAGATCCCAGGCTGGACTTGCCTGGGGTCCTGGGCCCCTGGCACCCAGGACCCGTTAGCCCAAGAGCCTAGGACCCTTTGTCCTAAGGCTGAGAACAGAGAGGGCCCCAGAGCCCGCCCTTCCCGAGGGCCCTCAGGTCGGGAGCAAGATGGCACAGGTTCCAGCACTGAACCCCTCTGGCTGCAGGATCCCGGCCGACTCACTGCCCTGTCATCATCTGGGAAACGGCTCTGTAATGGCGGCCTCCCCGCCTATTTCACAGGGTGCTGGAAGGCTCCAGGGGAAAAGGACGTGAGAAAATGCCCCTGGCCAGCAGCCATAAAGCATAAGGGATCATTAGAAGTAGGACTCCATGCCCCAAGAGGGGGCGTGACTTGCCCAAGGTCACACAGCCAGACAGGATTCCAGCTGGGTCCCCCACTGATGGCCAGGCCCAGGCCCCTGTCAGGGCCCTGGCCCTCCCACTGCGAAACTCCGAGTTCCAGGAGAGCACCGCCCTCGGGCTGACCGTCTTTGCACAGATGGTGGGTGGGGTGGAGGCGGCCTCCCTCATATCCCAGCTCCCCCAAACAGGACCCGCCACCCTGCCACTCCAGGCCCAGCCTGGAAGTCTGGGACGGAGAGCCCAGTTCTGCCCCTTCCAGCTCTGTGACCTCGGGCAAGTTGTTTCAGCTCCCGGGCCCTCAGTATCCTCATCTGTAAAATGGAGGCCCCCGATAACCTCTACCCAGGGAGTGCTTGGCCTGAATGATGGCAGCAGAGGGCCTGGGGCCGGGCCTGGCACACACGAGAGGCTCAACAGGTGAGGGCTCCCTCTCTCCCTCTGCTGAGGCTGCCAGGCTGAGCTGTTTGGCAGGAGGAAGTTTCCAGCTTCCTGGAAAACCCGCCCAGAACCACTGGGAACATAAACTGGCTGGAGAACACTAGACCTCAGACGGAGATCACATTACCGAGTAGCTAGTGGGGGGATCAGAAGTAGGGCAGGACTCTGGCTCAGGGACGGTGTGGGAGAGCCTGCCTCCCGGCCCCCTGCCTGGGGTCTCCTGGGGCAGGCCTGTGGTCCGGAAAGGCGCTGCTGGTTCGGCACCAGGCCCGCACGGGACAAGTCGGGGTGGGGTGGGGGTGCGACAGGGCCAGAGTTCCAGTATGGGCGTTCCTGCCAGCTTTCAGGGCATCCTTGGACGCAGCGGGTCATCTGTCAGAGCCTCAGTTTTGCTTTCTGTAAAATGGGGGTGATGTTATTCACCTTGTATTTGGAGATGAACCATCATTAAACGGGGAACCGGGAGCTGAAAGCCACCCCGGGCCCCACTCTGTCCCCTTCCACTACCCCATTGCTGCCAAAGTCTGGCCCCCCGCCAGCAGCTGCAGGTCTCCTGACATTTTCAGGCCGCACCCCAGACTGATGAGTCAGAAACTGGGGTGGGGCCCCGTGATCTGAGCTTGAACCCTCCTGGGCATGTCAGATTTTGAGGCTGCTGCCCCACGCCGCGACCTGCCTACTCACAGACACTCCCCCCACTGACTCATCTTCCCACTTGCTGGTTTCCAGAAGGCTGCTGGGGAGAAAGGCGTCACTGTGGGAGAGGTGATTAAATAGTAAAGAGAGCCCATGATTAGTTAATGACACCGCAGGCTCCCAGAGAGGAGACCGGAAGAGGGTCAAAGTCAAGCTGGAATGGACGAGAAAGGCTCCCCACATCTGCCTGTCTCAGCTTGACATTTCCACAGACACACATATCCCCTAGAAGCCTGCCACTTCCTCCTGTGGGTTTGCCAGCGAGCACACAGGGGGGTGGCGTCCTCCAGCTAGTGGGACTGGAAGCTAAACTGGAGACACGTTAGGTGGAAGAGCCCAGGCCTCCCACCTCGAGTTTAAAAAGACCCTTGACTGGAAAGTCACTTCCAGGAATTCGTGCCACGGAGTTCATTGGAGTCAAGCACAAAACATCCACGCGGACAAAGTGGTTGCATAGCAATGTGGGTACTGATGAAAAATTCAAAGGGCCGAGCTGTGCCACGGTGGGGGGTGCTCAACCCGGCCACAGCAGACTCCTGGGGTGCTGGGGGGTGGGAAGCCCACCTCGGAAGAAGATTGAATCACACGGAAAAATCCTCCCTGTGCAACGCTCAGCCCAGAGCAGTCACACAGGAAGTGGTTCACACGGTATAATCCCAATATAGGATGTATGTGCTTTGTTTTTAAAGGCCAAAAACACCAAACTGTTCACAGGGGTTATCTCGAGTGGTTATTTCCTCATGCATGTTTGTTCTTCGCCCTCCAGCTTTTTCCACAAACTCTTTCTTCAATAGTCAGAAAGTTTTCAGGGTTTTTTTTGTGGCCACTGGAGATGAAGGTTTTTTTTAAAAAAATGTCTCTTTCCTGTGTCAGAGTCACTGACCTAGGGTCCCCTGCTACAAGATTTGGCCATACCAGGGAATTTCCACATTCTATGTGGTCCCAACAAGCATGATCAAGTCAACAAGTGGCAGCTAAGAGAGGGAGAGTTTGCTCAAATTCTCTGCCACATTTTCTAAAAGTAACTCTGTTCACAGATGAAAGGTCGTGAGCTCTCCAAGCCTTGAGGTGTGCAAGGAAAGGCTGGATGCTGCCCATAGGATGAGACTGGGTAGGTAAGTGGGTTCAATGAACTACAGGGCTGCTGGCAGCGCCAAGATCCTGTGACTCGAGACACAAGCCCCCAACTTTATGCCAGGAGCAGCCAGGTCCCCGCTGGGCTCAGACAGTTTGATCAGAGTCCAAGACCGCAGAGACTTAAGGCCCTTCCTGTCCCCTCAGAGCTCCAAGCAGCCCTGGAAAGCTCCTTCTCTTTAGATCAAGGACCTCAGCCTTTGGGGAGGAAGACTCCCTGTCATTTCCCCGAAGGAGTGGCAGGAACGGCCTTTGTTCAGCATCACCACCCTTATTCCCTGGCTTTTATTGAAGGTGCATACTTCTCTGAGCCTGCCACTGAGCGCTTACCAGCAACAGCTCATTGAATCCTCACAAAAACCAGGCCTCTGAGAGGTTGAGAAATCTGCCCAAGGTGAGCAGATTCTGCAGGGTAGAGCTGGGCCACGCCTAGGTCTGGTCAACATCAGTACCTGGGGGTGAGGGGTAGTAGTACCCCAAGCTGTAGGTACAACCCCAGGACTTCCCTGCTTGCAACTTGCAGAAATCCCCAGGGATTTCTTCATGCAAAGTTTGAGAGCCATAGCACCATGCTATACTGTCTCCTGTCAAAAGAGGAGCTTGCTTCTGAACCCCAGAGCTGCTCATAACACCAAGACCCTGTAACCTGGAGAGAAGGGGAACACAGGGGGTTTGGAACAGACACCAAATGCCAAGTGCCAGAGTAGACGACACATCTTCTCCACCTCAGATATCCCACCGCTGTGTGTCCAGACAGGCTAGGGGTCAGGGAGGTGGGCTACCTACATGATCACAGGGGACCCAAGATCTAGACCCCACTCGCTTCATGACCTCAGACAAACCAATCCTCCACCAAAGAATTTCTAGTTCCCCTAAAAGCAATGATGTCTCAAAGGTCCCATTGCAACAGCACTCTAACACCGTGAGTGGGAGATGATTTTCCAACCGAAGTGATATAATCACTAATTGTTATGACCATTATCAACAGCAAATTAACATCTATTGAGTGCTTACTGCCCCCTTCCTCCTGTGGGTTTGCCAGCAAGCACACGGGACAGTGCCCTCCAGTCAGTGGGACTGAAGCTAAACTGGGGGCACATTATGGTGGAAGATTCTGGGCCTCACACCAGAATCTTTCGCATGTAGTTGTGGCAACACATATTCCCCTCTCCATTTGCTTCCAATCGAGGGACTTCTACCAGGGAAACACCTCTAGCCTTGTTCTGCCCCCTTCTTGGCTCCATGCCCCGACCCAAGACTGGCTTCTCCGGTTTGTCTGGGAGACACACTGGGCATGCTCTGCTGGGCCCCACCCCTGCAGAGTCCCGCTGCCTGCAGGGAGGATCCCATCTGGGCTGTTCTCGACTCTTGTATCTGGACCTGCCGGGAGGCCGGCTTCTGTACAGCGCTGCCAGCGGCCCCGCGGGCAACTCTGCCATTCCAGGGCAGACAGTCAGCAACCCTTCTGGGCCGGATCTAAAGCCGCGCTCTCTCAGAGGCTTCTGCTTGGAACGCCAACGTGTGTTCGCCCTTTCAACCCCTGCAGCCGCTGTCTCCGACCCGCCCCACCATGCATTATTGTCCTTATTTTGCAGACGAGGAAACTGAGGTTCACAAAGGTTTTGTGTTTTTTTTTTTGAGTTGGAGTCTCACTCTGTCGCCCAGACTGGAGTGCAGTGGCCGCTCCCGGCCACCGCAGCCTCGACCTGCTGGGCTCCGGCGATCCTTCCCCTCAGCCTTCCGAGTAGCCGGAATTACAGGCATGCGCTACCACACCCGGCTAATTTTTTGATTTATTGTAGAGATGAGGTCTCGCCTGCCCAGGCGGGTCTCGAACCCGCGGGCTCAGGCAATCCACTCACCTCATCCTCCCAAAGGCGTGGGGTTTCAGGCTGAGCCACTAGCCCGGCTTGTTTTGTTTTTTGAGTGGGAGCCTCACTCTGTCATCCAGGCTGGCGTGCAGTGGCTGGGCTCAGGAGATCCTTCCAAGTAGCTGGAGCTACAAGCCCAAGCTACCACGCCTGGCTAATTTTTTGATTTACTGATGAGACAAGGTCTCATCAAGTTGTCCAGGCTGGTCTCGAACCCCTGAGCTCAGGCAATCCTCTTGCCTTGGCCACCCAAAGTGCTGGGATTACAGGCTTGAGCCACTGGGCCCGGCCCACAAAGGTTATTAAACTGGATGATCTCAATGACCGTTGAGAAGCTTTCTAAACACCACCCAGCACACAGGGCGTGTCCACACGTGGGAAACTGGATTATGCTCCCACTGGCGTCCATATCTGACTCCTGGCTCCCAGGCTGGGAGGCAGCGGCCACACCTTCCCTCAGTCTTATGAGGCTGGACAAATTGATATTCACTTGAAACCAACATTCCATCCCTCCTTTGAAAAAACGTTTTAAAAAATGATTTATGCACAAGGAAAGCCTTAATGGGGTCCCAAGTTCATATAATACATTTTTGTTTAAATAGATACAGTAAGTTTTTTATAGCTTCATTGTATGTCTGTTCTTTTTTTCTTAAGCATAAAAATAAAGTGGGCTCATCACAGAAGATTCAAAAAATAAGGAAAAGCAAAAAGACAATACAGGTCTGCTATCTCCGTAACTGTGTACTGTAACACGTATATTTACACGTGTTAATCTACATTTCGGCCTTGTTGAATAGAGTCCCTGGGAGCAGCTCTGCCATTGGGTGTCTGCAAAGTCTCTGGGCAGCAGCTAGGACCTGCTCACCTACAGTCTTTCTCCCCAGGCTGTCTGTGTGTAGAGAATGGACCAGGCCCCCAGGGGTCCTTTCCCTAAACAAAGTGGCTGCCCACCAGTGGTGTCACACGTGCCACACTTACCAAAATCAAGTGCAACACATGCAGGGTAATAGTTAGAGTTTTGTAGCCCAAGAAGGGCTATGACTTGCCCAAGGACACGTGGCATATAAAGAATGAGCAAGGGGCTGGGCACGGTGGCTCAAGCCTGTCATCCCAGCACTTTGGAAGGCTGAGGCGAGCGGACTGCCTGAGCCCATGGGTACGAGAACAGCCTGGGCAACTTGGTGAGACCACATCTCTACAATAAAAATAAAAATAAAAATAGATTGGCTCAGCCTGGGATCCCCGCGCTTTGGGAGACCAAGGTGAGTGGATTGCCTGAGTCCGTAGGTTCGAGACCAGCCTGGGAAACTTGGTGAGACCTCGTCTCTACAATAAATCAAAAAATTAGCTGGGTGTGGTAGTGCGCGCCTGTAGTTCCAGTTACTTGGAAGGCTGAAGTGGAAGGATCACCTGAACCCAGCAGGTTGACGCTGGGGTGGCCGTGAGTGTGCCACTGCGCTCCTGCCTGGGCGATGGAGTAAGACTCCAACTCAAAAAAAAAAAAAAAAAAAAAAGAATGAGCAAGGGCCAGGCGCAGTGACTCACGTCTATAATTCTAGCACTTTGGGAGGCCGAGGTGAGAGGATTGCCTGAGTCCACGGGTTCGAGACCAGCCTGGGCAACTTGGAAAGACCTTGTCTCTACAATAAATCAAAAAATTAGCCGGGCATGGTGGTGCATGCCTGTAGTTCCAGCTACTTGGAAGACTGAGGCAGAAGGATCACCTGAGCCCAGCCAGTCGAGGCTGTGGTGACCGTGAGAGTGTCACTGCACTCCAGCCTGGGTGACAGAGTAAGACTCTGACTCAAATAATAATAATAATAATAATAATAATAAGCAGGGAGCAGAACCCAGGTTCCTTGAGCCCCAGACTCCTGTTTCCCAAAGACTGACATCCTGCCTCTTATGGGAACATACATCACATAGCACTTGTTTCGCACGTGTTAGCGGATAGATCATTCTCAAACAACCCTATGAGGAAATACTATGACTGTCTCCATTTCACACAGGCTAAACTGATGCATGGAGGGTGAAGATACTTGCACAGGTGACACCCAGCTGGTAAGCAGCAGAGGCGGAAATCGTCCTCAGGCAGTTTGACTCCAGAGTCAGTGACCTTGCCGGGGTTCCTTCCTCCTCCCCTGGGCCCTAGCCCAGCTGGGACCCAGGCAGCCTCCAAGAGCACCTGGAGTGAATGCCTGAGAGTGAGAAAACCAGCCCAGAAGCTGCCATCCTGGCCAAGGTCACTGCTGCTCCACGGCAGAGCCAGGATTTGAACTCAGGCCTCCAGCATTCCGTCCACTTCTCCACATCAGCCCTGAGACGCAGAACTCTGAACAACCCCCATGCGGGACACCCCCTTCAACACAGCAGGGAAAGCCAGGGGTGGGGCCCAGAGAAGGCAGAAGCTTCTGCCACAGGACAGGAAGTCAGAGGGGAGAGTGGTGCTTCCCAGAGCGGTGCCCACGTGTTCTGCACGGATGGTGCCGGAATGGGCCTCCCGGACGCCCCGTCCCATTCCCAGCCCATGTCCCCACGGGGTACCAGCAACTTCAACAAATATCTGCTGACTTGAAGGAGCCTTTTCTGGATGAGCCAGAGGTCACCACAGGCCAGAGTGGCCCTCACTGGGCAGGGGCTGGAGGAAGTCGAGCTGTTCCCCTCGCAGGAGGGCAGAGGCCAGGCATCACAAGCTACACGGAGGCCCGGGCCAGGCCATCCCGGGCCAGAAAGCCCAGTCCCACCTCCCTGGACGCAGGTTCCAGGAGTGGGGCAGACAGCCTGAGGGCCAAGACAGGGGCCTCCAGACCCGTTTCCTGGCCCACCTTTGCCCAAGACGCTCTCAGCACCTGACACGGAGCTGGGTCTCTCCCCCACCTCCTCCCCATCACTTCCTTATTCTCGGCCATCACTTCCCAAGTGCCTGCTGTGCGCCCGGCCACGTGCCAGGAATCGAGGGCAGAGGCGGACGGGACAGTGCCTGCCCAGGAGGGTTTGCGGAAACACCGTCCATCACAGAACAACGGGACCAATGAGGAAGAGACTTGGGAGGGGCCCCCCGGGGGCGGCACCCCGAGGCCAGAAATGACCAGGGTCTTGGGCACCTGCACTTGTGTGTTGGAGAGGCACAGAGGGCTGGGACCGAAGGAAGGTGCTCTGGGAACATCTCTGGGGGCCAGGGAAGGCACCTGGATAGGCCTCGAAGGACCAACCAGATGTGCAACCAACCACGCCTCTCCTGTGTGGGGAGTGAAAGTGCCAAGTGCCTCCCACAGGCCACCTCGTTTCCTCCTCGCGCCGTCCTGCGAAGCGGCTACCGCCATCACCCCCATTTACAGACTCGAAGACTGAGGCTCAGAAAGGGTCCCACAGCGAGGAATTGGCTGGGCCCAGATGCCACCTGCACCTTGCTGTACCCTCTCCCTGCTCTGTGGGTAGGCAAGAGGTGGGAGGGTGCTTCAGGTGGGGGAACAGGGTAAGGAGAGTAGAGAGGTGGACATCTAGGGGAGGAGCCCGGCTCAATTTCCTCGAGTGTGCCTGCCCGTGTGCACACGTTCACCCAAGTGCTCTGCTTTACAGAGGACAGGTCCCAGAAGCCCCCGAGAGCAAGGTAGAGAATGAGCACTTGCAGATCAGGGAAGGGACGCTCAGAGAGGTGCAGAAACTTATCTAAAGTCACACAGCACACCAGCGGCAGAGCTGGAACTAATGCTAAGGGCTGGAACACAGGCCCCTCTCCTCCCTCAGCTGCTTCTCCTTGTCAGCACCAAGTGAATCAGCTGCTGACAGGAAGACCATGGTGGGGGGGACCCCGGGGTGAGTCAGAAACAAGCCAGCCCCCAAGATACCAGCCAGTCAGTCACTGATGCCGGGAGACCGTGGTTGGCGGCCTCTTCACAGGGCAGCAAGGGGAGAGACCCAGCACTGAGCCCGAGTTACCTCTCGGCTTCCCCTCCCAGCTTCTGAGACCCAGGCTTGGGGAGGGGCAGCTGGTGGGTGGGCAGTTCCTACTGGGATCCAACCCTCCCCGCCACCCCGCCTCATCATGCCCGCGGAAGAGCCCAGGCCAAGCTGCCCTGGCCCTTCCTTCCCTCTCACCAGCAGACTCCTGGCCGTTTGATGCTGTTGATTAAGTCATAACCACCCCTGTGAGCTTCTGGTGGGGCGGAGGAAGTGGGTATCCCGGTTTGTTGCTGCGGGCTGTGGCCGAACCCAAACCAGCATTGCCAGCGGGCCCCAGATGTTCCCAAGGCTCAGTCAGGGCTTGGGTCTGCACAGCCGAACACCAGGAGGGAACATGGAGGACTGGGCCCCCAGTCCTCCCAAAGAGGGCTGCCGCCGCATGGTGGAAACTTCAGAAAAGCCCACAGGAACCAAGATTCTGCCCCCCACCCGCCCCCATAGGGAAACTTGTGCCTGCCTGGCCACTTGCTGCCAGGGATGGCACCGGGCTGACCCCTTGTCCCTGCCCTCGCTGGGCCGGGGCGGAACTCTGCAGGCGCTTTGTCCCGCCCACCCCACTCCCAGCCCCCCGTGAGGTGGCCAGAGCCCTCCTCGGCATGGGTGAGCACAGTGCTTTCTTGGGTGGTTCCCCCCACCCTTCTGCAGCATGCAGTGCCCTCCCTGTGCCCCCACCCAGCCGTGTACCTGGGGCCACGCAGGGCAGGGAACAGAAAGAAACCCTGGCGCACCCTGGATCTTCCCTCTGCCCCTCCATGGAGCCTTTGCCATTCCCACCACCGGCGCCTCTTCCTTCTCTCCCAACTGTAGACATCTCCAAGGCCGCCAGGACCCTTCTTCCCTGTCACTGCAGCCACTGGTTCATTATCCCGACTGCCGGATCCTCTGTCCCAGTACATCTGGCCCAGACTGTCACCCCTGACGTGCAGCTCTGCTGTGTCACACCCCTGCTCAAACACCTTCAGTGGCTCCCACTTTCTACAAATCAAATCAAACTTCTCACCTTGGCATTCAAGGCCTTCCACGAGCTGATCCCATCTTCTATTCCCACCGTGCAGCCCTGCACTCCCAAACTGCACCAGCCTGACCAACCTAGCAGTTTCTCGAGACTTCCCTAAACAGGCTGACCCTTGCTTTGCCTAGGCATTTTCCTCTGCCAAGACACCATCTTCGCTGGCTGCCAAAACCCTCCCAAGCCTTGCGGCCCAATGGCTCTCTCTAGCCCTTTCGTCACTCAACTTGCATCAGAGTCTCTGGTGTCCCTGTCTGAGCCTCTTCCCAGACGGTGGTGGGTCACTCGGAGCTTCGGGCTTTGCGTGGTCACTTATCATTCATCCACAGGGCGGAGTGTGGCAGGCTCTCCACCGTGGCTCACCAGGTGGGCCTGTTGGGATGAGCCTCTCCTCCTCCTGCCATAGGCCCTGCCAGCCACATCCTCTCCCCCTCTACCACTCCAGACTCGAACTTATGCCACTGAATGCTTGACAAGCCTGCAGCCCATGTTGATCCGAGTCCAAACCAGGATGCGGGAGCCCAGGTAGAAAGCCCAGCTCAAGCCTCACTAACTCCAGGAAGCCTCCCTGGCCCTTACCCTGCCCTGGTTTCTCAGGCGTCTTGCCTCTTCTGAACACCTCCTCTGCCCTACATACACACACCACTGCGCAGCCTTCAGTCAGACTCTGTCCCGTGGTGCTTCCCAGCTGCTGCAAAGTGCATGGCTTGTCTCCCAGAAGAGGCAGAGAGCCCATATGCAGCACCTGGCCCCACCCAAACAGACAACAGGTGCCCCCACTGCCCCTCACCTCAACCCCAAGCCAAGCGTGCAGTGGTGCTGTGAGACTCCAGCCGCCAGGGTGGTGCAGGCCCTGAGTGACCCTCTCCAGCAGGGCATGGTGGGGATGTGGGAGCCCTGACTGTCAGCTACCCATACCTGGCTAGTTCAACTCTGAATCCTCTAGTCCATCTAGTATACAGTAGGTGCTCAGTGAGCATTTTTTTTTTTTTTGGTTTATTTAATTGAACACCCACCAACCTCAAACAATATCCCAGGAAGCTCAGCCACTCTTTGGTCCAGGTGACACACTCCCCAACCATCAAACAGTGGTGTTGGTGACAGGTGTCAATTTCTGGCTCTCACAAGGTCAGGAGTGGCTGCAGCCAGTCCTAGCCCTCAAAAAAAAAAAAAAAAGCCTTATTTCCCAGCAGCCCCTCACCTGCCCATCTGCATCAGAGCAGCTGTCACAAGCGACACTGGGTGCCTGGCGCCTTGCTAAGCTTTGTACGTACATTATTCTGTTTGGTGCTGGCCACTACCGTTGGAAACTCATTATCCCCGTCTCACAGACGAGGAAGCTGAAGTTCGGAGGGGGAGTGGAATCCAAGCCGGCTTAGTCCTCAAGCTCCTGACCTAGGCTGCCCAACGACTGTGGCACACACACAGGGCACCCACCTCACCAGGGACAGAACCCTGCAGCCAGGAGTCGAACCCTGAGTATGCTCCAAGAGCCCCAGGGCCCTGGGTTTGGCGGGGTTTTCCCTTCTCCTCCCCACTCACCAGGATGAGAACCCCAGTTTCCGCCCAGGCCTCCCAGGCCAGCACTGCTGGAAAAGCCCCGCTGAGTTTCCGACTTGAAGTCTTAAGGGGAGGGGCCTGGTTCAGTTGAACTGTCAGAATTGGGGGGAAGGGGGGGGAGGAGAACCGAAACCTCCCTGTTTTGGGGTCCCCTTCCCCGGGGCTCAGGGTCTGAGGAACCAGTGCGACCTTTAAAGCAATTGGCTCCGCTCAGTCCCACTTTGCAGGGAGAGAGACGGCAGTGGGGCGGCGCGCTGGGACACCTGCGGCTGGCTGCAGCCTGCTCACCTGCCGGCCGCCCCTTCCGGGGTTCCAAGTGAGGACGGGCGAGGGCAGCACGGCGCTCACCTGGTTCTACCTCCTCCACTTCCTGGGACCCGGGAGGGCCAGAGGCGGGTGGGGGACGGGCCCGGGGTCGCACAGCTTGTGCACGGAGGAGCCGGCGGAGTGGGATTCAGGACCGGGGGAGCTCCTTCTCACCCACCAGCTGCCCCGACCTGTCACCGGTCCCGAGAAAGCTGCAGAGCCGGCTGCAGAAGTGGGGCGAAAACTAACTTCGCCTCTGCTTGTCCGGCCGGCCTTCCCCGGCCCCCGGCCCCTGGCCCCTTTTCACCTGCCGGCTCTGCTCTTTGCTCCGCGCTGCAAGCCTGGCGTCGCCCGCTCGCGCCCGGTCAACGTCCGACTGCGCAGCCCCGGGCTCGGTCTCTCCACGGTCCCCCTCCTGCAGGCAGTCAGTCCGGGAACGCGGCGGCCTCAGCCAGGCCCCGCCCCCTCGAGGACACGCCTCCCGCCCCCCACGCGCTCCGCCCGCCTCTGTCCTCCCGACTGCGCCCCGCCCACTACGGTCTTCCGCCGCTAGCCCGGCCAGCCCCGCCCCTAGCCCGGCCAGCCCCGCCCCGAGCCCTGCGGGAGGTGAAGCCCCGCCCCCGCCCCGCCCCTCCCGGCTCCAGTCCGGCCGGACCCTGCTGAAGGCGAGGCTCCGCCCCTCGCCCCGCCCAGCCCTAGCTCGACTCTCCAGGCCAGCCCCGCCCCTGGGCTCCGCAGGCGTGAGGTCCCGCCCCTCGCCCCGCCCCGCCCTCCCTCCACACCCCGACCAGCCCCGCCGCCAGGTCGCACGGGGGAGGGGCCGCCCCAAACCCTGCCCATTCGCAGCCCAACGGTCACGCCCTCTTCCGCCTTCCTGCCGGCCCAGTCTCCTCCCATCGCCCCGCCTCCCGCACTTTCCCCTTCGCGGCCCACCCCGCCCCGGCCCTCCCCGACTGAGGCCACGCCCAGCACGCCCCTTCCCCGCCTCCCCGATCCGGCCCCGCCCGGCCCCGCCAGTCCCCGCTCGGGGCGGGAGGCCCTCGGGCCCCCACGCTGGCTTTCCGGGGCGGGCGAATCGGGTGCAGCCGGGGAGCGGCGCGGGAGCGCTTTGCGTTCCGAGGCCGGGCCTCTGGGAGCGGGCAGCCGGGGTCTGAGCACTTGTTGGAAGCACCGACAGCCACCACGGACGGAGCACTTGCCAGGGGCCCGGCGCTGCGCCACGCGCTGTGAAAAGAACTGACCCTTGAATCCCCGCGTCTCGTGGAGTTCTCCTGTTGCGCCCATTTTACTGATGCGCGGTTTAAGGCTTAGGGAGGGGAGGCCGTGGCTTCTGGGTCTCACGGTGGAGGCGGGGGTGGGTGGGATCCGGTCCCAGGCCCTGAATCACAGGCTCTAAGCTGCCCCGGCTTGCCTGGACCGGCCCCTGGAGAAGTGGCTCAGGCCCGCAGCCGCTGGGACAGCGCCCACAGGCTGCCTGGGGCGAGGGAGGAGGCTGGGTCGGCAAGAAGGGTGGCAGGCGGGGCTGCGGGCCTGAGCCCTCAAAGCTGGCTTTCTCCCTGTAGAACAGGCGGCCCAGAACGTAGGGGGAATGCAGAAGACGTTTAGGGGCCACCCCTCCCTGCATCTCAGTCCGGGGCACTCCCAGACTCTAGGGGACTGCCTGGGGCAGGTTACCGGTTAAATATCAACGTCATTCATTCACCAGTGCAACTTTAATTCCCATTATCTCACTGGCATCTCACAACAGCACCATTGTGGTGAGGGCGAGCTTATGACCCCTTTGCATGGGTGGAGGAGGGTAGGGAGCTGGATCCCGGCCCAGCACAGTAGTTCTCAAAGCGAGCTCCTGGGATCCCAGCAGCAACACCTGGGAACTTAGCTCCATGTGTATTCTGAGGCCCCATCCCAGACCTACTGAATGGGAACGGGAACCGGTGGTGCCGTGTGTTCTAATGGTGCTGTGTGTTTTCATGCGGCCTCGCGTGACTCTGAAGCACATTCACGTGGGAACCGCCCATAGCAAATTGTCAAGAGGTCGGGGGTGGTCTGGGAATGACCGGGGAGCCTCCCGGTCGCTTTGTAACAGGGCAAGGCAAGACACTTAGCCTCTCTGGGAGGCACTCTTAAGCAGGGAATGGCAATCGCAGTGACAATGATACCGGTCTTGGGTGGCTGCTGGAGACTAATCATGTGTGCTCAATATGCGTTCTCTTTCCCATGCCAAGTCAGGTCCGGGAGACTGCAGAATCATCTAAACCCAGCAATGTCCCGTTCAACTGTCTTTCCCACAGAGGGACACCATCTACTCTGCAGGAGGTCAAATTCCCAACAAGCTTCCAGATGATGTGGCTGCTGCTGGTCCTGGGACCACATTAAAAAAAGAAATTAATTGTAGAGATGTGGGGTACAATTCAGGGTTAGATATACAAATATTCATTATGCAGGTACCCTTGTTGATGAGGTGTGCCCCCCCATCCCCTGGCAGTTTCCCACTACTGCCAAGCCCTTTCTTTCTTTTGTGAGTTGGGGTCTCGCTCTGTCACCCAGGCTGGAGTGCAGTGGCACACTCACGACCACCGCAGCCTCCACCTGCTGGGCTCAGGCAATCCTTCTGCCTCAGCCTCCCAAGTAGCTGGAACTACAGGCATGCACCACCACATCCATCTAATTTTTTTTTATTCATTGTAGAGATGAGGGCTCGCCAAGTTGCCCAGGCTGGTCTCGAACTCGTGGACTCAGGCAATCCTCTCACTTTGGCCTTCCAAAGTGTTGGAATTACAGGCATGAGCCACCTATCCCTTTCTTATAGTATTATGATAATTGTTCAAGGTCCAGGACTACATTTTGAGAATCACTACGCTATTCCGTCTTGGCCTGGCTTCCACCTCCCTACCAGCCCATGCAAAATGGGCATAAAATACCCTCCTCTTCACCCTGCCTCCACACCCCCTCCCTCCAAGCTGGGGGTGTCTGTGATGGGGACTGGCAATTGGCAAAACAGCTGGATCCCGTCGGTCCACCCCCACCCCAAGACATTCATTCCCTCACGTTGGTTCCATCTGCTACTCCTCCCTGTCCCTGCCACTCCAGACTAGAGATGGGGGCAGCTGTGGTGACACAGAGGGCGGTCTGCAGACAGCTTCTGGAGTCTCTGCTACACTCCCCACCACCCTCTGAGCCCAGGAAGAGGGTCTCCCTGCAGGGCTCATAGCCTGGGGCACTGGGCCCGTTATAAGACCCACCCAACACAGGAAGCCGAAGTGAAGATCAAGGGTCACATATCTTGCATCTCAGCTTAAGCCTCCTGAAATAAAATAGAGTCTGTGCATTCTCCTCCTTGATGTATATTCCATAGAATGATCAAGAAGACCACATTCACATTGAGAATTCTTGAACTCTGAAATGCTGTGCAAGAACATAGCAACATTGGAGGGCCAGCCCTACATCAGCCTTCAGCCTGCCCAATCCTCTCCTTTCCCTATTCCGTCACACGTCATAGGTGGCCTTGGACTCAGGCGTGTGAACACCCCAGCCCACCTGCCCAAACTCTGTCCACACGCCATGCCTACAGACGCTTCTTGGTCAGTCCCTATGGGTGCAGACGCCAGGGACAGGATGCACCCTCAGGGAAATTGACCTGGGCCGGGGCTTTGTATACTCTTAAACTGGGCCTGGGTCCACCAGACAGAGGGTGGGGCTTTCAGGTGCCGGAAGCATGATCCATGTGGGGAGTGGGTTCTGAGGGACACAGGTACCCTCTCGTCTGGGTCTACGCTGGCACCGCCATTTGGTCTTGTCTCCCCACCACCTGGCACAGCGCCTGGAAGCTCAAGGGACAGTCATCGAGTAGATGAGCATCTGGGTTTGCCGTTATCTGCTTTCTGTTGTGGGACTAGGACATGATAGGCTGGGTAATTTATACAAAAAAGAAGCTTACATTTTACAGTTCTGGAAGTCCAAGTTCAGGGGTTGCATCTGGTGAGTCTTCTTACTGCGTCATACGTGCCAGAGGGCATCGCATGGTGAGGATAAGGGCATGTCAGCTCAGGTCTCTTCCTCTTCTTATAAAGTCACTGGTTCCATCATATCATGAGGACCCCATCCTGATGATCTTATCTAATCCTCCCAAAGGTCCTGCCTCCAAATACCATCAACATATAAATCTGGGGGCCAGGCGCAGTGGCTCACACCTGTAATCCTAGCACTTTGGGAGGCCCAGGTGGGAGGATTGCTTGAGCCCAGGAGTTCAAGACCAACCTGGGCAACATAGTGATACTTCGTCTCTACAAAAAAAAAGTCAGGGGAGGGGTTACATTTCCAACACATGAAATCTGTTAAACCACAGAGCAGGGTCATTTACTGAAATATCACATCAAGTTGGCTCTCCCATGGTTGTCTTCAAACCTTCTCTTCCAGCAGAAGCTTTGTCATGACTCACTTGTCTTGGGCACTTTGCCAGGCAAAGAGCAGAGATGCTTCTCACGAGAGACTCCATCTTTTTCAAATTCCTTGTTCCATCTCAGAAGTGAAGTCAGGAGCTCTAGAGGTGCGGAAAGGGGCAAGAGGAACCCCCTAGAAAGCCTTGAGAGAAGACACCACATCGCCGACTTGGAGCTGGGGAGATGATTGTTTTGGCAGGACCTCAAAGGGGCGTGGCTATGGGGTTCCCAGGCTCTCAGAAATTCCCACACCCCAAAGGAGTGGAGAAGCAGAGCAGAAGACCTCAATGCCCTTGTTGGCAAGAACTTGGGAGTCAGTTTCCTGTTGGTGCGTGGGCCCAGATAAGGCCCTGGGACATTTGCGCAACTCTGGTGGCAGCAGGTGAGAAGAATGAGTAGGCTGTTGTCTCCTACTCTGAGACAATTAACCATAAATCTGCAATTTGGGGTGAGCTGAGCAGTGAAGGCTTATCTCTCCTCCCTGCAGTGTCATCAGCTGGTTCCATTGGTTAGAGGATCCATTTTCAAGATGGCACCTGCCCCCAATGGCTAGCAAGTCAGTGCTAGCTGCCAGCTGGGGGCTCAGCCAGAGCTGTGGCCTGAAGGCTCCCTTTCCCGTTCATGGGGCGCTTGGGCTTCCTCAGCTAGGTTGCTGGGTTTCCAGAACAAGTAAAGAGCTGCTCAGACATGTGTGGCATTTTGTGACCTCCTCGGAAATCAGGCGGCGTCATTTTCTTTGCATCCTGTCAGTGGAGGCAGTCACAGAGGCTCACCTGGTTTGGGGCGGGGCAGGGTACACAGTATCTCTCTCTCTTAATGAGGGGAAGCAAACTTTTAGAAGAGCTTGTGGGACAGGAGACCTTGTTGCAGCCATCTTTAGGAAACACAGTCTGCCCAACCGCGTCCTCAGGGTGACTTGAGAATGTCTTCTGACGGGAGCTGTGAGGCTGATCCCAACTGATTTAAAGAAAGAGGTATAAACACATCTCATACACACACCTGTGCATAGGTCATTAGAAGGCCAGCAGTGGGCCACCAGTCTTGAGTGCTTGGAATCTTTCCGACCTTCTCTCTCCCAGGGTCCTCAGGGTGGAGTTAGCCCCTCCTCCCTCCCCCTGCACTGTTTCCTTAGAGTCACAAATGTGAGCGATGCCCCTGTGGTCCTCAATAGCAACAACCCCATGTGGCACGTACCACTGCGATGCCCATTTCCAAGTACAAACGGAGGCCCTCACACGCCAAGCACGTTGCCCAAAGTCGTACGTTTATTTACTTAACGATGGAGGAAAGAGAAGTGACCGCTAACAGCCAAGTCTGTTCTCTTTCTTTCTTTCTTTCTTTTGAGTTGGAGTCTCACTCTGTCGCCCAGGCTGGAGTACAGTGGCATGCTCACGGCCACCTCAGCGTTGACCTGCTAGGCTCCGGCGATCCTTCCACCTCAGCCTTCCAAGTAGCCAGAACTACAGGTGCGTACTACCGTTGCCCAGCTAACTTTTGATTTATTGTAGAGACGATGTCTCGCCAAGTTGCCTGGGCGGGTCTCGAACCTGTGGGCTCAGGCAATCCCCTCGCCTCGGCAGCCCACAGTGCTGGGATGATAGGCTGAGCCACCGAGCCCGGCCCAAGCCAGTTTTCAGTTGCAGAAATTGGGCCATAGGGGAAAAGCCCAAGTCAGGCAGCACCCAGTTACCTGGATCCTGAGCACCCGACACTGAGCTGCATGGTCTACCCCAAGGGCTCACACAACCTCCTCCGTGCCTTGAGGGGTCCCTGCTTCCCGTCTGAGTGGCACAAAGAATCCTGGCCCTGGAAAGCTGGCTCCAGCTCGTGCTGGGCGCAACTGTCCCTTGCCCTGACCCCGGGATGAGTCTCAGGCCAGGAAGTGGTGAATAGCATCTCACAAACGCTCTGTTTCTGTTTCCCTCCTTCCCATTTGTCTGTTCCAAAGCACAGCAGCGCCTGCATTTGAATGGGCTCAGCAGGGCCACTGACCTTTATTTTCTTCTCCAAACCACATAATGGGGACCTAAACTCCAAGCCCATGACAGCTGGGTTGTAGCTGGGGCAAGCGCCCAAGTTCCCACAGCAGAGACTGGGCCATTGATTTGTTCCTGCTCTAGCTGTAGGATCGGGGAGGCTCCTGGTCCAATTCACCCTGCCCCTCCTGCCTCCGAAGGTCCAGGGCTCATGGCCCCAGCCCTGGTCTTGGGGCAGGGGTGGTGGTGGGCTTGTTGCAATGTTGCCATAGCAACAACCACCACTAATCATGGCGGCCATCATTCTAAAATTCAGTTGTGAAATGAGTAATTTAAGTATATTCAGCTAACTCGGGTGTGGAGGCCATGGTCAATGGTCTCCAACGTGATCTACTGGGGCTCAAGGATAGAACTGCTTTATGTGTTATATAGACAGATAGATAAATAATGTTTTTAATAATTATTTTTATCTGATTTTTTTTTTGAGTTGGGGTCTTGCTCTGTTGCCCAGGCTGGAATGCATGATCAGGGATTACCCTGGGCTCAGGCAGTCCTCCCGCTTCAGCCTCCCGAGTAACTGGGACTACAGGTGTGCACCACCACACCGCCACTCCCAGCTAATTTTTTATTTTTATTTTTTGTAAAGACGAGGTCTCGCTATGTTGCCCAGGCTGGTCTCGAATTCCTGGGCTCAAGTAGTCCCCTGACTCGGCCTCCCTAAGAGCTGGGATTACAGGTGTGAGCCATTGCACCCAGCCTGATCTTCTTAAATATTGTTCTGTGTATGGTTCATAATAGAAAAAGAGCTAGTAAAATACTGCTGTTGGAAAATAATGTATTTTGGGATGTGGAGTTAGTATTTTTGTAGCACTTTCCTGATTCTCAAGTTTCTTTATGTATCTTACAACTGTGGCACTTGAATAGCTAAACTGTTACATGACGTTCCCAGGCCAGGTGTGGTAGGTCATGCCTGGAATCCCAGCCCTTTGGGAAGCCAAGATGGGAGGATCACTTGAGGCCCAGGAGTTTGAGACCAGCCTGGACAGCATAGAGAGACCCTGCTGTATCCCCCAAATAAAATAAATTAGCTGGACATGGTGGCACCCACCTGTAGACCTGGCTACTCAGAGAGGCTGAGGTAGGAGGATCGCCTGAGCCCAGGAGGCCAAGGCTGCAGTGAGTTTTGATCGTATCACTGCACTCCAGCCTGGGTGAGAGAGTAAGACCCTGTGAAAGAGAGAGAGAGAGAGAGAGAGAGAGAGAGAGAGAGAGAGAGAGAGAGAGAGAGAGAGAAGGGGAAGGAGGGAGGAAGAAAGTTAGTTTCTCCCCATCCATAATTTTCTGTTCCACCTGTTCTTTTTCCTTTCAAAGCTTCAGTTCAAGCCAGGGTGGGAGATGGGCATCCCAAAGTGTGTTGGGCCCACATCCCAATAGATGCTATTTATTTATAACTGTATGTGTGCACTGTTGCACTAGCCATTTTGCCTATTATGAGACATACACAAAAACTATATTTAAGACAATCAGATAAAATATTAAAATATTGTCTATCTATCTATCTGTCTGTCTGCCTGCCTGCCTGCCTACCTATCTGTCTATCTGTCTGTCTGTCTATTGATCTGTCTGTCTACCTATCTATCTATCTGTCTGTCTGTCTCTATCGATCTGTCTGTCTATCTGTCTATGTCGGTCTATCTGTCTCTCCATCTATTGATCTGTCTGTCTGTCTGCCTATCTATCTGTCTATCTAGCTCTCTGTCTGCCTGCCTATCTGTCTATCTGTCTGTCTGCCTATCTATCTATCCACCTGTCTATCTATCATCTATCTACCTACCTACCTAATACACAGAAAGCAGTTCTGTCACTTTCTCCTCAGACCCCAGCAGATCATGTGGGAGACCATCTGCCATGGCCTCCACATCCCCTGGGAAGGGTCATCGCCGCTGCCAAGCAGCAGGGAAGCCTCCTCTGAACAGCCCTCTCTCAGAGTCTCCAGACACAGACACACCTCGGAGATATAGCGGGCTCCATTCCAGAACATAGCCGAAAAGGCAAAGATCACAATAAAGTGAATCACACACAGCTTTCCGGTCTTCCGGCGCGTGTACCAAAGAGTTCTGCGGACACTGCGTGGTGTCTGTGAAGTGTGCCGTGGCATTGTGTCGAAAACATGGACGTACCTCACTTAAAGACTGTGTTGCTGGCCGGGCTCGGTGGCTCAGCCTGTCCTCCCAGCACTTTGGGAGGCCAAGGCGAGGGGATTGCCTGAGCCCATGAGTTTGAGACCAGCCCAGGCAACTTGGCGAGACCTCGTCTCTCCAATAAATTAGCTGGCCACAGTAGAGTGTGCCTGTAGTTCCAGCTACTTGGAAGGCTGAGGCGGGAGGATCGCCAGAGCCCAGAAGGTCAACACTGGGGTGGCCATGAGTGTGCGCCACTGGACTGCAGCCTGGGCAACAGAGTGGACTCCAACTAAAAAAAAAAAAAAAAAAATACTGTGCCACTGAACAGACCGCTGATACAGACACAAGGTAAGCACATGCTGTTGGAAAAATGGTTCTAATAGCTTGCGCAATGCAGAGTTGCCACAAATCTTCAATTTGTAAAAATGCAGAAGGCCTGAGAAAGCAGTGTGCTGGGCTCCTGAGCCCCCGAGGTGACTGAGGAGGCTGCAGGAGGCAGGACTCACACACCTGCCATCAGGCAGGGCTGCACACGATCAGGGGCTGACCCTTCTTGAGTTGGGCCCCAGGTTAAAAAGAACATTCCCGTGGCCCAGGAGGCCAGTGGTGTAGGCATTCACCTCTGCACGGTCAAGAATGCCAAGGCTAAGAGAGTTGAGTTTTACAAGTTTTGCATTTGGTGACAGTATTTAAAACTGGGAAAGTTTGCATTAACATTTCGATTGATGGCTTCTGTTGAGAAGCAGGCACTTCATGTCCACGACCATGAATGCGCCCATCACATCTGTTCTCAGAAGCTAACCAGGGTCGGGCCCGGTTAGTACCCAATGGCAGAATCCAGAACCTCCCGGCATCCTGGTGCACCATCCGACAGGGCAAAGCTGGCCGGACCTGAGCCTCAGCTGGTTTCCCTCCCTGCGGCCTAACATGTCCTCTGTTAGGCCACAGTCCCCACCGCTCCCGACTGCTCACTCCTGGGACCTGCCAGATTCCTGTGGGCAACAGAGTTTGCAACCCAAGGATCCAGAATTACTGGCTGAACTCACCTTTATGTTGAGAGCATTCGGAGTAAACTCAGAGCCACACAGACCTTTGCCGGAAGACAGAGACATCACAGGCTTGTGCCCGTATCTTCAAGGCTCAAGGCTCTCGGAAGAAAGCTGCAGAGCTAGCACCGCCCTCCTCTGTGACTCAAGTCCCCTCTCTGCCCTCTAGCCCTGCAACCTTGGCTGTCTAGCCCTGTGACTTTGGGCCCTTCTGCCTCTCTGGTTTGTTTCCTCGCCTGTAAGCTGCAGGCATTTCTTTTTTCTTTTTTGAGCTGGAGTCTCGCTCTGTCGCCCAGACTGGAGTGCAGTGGCCGCTCCCGGCCGCCGCCACCTCGACCTGCTGGGCTCCGGCGATCCTTCCGCCCCAGCCTTCCAAGGAGCTGGAACTACAGGCGCGCGCTGCCATGCCTGGCTAATTTTTGATTTATCGTAGAGATGAGGTCTCGCCAAGTTGCCCAGGCGGGTCTTGAACCCACAGGCTCAGGCAATCCACTCACCTCAGCCTCCCAAAGCCCTGGGATTACAGGATGAGCCACTGAGCCTGGCTCTGCTACAGACATTTCACACACAAACTCTGTGGCCCACAGAAATCAGGCAGACCCCAGGAGCGAGGGAGGCAGACTGAGTGAGCAATCGGGAGTGGTGGGGACTGTGGCACTTCGCTACTTCATGGCTACGAGGCTGACAAGTCAGTTGTGCTACTCACTCTTTTTACTAACGGAAATGGAAGGCGAGAGGGGCGGGCGTCACGCCTCCTTCCAGAACGAGCATTTGTCTCCCTCTGGTGTCCACAGTGCTCAGTGCAGCCAGTCAAGCCTGGCTTGGAGACAGACTTGTGGGGACCACTGGGAGGGGTGGGGGGGGGCGGGGGAGGGGAGCCCCATCCCTGATGGCCTCAGCTTCACTTCCTCAGCCGAGGGGCCCGGCCAAGGCAGCCGGGAATTAGCCGGGAATCCTGCACACCAGGTTCCCGCTGCAGACATCTGCCCGGCGCAGACGCGGACGTGAGGTGCGGCTGTGCCGGCCAGTGCCAGCTGCCTGAAGACCCCTGGGAGGTGGACGCCCAAGGGACCTGTGACTCCTCACTGACTAATGGCGATAAAATGATACTCCCCACGGCATGTGTTGTGAGCACGGCGAGTGGAGTCTAGTTTATGCGGGAATCTTTATTTTTTTTTTGTTTGCTTGGTTTTGGAGTTGGGGTCTCACTCTGTCACTCAGGCACAGTCATGGCTCACCGCAGCCATGAACTCCTGGGCTCAGGTGATTCTCCTGCCTCAGCTTCCAGAGGAGCTGAGACCTCAGGCGTGAGCCACCACACCTAGCAAATTTTGTGTGTGTGCGTGGAAAGGAGGTCTCTCTGTGCTGCCCAGGCTGGTCTTGAACTCCTGGGTGCAAATGGTCTCGCCTCGGCCTCCTTAAGTGCTGGAATTACAGGGGTGAGCCACGGTGCCTGGCCAGAAACATTTATTAAAAGGTCTGCAAAGCCCTCTAAATGATGGAGCAGAGGGTCGAGGTGGGCTGCAATATCCAGAAAGCCACCGTGTCTGTCACCCTCTTCCACCCGACACACCCCGCTGTCACCATCCTCCATCTGACACCCCATCTGTCACCATCCTTTGTCTGACACCCCTTTCTCTGTCACCATCTTCCATCTGACACTCCCTTCTGTCACCAGCCTCTATCTGAAACACTCCTCTGTCACCAGCCTCCATCTGACATCCCTCTGTCACCATTCCCTCTGACACCTTGCCTCTGTCACCATCTTCCATCTGGTATCTCCCTTCCTCACCATCTTTATCTGACCCCCCTTCTGTCGTCACCCTCCGTGTGATAATCCCCACTGTCGCCATCCTCCATCTGACACCCCTGCCACCATCCTTTGACACCTCCCTCTATCACCATCTTCTGACACCCTCCTTGTCACCATCCTCCGTCTGACACCCCTCTCTCTGTCACCAGCCTCCGTCTGACACCCTCTTCTGTCACCAGCCTCCGTCTGACACCCCTCTGTCACCAGTCTCTCTGTCGCCATCCTCATCTGACGCTTGTTCCCTCTCACCCTCCCTCCTCTGACACCTTTGCTTTGCCACCATTTTCCATCGGATGCCACTCTCTTTGTCTGACACCCCTTTCTCTGTCACCATCTTCCATCTGACACTCCCTCTGTCACCATCCTTCACATGACACACCCCTCTGTCACCAACTTTCACCTGACATGCTTTCTCTGTCACCATCCACCATCGGACACCCTCTCTCTGTCACTGTCCTCCATCTGACACCTTTCTAGCACCCTCCCCCACCCGACACCTTTTTCCATCACCACCATCCACCTGACACCCCCCTCTGTCATCTCCCCATTTGACACCTTTTCCCAGAGCCATTCCTTCTCAGCGCTCACCTCCAAATCCAGGCCTGGCTGGCGTGTCCACCCGAACAAGTCTAGGCCACCTGCAGAAAACTGATCATTAAAGTTCAATGCCCACCTGGGGAAGCTGGAACTCGTGATTCTGGAGTTTCCTTAAACGTAGAAAGACTATTCAAAAGGCATGGGAAGCTCCGAATACTACAGATGTCGCTGCAGTTATTGATGTAACTGCCACTTGGCGTTTGTCTCATGTAGCTCACGCCCTCCGAGGTAGGTCATCCCCCTTATTTTATTTTATTTTATTTTAGTCGGAATCTCACTCTGTCACCCAGACTGGAGTGCAATGGCACACTCCCGGCCACCGCAGCCTCAACCTGCTGGGCTCAGGCGATCCTTTCGCCTCAGTCTTCCAAGTTGCTGGAACCACAGGTGTGCACCACCACATCCGACTAATTTTTTGATTTATTGTAGAGACGAGGTCTCACCAAGTTGCCCAGGCTGGACTTAGACTCCTGGGCTCAGGCACTCCTCTCACCTCCACCTCTCAAAGTGTTGGGATTACAGGCATGAGCCACTGTGCCTGGCAAGTCATCACCATTTTACAGAGAAGGAAACTAAGGCTTGGTGTGTTCAGATAATTTGATGAAGGTCTTGCAGCCGCTAAGGGCAACATCTGGGAGCAAGCCAGGCCTGCCCAATTCCCAATCCTGATGAAGATGCCGTGTTGCCTCCCTAAAGGGGTTACTTCTTCAGGACTTGTGGCCTGTTTATTGAGGAGCCGCGGAGCCCAGAAGGGGGCCTAGCGGGGACTTCAGAGACCATCTAACCCAAGGTCATGCCCTGTGTTAGTCAGTATGCGTGAGATTGTGCTGCAGTAACAAAGAACCAACCCCGGAGTTCTCACTGACATAGACAACAAAGGCTTACTTCTCTCCTGTGTTCCCCAACCGCTGAAGACTGCTCAGGCCCCACGAGGCTCTGCTTCATGTGTCTTCGTCAATCCCAGGTCCAAGACGAACGATTGGCTTCGCCTGGGGTAAGCACTTTTCTGGGAGGGGGCAAAAGAAGCAGTGGCCAAGCCACATGGCCACTCGCAAAGTGTCTGCTCCGATGAGGCAACTGTACTTTCTGCCTGCATCCCATTGGTTAAAGCCAGTCAGGTGGCTGAGCTCCACGCCCATGAGCAGAGAAGTGTCCTCCCAGAAAGGTGCTGCCAGTCACCTGGCAATGGGCAGGGCTGGAGGGAAATAATTGGGAACAAAGTACATCCACCCCCAAGCCTCCCAGCACTGTGGCTGGATTCTGGGGAGCAGAGTTAACATGTACACCAGTTACAAGGCGATGGAACGCAACGGGCCGTGCTTCACACTGACTCTCATTTACTGTAACTCGTCCCTGCAGTCCACAGGCACTCATTGAGTGCCTACTGCATACTGGCAATATTTTAGCACTGAGAGCACAGCAGAAAATAAATGGTCAAGGCCTTTGCCCCCTTGGACACATATTTGGAAACATGTTATGTATAATATTTATAGCCTGTGATATAATGTTTATGTGTAATTGCAAATATATTTGCCGTAGTGATTTGAAAAAGTAGGTATCCAAAATTCACTCTCTGTCTTACTCTGATCAGGTCGCTATAACAAAATACCTTAGATTGGGTAATTTATTTATTTATTTGTTGAGCCCCACTCTGTCGCCCAGGCAGGAGTGCAGAGACACAGTCACAGCTACTGCAGCCTCAACCTCCTGTGCTCAGGCAATCCTTCCGCCTCAGCCTCCCAAGTAGCTGGAGCTATGGGTGTGCTTCATGCCCCGGCTAATTTTTTGATTTATTGTAGAGACAAGGTCTTGTCAAGTTGCCCAGGTTGGTCTTGAACCCCTGGGCTCAGGCAATCCTATTGCCTCCACTTCTCAAAGTGCTGGGATGACAGGCATGAGCCACTGTACCCAGCAGACTGGGTCATTTATAAGTGATAGAAATGTATTGCCCACAGTTCTGGAGCTGGGAAGTCCAAGGTCAAGGCCCCCAGCAGATTGGCATGTGGTGCGGACTCACTCTTTGCTTCCAAGATGGAGCCTTCTAGCTGCATCTCACTTGACAGAAAAGGCTCACAAGTTCCCACAGGTCTCTCATAGGAGCCCCGATCCTGTTTATGGGGTGGAGCTCTCATGACCTGATCACCTCCCAAGACCCTATCTCTGAATACCATTGCTTCAGGGATTAGGTTTCAATGTGAGAATTTGGGGGAGACACAAACATCCAGGTGGTGACCCTGGCTGATGAGCAAAGGGCCTGCTCTAATGGTTCTGCACGAAAACGGCAGGAGGGCAACTCTGGGTCCCAGAGGAGACGTGGATGGGTGGAGTCGTGGCTCTACCATTCTTCCGGGAGGCCCATGTGGGCGATTGCTCACAGCATCATGTGGCCCACCCCTGCCGGCTTCCCCTCCTTACTCACTGCAAATGTTTTCTAAGAACGAGGAAGGAGTCGATGAGCTGAGACCTCTGGAAGATCGAAACACTTGTAAACAACTGGACAAAGAGCCGGGCACGGTGGCTCACGCCTGTAATCCCAGCACTTCGGGAGGCAGAGACGAGAGGATTGCCTGAGCCCAGGGTTCGAGACAAGCCTGGGCAACTTGGCGAGACCTTGTCTCTACAATAAATAAAACAATTAGCTGGGCATGGTGGCATGTGCCTGTAGTTCCGACTACTTGGAAGGCTGAAGGATTACTTGATCCCAGCAGGTTGAGGCTACAGTGGCTGTGAGCATGCCACTGCACTTCAGCCTGGGTAACAGAGTGAGATTCCTACTCAAAAAAAAAAAATGGACAAAGAAAGAAATGCACCAAGGGGTCCACCTGTGGCCCTGTGTGTGCCTCCATACACAAGAAAGTAGGCTGGGCGCAGTGGCTCAAGCCTGTAATCCCAGCACTTTGGGAGGCCGAGGTGGGAGGATTGCTTGAGACCAGGAGTTCAAGACCAACCTGGGCCACAAAGTAAGACTTCATCTCTACAAAAACAGGAATGTCTGCAGGTTTTCAGCGTTAGGCCTCTGTTACCCACAGCAGGGCCTAGAACACGAGGAGGTTGTGTGCGTGGGCAGTATTTCCTCTTTTGAACTCCAGCAGAAAGTCCCGCAAAGGATAAAGATGAAGAGGCTGAGATTCACATCCTTCTTGCCCTTCCACCTCTCTGTTACGAAGGTGGTTATAATTCTGGTGGGACTTGGGGTGGAGTAGTGAGGTTTTGGAGGGACAGAGCGAGTGCACAAGCGCGTGTGAAGACTGCAGGAGGGGGCGGCAAGATGCAATCACAGAGTGGGAGGGAAGGATGTGGCCTCTTCTAGGGCAGGAAGAGTCTCCGAGTGGCTGTTTGGCATGACCAGGGCTGGCACGCAGGGAAGATGGTGGTGGCTGCAGGGCAGGGTGATTGTGGGGAAGTGTTCGTGGCCACCTGCGGTAAGTGATCCCGGGGGCAATGAGAGGAATGTGATACTCAGTCCGGGAATTCCTGCCAATTGGTGTGCAGTCTCTTCACTGGCCCCAAATAAGTGCCTTTGTCTAGAGTCACAGCCATAGCCCCGGACACCTCCTCTCCTTGGGTTCCAAGAATCACGCGAAGTCCTGGCTCTGCCACCAGCTCTCGGCCCCAGCGTGGTGGTGCCTGCCTGTAGAACCAGCTCCTTGGGAGTCTGAGGCAGGAGGATCACCTGAGCCCAGGACATGGAGTCTGCCACACGCCAGGACTGCGCCGCTGCACTCCAGCCTGGGCGACAAAGTGAAGCCCTGTCTCAAAAATAAATAAATAAATAGAAAGCAAAGAAGGGTTATAAAAGGGTTGTTGGTTCTAGCATGCATCACAGCACTTTGGAAGGCCGCGGGTTCGAGACCAGCCTGGGCAACTTGGCGAGACCTCGTCTCTACAATAAATAAATAAAGAAATAGATAAATAAATAGATAAATAAATAAAATTAGCTGGGCATGGTAGCATGTGCCTGTAGTTCTTGCTACTTGGAAGCCTGAGGTGGAAGGGTCACTGGAGTTCAGCAGGTCGATGCTAGGGTTGCTGTGTGTGGGTGCCACTGCACTCCAGCCTGGGCAACAGAGTGAGACTCCAACTCAAAAAGAAAAAAAAACCTAGAGAAACAGATTAATGGTGGACGGTCACCTTCATCCAGCAAAACGGTCCTTAGCTGTGTCCACACAGCATGCGCCCAGCAGCCAACCATCCTGCTGAGGCCTGCATTGGGGTCAACTCTCCAGGCAACTGGTGTCTTAGATGCTGTCTATCATGCAGAAGTTCTTCGTGGATTGTGATTATATATGTTTCCCTGATGTTTGGGGACATTGACTGGGATTTCTGGACGGATTAATATGAGGTACTGAACGCTGGTCTCCCCTAAAAGTCACAGGTTAAGGCTCCAGACCCCAGTGTGGCTGTGTTTTGAGCTGGAGCCTTTAAGGAGCTAAGGTTTAATGGGGTCTTAAGGAAGGGGCCCCGATCCAACAGGATTCTTGTTTTTATAAGAAACGACACTGGAGCTCATTCTCTCTCTCTCCCATGTGGGGGTGTAGGGACAAGGCGGCTGTCTGCACCCCCAGGAGAGAGCCCTCACCGGAAACCAGCCTCACATTGTGACCCTGGATCTTTCAGCTTCCAAATGTGGTATTGTGTTATAGCAGCCCTTGGCACCACATTGAAGAGCACGGCCTCACGTTTTGAGCAACACTTTTCTCTGCATAGGATGAAGGCCATAAAAGGGTGACCCCATCTGTCTCACAAGGTCAGGATCCTTGGCGTAAAGCTTGGTATCACATTGTTATCTGATGGACAGCAGATTTTGTTCAAATAACAGTTGGGAATCATGGAACACAAGCTCGTGTCTTGATGGGCAAAGCCTCCTCCCTGACCAACGAGTGCAAGCGAGGTGGGGTCCACACTTCTGTCCCTGCAAGGGAGAAGAGTTGGGGGGTGCCTGTCTTGATATTCCAAGCCATGTCCCTGCAAGAGAAGGAGAGGTGGGCTGTGCCCTCTCAGCCCTCCGTGCTATTCCTGCTGCCTACCATGGGGACCTGGCAGCTTTCTTGATTATAAGTGGAAGTCGCATTGGGGTTGGAGAGATGTGATGTCTGGACCCTCACCAACATTGGGCACCCATGCCAGCCTGGCCTGAGAGAAAGAAATGCCTGCCTTGCTGAAGCCACCAAATGTGGGGTCTTTTGTTAACAGCAGACTCATCTATATCCTTGTCCTTTCTCTTGGTTTCATCTGGTTTATATGGATTCTCAGAGTGACATTTCCCCCATTCAATTCATCTTCAAATTCTAAGGACCCCTAATTCTAGTCCTCATGGCCCAAACCCACACCGCTATCTTTGACTTGATGGCTGTTTCCAAACAAGGTTTCCTCCCTCTTTGAACTTCCCTACCCCATCTGTGAAGTAGGAAGACTGAGTGCAGCATCGTCGAGGAACGGTGCAGCCGAGTGGGTCACGGATCAAGGATGAAATCCGAGCACGTGAGGCTCAGATGGCAGTGATGGAAATGGGAACGATGGTAGTTGCAGGAGGGAGAGCCACTGTGCCTGATGCTGCTGGAGTTGGTGATGGATGGGGCAGTGGTGGTTGTGGTAGCACGGCAATGGCCGTGTTCCTAGTGACACTGACCCTGGTGGAGGTGGTGATGATGATGGTGGTGACGATAATAATGCTGACGGTGGTATAGGATGATGATGGTGATGGTGGTTGCTGTGGTGATGACGACAGTGTGGGCTGTAGCGATGAAGGGGAGGTGATGGGCGATGGGGAGATATTGGGGATCCCGATGGTGAGGATGATGCGCTGGTATTGATGGTGCTGATGGCTGTGGTCATGAGGGGGATGTGACAGTGTGATGGTGTGGCGTTGGGGTTGATGATGGTGATGATGGTGGTGACAGTGGTGGTGATGGTGATGATGATGGTGGTGGTGATGATGGTGGTGGTGGTTGCTGTGGTGAGGATGATGGTACTGATGGTTCTGATGACGCTGGTTGCTATGGTGATGTTGTCACCGATGATGGTGATGCTGGTTGCTATGGTGATGATGGTACTGATGGTGATGGTGCTGCTGGTTGCTATGGTGGTGATGACGGTGGTGGTGGTGGTGGTGCTGATGACAGTGATGGTGGTTGCTATGGTGGGGATGACAGTGGCGGTGAAGACAGTGATGGTGTTTGCTATGGTGGTGATGGTACTGAGGGTTATGTTGACGCTGGTTTCTATGGTGGTGATGACGGTGGTGGTGGTGACGGTGATGGTGGTTGCTGAGGGGATGGCGATAGTGTTGGTTGTAGTGATGAAGGGGGGGTGTCAGGCGGTGGGGAGATATTGGGGATCACGATGGTGATGGTGGTGGTGATGATGATGCTGATGGCTATGGTCATGAGGGGGATGTGACGATGCGATGGTGTGGCGTTGGGGCCGATGATGGTGATGATGGTGGTGACAGTGGTGGTGATGGTGATGATGATGGTACTGATGGTTCTGATGACGCTGGTTGCTATGGTGATGTTGTCACCGATGATGGTGATGCTGGTTGCTATGGTGATGATGGTACTGATGGTGATGGTGCTGCTGGTTGCTATGGTGGTGATGACGGTGGTGGTGGTGGTGGTGCTGATGACAGTGATGGTGGTTGCTATGGTGGGGATGACAGTGGCGGTGAAGACAGTGATGGTGTTTGCTATGGTGGTGATGGTACTGAGGGTTTTGATGACGCTGGTTTCTATGGTGGTGATGACGGTGGTGGTGGTGACGGTGATGGTGGTTGCTGAGGGGATGGCGATAGTGTTGGTTGTAGTGATGAAGGGGGGATGTCAGGCGATGGGGAGATATTGGGGATCATGATGGTGATGGTGGTGGTGTTGATGATGCTGATGACTGTGGTCATGAGGGGGATGTGACGATGCGATGGTGTGGCGTTGGGGCCGATGATGGTGATGATGGCGATGATGATGCTGGTTGCTGTGGTGATGATGACCGTGGTGGTGATGACAATGATGGCGGTTGCTATGGTGATGATGCTACTGAGGGCTATGACGACGCTGGTTTCTATGGTGATGATGGCGGTGGTGGTGACGAAGACCATGATGGTGGCTTCTGTGGCGATGATGATGGTGATGGTGGTTGCTACAGCGATGATGATGGTGACAGCTGTAGTGATGCGGGAGGTGACAGTGTGACAGTGTGGCATTGGGGCACAGGATGGTGGTGACTGTGATGACAGTAGTGGGATGGGAACACTGTGGTGGTCAGGTGAGGATGGTATTGACATTGACAGTGTTAATAGGGATGTTGATGGACGTTCTTATGGTTGGATATAAAATCGTGAACAGCTCCTCCCCATTCCTGGGTCACCTCCTGCCCACACCTGTCCCTCCTGCTGCCGCATCTCAGTCCATCCCAGCACTGCCACCCACAGTCAGAACTCCAGACACACCCTTGGTTCCTCTTTCCTGTCTCCCCACCCCATTTCCCACCCTGGGTAAGCCCAGCCAACTCCACCTCCAAACACACCTGAATCCCCTCATGGCTTCTCATCTTTGTCACTTCCACCTCACCGCAAGTCATTATCCTCTCTCTCCTGGACGCACGTCATCACCTCCTCCTAACTGGACTCTCGGCTTCCACTCTTGCTACTTATAATCATTCTCCACTCAGCAGTCAGAGGGGCATGTCAAACACGCACATCAGACCCTGCCATTCCGCCCCTAACTTTTCTACAGTGTCCTATGTTTATGGTCCGATTTGATAAACCAGCTGCTAAGCCTTGTGGCCAATTAAAGATGGGAGGCAGGCTGGGCTTGCTGGCTCAGCCTGTCATCCCAGCACTTTGGGAGGCCAAGACGAGTGGATTGCCTAAGCCCGTGAATTTGAGACCAGTCTGGGCAACTTGGCAAGACCTTGTCTCTACAATAAATAAAAACAATAGCAAAAAATAGCTAGGCATGGTAGCACATACCTGTAGTTCTGGTTACTTGGAAGGCTGAGGCGGAAGGCTCGCCGGAGCCCAGCAGATCGACACTGGGGTGCACAAGAGTGTGCGACTGCACTCCAGCCTGGATGATGGAATGAGACTCCAGCTCAAAAAAAAAAAAAAGAAAGATGAGAGGCGGGCTGGGCATGGTGGCTCAGCCTGTAATCCCAGCACTTTGGGAGGTTGAGGTGAGAGGATTGCCTGAGCCTGTGGGTTTGAGACCAACCTGGACAACATGGTAAGACCTCGTCTCTACAATAAATCAAAAAATTAGCTGGGCATGGTGGCACACACCTGTAATTTCAGCTACTTGGAAAGCTGAAGCAGAAGGATCACCTGAGCCCGCAGGTCAAAGCTCGGTGGCCGTGAGTACATCAGTGCTTTCCAGCCTGGGCAACAGAGGGAGACTCTGACTCAAAAAGTAAAAAAACAAATAAAAATAACTAGTGCAACCTCTTTGGAAAACAGTGTGGAGATTTCTAAAATAACTAGACATTGACCTTCCATATGATCCAGCAACTCCCCTATGGGGACTATACCTGGAGGAACTCAAATCATTCTGCAAAAAAGATACCTGCACATGCATGTTTATTGCAGCACTAGTCACAATAGCAAAATCATGGAATCAACCGTGCTGCCCATTGAAACTGGACTGGATTAAAAAAATATGGTACATATATACAATGGAATATTACGCAGTCATAAAGAAGGACAAACATATGGACTTTGCAGCAACTTGGATGGATTTAGAGTCTATAAAACTCAGTGATCTGTCACAGAAACAAAGAACAGAGTACCACATGTTCTCACTCATAAGCAGACCCTGAACATTCGCCATGATACTATAAGAAAGGGATTGGCAGTAGGATACTGCCAGGGTGGGCATGGGGACACAACACCCATAAGGGTACCTGATCTCAAACCAGGCAAAGTGGGAACCCAAGGGAGGCCCCAACTTTACCTATATGATGACCACTTGTATACCTAACCCTGAATTGTACCCCACATCTTTAAAATAGATAGACAGGTAGATAGGTAGATAGATAAAAAGAGGAACGGCAGAAGCTGGGAGAAAAGGGAGTGTTTAATTTTTACAGCCAGGTTACAGGGAGATGGGTCGGCATTATTTCCAAAAAACCCACTTAAAGCAACATACATTTATTCTGGAATTTATATCCAAAACATATAGCCCTCCACCCACCCTGAGTTTGAAGCCTACGTGCAGTTTTAGAGTGACTTAAGACTTACATGAACAGTTTTTATATGTGACCACTGATATGACACAAGGTCTCCTGGTCCCGCTGACATCTTTGATAACATTTTGGAATGTACAACACGTTTTCTTAGCAGAAAGGGCAGACAATTACAACATTTGAAAGGAGTGGAACGTTGCAACTTTTAAAATAATAGCTTTACATTACTTTAAAACATAATTGTAAGCTTTTTTTTATTTTTAAAAAAAGTTCTTTTTTAAAGAGACCTCATCTCTACAATAAATCAAAAACTAGCTGGGCGTGGTAGCGCCGCCTGTAGTTCCAGCAACTTGGAAGGCTGAGGCGGAAGGATCGCCGGAGCCCAGCAGGTCGAGGCTGCGGTGGCGGGGAGCGGCCACTGCACTCCAGTCTGGGCGACGGAGTGAGACCCCTGGCCTATAACAGTTTGACGTCCTTGTGTTTACAGACGGGGGCGGGGGGAGTGCCTTCACTAGGCTTTCAGGCATGCCCCTGCCGGCCTTGACCTGCTCTCCTAATTATCAGGTGGTCTGGGTGTTTATCAGTCGGGCAAGGCCAAGCTAGGAGAGGAAGGTGGGGTGTGGAGGACAGTGAAGGGATGGGGAGGGACAAATATGCACTTTTATACTCGAGTGGCTGCCATGTTTGACCCAACTTAGCCACAAAAAAAGTTTTTTCAATCCAAGTTTTAAAGCTTTTAAAAACATGATTGTAGCCGGGCTCGGTGGCTCAGCCTGTAATCCCGCACTTTGGGAGGCTGAGGTGAGTGGATTGCCTGAGCTCGCAGGTTCGAGACCCGCCTGGGCGACTTGGCGAGACCTCATCTCTACAACAAATCAAAAAATCAGCCGGGTGTGGTAGCGCTTGCCTGTAATTCGGCTACTCGGAAGGCTGGGGCGGAAGGATCGCCGGAGCCCAGCAGGTCGAGGCTGCGGTGGCCGGGAGCGGCCACTGCACTCCAGTCTGGGTGATACAGTGAGACTCCAACTCAAAAAAAAAAAAGTTAAAAAATAAATAAATAAAAAATAAAAACATGATTGTTTTAATATAACCAGTAGGGCCTCTTTTCAGCCCGAAACGCTATGGTCCTGGATGAAAATCCGCGCCTTCGCCCAGGCCTGTGCCCTGCCCTGCCGCCCTCCCCGGCCTCCTCGCCCCCACCCTTCAGTCACGCCTCCTGTTTCTCTGAGGTCCCAAGCTCCGTCCACCCCAGGGTCTTGCACCCGCTGTCCCCTCTGCTGTAAACGCTCTGTCCCCAGATCCAGGCAGCCAGGGGCAGGGTAGGAATTAAACCGGCTAGTCTGCCTCAGAAGCCTCCACACTTGGTGACACGCATGGGTGGCCTCTCTGGGCACACGGCCTCACCTGGTCTGCCCCATAATGTTGACCACAGCTTCGTCTTATTTACTTGTTGGGTCCTGGTTAGAGTCCCCGACGACAGCGCGAGCTCTCCAAGGACAGGATCTATGGGGCTGCTTCTCACAACGCCCCAGCTTCTAGACCAACGACAGGCACATAGTTGGTGTTCAGTAGACAGTTCTGAATGAGCTGATTGGCTCAGAAGACAAACTAGAAACACGACCTCCAAGGGAAACCAGAGCCTCCCACCCCCTGGGCCTCCCACCCTCCTGTCCCATGACCACCGCCCTCTTCAGCCGCTGAGTTTGAGTTCCTGGCATCATCATAATGCGGCGATCTATCGGTCCTCTTTCCTACGTACCTACCAGTGTCTCCACAGCAGGTTTCCCCAATGTCTACATGGAGTCGGCTGCCTCTGGGGACTCCTTGGGCGTCCAGAGGAGGCAGGGGGTGGGCTGCACGAGCCTGGTTTCTAGACCCCCGCCCCCCAGTCTTGTACCCACTGTACACAGAGGCAGCTTCGCTTTGAGATGAAGACCAAGGCTGCTACAGCCAGTCTGCCGCGTTCAAATCCCAACTCTGCCTCTCTCGAGCCGTGTGACGCCGGTCAGCCTACTCACCTTCTCTGATCGGCAGGTAGTCTCCCTGTTTGTAAAACGGAGCTGATGCTTGTGCCCGCCTTCCCAGGGTTGTTGGGAGAAATACACGAGTCGATTCAGGCAAAGCACGCAGGACCACGCCCAGCACATAGAAAGGCTCTCTAAGCGCTCTTATTGTCCGTTACGTTTTCTTTTTTTTTTAAATTGGAGTCTCACTCTGTTGCCCAGGCTGGAGTGCCGTGGCACACTCATGGCCACCCCAGCGTCGATCTGCTGGGCTCCGGCGATCCTTCCGCCTCAGCCTCCCAAGTAGCTGGAACCACAGGCGCGTGCCGCCACACCCAGCTGATTTTTGATTTATTGTAGAGACGAGGTCTCGCCAAGTTGCCCAGGCGGGTCTCGAACCCGCGGGCTCGGGCCATCCACTTGCCTCAGCCAAAGTGCTGGGACGACAGGCTGAGCCACGGAGCCTGGCCATGAGTTCTGTTTTCACACTGGAATGTATTTCCATCGATTTAAAGAGGAAAAGCCTGTGACGGCCATCAGTTTCCACGGTCTGCATAACCGTGTCATTATAGAGCGTCTCTCCTCGGCTGGAGGTCTCTCGGGGGAAGAGACCAGGCTTCGTTCTGCGTCCCAACACCCCGACAGTAGGCCTTAGGTCACCGTGCACCAAGGGAGGAAAGAAGGTGCCTGGGGCTTCCAGGGCAGCGGGCAGCGTGTCATGCTCTCAGGCGTCCACCTGGTGTCGCCCTGGGCTCTGCAAAGCGACCCTTCCGGACTCTGCAGCTGGGGCCCAAGCCCGGGAGGAGGGGGGCAGGAGCTGGCGACACCTGAGGATGCCAGGCCAGCAGGTCGAGCGGTTTTGCATCCAGGAGGAGGTGCCGTGAGAGGTGCCAGCGCTTTTGGCCTCGGAGTCCCAGGGCTGGGGACACAGGAGAGTCCGCTCACCTCTGGGCCCCAGTCTCCTCACGCCCACGGGGGCCAGGCCTGAGCCGACGGTGGGGAGGGGTCTGGCTTGCTTGTTGTGGTGTCTTTGCCCTCAAAACAAAGCTGTCGTTTCCCCGGCACGTGCCCAGGAAGGCCGGGGCGTTTCCAGACCACCCCACTTGACAAACGATGGCTCTCTGAGTGGAAGCCAAACACAAAACTCACCAGTCTGGCATTCTGCGGAAAAGGGGACCGGCAGGAAAGAGTGAATGGAGCTGCCCAGGTTCCTGCAGAAGATGTCAGGAGAGCCAGGGGCCTGGGTGGACCGCACCTCTGGGTGACCCTCCTGCACCGGCACGAGCATGTCCGGGGTCGCCTGAAGACCTCCTTCCTTGAGAGGCATTCAGGGCAGCGTCAGGGGCGAGAGGGAGGTGGGGCTGGCGCTCCGCCCGCCTTCACCCCTGTGCCCTCACCCTCACTCCCCTGCCGTGTTGGGACGTCAAGCGTGTCCCATCCCTGCCTTGGGCCTCTCACTGTGAGATGGGACAGGCCTAAGCCGGGTGTTTCCAGGCTGGTATGAGCAGCCGAAGCCAGTCTCGCCCCCGTCTTGTGTGGAAGTCAGACGTGGAAGCAGATAAAACCGTCAGTGGCCAGGTGCCATGTCTCACGCCTGGAATCCCAGCACTTCGGGAGGCCGGGCCAGGAGGATCGCTTGAGTCTGAGAGTTCGAGGCCCGCCTGAGCGATACAACCAGACCTCGTCTCTACAGAAAAATCAGAAAATGAGCCGAGCACGATGTGGCGTGGGCCTGAGGGCTCAGTTACTCCGGAGGCCGAGAAGGAAGGCTCTCCCGAGCCCAGAAGGCCGAGGCTGCAGTGAGCCACGGTTGTGGGCCACTGCACTCCAGCCTGGGTGACAGGGTGAGATCCTGATTCAAAAAGGAAAAACTTGTCCCATCTGGACGGCAGAACGAGGACCCCCCACTCCTCCCACGCCGGGGCCCTGGGAGGCTCCCGGGCTCAAAATTCTCACACCAGGCGCGGGTTCTCCTTCTCCGAGGCCTTTCCAAGCGCGAGGCCTGCTCACCCTGCAGTCCGCCTCTCCAGATCACCCCGGCTGTCCTGTCCCACCCCCCAGGGACGCCTGTGGCCCTGACCTCTCCCCACGCTCGGGCCCGGGAACGCGAGGCTTGGAAGGCAGCCGTGCAAGGCTTCCTCTTTGGCCGGGGTGGACAGGAAACCGGGCCAAGGTCCTGCAACTGACGCGCGGTGAAGAGCCGGGCCGCTCCGCAGGCCCTCCCCACCCGCCACCCCCACAAGAGCCCCCTCCCGGCCCACGTGGGCGTCGGCCGGATGTTCGTGGGTGCCGGGTGGAGACAGGGCCCGCGGGGCGCCCGTCCGTCCCCCAGGGTCACCGCCTCGCACGCCCCTCCCGGCAGCTAACCAGCTGCAGGCCCGTCTCCCACCCCTGGCGCCCAGGATGGTTCTGCGCGAGGGGCAAGGGTCCCGCCCTGCCGGCCCTTGCTTCCCTCCAGGACTCCCGCCCCTCCGGGCCCCCCTTTCAGCCCCCAGAGAGGGAGCAGGAAGGTTGCAGTCAAGGTCACACTCCCAGAGGGGCAGAGCCCAGAGCACACCTGCCCGACTCTCAGGCCAGCGCCCCGCCCTTGCTGGCGGTGGGGGCGAGCCAGAGGCGGGCCACACCACCATCTACTCCCGCTTCCCCCTCCCAGCTGTGCAATCTTGAGAAGTCGCTCCCCCTCTCTGACTCGCAGTCTCTTTGCCATAACGGGAATAATAGTTGCTGGCCGTAAAAAAGGTGGTCCTGAATATGAAATGAGCTCTTACACGGCAGCTGGGCGCCTGGCCCCTCAGTGCCCACTGCTAGACCCTTCTGCTATGTCCTTTTTCAGGGGCTCCCGGTGGAAGAAACGGAAGTCTCTCTTCTTGGCATTCAAGGCTCTTCAGTCTAGCCTAAGTTCCACTATCTGAACTCCTCCTCTTCCTCACCTAACACCTCTCTTCCGGCTACCGGCCCTTCTGCTTCTCCAGCAAACACCCAGCACCCCCGCACCGCGACACCCTGGCTTCTGCTGTCTCTCCCTCCCACTTCTGCCCCCTGTTCACACAGAGGCCCCTCCCCCTCCTCCCTTCAGAGTCCGCCCCCACCCCAGCATTGTTCAAATAGTCCTCTCCCCTTCCTCCTTGGAAACAGGATCCGCTCTCTGGATAAAAAAAAAAAAAAAAAAAAAAAAAGTGAGCCAGGCTCGGTGTCTCAGCCTGTCATCCCGCGCCTTTGGGAGGCTGAGGTGAGTGGATTGCCTGAGCCCGCGGGTTCGAGACCCGCCTGGGCAGCGAAACCTCATCTCTACAATAAATCAAAAAACCAGCCGGGCGTGGTAGCGCGTGCCTGTAATTCCGGCTACTCGGAAGGCTGAGGCGGAAGGATCGCCGGAGCCCAGCAGGTCGAGGCTGCGGTGGCCGGGAGCGGCCACTGCACTCCAGTCTGGGTGACACAGTGAGGCTCCAACTAAAAAAAAAAAAAAAAAAAAAGTGATACATATACACAGTGGAATATTACGCAGCCATAAAGAAGGACAAACACCTGGACTTTGCAGCAACTTGGATGGATTTGGAGTTGATCGTACTCAGTGGTGTATCACAGAAACAAAGAACAGAGTTCCACATGTTCTCACTCATAAGCGGGCCTTGAACAATTATCATAATAGTATAAGAAAGGGATCGGCAGGAGTGGGAGACTGCCAGGGGAGGGAGGGGCGCGCCTCATCCACAAGGGTCCCTGCATAGTCAATGTTTGTATGCCTAACCCTGAATTGGACCCCACAGCTTAAAAAAAAAAAGAGTCCCCTCAAATAGAGTTCTCGCCCCCCTCCTGCTCCAGCTGACCTCCCAGGTCATTTCGGGCCTCCCTGACTCCAGGTGGGCCACACCTGGAGTCCCCTGCCTAGATGGGACACTCTCTCCGGCCGCTTTCCCCCCCACTGGATTCCGCCTGACTGCATTCGTGGTGTCCAGCTTTGGGCCAGCACACGCGCGACGCCCACCTCCCACCCAGCCCCTGCCCTTCCTCACTCACCTTCTTGTCCCTCCTGAGCCAAACTCCTCCCACGGCTCACCGGCCACGGAAGGAATCACGGCACCATGTGTCGCAGAAGTGAGCCCGTGCTGAGGACGGACAGTGGCCCAGGTGCTCTTCCAAGCACTTTTTCCTACTAGTTCATGGATCTGCCCGATGGCCCTGTGGGAGGGGGTATACTATTATCCTTCCCCTTTACAGAAGGGGAAACCGAGGCACAGAGAGACGGCGCAGTGGGTCCAGGGTCATGCAGTGGGTCCTCAACAGAACCAACCTTCAGCCCGGCCAGGCCAGCTTCAGAGTCTGGGATTCAGGGAGATCTTTGTACTGTAGGGGGGTCTGCACCGCTCACCCCCCTCCCTCCCCCGCAGGCAGCACAGCCCCCCAAAGCGCCATTCACGTAGAATGCAACACAAGGAGGCCCCTGGAGCTGTACGCCCACCCGGTGGTCCGGCCTGGGGTGGGGGTGGGGATCTCTCCGCCCTGCCAAGGCGACTTGGACTTCTGCGGCATCGCTGGAATCCTGCCACCTTGCGGCCACTCTTGGAATTGCCCGCGCTATGGTGGGTTTGCATGCCCGCCGGGCCTGGCCTCTGTGCAAGACACCAGGCTGGGTGAGTGAGACTCAGACCCGGCCCTGCCCTCGAGGCGCCCTGACCTGTCACCCACCCGCAGGAGCACGGGCAGGGCCCTTCCAAGTTCCTATTAATCCTCCCTCCAGAGCAGACACCGGGTCAGACCCCCCCTCCCCCCGCCTTCCACCCACCTCACCACCTCCGGCCCACCCTGGCGGGGGGAGGACGCAGGGGCTGCAAAATGCAGAGTAGGCATGTGGGGGGAGTGAGGGGTGCCTCCGGGGCGTCTGCAGAGCGACGCCTCTGTGCCCAGCGGAGACATGGGAAGAACCTTGAGCCACGAGAGCCGGAAGAAACCCAGAGCCCAGGCGTGCTTCCAGGAGGCGGCTGTGTGCGCCCTGGGAGTAAGCCAGCCAGGAAGTCCCACTTGCTGCCCTCTGACTTCAGTCCCTCTCAACGCCCCAGACTTTCCTTGCTTATAGCAGGGTTTCTGTCAACTCTCTGGTCTCAGCTGCCGCCCCCAGACGGGCCAGCACACGCCTGTCTCAGGGCCTTTGCACTTTTGCTGTACTCTCCTGCCCAGAACGTTGTCTTCAGAAGCCTGCATGGTCTGCCCTCGATTTGCTCAAGTTCATGGTTCATCGAGACCATCCCTGACCATGCTGTCGGGTCTCGGCCCCTCCCTGTCTGCTTTCCCTGGCACGTGCCTCTGTGACGCAGTCCCTTGCTGGTCTTCTTTCTCCGCTCGGGTGTGAGCGCTGGCTGTCCATTTCAGCGGCCCTCTGTCCAGCTCCAGAACGGCACCCGGCAGGCAGGAGGGGCCCAGGACACCCACCGGACGCGTGGATGGAAGAGAGAGCAGGCGCGGGACCCCTGGCTGGCAGCACACGGTTTCTAGCGCGGTTAATAATTTCATTTTGTCTTCATCATGCTTATTGTCGTGGTTACTTTTTATTTCTCAGGGCCAAAGAGTCTGATCTTTTTCAGTTATAGAAATGATACAAAGCTTCCTTTTAAAATGCACTTACTGAGTTTGGAAAAAGCACATTTCTCCAAAGGAGACTATCTTCTAGAGATGGGTGTGGAGACATGGCAGAAATCGGGGAAATGGAGTGGGGGCAGCCATGGCTGTGTGATCGCTGGAGTCCAGGCCGCCCCCTCGCCCGATGGGAAGCTGAGGCCCAGAGGGCAGTGACTCACTCAAAGTCCCCCCACAAGTTGGCGGTGAGGAGAGCGTTGCTCGCTGGTCTTCTGGTCCTAGGTGGGTGTGGCTTTTCCTTCCCACTTCTCTGTTCCATCCATCAGGGGACACTGGGGGAGAGTCTGCCCGGGTGCTGAAGAGGGCAGGCCTGGGACATTCTGCCTTTGAAGGGCTTTCTCTGCCGCACCAGAACATTCCAGGCATGAGCTGGGAGCTCAACAGACCTTTACAAGATGCCTGAGTAGGACACAGAGGCACGAACACCCAGATCCCTCCCCAAGGAGCACCCGGTGAGGCTGGGGGATGAAAGTCAGGCCGTGGAGGTGGCCTGTTGGTCCCCGTCTCCCCACTGAGGGGATACCCCAAGGCAGAGGAACCGCAGAGGCAGGGATTAGGGAGGCGGGCCTGCCCTTGGGGATCTGGGGTTTCCTGAGCGCAAGGAGCAACCTGCAGAAAACGAGCTTGTCCCGAGGCCCTGCGGTCCGGGCTGCCCCGATAGTGAAGGCCCGGCTGCATCTGACAGGCTGGCCCCAGGCCCGGCTCCTGGGGCCCACCTTGTCCCCGTTATCTTCCTCCTCATCTTCCTCCCCCTCCGGAGGGCTGACGTCAGGACCAGATGAGAGTGTCCGGACTCACAGCGCCATCTGGTCCTCGACAGAGCTGGGAAAATGCTAACGTCGGGTATTTTGGGGCAGGGGTCAGGTTCAAGGTTGGGGTAAGGGCACTGAGACGTCTGCTCCGCACATTGCTTGGCAACGGCTTTCCAGGAGTGTCCGTTTCCGTGTTCAGGAAGAGTCAGTGACTTTAAAAGGCCCTCCCCCTTCGGGATGGGGGCTGGGAGAGCCCGGGGGTCAAGGGGAGTCGGAGACTCCGCGGGGTCAGCCGTTGCCATGGCTACGCAGCTGGTCAGGGCAGAGCTGGGGCCAGAGGCCCTGCCCCGGGACCTGTCCGTAGTTCCAGCTGCTTCTGGGCTCCAGGCCTAGAAATGTGTTTGCACCGGCCGGGCCTTTGAGACATCGCAGCTCGTCCTGGCATTGCTGCCACGACGGCCCTGGATGACTGGACTCGAGCCTGGGCCTTCGTTGACCTCTCTGGAGAATGGGGTGAAGCCACTGCCCAGCTCAGCCCACTCCTTGGCGTCCTGAAAGTCAAATGGAATCGCGGTTCTTTTTTTTCCTCTTCTTCCCGTGGTTCCAACCATGCCAGCCACCTCGCTTCCCCCCAGGATGCAGCTGACATTCCCACCCACCTGGGAATCTGGGGGGGTGGGGTCTTGGAAGCCAGGGCTCGGGCTCCACGGAGACATGGGACGCTCCTTCTCAGGCTCCCTGGCCCCCCGGGGTTTAGGGTTTGGCCTGCGACGTGGTGAACGAGACTAAGTGTGCAGATGACGGGACAAGCCGGGGGTGGCGGGAAAACAGCTGGAGGCCTGGCTGGACCGAGTGTGAGGGTGGGGTGAGGCCCACCCTCCAGATGTGGCTGCAGATGTGCTTGCAGCAAGTGCTCAGGGGCTGCAGGGCACAGCCCCCCCAAGCCCTCCTCTCGCACACGGCCCCTCCCCGCACACGGCCTCCCCGCCACCTCCTCCGGCTTCCAGGCCGGCTCTCCCCTCCTGGGCACAGCTGCTGATCTCTCTTCTCTGCCTCCCCTGGGTGTCCGGGACCGCGAGGGAGGCGGGTCGTGGAGAGGGGGCTCTGTCCAGGTGGGGAAATCAGGGCACGAAGACGGGGAGTTACGTGCCCTACGCCAGCAGCAACCTGGAGAGCACATCTGTGGCCCCGGGCTGGTCTCTCGACACCTGGGCCGGGCATGGTTGGGCACGAGGCCGCTCGGGCACGATCCCAAAGAGCCGGCCGGGGGAGCCAGGCCACTGTCCCCAGAGGCGCTGGTCCGGGGGGTAGGCTGGGGACGGCGGAGCTGGGATTGGGGCCCGGGCTGGCCTTCCCCGGGGGGCTCCTGTTACCTCTCCAGCGGCGCTGGGGAGAAGCCATCAGGGAGGGGAGACCCTGCGGGGAACACCCACGCACAGGGAGGTGTGTCACAGAGCGGCCGAAAACTTTACGAACGGCAAGGCTGGGCTACCTGCAAGGGGGAGAATCAGGGAGCCGTCCCACTTCAGAGGAGAGAGGAGGACGACGGGGCTGGAGGAGAGGCTGAGGCCCCAGGGGGTGCATGAGGTAGAGAGTTATCCCTCCTGATTTTCAGGTAGGTAAACAAGGCATAGAGAGGGGCGGCGAGTCCTCCAGGGAGCACAGCAATTGGGCACAAACAGATTCAGTATCTGGGATCGTTCCCCCACTGCCTGGGCGGAGGGAGGGTGGCCTGAGACTGAAGTCACCGTATCCTTGGCTCCAGTGCGACTGTGGGCACAGTGGTACCCCCTGCCCCAGTCGAGGGCCCCTCAACTTGCCCCTGGCTCGTCCTGGGCCCTCAAGGGCCACCCTCCCTCCGGATCCAGCCAAGCCCCATGTTCACACCCCCACTCCGCCAGGAGTCCCATGCCCAGGAGTCCCACCTGCACCCACCACAGTGCAGAAGTGACCAGTCAGGGACATAGCTCTTCCTGCTTCCTGTCTCTGGGTGCTGGACCCCCAAGATCTCGGCTGGTGGGGACCAAGACAGCCTGTGGAGAGGCTCAAAGTGGCAGAGGGTCAGGACGGAAGGACCACTCCTTCCCTAGAAAATAAGAATTGGGCTCGGACATGCTGGTGCTGGGAACAGCCCCCACCGGGGCATCTGAGGGTAAAGGCAATGTGTCCAGGACACGTGGGCTTCTCCTTAGGGAAGTGGCCCTGCCAGGGCGGGGGCTCCCAGGAAAGGAGGATTCCCCCCGAGGCGCACACGGCTGTGGCCCCAGAGGGAGGCCATGGGGTCAGGGCCTCGACAGACCCTTCCCTCCTCGGGGTGACGTGAGGATTCCCCGGCCAGGGCCGTCCTCGGCCCCATGGCTCAAGGCCCACCCTCCGCCCTGAAGATTTTCTCCACAGCATGACTGTGGGGAGGCACCCTCAAGGGTGGTGAAAGCCAAGCCTGGACCCGGAGTGTGACGGGCCCAGGTAGGAACCTGGGCCTCTTTTGTTGGCTGTGCAGCCTGGGCAAGTAACTTTACATCTCTGAGCCTGACGCTTAGTAGGTTCATTAAAATAGCCATCCTTGCTGCCTGTGGCCCAGATCCTGAGACGCTTCTCCACAGCCAGCTTCTCCCACGGACGACGGACCAGGAAGGCGATTCGCAGCAACTGGAGCTACCAGGCACTGTGCTGGGCATTCCCATCACTGCTGGGGAAACCGAGCCACAGAGCAATGAAGTCACTTGCTCAGGGTCACACAGCAACTAAGAGATCCAAGAGATAGGGTCTGAGACCGTGGTCCTCCTGGTCCCGCCAGCTGGCTGCCTCTTCTAATGAGCCCGAGACGGACTTCAGACTCAGAAGGTCAGAGGTGTCCAGGCAGGACAGCAGGAAGGTGGGGCGGCGGGGGAGGGGCCTCGGGCCAGGGGGCCTGGCGGGGACAGAGGCCAAGTACGGTCTCCTGCACCACACTCCCAGGTGACCAGGAGGACCAGGCTGGGGCCAGCGGGGGCTGGGCCGGCCAGGAAGGGCCAAGGAGGGGCCCACAGGTGGGGCATCCATCTGCTGCTCTCCCTCCCTGGGGGCCAGGGCTTTTTCCTTTGCCCCAGGGGAGCTGGGGCACCCGCTTGGCACGGGCTCTGGAGTCAGAGGATCTGGCTGGGACCCACCCCGCCCAGCGAGCCTGGAAAGAGGGGCTTTCATCCCGGGAAGGGAGCCCGGCCCCGCCACTTGATGGAACTCAGCGGAGCCTTTTACTTCCAATTCAGGAAGTGTCCTGACAATAAAGACATCATCGATATGTTGACTCACCTCTTCAAAATTTCAAGCACATTCTGGGGAGAGATTTTCCAAATGGAAAACAACACGGCAATAAAGCGAACAATGTGGTCCGGCTGTCACACCTTTTATGGCTGGACTTGAGCAGGGGATGGGGGGGAGGCCGGGAAACCCTCAGACCAACCCGGAAGGGCAAACTCCCACCCCCGAGGCGGCCATCCCACGTTGGCCTCCACGGCGGAGCGGGGTTCACGGCCACCTGCTTTGCCAAGAAACCGCAAGAGGCCCTGGCTGGCTATTTCTTAGAGCCCTTGGCCGCATTTTAGCCCAACTGACAGCTCCCGGGAAAGACATTCCCGCACATTCTCGAACTTCCAAAGATCACTAATATCTGAGGCCTCTCCCCGGCACGCAGGGGCTGTGGCCAGGATTTACTTGCAAGACCTTGTTCGGTTCAGGGCTCATGGCATGCTGCGGAGGAAGAAGGTCTCTCCCCGTTTTATAGGTGAGGAAGGCTAGAGACTGGCTTATCCAATGGCGCACGGCCAGATGGTGACAGGGCTGGGGGGCGTGTGGGCTCTGACCCGAGCCCCCTTGCTGAAAGGGAGGTGATGACAGATGGGGGGGCAGCGGGCTCTGGATTTCGGCGGAGCTGTCAGCGGCCCCTCTAGCCTTCGGAGTCAAGGCTGGAGCCAACATCCCCTTAGTGGGAATTCACCCACTCAGTCCCTCACTCAACAGACACGGAGAATCTTCTAGAAGACAAGCGCTGGTGCAGGGATGGTGGAACAAGACTGCAAGGGTGGAAAGGTAGAAAGCGGACCCCAGCCTGCTGGCTCTCAGGGGTCAGGCGCCTGCCGCCGCCAGGGCCCTCCTTGCTGTCTCTGCCCTGGGTTCTCCACCCGCCGGGAACAGCCCCCTAGACGGGACTGGGCTCCCCACACCCCACCCCTGACCTCTGCCCCAGATCAGCTCTGCCTGGGCCGGGCCGGGGGCAAGGGAACCCCCAGGGAGCCTGGATCAGCTCCAGGAGGGGCGGGAGGAGGGGCCAGCAGAGGTGTGTTTTGAAATCTGCTTCCTTTTGGCCACGCTTGAACTTCCAAGCAGCGGGGCTTGACTGACAGGCAGGGAAGGGAGCAGGGTTCCCCGCGGAGCCCCCGGGCAGAGGGGGAGGGCCTCGGCAGGGGCTCGGGCTCTGGGGGCTTCGCCCTTGCCCTTCCGCCCCCTGCTCCCCGCAGGGGAGGCCTGGGGGTGGGGGCTGAGGGCTGGGCTCACCGGGCCCAAGAAGGCCCTGGCGGGGCCGGGGACCTGGGGGTCAGAGACAGAAAAATCCCAGGATCACAGCCGGCCTGAGCCCCTGGGAGCGTGTCTGGCCACAAAACAACGGGTCCCTACCTCAGGGAGGGGCATCAATCCGGAGCTGTGGCTCATGCCTGAAATCCCAGCACTTTGGGGGGGAGAGGCAAGAGGATCGCTTCAGGCCCGGAGTTTGAGAACAGCCTGGGCAACTTAGAGAGACCTCGTCTCTACAAACACAGGAATTAGCTGGGTGCAGCGGCACGCACCTGTAGTCCCAGCTACTGGGAAGGCTGAGGTGGGAGGACTGCCTGAGCCTCGGAGTTCGAGGCCGCGGTGCGCCGTGATTGGGCCCTGCGGCCTGGGCAACAGAGTGAGGCCTGACTCAAACAAACAGACAAAACAAAGGAGAAGCATAGCGTACAAACTCAACAAATGCCTGTTAGAGACAGAGTGGTCTTTGAGAAAGCTTAGAGCATCAGCCCGTGCTGCTCTATAAGTGGTAAGCTCCCCGAGGGCAGGGATCTGAGCCTGGCACGTAGTAGGTGTTCTCTTAGCCGAGATTCAGTCAGGAAATCAGAACGCGGGCCAGGAATTTCAACAGAAGGAACGCAGCACGGGGGGCTAGTGCAGGGGGCTAACTGAGTATATAACGAGAGCCCTGGGTCTGCCGTCGGCCCACCCCCTCTCGGCCTGACCCTGCTTGGCCCTGCCCTCTTCCTGGCCCTTCTCATCATCTCAGGGCTGACTCCTGCCAGTCCGTGTCCGGCCCCCCTGGCCACATCCTCCTGCCAGCCTTGGCCAGCAGAGTTGCTGGTGTAGGAGACCAGGAGGGAGGGGGTGGGGAGAGCCAGGTCCTCCTCCCGTCTCTCTCTGCCCTAGTGGCATCCTGGGCAGTGGCTGGATCACCGGCGTGGCTCCAGCTCCTGTGGGATGTCCCTGCCGGACTGTGGTTCCAGTTTCCCCACTGTGTGTGACTCTGGGAGCAACATGTCCTCCTCGGTCCCTCAAGTCCCAGGGTGTCACAGGGCGTCTCAGCATCCTGCTGCTGTGTCCCCAGGGCACTCGCTGCCTCCATCAGGCCTTCCAGAGCTTCCGGCCCCTTCGGAACCAGCCCCTTGTGCTGCGTTCCTTCTGTTGAAGTTCCTGGCCCACGTTCTGATTTCCTGACTGAATCTTGGCTAAAAGAAGACCTACTATGTGCCAGGCTCAGATCCCTGCCCTCAGGGAGCTTACCATCTGGTAGGGAAGAACGGTTCTCAAATCACCTCACAGATACACACGGAAGCAAGACAGCAGCCAGGAGCGAGGACAGCGGCTGTGAGGACAGGCCCGCCAAGGGCCTCGTGTCACGGGGCTCTGGACAGGCGCGTGGACCCAGAATGCATTCAGCAGGCAATGTGTTTGCTAGATGTGTGGTGGATGCCATTTCTCAGCCTTGTGGCAACCCTGCAAGTTCAGGGCCATTGTCCCCATTTCCTGGACAAGGAAATGAAGGCCTGGCAAGGGGTGACCTCCAACACAAGCCCTGCCGTTGGGAGCCTGGCTGTGAGGGGCCCAGCAGACCGTCTCTGCGCTCCTGCCATCTGGGGAGGGACTTGGCAGGGGAGGGACTTGGCCTAGGACAGCGACGCCCCCGGGGCCATCCACCCACAGGGCAAGCCGGGTCACCTCGTCCTGGCGTAGATCCGGGGCCACCTCTGCCCTGTGACATTTTCCACATCACTGCCCAGCTGCAGATGCAGCCCTGCCTCCACCCCCAGCCTCCCTCCGGCCCGATGGTTGAGGCCGCAGCCCAAACCACAACCTTGGGCCTGCGGCCAGAGCCTCCCCCTCAGCGACCCCCTTCTGTGTCCTGGGTTTCTGAAACTTGCTCTCCATCCCAGGAGAAGCACTTCTAACCCTCCTGAGCCTGTGTGTCCGTGTGCACGAGTGCAAGGACGTGTGCCTGTGGGTGTGTGTGTGTGTGTGTGTGTGTGTGTGTGTGTGTGTGTACTTACCTGGACGTGTCTCCCCTGTGGCATGGGGAAAGGGGCAAATAGGGCCTCTAAATGGGGTTCGGGGAGCCCCAACCCGCACCGTGAGCCAGCCCTCCCCTCATTAATGACCACGCGTGTTGGCGTGACCCACGGCTGCAGAAGGCACGAATGGGCAGGAGTTTGGGGGACCTAGGGCTCTGGGGGCTTCTCGGGGCAGAGTATCCCCTGCAACAGGCACTGGGGTGTGGGGAGAGGCCATGGGTGCCTGGTTAGGAACTGGCCAGGCAGGGCTGGAGCTGGAGGCAGGACTCCAGGACATCTGGGCTGGGGGAAGGTGCGAAATATTCGCACAAGAAGTGGAGGCCTGAGTGTGCTTGCCAGCCCGGGAAGTCAAGCCCAGGGAACAGGAAGCTTGGCTAGAGTGGGCTGGGGGAGGGAGCCGAGGCCGTTGGCTGAGGCTTTCCGGAGCAGACGGGGACACTGAGGCTGAGAGGGGGTGATTTGTTCGAGGAATGAACTAACTCCCGGCCCTCGCGACGTTCCACGCGGCCAGTCCCAGATCGAAGCCGGCTGAGGTGGCCCCTTGACAGTCTGGCTTTCCACGTGTGAGGGGAGGCAGCCCCGGGCCACGACATCTGCTCACAGTCTGAAAACCTCAAGCACTCATTCTTGGTGTCCTCAGAGCAGCCCCCAGAGATGGGTGCTGTCCTCAAGCCCACTTTTCAGACGAGGGGACCGAGGCCAAGGAGGGTAAAGAGTTGCCCAAGGCCACACAGCAGAGCCAGGATTTTAATCCAAGAGCCTGGTGCCCTCTCGCCGCCCCACTGCAGGCCTGCCTGTGGTTGTCCTGCGCGGGACATCAGTGCGGACCGCGCTGAATCGTTGACGTCCCAGGCGCCGCTGCTGTTCTCCGCCTCTCTCCCTGGTGTCTCCTTCCCGGTCCAGCCTTGGGGTTCAGTCTGACCTCCCCTGAATCCCAGGCCAGGCTGGGTTTTCCTGTTTCTCCTCCCAGAGCTGTGGCATTTCCTGTTCGGAACACTCGTTCGTTCATTCATTCATTCATGCCCCTTTCAGCAAGTATCTGTCGAGCACCTACAACATGCCAGGTGCCAGAGAGGGACCCCGTGAGCCCCCATCCCCACTCACATGATGCTTCCCTTCTGGTGGGAAGGACAGACAGTGGGCCAAGGAATATGTCACTTTGTGCCAGATGTTCATACTGCTGTTTTATTTTTTGGAGTCGATCTCTCACCCTGTCACCGCAGCCTCGACCTCCTAGGCTCAGAGGATCCTCCCTCCTCAGCCTCTTGCGTAGCTGAGTCCTACAGACATGCACCACCACACCCGGCTAATCTCTTGATTTCTTTTGTAGAGACGAAGTCTCACTGCGTCGCCCAGGCCTTCAACACCTAGGCCCAAGCAATCCTCTCACCTCACCTCCCAAAGTGCTGGGATTACAGGTGTGAGCCACCACACCTAGCCACATATTGTTATTTTTTAAAAATCAGGATTTTGACAGGGTGGTATTTTAGATACAGGGGTGAAGGAAAGTCACTCAGAAGAGGTGACAGTTTCACAGAGATGTGAGCAGAGTGATTCATCGCAGCATGAATTAATTATTATCTGAAGTTCTGGCTACTGCCTCTTTCCTGCTGGGCTGTGGCTTCAGCAAGACAAAATATCTGCCGGTCTTTTTCATGAAGGTATCCCAATGCCTAGAACGTTGGCTTGCACATAGTAGGTGCTCAACAAACAGGGCTTCGCACACAGTAGGTGAGCGGGTGGACGAATGACCGATGGAGGCGAAAAAAGCATGCTGGCTCAAGTGTTGACCCTGGTCCTGCCCCGAAGCCACTGCAGACACTTTAGTTGCCTCCTCTAAGCCTCCCTTCCTGCTAAGTTGGGGGTGGGTGGAGAGCTTAATCCTTGGGGACAGGTGTTGAGGATCCCGACTTGTTGAACATCTGGACCCCAAACAGACAAGGAAGAGACCCCTCCGGGGACTCAGAGGGCCAGAAGGTCGGCAGGCATCGCCCCATCTTCCCCCTGGCCTCTATGGCCCGTCATTCGCGCCGAATTTGAAGGGGAGCCTGGTCGGGGAGGCCGAGGTGGGGGGAGCAGGCTGCTTCCTGCCGCAGAACGGACAGGCGGGCCCCTCCAACCCCAGCCCGGGGTGCGGGCAGGCAGGAGGCCAGGGTGCCCCGGGAGCATCCCTGGCTCAGGATGGCAGGGCTGGCTGGCGGCGAGGGGACGGATTCTGCCAAAGGGAAGGATCCCTTCTGGGCACGCATGCTGGCAAGGGCCTGGGCCGTGGGGGCCCAAGGATGGCCCAGCACGGAAGGGCCCAGAGGCCACCTGCCAAGGGCCAGCACCCCCAGGCCCACCCTCCAGAGCTGAGACTGGGATGAGAGGGAGGAGGCATGGGATGACCCGGGGGGGGGGTTGGAGAGAGAAAGCGGGCCACCCCGAGCCCTGGCATGGTCACCTGCTCACTGGGACCCTGGCAGGCCGCGTCCCCTCTTCGGACCTCAGTTTCCCTGTAAAATAGGGTGAACACCACAGTGTTGACCTCACAGACTGCCATGGGGATCGAATGGGAGGATGTACATGAAACCACACTCTTGTGCAAAAGAGAAACAGCGGCGGAAGAAAAAGAGAAGGCTTGCTCTGTGCCTTCTGGTTTCTCCCAGGCCGGTGTTTCGCTGAACTGTCAAAATCTCTGTGTGTTGGCATCAGACAGACCCTGGTTTGAGCCCTGGCTGGATGAGTCTCTGAGCCTCCGTTTTCATGTCCATGATTGAATGGCTGAACACAGCAAACAGTGAAACGGTGAGCCCAGCCCCCCGCGCAGAGAAAACTCAACAAACAGGTCCATTAAAGCACAGAGTAAAGTCTGGGGGTGCTGAGATGAAGAATCATGGGTTCCCTGCCTTGCTGGACCACAAGGGAGGCAGGCCTTGCCCAGAGGGAACAGGAGTGCCCAGGGAAGACTTCTGACAGCTGAGGCCTGGGCACCGAGGCCGCAAGCACGGTGGGCTTTCGCCGGGGCAGCCGGCACCCCAGGCAGAGGGACCCATGTGGGCAAAGGCTGGGTGGCTGGAAATGCCAAGGGAGCTTGGGAGGCATCGAGGTGTGTGTTGGCGGAGGGTGGGAGCAACCAGGGTGTCAGGGAGGCTCCCAGCCTCCTCCACCCAGAAGCCCTCGGGGGCCAGCCACTCAAGGAAGGAGGCCAGGCCTCACGCCCCTGTGGCGTGACCCCGCGTCACCACTGCCCCACGGGGCCGGCCCGGCTTCCCCTCCATCGCTCAGGGTGGAAATCTAGCAGGGACAGCCAGGTTGACATCAAGCCCTCCCACCGCAGGCCTGGCCTCAGCCCCTCTCTGGGCCTTTAACAAAGCCATAAATCCCCCGCAGGACCATGGGAGGGGCAGCGGCCCTGCACATGTCCTGGCGGCTGGACAGAGGCTGGCCTCTCAGGCGGGCGGTGACTGAGCGCCCTGACACCCCATCACTCATGCCCTGCACCCGGCCGCCCCCGGTCCACGGCGGCCCATCTGTCTGGGCCGCCACTTTCAAGTCCAGCCCGGGCCCCTCTGTTTAATGTTAAGATGAGCCCGGCTCACCCAGACTGTTCTTACTTATCCTGAGGTCCATCTCCTGCGGCCATCACTCTGCAGGGCGGCCCCGGACAACCCTCCTCTGGCTTCCTTTCTTGCTCCCACCTGGCAAGGCACAGATAAGGCCCGCCGCCGGGGTGGATTTGTCTTAGTCACAGGTGGCTGGACGCTTTGACCTCTGCCTGGTCTTGGCAGCCTAGCCTCGGCCCTTTCGAGCATTGTTGGTGTCAACGGTGGAAACTGAGGCACAGGACGGGGAACTCACAGTTCTCCTGGCTGCCTGGCTCTGACACAGGGACCAGCGACTGGTCTCTGGCCACGTCATGCAAGGACCTGTGGGGCCTTCTCTGGCTGCCCTGGGGGTTTGGCCAAATCATTTGTGTCTGGCATCGTCTGCTAGAGGCAAAGTCCTCCAGGTCAAGGTCCAGACACAGGTTCTAGACGCAGGCACAGGTGGGGAGCTGAGCGCCGCTGGGGTTCAGTGGATGTCAAGCGCTGCATGTCGGCATTCCCCTCATATTTGTGGGTTGAGGTCCCCACGCCCCATGTGAAGGTATTTGGAGGGGGCCTTTGAGAGGCAATTGGGTTGAGATGTGGTTACGGGGGTGAGGCCCCATCATGGGATTAGGACCCTTATAATAAAAGAAGGAGACACCAGAGCGTGTGTGCACTCCCTCTCTCCCCACTTTTCCCCCTCTTCCCCCCCTTCTCTCTCTCTTTCTCTCTCATCCCCCCGTCTCTGTCTCTGTCTCTCTCTCTTTCTCTCTCTGCCATGTGAGAACACAGTGAGAAGGCAGCTGCCTGCAATCCAGGAAGAGAGCCCTCACCAGCACCTGAGTTGCTGGAACCTCGATCTTGGACTTCCAGCCCCCAGAACTGGGAGTGATGCCTGCGTGTGATTTAAGCCAGGTGGCCTGTGGTGTTTTGTTATGGCAGCCTGATCTGATTAAGACAGAGGTGGTTCTGGAATCAGATGGAGCTGAGCCCTGATTGCCACCGCCCCGTGGGGGGGGTTATCATGCCCCTGAGTCTTGGTCCCTCTTCTGCAGGGCGAGGACGAGTCCTGGAGCCCTCGAGGTCACACACAAACTTCCCGGAGCCATGTGGGGTGCCGTGAGTGGCACCAAGTGGCTTTTGGTCCACAGTCCTCACAGGGTCCCCAGCGGAGTTCGAACCTCATCATCCCAGCAGCTCCAAGGCCCTCGCAAGTCAGACACAGCTGGCCCCCGGGCAGAGAATCATGGCTGGGCAGAAGGCGCCATCCTGGAGGTGACTGGAGTTCTGACAGCCCCGTGTGGTCGCCTCAGAGGACAACCACAGTCATCTTTGAGGAATGGGGCCGGGGGGGGCAACAATGGAATTATCACTTTAAAAAAGGTTTGTTCAAGAGATCCACTCTTTCAAAACACAGGATCCTAGGAGCCGGCTCTCTTGGGGAAGAGTCTGGCCAGCTCCAATGTGGCCCAGCCTAAGTCCCACACCACTACCCCAGGATCCTCTTTCTATGGGCGAGGACGTTGAGCGTCAGGGGGTGACCTGACCTGCCCATGGTCACACTGTTAGAGGCCTGGCCAGGCCTCCCGTCTGTGGAGGCAGAGGCCTCTGGCAGGAAGGACCTGGCTTGGCTCGGGCATCAGGTAGACCTGCATCCCTGCCCCGCTCTGCCCACTGTTGCTGGGAGATTGGGAACAAATTACCACCCCTCATCCTCTCGAGTGGGTCTAAGAGCTGCTCCCTGGGGGTGGAGCTCTTGTGCACATGTTTGGGGGGCCAGGGTCCTCCTGACACCCCAGGTTCTGGGCACCAAGGTCCAGGGATTGAGGGCCACCGGCCGGGCGGCCAGGCTGGGTGGAGCCTCCTAGAACAGGGTCCCCGAGTGTTCTCTGCCTCGAGATGTGGAGTCCCCTCAATCACAGAAGACGGGCTGAGATGCTTGCGTATGTGTTTCTCTGGTTATAACCCATTTTGACCTTGGGACCAGGAAGAGAAAGGACAGACTGGCTGGTGCACGGCAAGGCAGCGGAGACATCCAGGCCTCTGCTTCCCTACCTGTAAAATGGGTGGGTGGGAAGTCGAATAGATGATCTGTTAGGGACCCGCCGGCCGGGGGCTCCCACAGACCCCCTGAAGCAGCTCCCGCAAGAGGCTGACTCCTCTGGGCCTCTCCCCACCCAGAGAGTTGCGGCCAAGAAAGATTTGAGTGACTGTGCCGATGAGGCACAGAGAAGGAAAGCAATTCACCCAAGACCACACAGGATGTGTGTGGCAAAGTACAGGGAGCAACCCAGGTGTCCTGACCCTAGTCCAGGACTTACCTGTTACCCCATGTTGCTTGCAGTGACTGCTGGTTCTTGCATGAATGAATGAATGTTCACAGGGAAGCTCCAATCTCCCCCCCATTTCTCTCCCCTTTATACGCACACATACACCCCACTCCATGTGCCTGCTCCATGTCAGGGCCTGTCTTGGACACAGGACACCAACCGGCCGACCCCATTCCCGCCCCCTGGTGGCTCTCAGACAAGTGGACAAGATCCGCTTGGAAGTCCCCAGGCCCCGCCAGGCCCCAGGGGTCCCTGCTCTCCAGGCAGCACAGCCCGGACAGGCCACACCCAGGATGGGAAGGGGTTAAAGCTCAGGGCAGGGCAGGCCCACGCTTGGCCTGGCCACTTCTGGGGGCTCACAGTGTTGCTTTTTCTCTTCCTCCTCTCCTTTTTTTTGTAAAGAAACACATGTCACTGGTCATAACTCATGTGCTTATTATAATCATGACCATATGCTTAATGGGATGTAATAAAACCACCGCTAACCTGGCCCCGCTCGCAAATCTCCCCTGGCACTCCCACTCTGCCGGCTGTCTGCCGACCCCCGGGCGGCTTCAACGCTGTTCCATGGCAGGACTGACCCCAGGAGAAGGGAGAGAAAAGGGGGAGTGAACTCGGCCATTCACTTTTTGTCTGTCCGTTCATTCATTCATCTGTCCGCCCATTCGCTGTTCATTGAGTGCCTACTGTGCACCAAGCACTGACAAGGCAGCCACACGTGCTACAGTGACGGCCTCTGTCCTTCCGGAGCTGGGGCGAAAGATAGGTGTCACGTAATCAGGTCATGAGACACCTAACTAATTGCAGCTAATTGCACAGGAGACAGCATTGCAGAAAGGCCTACCAAGGCTGGATTGCTACCTTCCAGAGCAGAGCTCTGCCTAATGCATCAGCATATACTCAGTCTTGGGTAGGTCCCATATGCACATTTGTTCAGTGAATGGAAGAATGAATGGCAGAGCAGAAACGGCTTTCCTGGGCTGGTGTGGTGGCTCATGCCTGTAATCCCAGCACGTTGGGAGGCCAAGGTGGGAAGGTTGCTTGAGCCCAGGAGTTTGAGACCAGCCCTGGTAAAACAGCGGAACCTTGTCTCTACAAAAAAATTTAAAAATTAGCTGGGTGTGGTGGCCCGTGCCTGTAGTCCCAGCTACTCAGGAGGCTGAGGTGGAAGGATTGCCTGAGCCCAGGAGGTCGAGGCTGTAGTGAGCTGTGATCGTGTCACTGAATTCCAGCCTGGGCAGCAGAGTGACATCTCAACTCAATGAAGGAAAGAAAGGAGGGAGGGAAGGAGGGAAGGAAAAAAAATGAAGGAAAGAAAGAAGGAAAGAAGGAAGAAGAAAGAAAGAAAGAAAGAAAGAAGAAAGAAAGAAAGAAAGAAAGAAAGAAAGGAAAATGGCTTTCCCAAAGAACAGAATTTGAGTTCTGAATTAATGCATCCAAAGTAGAGTGCCTAAGAAGAACCAATGGGAGACATGAAGAAAATAGCAAAACTTCTGTTTATTTTTATTTCTGATTCTTAAAAATAAGGTACTAAAATTTTCTCTGATGCTTTGCACACAGATGGATGGTAGCGTGTGTGGCATATGCATGAAATGTATAAATAGCCATACACACTGCCGGGGGCTGTGCTCAGTGTCTTCACTGCTGGGGAGGGTTGCATGATTAAAAGAGCTGGGAAAGCCCTTGCCTTTGTCTGCTTGGGCTGCACACAGAATACTGTAGATGAGCAGCTTAAACAATAGGCAGAAATTTCTCATGGTTCTGGAGCTGGGAAGTCCAAGATCAAGGTGCCGGCTGATCTGGTTTCTGATAAGGGCTCTTTCCTGGCTTGCAGATGGCCGCCTTCTTGCTGTCTGAAAGAGGGACGGGGAAAGAGGGGGGATGGGGGAGGGAGGGAGGGGGGGAGGGAGGGAGAGGGGGGATAACGCACTTCCATTTCTTAGAAGGCCACCAGTCCTGTTGGCTTGGGGTTCCACCCTTGTGACCTTGCTCAATCTTAATCACTTCCTAAAGGTCCTATCTCCAATGCAATCCCACTAAAGTGTAGGGCTTTGGAAGACACACATTGGGGTGACACATCTCTGCTCTAAAGCATGGGTGAGTGAGGCTCTGGGTAAGGGGTGAAGGTGCTGGGGGAGGAGAGAGTCCACGTTCTGGAAGCAGTGGCTACTTCAAAGGCCCAGACGTGGGCGTGGGCGTGAGTCTAGGGACAAGAGGAGCACAGTTCTTTCTTTCTCCATGCTGGGGAGTTTGACAGCAAGTCCAGCTTCATGCCAGTGTGAATCTAGTGCCCTTGCAGATGTGCAGAGCCATGTGGGAAGGAGAAACAGAGGGCAATATGGGTCCCTAGACAGAGGGAGGTTCACCAAGGCGAGAATAATGTCAGAATACAGCATGGATGTCAGGCTGCAGCCTGTACCCGAGGCAAACACCCAAGGCATAAAGTTCAGTTCTCCATTCTCCAGATGCCAAGAATCCCTCCTGCTGGCTCTCCAGTCTCTCTTGCCCAGCAAGACCCCTGCCTGGATGGTTCCCAGCCACTTGGCGCTCCCTGGGTCTCCACGCCCAGAGTTTCCTCCCATACTTGGAGTACATCCAAAGTCTTCCTGTGACCTACAGGCCTTTCCTCAGCTGGCTTCTGGCCACCTCTCCAGTCTTCATTCCTCCTCCACCCTTTGCTGCCACATGGGGCTCGAACACACCTTGGTCACTCCCACCCCAGGGCCTTTGCACTTGCTATATTATCTCCCTGGAGTGTTCACCCCCTTTTATCTCTATGACTCGTGCTTTTATTTTACTCTGATCTCAGCCCAAATGTCACTTCTTCCTAAAAGAGACCTCCTTGGGACACCCCTCTTCACTCTTCATCACTTCTCCTAGTTTTTATTCTTTTTTGTTATGTTTTTTAAAGACAGGATCTTACTATGCTGCCCAGGCTGAACTTGAACTCCTGGCTCAAGCAATCCTGCAGTCTTAGCCTTTTGAGCAGCTGGGATTACAGGAGCAAAACCCTGTGCCCAACCACGAGTGTGTTTTCAATGGCACTTGTCACCGTTTGACATATGATATATCAGCTGGCACTTGATCTTGTTCATGTGTAATGTGGCCTCTCTTCCACTAAAATGTAAGCTTCATGTGGGTAGGGATTCGTGTGTGTTCTCTACTGTACCCTAAGGCAGTGGTCCCAACCTTTTTGGCACCAGGGACCAGTTTCACGAAAGACAGTTTTTCTACAGATCGGGAGGGTGGAGATGGTTTGGGGATGATTCAAGAGCATTACACTTATTGTGCACTTTGTTTTTATTATTACAAATATATAACAAAATAATGATACAACTCACCATAATGCAGAACCGGTGGGAGCCCCGAGCTGGTTTTCCTCATGATGGTCCCATCTGGGGGTGATGGGAGATCACACTAGCATCACCGCCTCAGCTCCACCTCAGACCACCAGGCATTAGGAGTGTGCAACCTAGATCCCTTGCATGGGCGGTTCACAATAGGGTTTGCACTCCTACGAGAATCTAATGCTGTCGCTGATCAGGCAGGAGGCAGAGCTCAGGCGGTAATGCAAGCCACGGGGAGCGGCTGTAAATACAGATGAAAGCTTCACTCGCTACTATGGCATTCACCTCCTGTGGTACATCCTGGTTCCTGGCAGGTGCTGTCCCTGGGAGTTGGGGACCCCTGTCCCAAGGACCTTTAAGAGGATCTGGCACCTTTTGCATACCTAACCCTGAATTGTACCCCACATCTTTAAAATAAAAAATACTTTTTTAAAAAAGAATACCTGGCTCCTAGTAAGTGCTTATTAAATTTGCTCTGAATAAATGAAAAGTGATTTTGCAACTCATCAAGCAAAGGGGGAGAAGCGTGCCAGACGAAATGGACCAGGAAAGCAGGGCCAGCCCCTCGGGCGCTTGGGACACCCTGGAGGGAGTTTGGATTTTGTTCTAATTGTGATGGGAAGCCATCGGAGGGTTTAACATGATTGGGTTTATTTTATTTTATTTTTCAATAGCTCCCTCTGGGAGTCCTAGGGCAGAATAACAGGGAACATTTTTTGACCACGGAGTTGGGGAAAATTAGGGGCAACCTCACAGGATTATGGGAAAGCCAATAGCCTCGACTTTGGTCTCCCCATCTGTCCTCTTTCCACACCCTTCCCCCAAGGATCGCTCTCAGATCTCTTTTTGGTTAAAAAAAAAAAACCCACAAAGGGGTAATTTTAAAGCTGGGGAGGCAGGGGGGTTGGAGACATTACGGTCTGTGGCGTTCAGCCCTCCGAGAGTTTTTTATCTGTTCCCTGCGTGTCTTCCCTGTTCCCGAGTGTGTGAGAAGAGGGCCTGGCCCTGATTTATGCTGCTGAAAGAAAAATCTAATGAACTGAAGACATAAAAGCATAACAAGCCTCCACCCGGGATAAATCCATTCTGGATAGGGGCCTTTGAGAGGAGCACGTGGCCGTGCTGACAGCCCAGTGTCCGTGATGGATGCGGCCCTGGACGCCGAGCGCTGGGCCCGGAGCATCCCGCTGGGGGTGGTAACGGGAGGGGCTTGCAGAGACTTAGGAGGCGCTAAACACCCCCAACCTTGTAGCCAAAGGAGCTTAAGGCAAATCCAGAGCGGAGATTCCAAGCATGTGTGGCGTGTGCAGGGCCGGCTTGATCACACGGAGGGCCATGCGTGGAGAACACACAGCAGACGGCGCCGAAGGGCCGACCCGGGGGCCTCGGGCCCAGCCCCAGCTTTGCCCCGAAATGTGACCTTGGACAAACCCCTGTGAGTATCTAGTCCACTAGTAAAATAGGGTTTCAGATACTCCAGGGATTGAAAATTCCAGTGTGTGTCACAAGCCCGGGACAGATTTTGCCAGAACGAGAGACGTGAACTGTTGGAATTGCAGAAAAACTGAGAACGTGTGCCCTGTGTGTAAGAAGCGTCCACCACCCGCTGCAGCCAGGGGCATTGTTGTCAGAGTAGAGGATGGGCCAGGAAGGGAATGGGCGGTTTTTATACTCACTAAAGAGAAGCTGGAGTGCTAGCCAGCACACCCAAAGGGGGATATTTGAAGAAATAAACCGATTCCTACTCGGAATCTCCACTTTTTTTTTTTTGAGTTGGAGTCTCACTCTGTCACCCAGACTGGAGTGCAGTGGCCACTCCCGGCCACCGCAGCCTCGACCAGCTGGTCTCCGGCGATCCATCTGCCTCAGCCTTCCAAGTAGCCAGAACTGCAGGTGCGCGCTACCACACCCGGCTAATTTTTGATTTATTGTAGAGACGCGGTCTCAGCAAGTTGCCCAGGCTGGTCTCGAAGCTGCGGGCTCAGGCAATCCACTCACCTCGGCCTCCCAGAGTGTGGGATTACAGGCTGAGCCATCAAGCCTGGCTGTAATCTCCACTTTTAAAAATGCTGACAGCCAGATAAAATCGAGCATTTTAAAATGATGCTGGCTGAATGCAGCCTTTGGGCCACCTGTTTGAGAGCTCTGAATTAGATAACTACTCAGAGCCCCACCCATTTCATTATTTTACTTTATTTTTGGAGTAGGGGATCGCATTCTATTACCCAAGCTGGAGTGCAGTGGCATGATCACAGCTCACGGCAGCCTCGATATCTTGGGCTCAGGCCATGCTTTCTTGTTTTTTTAAGCCGGATTTATTGAGAGGACAGAAAAACTCCCACAGTGGGAGGGAACTCGAGGGGGATGCCCTCAGGCCTTCCCTTCGCCTCAGTCTCTTGAGTAGCTGGGACGATAGGAGAGCACCACTGCACTCAGCTAATGTTTTGCAGACGTGTTCTCAAACTATGTTACTCAGGCTGGGTCTCGAACTCTTGGGCTTAAGTGATCCTGCTGAGATTATAGGTGTGAGCCACTGTGCCCAGCCTATCTAATTTTAATTTAATTTTTTTTTTTTGAGTTGGAGTCTCACTCTGTTGCCCAGGCTGGAGTGCAGTGGCACGCTCACAGCCACCCCAGCGTCAGCCTGCTGGGCTCCGGTGATCCTTTCACCTCAGCCTTCCAAGTAGCTGGAACTACAGGTGTGCACTACTGTGCCCAGCTAATTTTTTATTTATTGTAGAGAAGAGTTCTCGCCAAGTGTCCCGGGCTGGTCTTGAACCAGCAGGCTCAGGCAATCCACTCGCCTCGGCCTCCCAAAGTGCTGGGATGACAGGCTGACCTCTGAGCCCAGCCTATTTTTTGATTATTGTAGAGACAAGGTCTCACCAAGTGCCTGGGTTGGTCTGGAACCCGCAGGTTCAGGCAGTCCACTCGCCTCGGCCTCCCAAAGTGCTGGGATGACAGGCTGAGCCACTGAGCCTGACCCTAATTTTAATTCACTTCATTCAACAACCACAAATTGGGAACTCAAAATGTGCCTGGCACTGTGCTAGACACAGGATACAGACAGGCAGACGTGGGTCTCAACACTCAGCAGCGATTTACCGGATAGAACTGTGAGGATAAGAGCTCCATGGCACGTTGGGAGAACCGTCCGGAGGTGGCCAAGAGGGCATGACTGGAGCTGTGGCTGCTGGCAGGCGGGGGCAGGTGTGAGGGCCTGGGCGGCCCGGTGGAGGAGGGAGCCTTGTCCTGGGGGTCACGGTGGGCTGCAGACACCCAGAAGCTGGGGTGGGTCAGACTTCCACCCCAGAGAGCATCTTCGGCCACGTGGAGGATGGTTGGAGGCACAACCGCGGACACAGGGAGGCCACGTCGTTACTAAAAACGTAACCCAGGGGGAGCTGATGTGACCTTGAACCCAGGCGGAAGCAGAGAGGAAGGAAGATGGCACTTCAGAAGCACGGGTGGACTGCTCCCCACATCTGCTGGGACGCTTTCCCACTGCTTGACGCCAACCAACTACATGGAGCTCCTTGGTGCAAGCCACAGAAGCCATCGCGGCTCATTCAAGGCCTGGAGCCTGTGTAGTGAGACACGAGGCCCTTGATCATGGCCCTTGAACCTGTCCAGCGAGGAGGTCGCTGCCAGCCCTAGCGGACCTCGCTGGTGCATGGCCAGCTTTGCTGTGGCTGATCACCACGCTGGCTTCGGGCGCTGAGTGGTTGAGAAACTGGGGACAATATTCTTGCCCCCCTGGGGTTGTTTTGGGGATCGCAGGCGATCTCATCTGTAAGAGGCTTAGCACGGCGCCTATGCCTGGCACATCACAGCCACTCAGGAAGCGGCCGCTGTCACCGCTGTCTTCAGCATCTCCCTTGTCAGCTCAGTCACCCACTTGCAACGCGTCTCAGTCAGCCGGTTAGCCTGGCCCTAAGACCGAATCCCACTCACCTTGCGTCCCCTCCCCTCATGCCCTGCACATTTCAGGAGCTCTGCACCCCAAAGTCTCACCTGGGTCTGACATGAAACTCCCCCGAAAGACTGAACGGACGGGTGGAGGGGATGAAGGGGGGAGAGTGAATGATGGACACGGCAAGTTAAATGCTTCAGGTGTTTTCTCCGTGGTCGAAAAGTAGAGGTCCTTCTCATCCACTTTGGCCATATTCACCTTGAAGGGAGCGCAGATGTCCCTTCGGTCATACTGAGGATGCCTCCTGTTGGCCAGACACCATCTGCCACTGGTTCTGTGTCTCCCACTGGGGAGGCGGGGGGTTCCAGGTGTTTCCAAGGAGATGGACGCCCAGCTGAGGCATGGCGGGTGGGTCTCGTGTGTCCCTTGGGGTGCGAGTGTGAGAGGGAGAGTGCCCGGAGTATGGAGGTTCTTGTCACCCCAAGGTCATGTCAGGGAGTGTGTCATGGACAGGTGGAACTCACTAGACATTCCAGGTGTTCTTGCCAGCTTCCAGACTCCCTTGCAGCTAGGTGGGGCCCGGGATGCGTTCAGCCGGCGGACCGTGGATGAAACCACAAGTGCCACTTCTGGGCAGAGGCCAGAGCCAGAGTGCCTTCGTCTTTCTGTCCCCTGTCTGGGGACCTTGGAGCTGCTTGCTCCAGCAGGTTTTATGTGACTGTGCTAGGCTGCGGGGAGGGGGCGTTGAGGCTGGTCAGTCACCACTGCACAGCACAGCCCAGCCTGGCGAGTGGTTGGAGCCACCCCTGAATAGGTCTCCTGTGTTTCCCAGAGGATTGTTTATAGCATTGCAAGGACCCTTGGGGTCTTCTGGTTCAACTCCCTCTTTTCACAGATAGAGAAACTGAGGCAGGCCCAGAGAGTGGAAACAACATGACCAAAAGTCAGCAGTGGGGCAGGGATATGGGAAGTCCACAGCAGGGTGCCCCAGTCACGCCCACACCCATCAAGTGTGAGTTGCCATGAAAACATTCTAAAAGTCGAGCCTGGTTTCTCCAAAGAGGCCCCAGAAGGCATGTGTCTGTGGGCCGGGCTCTGTCTCCAGATGCCGCCCACCTCTGTGGCTAGCTGTGGGCCACCCGGGCTTCCTTCAAGCCCTGCGAGAACCAGTCCCTGCTGCTGACCGCACCTCCCTCTCCTGCCTTCTGGAATTGTACCGCCTGGAGGTCTCCAGTGAGACGTGAGCATGTTACAAAGGCCCAGAGTCAGGTCTGCCACACGTGTGTGCGGCTGAGAGCCCAGCGCTGCATGAAGCCGTTACGGCTTCTTTAAAGGGCACAAGGTTTCTTACGCCACCAGCAGCCCTACACCTGTGGCCCCGCCATGAACACACAGTTTCCCACCTCTCAGGCGTTCCAGGCTCGGTCTTCAGCACCGAGACATTGGTCAGCGGGTGCAGGGCTGGGGTGCAAGTTAAATGCATTAACTGAAACAACATTTATCAGGCACCCCCTTGTGCCGGGGACCAGCACCCTTCAGCAAACACAATATATCCTTCCCCCCCACCCCAGGAGGCTGATGTCGCAGGAAAAGCCATTACACAATGAACTAATTACAATTGTGGGCCAGGCGCAGAGGCTTACGCCTGTAATCCCAACACTTTGGGAGGCTGAGGCAGGAGGATTGGTTGAGCTCCGGAGTTCTAGACCAGCCTAGGCGCAGAGGCTTACGCCTGTAATCCCAACACTTTGGGAGGCTGAGGCAGGAGGATTGGTTGAGCTCCGGAGTTCTAGACCAGCCTGGGCAAAAATAGGGAGACCTCGTCTCCATAAAAAATAAAAAAATTAACCAGATGTGGTGGCATGTGCCTGTAGTCCCAGCTACTTGGGAGGATGAGGCAGAAGGATCTCCTAAGCACAGGAAGTCAAGGCTGCGGTCAGCTGTGATTGTGCCACTGTAGTCCAGCCTGGGCCACAGAGTGAGACCCTGCCTCAAAAAAAAAAAAAAAAAAAAAAGAAAGAAAGAAAGAAAAAGAAAGCAAATGTGACAATTGCTGTGTGTGATATACAGATGGTATGGGAGCAAATAGCCTGGCTGGAGCTGAGGTGGCAGATCAGGAAGGACCTCGGGAAAGGATGCAATTGGGTGAAAAGGAGGCTGACAGAGCGCTCCTGGCAGAGACGTGCATGTGCAAAGGCCCTGAGACAGGGAGAATTGCAGAGTGTTTGGTGACTTGAAAGAAGGCCTGTGTGGCAGAAGGGAGGGAAGAGAGGGCCAAAAAGCGAAAGACAGAGTGCTGGGGACAGTACAGCCGAGACAAGGCAGAGCCTGGTCACCGTAGGGCCACATCACAGACTTGGGACTTTAAAGAGGATGGATTCCGGGTATATTTCAGGGCTTGAACAGGTAGACCCTGGTGTATGTTGGGTGTGGGTCTCTGCAGGGGGGTCAGGTCACATTAATATCTGGGGTGACCGACCGGGCCGTGGCCCCAATTCTCGGGTTGGGGAAGGCCAAGCTGATGGGTGCGAGTGTCAGTGGGTCATCGCCTGTGGGTTTGAGTGGCAGAGGCACAAAGAAGGCTCCGGGTGAGAACGCCCCACCTGGTAGGCAGGGCACAGTTGCCAGGTGTCCACCCAATACCTTCTTCCTCTCAAAAAGTATACTCGCTGATTCTTAGCTGGGCATGGAACCACCTGGAAGAAAAAACATATTTCCCAGCATTCTTGCTAACAAGACGTATGCAGAGGTACTGTGTCCAACGACCGGGCAGTACCCACAAAAGAAGAAAGACTGCCTTCCTTTTTCCTTTCTCCTAGATAACTGGAAAGTGGGCTTGATGCCTGGTCTCAGGCAGCTGTCTTGGGCCATGAGGAGTGAGTCACACACTGAGGATATGGAACAGCAACATGGAAAGGCCAGGGCTGACATGATGGAGTGTCACACCAGCCGCAAGTCACAGGCCTCTGGGCTTCCTCAACATGCAACTGACCTGGTGCTTCTTGGCACAAGGACATCTGACTCCGGCTGTTGGGCTGCCCTCCCCTCCTTTCCCCGTCGCTCCCGTTCCATGAAGGCTACGATGGCTTTTCTGTCTCTCCAGTTCCCCAGGGGCCTTTGGACTCGCTCTTCTGCCGGAATGCCCTTCCCCTACGTCGCCCCATCTGACTGGACTCAAGTATCCCCTCCAGAGCAGGCATCCCCGGCCCCCTTCCTGGGGGAGGCCCGTCCCCGAGGTTCCCACTGCACCACCCCCCACCCTTTCCGGCACAGCCGGGGGTTACTTTGCCTTTTTGTGAGTTCGCGTGGCCCTTGTCCACCTCTCCCTCCTGGAACAAGTCCTTTGGCAGGGGCGAGAGCCCTGTCTGTCCCCCAGCGTCTCCCGAGACCCACACCGAAACCCACACGCGCCGCTGGCTTCAGACCACGCAGATCGCTCTTGGCCGGCTCAGAGGAGAGACGAGCCAGCCCCTCATTTCGCCAAGACTGCCGAGGCGGAAAAGGAGGCTGCCCTGCCCAGATCACCATCCAGGTCAAGGACACATCCAGGTCCAGGGTGTCCCCTCCCCACCTCTGAGCAGCCACAGCCAGACCTTCTGGGGCAGGCGCTTCTGCATCTGCAACCCGGTCCCCGCGGTCCTCTGACGTCCTCTCATCCCCTCCCTCTGCGGCCGGCAGCGCCCTGAGTGGCCCGCTGGGGACGGGCTGGGGCCCCATCTGGAATCAAGAGCCAAAGCAGCTCAGTGCTGGTTGCGCCTTGTGGACGGAGACGACAGTCCCCTGGCGGTCACCCCCCAGCTCCGCTCACGCTGCTTTCCGAGGTGTGACCCCCTCCAGACAGCCTCCTTCCCTACCCCAGCCCTCTCCACCCCACCCCCACTTTCCTGCACGCCCGCCCTTGGCCAGAAAAGACCAGAGGAGCCCCCTCCCAGAGCTCGCTCCCGCCCTGCCCCAGGGAGACTGAAATGTGGGCACTGCCCGCTGCTAGGCCCCAACCAGGAAAAAAAGTCCAGAATATTCCAGTCGGTCTCTCACTGCTGCCGCCGCAGGCAAGGCCTCCCCAACAACGGAAGCTGTTGTCTGATGGAAGTCCAAGGTGGCTCTCCCTGGGCTGCCTTCCCCCTGCAGACTGCGGGAGACGCCTCCCGCCCTGGTGGGGTCTGGAGGCGCCCACAGGCCTCGGTCATGGCTCCGCCCTCCACCCTCCAGGGCGCGGCCCCCCACAACCCTGGACCTGCCTCTCCACCCCCTCTCATCTGAGGCCCCTTGTGATGGATGTGGGTCCCCCAGATCGTCCCCGGCCATCTCCCCAACCCAGGGTCAGTGGATGACCAACCTTAACTCCTCTGCAACCTTGAATGTCCAATGTCCCGCGGGTTGTGTGTGGAGGCCCCAACCCCCCATGCCATGGCATCGGGTGGGGGGCCTTTGGGGGTGGCGAGGCCTGAGGCTGGAGCCCGCATGGACGGGTTCCTGTCCTTACGCAATCTGCTGTCAGCCACGGGAGGACTCAAGGAGAAGGTGCCTGTCTCCAGGCCAGAGGCCAGCCCTCACCAGCCCCCACAGCCTGGCTCTTGACCTTGGACTTTGCCAGAACTGTGAGAAGTAAATGTGGCTGCTGAAGCCACCCCATCTGCGGAACTTTTGTTATAGCAGTTGAAACAAGCCTTACCTCTTCCTTCACGTAACAACAGATCATAGATCCCGGGAGCTAGAGTGTAGACACATCAAAGCGGTGTTATTCTACCTGTCCCACAGGGTCAGAGAGACCCTCCAGAGCCTCAGAGTGTGTTGTGAAGGTGTGTATATGTGGACGGTGTGTGGTGCATGTGTGTGTGTGTGTGTGTGTGTGTGTGTGTGTGTGTGTGTGCCGTGTGTGGCGTGTAGAGGATCTGTGGGGTGTGTGTGTGTAGAGTATGTGTGTAGTATGTGTGGTGTGTGTAGAAAGCACGGCTTGTGTGTGTGTGGTGTGTGGTATGTGTTGTGTGTGTCGGATGTCTGCTGTGTGTGGTGTGTGCGGTGTGTGGAGGCGTGTGTGTGGTGTGTGTGCTGTGTTGGGGGAGGCGGTGGCCATGCACAGGGCCATGCTGGCAGGCCCAGGTGGCGGGAGGTGGCGTCCCGGAGCAGACGTGGGTCCCAGACCGTTCGCGACTCAGGCCACAAGCCAGGCCACCATCAGGGCCACGTCTCCTTTTCTGGGGAAGGGGAAGCCCGTCTGTCCTGAGCTCTCCTGTACTGGCCGCGAGGCACACTGACTGTGGCGCGTGCCTTAGGCTGTCCTGGGCCTCCTCGGGTCTGGGCACAGCCCGTCTCTCCTGTCCATGATGACAATGGGTGGACGGCATGCGCTGTTCTCACCGTCGCCCCTCAGGCTGGGATTGGAGGCACCTCAGCCTCCTCTGGGTTCTCTGCTTTGGGCCACTGCCTTTCTGTCCCCCGGGGCGGTGGCAGTGTCCTCGCCAAGTCTGTCACACCCCGGGGCTGCAGGAGACACCCCGCAGCAGCCCCTGCCCTCACCCCAGTCCCCATGGGCTGGGGACCTAGGCCGGGCAGGCAGGCTGCTCTCAGCCCGGCTGGTGTTCCCTGGGACGGAGGCAGCCTCCCTCCTTCCCTCCCTCCCCAGCTCCGTGAGGGCCGCCGCCCCTGAGCCCCACTCAGCCCAGGCCCGCAGAGCCGAGACAGCTTCCCCTCCTCCGCCTTGCCAGGCTCACTGAAGAAATCGGCCCCACGGCTGGCTTTTCATCTGGGTGGAAGAAAATGAGCGTTGACCTCCGGGCGCTTTGCTCTCTCTCGGTGGCTCCTGGTACCTCCCTGGGGACAACGGCAAAGGCTCCTGGAACCTAAAGGCACATTATTTACAGGTGAGAGGTGGGGGGTGTCCAGGGCTTAAGAAAGTCACCGAGAAGCTCGTTCAGAGAGAGGATGCATCTCAGCCTGCCACACTCAGCGTGGCTGATGGCATGGACTCCCCAGATCTGGCCGAATCTCGGCCCAGCTGCCAACTGGTCAGGGATGGCCCCGCGCCCAAGCTCAGTCTTTTTTTCTGTAAAATGGGGAGGGGCCGCAGCTGCCCTCCACGGGACCTTAGCCCAGAGCCTGGCCCCCAGGCTGGATGGTGGTCACAGTTGCGATTCCCAGGTGACAGATAGGCTGCCCTTGGGGTCCCTTGAATAGCATGCCACCGGCGTTAGGAATGTTTCAGAGCCATTGTCTACGCCTGGCAAGAACGCCGTCCATTGCCTTGGCCTTGTAATGCTGTCCACTCGCCTCCTTGTTGTCTTAACCTTGGGGTTGGCATACAGTTGAACACACGCAGCCATGTTCACACGAGGACATCTCAACCTTGGCAAAGTCCTAGAGGCTACCCCAGCGGCTTTTCCCTGTCCCCAGGAGCGTGGTCATGGCCTTGGAGTTTCTCTTGGGTCGCTTAGAATTCCTCTCCTGCTGAAGCCACAGCACAGAGGACACACGATGTACTTAGCGTGCACATTGCCTGCATTGTGTGTGTTGTACACTGTCTTCAACCGCACAGCGTGTCTAGCTGGACTTGGCCTTCTGGAAGGGCTTCATGGAATTACATCGTATGGAGGCACCCAGAGCCCTGGAACCCTGCCTCTGTGGATCCCTGCCCGTTTTCCAGATGTGGACGGCCAGTGGCCCAGCTTTCCAGAACCACGACAGCACAGCAGACAGAGATGTGAATTCTGGAGCCAGGAAGACTCAGGTTCAAATCCCAGCTCTGCCATTTATCACGTGGAATGATCTCGGGCAAGTTACTTCCTCTGCCTCAGCCTCAGTCTCCCCCCTAACAAACACAGATACTAATGACACCTATCGTTGAGAAAACACCCACCTCACACTAATGCTGGGAGGACCGAGGACAAACCGAGACCCACGTCACCATACCAGAGACTCAGCTGAGGGTACCCACGTCCCCAGAGAAGAATCCCTAGTGAACAGCCACGCCCTAGGAAGCTGTGAGGGGGTCCCAGGCCTGTCAGCCTTCCCCCGAGGTCCTCCCCTTCCCCTTCTGGATCCTCTTCCTCTTGCCATCAGCATCTCCCTGGCTCTTTAGACAAGGGGATCACATGAACACTTGGAAGAGAGGGGGACACGGCATGTGCAAAGGCCTTGGCCGGAAGGGGCCTGGCGTGCCTGAGACGGATGGGCGGCTGGGTGAGCAGAGGGCAGAGGGCTGGGGAGAAAGAGGGAGAAAGCGAGGGGCCACTGTACTTCCAAGCCAGAGAGTCACGTGTCCGAGTTGGAGGTTTAGGACGTCCGTCTTCTGTGCAGTGTCATGTGCCTGGCAGTGAAGGAGGAGAGAGGACAGAGAGCATGGCGTGGGGTGGTGTCTGTAGTCTGGGGCAGCTGACAGGATGCCCCATCCCCCGGGAGCATACACAACCCAAGTCCATCGTCTCACAGTTCTGGAGGCTGAGCGCTAAGATCCAGGTGTGGCCAGGTTTGGTCCTCCTGGGGGCCAGAGGGAGAATCGTTCACCTCTCCTGGAGCTTCAGGGCGTGAGGCAATCTTTAGCCTTTCCTGGCTTACAGTTACATCGCCACGATCTCTGCCTTCAAATTCACGCGGCATTTCCTGTGTCCCCGTCTGTGTCCAAACGCCGCCTTTAAACAGGGAATTCGAGCCCACCCTACTCCAGTGTGATCCCACCTTAACGAGTCACACCTGCAGTGACCCTATGTCCAAATCGGGTTATCCTCTGGGGGCCCGGGGGGCTAGGACTTCAGTTTTATATTTGGGGCGGGGTATTCAACCCGTAGCAGAAAGCTGCCGCCATTGTGCAGGCCAGACGGAGCGTGGCTTGGACCCAGGCGGTGTCAGTGGAGGTGGAGAGGCGGTCGGACGGAGGACACGTTTTGAAAGCCGCGCGGACGGGCCTTGCCGAGGACTGAACGTGGGGGAGGTGGTGGTAGTGGGAGGGAAGGCCCGTTCCGGCTTCAGATTCTGGCCTGAAGAACCAGGGGATGTGGGGTGGGGGGCTGGGAGGGAAGCGGGCTTGGGGGCCAGAAGTCAAGAGCAAGGTTTTGCGGCCGGCTGGGGCAGACACATATGGTGTTTGCCCCACTTACCTCGCGGGCCCACCTTGTCCTGGGCTGGAGGAAGCAGGCCCTAACGAGAGGCAGCTGTGGCCGGGCGGCCGGCGCACATTTGTTCTGCTTTCAGCATCAAAGGCCCGAGAAGCGGTTGTCCGGCCCTGAAGGCCACGGCCATCCATCTTGGAGGCTGCAGTGCCGAGAAGCCAGGTCCCAATGGCCAGCGCCTGTTTCCTCGGCCAGGAGGGCCCCCGCTTCCCAGCGCTGTTTCCCGCTCCACCCGGGGCCCCTGCCCGCCCCAGGTCTGGTTTAATCCCGCCTGAGTGGACCAGACACCTGAGAGCACAAAGGAGTGGCTGGTGGGGGCAGGGCTGATCATCCCCAAGGTGACCCCCAAACATGTCAAACTCCGTTTAATAAATGAAAGAGAGCCATTCGGCAACAGGGTTCGGGCTTAAGCTCCGGCGTCATCCTGCCCAGGCCAGAGCCCTGATCTGCCTCGCGCTAATTCCTCTGCAAAATAAAAGGGAGAAAATACCTGTCTTGCAAGGTGGCTGTGACACCAAAATGAGATGTGACACAATCCAAGTTCTCAACACAGTGCTTGGCACATGCGTTCTTCTTGTTTTCTGAATTGGCATCTCACTTTGCCCAAGCTGGAGTGCAGTGGCACGCTCGCCTCCACTGCAGCCTCGACCTGCTGGGCTCAGGCAGTCCTTCCGCCGCTGCCTTCTAAGTTTCTGGAACTATAGGCACATGCCACCACGTCCGACTGATTTTTTTGATTTATTGTAGAGACAAGGTCTTGCCAAGTTGCTCAGGCTGGTCTCAAACCGGTGGGCTCAGGCGATTCTCTCACCTCGGCCTCCCAAAGTGCTGGGATTATAGGCATGAGCTACTGTACTCAGCCAGCACATGCGTTCTTAATAGTTGATTATTGCTATTACTATTAGTGTCTGAGAGTGATCAGCTTATATTAAAATTTTATATTTCAGATGTTCAGGCTGACAAACCAACAAAGGCCCGACTGACGTACACTGATCTGTTTAAGTTAGAAATGTAAGCAGTTATGGTATGACACATTCTCAAAATTAGTAATAAAAATACTTATATCTAAGTCATGTGCTAGTGTAGAAGGATCACCCCTGCAATTCTCATCTCGGCTCTGCTGTGCACTGGCTGTGTGACCTTTGGAGAGTTACTTCATCTCTCTGGGGCTCTTACTTGGGGACAGGATGGTGCCCAAGGACCTGGTCCAGCGTCTGGATCTCAGTCAATACACAAGAAATGGTGGCTATTGCGGGAGATGGATGGTGTCAGCGTCGCCCCTCCCTAGCTCTCTGTTCCTCCCAGCATCCTCGCCGTCTGTCACGCCCTTCCTCTGACTGGCTCTGACAAGAGGCCGGCTTTGACAGCAGGATATTGGATGTGACACGAGCACGTGCTTTACAAAGGCACCTGCCCATCTCCTCGGGAACGCGCCCAGGCTATCCTTCTGGAGGATGAGACTTCAGCCCAGGCATCCCAGCGAGGCTGCCAACTCCAGACACACGCGTGAGGCCAGCCGAGCTCTGCGGAGCGCTCCAGACCCCCCTCGGCTGACTGCAGCTGCGTGGCTGAGACCAGCCGAGGACAGCCACGCCCGGTCCACGTCAGTGGAACTCCGCGGACTCTCCAGCCAAATGTATGTTTATTGCTGCATGCCTCTGAGTCTTTGTGGTTGTTATCGACATTATTGTGGCAAGATGTAATGGAGACAGATATTAACATGCCAGAGTACGGGTGGTTGCTTTGGAAATCAGACTCTTCAGGATGGCTCTTAGGGGATCTGGGACCCACAGACGTCAACATTTGTAATGAGAGTTCATCCTTGTCTTAATCTCCATAAGATTACTTAACTGTAAACCCATAAATGTCAAAATCTAAAATATAATAAATAAGCCTTGTTGTTTTGTTTCGTCCGAGGTAAAGGGCCAAGAATAAAAATACCAGAGACATGCTGCTGGCCAGACAGAGGAATGGAGAGGGAGAAAGAAGCCAGGCCACCTTCTTTCGATTTGTCTTCTATCCTAAGTCTTGGCGACGTCTTGGCCCCAGATGGATAAATTAGGCCCTTCTCCTGAGGGCATTCTCTGCCTATTATACAAATCTGCTCCTTAAGCATCTAAACACGACGGCTTTAGCTAAAGCCTGGGTAATTTTTCATTGTTGGAATTACAATCTCCCGGTGCACCTGCCACTCTCCCTCTCCAGCCAGCCTGCGGTGGAGGGGTCCGCGCTGAGGTCAAGGGCGATCTCAGCCGCCCTGCCCTGCAGCTGTGCAGCCTTAGGCAAACTTGGAACCTCTCCGTGAGGTTTTTGTGGAAGTTCTTCCTCATTGCAATGGAATGCATGTGATACCTGCCTCTTAGCGAGATGAAGCAACAGAGTGCTGAGCTGTTCTTACTAGTCCGAGTCTGAGTCTGTTGACCCAGATGCAGCCTTGGGCCCAACCCCCAGGGCCCAACAAGGGTCAGTCCCGGGACCCGAAGGTGAGAGTGGGTGTACTGCCCAGTCTTCCTTCCAGATTTCCAGGCTCTCTTCGGAACCTCAGGCCAATTTTGCTTCTTGGGCTGGACTCTCAGATGATCAGATAACTAAGTAATTCCTGCACCTATGTCCATTAAAGTAGAGTGAGTTTGTGACATGAAAATAGGAAATCCCAGGCTCTTGGTGGCTGAACGCTAGAGAGGTTTACCTCTCACCTGCATGAAGCCTAACTGGTGGTGGGGACCAGGGAGATGCTAGCTGTACTACTCAGACACGTAGGTGGAGGGAGGCTCTGCCATCTGCCCTCTCGCTTCAAGGTCACCCTGGGCATCAGCATCCGGCCGGCAGCTCGGAGGAGAGTGAGGATGTGGAGGGGTCCAGGAGGTGTGGGTCGGCCCAGCCTGGGAGCAGCTCCTCCCTTCTGTTCACGTCACTGAAGAGAAAAGTCACACGTCCCACCCAGATGCGAGGGGCTGGGAGGTGGGGCCCCCGGTGGGTTGCTGTTTGTCCACAGTGACTCTGCAGGGAACATACACCTTTGCTGGACAGACGACCATCTCTGTCTCCATGGCTGGCACTCCCTGAGCACCTGCCTGGTGCCTGGCACCGGGTGACACCCTTTCCGCCCATCCTTCGTGGGTGCTCCGGGCAACTCCCTTTGAGAGGCACCCTTCTTATCGCTCTGCTTTCCTGCTGAGGACTGAGGCCTGAGAGGTGACTCCGAGTTGCTGCTGTGGCTCTGGGAAGCAGTGGTTTCTGGGGCTCTGCTAAGTGGCGGTCATGGCAGCGGGGGGTCCCTCGCTGAGCTTCTCCCGACAGCACTGTCCTGCCAGTCCCCGTATTGCCCACGCTCCATCAGCCCCCTGGGCACAGCCCCTGGGCCGGGCTCACCTCCAGAATCACCGCATCCCCACCCCAGGGCCCACCAAGCCGTCAGCCCTCCTGCAGCTCTGTATCCGACAAGGCCGGCTCTGTGCTCTGTCCCGATCTGGATAGGCTGGCCGGCTCACTAGACTTGGAACGTCAGTGCGTGAAAAGCCACAGGGTGGGCTTCATGCTCAACCGTCGCGATCACTGTGGCTGCCGGGGACGGAACACTGCCCTGCCCCTCAAGGATGGCCTCGTCGTCATCCCCTGGAACCTGTGACTATGTCACCGTCCATGGAAAGGGAACTCGAAGCCGTGACTAATAATTTTGAGACGAGGAGCCTCCGGGGCTGTCTGGGTGGGCCCAGCGTCATCACAAGGGCCCTTCTAAGAGGAAGGTCCGAGCCAGAGAGGCAACATGGCGGTGGACGCACAGGCTGGAGGCGAGCATTTTGAAGACGAAGAAAAGTACTCCTCTGCTCTCAAGTGGGCCCCTCGGTCATGCAGTGTGACGCAGGCTGCTGTGTGGGCGGAGGAGCACACGGTGCCTGCGACCTTGGATGGTGATATTGACAGAGGCCCTGGGGTCAGAAAAGAGAAACTCACACCTTGGACGGATAGCATCCACTCCGTCAAGATAAATCTCTGCTCGCTCCAGGGTGGAAGGGATCCAGTGCTGTTGCTTGCCACCGAGTAGCTGTTTGGTCTCCTTGAGGGGAGAAGACACATCAGGGGGTCGGCGTGGGCCTCGGTGCGGGCGGCTGGATGTTCAACAGTGGCAGTGGCAGGGCCAGACTTGAAGAGGGATCCCTCCTGCCAGGCCTCCGCCCCCGCCACCGCGGCCACTTCATTCAAGCACCCACTATGGTGGCTGATAACAGGCTGGCTGACATCCTGCAACTGAGTCATTCTGTCTGCTTGACCCTTGAGTGCCTCTTCTGAAGGAGACACAGAGGAAGATTTTCATGCTTTGTGCCTATTCCCTTAAGTTCATTCACATGTTTCTTCCCCAGAACTTCTTGTTTCCAGTCTTCCAGATTGTTCCCTTCCAGGCACCTGGACAACCACTCAAGGCATTTGCCACAGCCCATGAGTTCATATATATTCTAACCTCAGGCCATTTCTCTTTCTGTGCTAAGGTCACACTGCTCAAGCTCTGCCCGTGGGGAGGGTTTCCCCTCACTGCTGTTTTCAGGACTAGCCTGTGTGGGGCCATATGCAGTTATAGGCCATCAGTGTCCTGCACTCCAGTGGCGAGCTAACTATCGGGGAACTCTGCTCCTCCTCCGTCGGTTGGTCACATGGAACCCTCCGTCAGGACACCGCTGAGAGCCAAGGGAGGGTGTCGGTGAAGCAGTGAGGGTGACGTGGGGAGCTGGGTCGGTTGCTTGTGCGGTTCATCTGTAGCCTCTGGCCATGCTGGGCCTCCCCACCCAGATGGCTCTGCAGTGCTGTTGGAGTCCAGCCAACGATGGGCGGTTCTGACTGCGTGACGTCCCATGGTCAGTACTCTACCTCCATCAGGGCACACTGCCATTCCGGGAGCTACTTTTGAAAGGTGTATCGTTTTCCTCTGTAGTCGGCATGAACTTGCTGCTGAACTTCTACCCTGAGAGCCCTCCTGCTGGGGCTGGCCATGAACTCCACACCGCACTTCTTCCCCCCATGGGGAGCTCCATGCCGTAGGATCGGCGGGGCTGCGTGGCCTGAGCAGCAGGGCTTCTCGTACTGCCGTCTGGATCCGCTGCAAGCTACTTCCCTGCTCTGGTCCCTGCTCAAAGCTGGCAGCTTTTCATGCCACCTGACGCACGTGCTGGAACATATGACAAATATGCTGCCTCTGGGACCCAAAGAGGCCCACCAGACATCGTGCTGTCTGTCTCAGCGGTGAGAGGTTGAGATGCAATCATTTGTCCTTTAGAAGAAATGTCCTGGTATTCCCCAACCTGGACCTTTCTGGACTAAACTTCACTAGTGTGGCCCCCAGATCTTCTAGGGTCACCTCCCACCCTCTGGAGCACATGTTGATTCAAGGCTTCCAGTCCGATTGACATCATGTCATCCGTATAGTAGGTTAATGCAGTATTTTGCAAGATGCCCAGCCAGCCCACTAGCTTCAGACCACATTATGACAGAGGGTAGAACTCACATAGCCCCGGGACAAGACTTTAAGGGTACACTGCAGACCTTTCCTAGTGAATGCCACCTGTTCCCGACAGTTGCATATTCACGAGCTCAGTGGTCCTGTGTTATTTCCCGGCACCCATATTCATCTGTTCTAGCAAAGAAACCACATTGGGGAGAGCAGTGACGACAGAGGCTGCTACTTAGTTGGGTTTGCAGCGGTCTGTCGTCATCCTTCAGGATCTGCGTGGTTTTTGGGGGGACCTCCAGGGTGTAGTCCCCTCCCTCTTCCCCTGTTAGCAAGTCCAGCACGTCCTGGCCTGAGTTACGCTGTGAATTAACCCCAGATATTGGTCTGATGGTTGGGAGGAGAAATAAAGACTTGTCCTAAGGGAGGCGTAGATCAGCTCGTAAGGCAGAGCCCTCTGTGTTGCCTTCCAGCCACGGCTACTTCTTCAGGCCAGAAGAGCAAAAGTAATCCAGGAATTGAATGTTTTCAAGTATGTCAGTCCACATAGCCCTAGCTCCTATCTCAGCGTTCTGCTAATTCTCACGACTAAAGCTCTGACCCTTTGTAAAGACTCCTTTTCTGGTCTCTCTACTCTTAAGAGCTCTTCTTCTTTTCTGCTCTGAAGAGTAGAAGTCATGGAGCTGATCTTCAGTTTTTTCTGCCTTCTGACCTCAAGAGATTAGAGCCTCTTTATGAGCTGCTGAAGAAGCCCTCTGGCTTTTATAGCACATAAAATACCTGCAGCCTTTCCCTGTCTATCTCCATAGCATAGTTTGCCCCCAGCAACAGGCATTCAATTCCATTGTCCTTGGAATTACCTCTCTCCCTTTATTGTCAAATCCCTGACAATTGTCCCAGCCATCTTTCCCTTCTACTCAGAACCCATTTCAGTTCACCAAAGACTAATAATGCCATTATTAATCCAAAGATTAATAATGCCATTGCTGCAGTTCTCTAATGATGACCAGTGTTCCACGTACCAACAGTGACAGGGCCATCGCTGCAATCAAGCAGTGGCTAAACCCGGCTCCAAAACCCCATTTTAAAGTCTGCTCCTTGGATCACTCATGTACCGAATGCCATCTGTCAGTTTCCCTGGGGAATCAGACGCTGAGCTAGAGATTTGCTTGCAGGAGGTTTATTGGGGAATGCTCTCAGCATCAGCATGTCCAAGGGAATGTAAGAAGCACACTGGGAGAAGTTGGGTTGAAATGTAGAGACGAGAAAAGCCTCAGCAAGACCACACAGAGTCCCAGAGTTGGAATAGCCCCACGATGTTACCCCAAATTGGGGCAAGGCGGTTGGACCTTAGTACCCCTGGATCACCCAGTCAGTGTATGGGGCCTGTCCCAGGAAGCAGGCGTGACCTTGGGCAAGATGTTTCTTTTCAGCCAGATCAATCCCTGGGGTGGTTGGGGTGGGGGTGGTACCGGCCTTGAGCACTCAGTTGCCAACTCTTTTCCTGGCTGAAGGAGGTCTAGATGACATACCACAGCATCCCCTATGCCATGCTTTTTCTCACATGAGAAGATGTGGAAGAGCCACAAAAGGACAGAAGCACATTCTACACATTCGCACATTTAAAATGTTGATGAATATTGCCCAATGTCTCTCCAAAAAGCTTGAACCAATTTATACTTCTATCAGCAATGTTTGAAATGCCTATTTCTCAATCTCTTAGCCAACTTTGAGTATTAAATCTTTGAAAACTGTCCATGTGGGCTGGACGCGGTGGTTCAAGCCTGTAATCCCAGCACTTTGGGAGGCCGAGGCGAGAGGATTGCCTGAGCTTAGGGGTTCGAGACCAGCCTGGGCAACTTGGCAAGACCTCGTCTCTACAATAAATAAATAAATAAAATAATTAGCTGGGCGTGGTAACACCAGCTTGTAGTTCCAGCTACTTCGAAGGCTGAGGCGGAAGGATCGCCTGGGCCCAACAGGTCGAAGCTGCAGTGGCAGTGAGCGTGCCACTGCACTCCAGCCTGGGTGACAGAGTGAGACTCCAACCTCCCTCCCCCAAAAAACCTGTCAATGTGATCAGAGAGAAACACATGTCATTGTTCTAATTTTCATTTCTTTTATTATTAGAAAGGTAGATCATCTTTTAAAATAGTATTCAGTTTCTTTGCTTTTTTTCTCTCATTGATTTGTAACAGCTCTTTCTATCTTGTGAATAGTAAACTTAGCCCTGTTATATATTTTTTCCCCAACTAAAGTTTGTCTTTTGACTTTATTTGCAATATATTTGACTCTAAAATCTGTAAAACCTCAAGTTGCCTATCTTTTCCATTATGGTTTCTAGGTTTCAACTGCCACTTTTAAAGGCTTTATCCTTACAAAATATTCTTTCATAGTTTTTTCTAATATTTTTATGATTTGGTTTTTACATTTAAATTCTGTTCCATCTGGAATTTGTTTTGGTGAGACGAGTATGAATCCATCTTTTTTTTTCCAAATGGCCAGCCAGCTGCCTCACACTATTTATTAAATAATGCATTTCTCTCCCCGATGAGAGGTGTCTTCTAGAGTGCTGTGTCCTCCCATATTAATTTGGACTTGCCAGTGTATTCTATTGATCTATCGATTTTATTAAGTCAACCATGTTATTCTATTTTGAAATTTGTCTGCTTGTGCAACTTCTCCCTCTTATTCCCCCTCCAAATATTTCTTCTCTACTTATTATTCCAGATAAAATTTAGGACCACACTGCTAAGCTCCAAAAATAACCACGCTGGAATTTTGGTTGAAATTGGGTTAAATTTTTCAATGTGTTTTAGAAGAACTGACATTTGTATAATTTTAAGTCCTTCTAGGCAACAAACTATCTCTCTATATACACAAGTCTCCTCTCTACTCCACGGGGATTATATAATTTTTTCTTTTTTTTAGTCAGGGTCTCACTCTGTCACCCAAGCTGGAGTACAGTGACACAATCATGGCTCCCTGCAGTCTCAAACTCCTGGGATCAAGCAATCCTCCCAGCTCAGCCTCCCATGTAGCTAGGGCTAAAGGCACATACCACCATGCCCAGCTAGTTTTCTTTTTAAATTTTTTTGGTAGAGATGAGTTCTCACTACGTTTCCTAGGCTGATCTCAAACTCCTGGGCTCAAGCAATCCTCTAGCCTCGGTTCCCCAAAGTGCCGGGATTACAGGCATGAGCCATTGCGCTTGGCCTTACATGAGCACATACATCTCTCACCAAATTTATTCTTAGATATTTTACTTTGTTTGTTGTTGTTATTGTTGCTTGTGTGGACAGACTCTTTACTTCCATTATAGTACTCACTGGGGCTACCGAAAGTGCTAGTGATTTTTATATATTCATTTGTAATTAGACACTATACGTACTGTCTCATTGTTTCCAATAGTTTTAAATTATTTTCGTCTTTCCAGATAGAGGAAATAATCTTCTTGCCTCCCCGATCTATGTTTCAGAAAGATTATTCACCAGGAAAGATGGGACTGGGAGAGACTGGAGGCACAGATGAGGCCTGAGCTCTAGCTGGCCTGTCAAACCGAATAGGTTTTCTTTCTTAGAAGCTATGTTCAATTGCATTAAGTCTCAAAACTTTCAGATTAATGGGCAAGAATCTGAAAGTACTGCCTTGTGAATTGGCTCTTTGGGTCCTTGAGATGGAAGGTTACCACGATTTACCCTCTGACACGTGTGGTGGGAAATCAGTAGTGCAGGTAAAGAATAATAATAATTATTATTATATATAATAATAAAGGCAGCACTAGCGGTGTGCTGGCACCATTCTAATGACTTCACATACTTTCTCTATTTATTCATTTATTTATCTATGTCTTCTGAGTCAAGGTAATGACTTAGGCTAGAGTGCAGTGGCACGATCACCGCTCACTGCAGCTTCCATCCCTTCGGTTCAGGTGATCCTTCCCCCTCAGCCTCCTGAGTCGCTGGGACCACAGGCGTGGGCCATCACACCTGGCTGATTTTTTAATTTTAATTTTTTGTAGAGACGAGGCCTCGCTATGTTGCTCAGGCTGGTCTCAAACCCCTGGACTCAAGTGATCTTCCAGCCTCAGCCTCCCAAAGTGCTGAGATTATAGGCATGAGCCGCTGTGCCCAGCCCATTCTCTCACTGATTAAGTAAGACAACTCAGGGCATTTCTTTGAGGTAGGTACCACTATTATCCCTGTTTACAGATGAAGAAACAGGCACAGAGCCGGAGAGTGACTTGCCTGAGGCCATATAGCTCCCAGCTGACAGAGCCGAGATTTGACCGTCAGTCCTGCGGGAACTTGCTCTTGACCTGGAACTTCAGAACAGCCTCCAAACCCCAAGTCCAAACTTATGGTAGGACTTGCCTTCTTCTTCTGTGTCTCCTTTGACGCAGTCACCCAGGAGGTCAGGGACCCCCAACGTTTCCAGCCCCAAGACACAGAGCCCGTGGGGCAGAGCCGTCTACACAGGCTGCCAGTACACGATGGAGAGATGACTGTCAGGGCAGCGTCCAGATGCCGAATTGTGGGACCAGGCCCTGGAGGGGCACTGGGCGGTTCTGTCCTTTCACTACACTGCGGTGGATGGCAGGCGTCCTCTCCCTCTCCAGAAAATTGTTTGTAGTTTCTGGTCCCGACCTCTTGCTCTCTGGCCTGCCAGTTGCGTGGTTGGAGAGAGAGGCCCCTGGCCCGTGCCAGCCTGTCTCTGGGCGGGGTTTCCAGGCCAGTAAGGCCACGGGCAGAACCATTCTCACAGAAAAATCTCACAACTCTTCTCAGCGGCCCTGGTCACACCTGCCTAAAATAAGTAGGCACAAAATGCCCCAGGGAGTCAAAGATGGCTTCATGGGTGACATGAGGGCATCTCAAAATTAGTTACAGCATCAATTTTGTATTTACAGTAACAATACTAATTCACTCATTTAACACATTTTTTTTTTTTTTTGAGTCGGGAGTCTCACTCTGTCCTCCAGGTTGGAGTGCGGTGCAATCTTTCGGCCTCAGCCTCCTGAGTAGCTGGAACTACAGGCATGTGCCACCACACTGGGTTAATTTTTTAATTTTTGTAGAGACTAGGTCTCACTCTGTTGCCTATGCTGGTCTCGAACTCCTGGGTTCAAGCAATCCTCCTGCCTGGGCCTCTCAAAGTAATAGAACTATAGGTGTGAGCCATCAGGCCCGGCCATTTAACAAATCTTTATCTAGTCTTTAGAATGTGCTGGAAATACAAGGATAAGCAAGACAGACAGGTTCTTGCCCTGCAGGAATTTACCTTCTAGGCAACTAACGAGTAAGCAAACAAGTGGGTAAGAATGTCTAATAGTTGGAAAGGCTACAGAGGAAGATGAACTCGAACACAGGGACAGGAAGTGAGGGGTAGGGAGGCTGACCTAGGCGGAGCAGGCAGGGAGGCTTCCCTCATGAGCTGAAGTTAAGTTGCATCAGACATTAAGGAGACACACTGGGTACAGTGGCTCACCCCTGAAATCTTAGGGAGGACAAAGGGGGAGGGTTGCTTGAGCCCAGGAGTCTGAGACCAGCCTGGGCCACATAGTGAGACTGCTACAAAAATTCAGAAGTAAGCTGGGCGCGGCGGCACAGGCCTGTGGCCCCAGCTACTTGGGAGGCCGAGGTGGGAGGATCCCCAGAGCCCAGGAGGTCGAGGCTGTGGTGAGCCGTGATCATGCCACGGCACTCCAGGCTGGGTGACAGAGTGAGACTCTGACAGGGAGGACGAGGAAGAGGAGGAGGAGGAGGAGGAGGAGAGACAGCAGTGGCTGTGGTGGGAGAAGCCGAGGGCTGGGCCCTCCAAGAGGGTGCAAAGCCTTGGGGTGGAAGTGGGTGCCAAGACCTGGAGAAGGACCCCCGTGGTGGGCCTGAGTGAGCAGGAAGGAGAGTGGGAGGAGATGAAGGGGCTTGGAGGCCCCGAGGGGGACTTGGGTTTCATCCCAGGCCCAGTGGAAATTCGCTGGAGGGTTCTGAACAGGGAGCCACATGGTCTCACTGATGCATTTAAGGGGTCACTCTGGCTGCCATGTGGAGAACGGGCTGCAGGGGTCAGGGGACATCGGGAGACCACCTAGGATCAGCGCAGGGACCCCGGGGGGCCATGATGGCGAGCTGGGTGGAGAGGGAGCCAGGAAAGGCGGAGACTGGTCTTCAGGGAGCAGATTCGGGAGGTGGTGTCCTCTGCCAAGTGTCACAGGTTCCAGCTGGAAGGGAACTGTCAGCGGTGAGGCTGTTTCTCAAGAAGAGAAATACAGAGGATGGGGCAGGCATTTTGGGGGGAGGAAATAAAAGTTTCTTGAATAACAACAGCAATAACGACATTTCACTGAGCACAGTGTATGTGGTATCGCCCTGTATGATCTCCATTTGTTTATCAGGAACACGTGAAACGGATTCTGCCATTTCCACTTCCCTTTTTTTTGTTTTTGTTTTTTGAGTCAAAGTCTCCCTGTGGCCCAGGCTGGAGTCGCTCCCGGCCATGGCAGCCTCGACCTGCCGGGCTCCGGCGATCCTTCCGCCTCAGCCCTCCAAGTAGCTGGAACTACAGGCGTGTGCCATCATGCCTGGCTAATTTTTTGATTTATTGTAGAGATGAGGTCTCGCCAAGTTTCCCTGGCTGCTCTTGAACCCTGGATGCAGGCAAACCTCTGGCCTCCAACTCCCAAAGTGCTGGGATTACAGGCTGGTGCCACCATGCTCGGCCATTTCCACTTTTCAAAAGAAAAAGGAATTTTGGAACAAGGCAGTGACCCACAGCTTACAGAGACAGGGCTAGGACTCAGACCTGAGGCTGCCTGCTCTGTGAAGTCTCCATAATAGCTTTATAAGGAAACCTTTACAATGATCGGCTTTTTAAAAACCATTGCCGGGGTACGTGTTTCTACTTCTCAACAGATTCTGGTTTCTTAGATAAATTACTGCACATTTCTTGAAAATATCACAAGCATGGCCAAGAATAAAGAAAATGAATCAAAGCTTCTATAGGCCGGGCTCGGTGGGTCAGCCTATAATCACAGCACTTCGGAAGGCCGAGGTGAGTGGACTGCCTGAGCCCACAGGTTGGAGATCCACCCGGTCAACCTGGCGAGACCTCGTTTCTACAATAACATAAAAACTAGCCAGGCATGGTAGCGCATGCTGGCAGTTCCGGCTACTCGGAAGGCTGAGGCAGAAGGCGCGCTGGAGCCCAGGCGCTGGAGTGGCCGGGAGTGTGCGTGCCACTGCACTCCAGCCTGGGCAAAGGAGTGAGACTCCGTCTCAAAAAAAAAGTTTCTATGAATGGCAAAACCTGCCAGTAAGAGATGAACGTTGGACACGCTGGTCATGGGTTTGCCCTCAGAGGGTTGGACCCAGATCCTCAACACACCCTTCAAGGCCCTGTCGGGTCAGACTCCCCATCCCGCCTCCGTGAATTTCTAGCCCATCCCCTATGGCCGTCTCCCTCACCCACTGTCCACTCGCCTGGATTTCGTTTCCTTCCCCCCAAGCCCACAGCCCATCCGAACCAGGCTTCCCCCTCATTTGTAACCTTCTTCGGTGAGCTCCTCACATGTCAGAGCAGAGGTCAATCGTCACCTCCTCTAAGAAGGCTTCCCAGACTTTCCCCTTGGGTTCTTCGTTTCAGGCCTCAGAGAGTGTTCTCTCCTTCCCTCTCAGCACTGCTCCCAGCTTATAAACCCCATCCATCAGCGTGACTTCTCCCTTCCTCCCTCCCCAGGAGGGAGGGACTGGGAGAGAGGGACTGTGTCCACTGTTGGTCACAGTAGTACTGAATGGGACTCAGTCCTTGGCCAGAGAATGCATCTTGCCTCTTGGCGCCTTTGAGCCGCTCTGCCTCTCACACATAAGTCCCCGGGGCGATGCCTGGCTGAGACACAGCCCCGGCCGGCTCTGCCGGGCACTCCTCTCCAGACGAGCCTGCTGGTCTCATCCTGCCAGACCCTTCCTCCTGGCTCATCTGTTTTCCAGGCCTCGGGGCTGCAGCACAGGCCACGATGGCTGCCAGACCTGAGCAGGTGGGCAGGTGCATGGGCGCCCCTGGGCAGGGAGGGGTGGAAAGGCCCTTACAGTGGAGGTGCCTGGAGAAGTGCCTGGGTCTCAGAGTGGAGGCAGTCAGAGGGTCCCAGCCAGCTCAACCCTGAATCCAACCTCAAGCTGCCGGCCTTGAGGGAAGAGGCTGGATTAGGCCGAGGCCTCCCCTTTCCTGGCCTCCAGCCCTGCTATCCCGGGTGCCTTATAGGACGGCTTCATTTTCAGACGCAAGCTGAGGCCGAGTGGGGAGAGAGGCTCCACTGTCCAAGTATTTGTAAGCGGAGCTGTTTTCCCAAGCAAAGCAGAACCAGATGCCACCGCCCTCCAGTGGAGGCTGGGCCTTGGCCCTGGGAGGCCAGTCTGTGGGGTGGTTGGTTGGCGCTGTGCAGGAGTTGCCATGCGGGGTCCTGGAGAGCGAGGTGCTGCTTAGGTGAGACGCGAATGCAGTGGGGAGAGGAAGACGTTGCCACATTCGGCAGGCGGCTGTTATACGTGACAAGCATCTGATGAAATTCTGAGGAGTGAGGTTTTACCTGAGGGCACAAGCTGACCTGACAGCCCTGCTCGGCTCCCAAGACCCTGTATTTATTGATAATGAAAGTATGCCCAGGGCCAGACTCTCGTGGGTGGAAAATAGGGAATTTGCGGTCCTCAGCAGGGTGTCTGTTGAAATTGAACTGAAATCTCTGCTCAGGAAGAAGGCCCTTGGGACCCTAGGCCCTGGGACGCCCCTGGTGGGGTTGGAGATGGGGATGGGCCTCAGGTCTGAATCTGCTTTCTTGGAGAAACCATGGTACACTAAGTCCCCTACATGCGAACCTTCAAGTTATGAACTTTCAAAGATGTGAACATGTGTTCACAAGTCCAATCGCAAACGTTATTTCATGAGTCTGGCGTACATTGTCATATGCGGGAATCCTTTGCACGTGGTTGTGCTTTTACTTACTTTGTACAGCACCGTATAGCATCCAGTAGTATAGTCTCTTCATTTCAAGCCCAGGATGTCTAGAGGCAAGCATAAAAGAAGTGGTGATGCCGCTGGTGCTGTGTAGCCGATTGTGTTGGTTGGGTACCTAGGCTAACTTTGCTGGACTTACAAACAGACGGGACTTCCGGATATGCTCTTAGAATGGAACGCGCTCATATGTAGGGGACTTACTGCGGATCCAAGAGGCGGCAGGAAAACCTCTTCTGGGTGAAGATCTTGAGGGCTGGGTGCTCGCTCCCTTTCTTTTTCTACGTCACATACATGCTGTGTGTAAATGATTTGCTGGACTTTGTCTCAGTTCCTGGGAGGTGACCTCTAAACCCTGGGAATTTCCCAAGTGATAGGAATGTCTTCTGGTGGTCCCTGGAGCGTCTATGCCAACAGGGTGGTTCGGGATGGGGGCTGGGCACACCAGAAAGACCGAGCATGTGATCAAAGGGTTGGGGGTTTGAGCTGCAGGCTACCAGCCCACCCTCTGGGCAGGGGAGGGGGCTGGAGCTTGAGTTCCCCCACATGGCCGGTGATCCAATCAACCATGCCTGTGTAACGAGCCACAATAAAAACTCCGGACACTGAGTTCTGGTGAGGTCCTGTGGTTGGCAACGCTCTTGGAGTTTGTCATATTTTGTGCTGGGGGGTATGCATACCCTAGAACAATGGGAGCTTCCCATTCAGAGCCCTCCAGGACTCCACCCTAGACTTTTCTTCTAGTAATAATGACAGCACTTGACCGTGTTCTTTGGGTTTTTCTATTGAACTATCAAACCGAGGGAATCAGTGGGAATCTCTGAGTTTGTGGCCAGTTGGTCTGAGTTAAGGTGGCCCTGGGCGAGCTTGGGATCAGGCAGGACTAGTTCCCAAGATGAAGGTCACAAGGCCGGACCTCACTGACAAGATGGGATGCGGTGAGAGACCAAAGCTAGCTGACACCAGCAGAGACCAAGATGGCATCGAAAGCAACCTCTACTTACCCTTTTTGCTTATTATAAAGCATCATAAGGCGAAGAGACATTCCCACCAGCGCCAGATCAGTTCACACCGACCATGGCAATTCCCAGAAATTATCTTATTTTGTTCAAAATGGGGAGGAGCCCTCCATTCCAGGAACTCCCCGCCCCTTTCCCAGAAAATCCATGAATAATCCACCCCTGGCTTAGCATATAATCAAGAAAAAAAGGATGCATACAGCCCACCAGCAGCCCATGCAGGCTGCTTCACCTAGGAAGTCTACTGCTTACTTTGGTTTCCTACTTATGACTTGTGCCTGAATTCTTTCTTGCACGAAGTCAAGAACCCACTTGGCCACTTGGGAAGAACCCCCTGATTCTGGGATTTGCATCTTGGGGACCCCCAAATTTGTGGCTGATGTCTGAAGTGAGGGAAGTTTTGTGGAGATGTGTAAATTCTGGCCCAACTTGGAATCCATATGGATACAGACAGACACACACAGACCTATTTCCAAAGATGGGATTGCACTACAAATTCTGTTTTCTAAGACACTTCTTTCACGTGTCCTATTTCCCAGGATCTGACCTAAACCTGGGTTGTCCCGGCAATCCTGCCGGAATGCAAGGACTGCACTTTTTCCCCAAGTTCGGGACTGGTGGGATGGCCCAGCCTCAGCTTGTCACCCTCTCTAGTCCCACACCTGGCCCTTGTCTAGGATGTCCTCGGAAGGAAGACCTGGCTGGTGGAGCGAGACTGAATGTGAGAGGGAGACCCAGGCCTGGGGCAAGCCTCTGGAGCCAGGGTGTGGCCCAGGACGGGGATGTGGAACAGACCAGGACACCAGCGCGGGCCAAGGCAACAGCCCCACCCAGGCTCCATCCCACATGGACCTGGGGCTCGGGCCGGCCAGCCTTGGAGCAGGAGACCCAGCCTGGGGTCCCCGCCAGCGTCTGGCCCATCCAGGCTCCAGCCCGTCACCTGCTGAGAGTCCACGGCAGCTGTCGGGCCAGCCCTGGCTCCATGCCTGCCAGGCCCTCCACTGTGGCCTCTCCTCAGCACAGGGAACTTGGGTGGGGAAGCGGGGAAGGCAGGCAGAGAGAGGAGGCCCGCCAACCTCTCCATCACGCGCTCAGCCTGCAGCTGACCTTGACGTGCTCTATGCCGGTGACTCCCAAACTCTTGTGCCTCTCAGAATCCCTGAGGCATCTACTTAGCAAGCATATTCTAGCCGGGCTCAGTGGCTCAGCCTGTAATCCCGCGCCTTGGCAGGCTGAGGTGAGTGGATTGCGTGAGCCCGCGGGTTCGAGACCCGCCTGGGCAACTTGGCGAGACCTCATCTCTACGATAAATCAAAAAATTAGCCGGGTGTGGTAGCACATGCCTGTAATTCCGGCTACTCGGAAGGCTGAGGCGGAAGGATCGCCGGAGCCCAGCAGGTCGAGGCTGCGGTGGCCGGGAGCGGCCACTGCACTCCAGTCTGGGCGACAGAGTGAGACTCCAACTCAAAAAAAAAAAAAAAAAGAAAGAAAGCAGATTCTGAGTCCCACCCTCCAGAGAGGCTCAGCCACAAGGCGGGGGTGGGAACAAGGACCTGCAAAGATCCCATGCACCAGCAGACGATGCTGACACAGGTGGCCTGCATCTCTTTCTAGTCCGTGCCTTCAGTTTTTTTTTCTTATCTTTTCTTTTGAGTCAGGGTCTCACTCTGCTACTCAGGCTAGAGCGCAGTGGCAACACCACAGCTTCTGAGTAGCTGGAACTACTGGTGTGTGCCACCACATCTGGCTAAGTTTTAAAATTTTTTGTAAAGATGCCGTCTTGCTGTGTGGTCCAGGCTGATCTCGAACTCCTGGACTCAAGCAATCCTTCCGCCTCGGCTTCCCAAAGTGCTGGGATTACAGGCATGAACCAATGCGCCCAGCTCCACTCCCTCCGTTCTCGAGGCTCAGAGAGGGCGGGTGACTTTCCAGGGCTACACAGCTAATAGGGATCAGAACTTGGGCGGAAACCTAACCTGAGGTAGTGGGGCCAGGGCTGGCCATATGAGGGCCACTAGGAGAGCCCAGGAAGGATCCCACAGAGAAAGACTCTACCATGCTTGATGTTCTACTAGACATGCACTCCTTTGGCCTTGAAGACTTTATTTCCCAGAGGCCCCTCTTAATATGCTAGTTTTTCTGAGGTGGAAGCTTTCTAAGTTATTACAGTGAGCACATAACAACTGGTTTCCGGCGCCTTCCAGTGGGGATGGAGCGCAGTCTGCAGGTCTGGCATCAGGGCCCTCTCTGGAAGGCTCTGGCAAGGGCTGCAGGGCCCACAAGTGGCCGTCTTCGTCTGTTTCGCCATCTGAGACAGAACGTCTTGGCAGAGAGAGCGTGGGGTTTACAGCAGCCTGGCCCGGGGATGAGTCCAGCCTCCGGCCTTCCCAGTTCTGTGGCCTTGGGCAAGCCAGTCACTTCGTTGCTCTGAGCCGTCTCACCGGGTTGGTGCAAAACTCCAGAACAGTCTGCACCTAAGATCTGTGTCCAGACCACCACGATCGGCTCGGACTCAGGGAGACCCGGGGAGACCTACAGTCCCCTAAGGTCACCTGCCATACCTCTTGGGGCCAGAATGAAGGGCAGCTCTGAGCAGCCAGCCTCATCTGCCAAGGTTCCCCGTCACCCGGGCATTCACCGGGCTTGGGTGCCGGGGGACAGGGAGACCTAGTCGTCCAGCAGGGGTTGACATCTGTCCCCAACACAGCGTCCAGAAACTCATCCCTGCCCTTTCTTCTCCTTAGGAAACAACAACAACCAAGCCAGATGCCTCTCCTGGGGACCTGCTGCCTCCAGCCTGCAGGAAAGGCAGGGGACGAGCCATCCCCCGCCCTGCCTGCTAACCGCAGCTGGGCTGCCCCTTGGTTTCTTCCCTCCCCCGCCTCTTCCTCAGGGTGGAGGGCCCTGGGAAAACTCCCCAGACCGAGCTGAAGAGCCGTGCACAGTGCCCTGGGGCCTTGGCAGGGGCTGGGCCGGGGACGCCTTCTCCTGGCTCGGCCTCCCGTCAGGACATGCTGACGCCACGTCTGGTGGCTTGGCGCTGGCCCGGAGGGGCCGTGCTGTGCAGGTGACACTCTGCCTCCGGGTTCTGTGTTGCCTTACGAGGCTGGGCTGGCCAAGGGAAGGATGGCCAGGGAGTCTGGGATGGCAGCATGGGGCTGGGGAAGGAACCGAGACTCAGGCCTGGCTCAGCCTGCAGGAAGCCGCTGGAAGGTCCAGTCCTCCAGGGTCTCATCTGGGAACTGGAAGGCGCCTGGGCCCTCTGCCCCCAGCTTCTCGCCTGCAGGGATGGCCCGGACAGCCTCATGAAACACAAGCTTGTTGCCCCACCCCGGACGCTTGCAGGACCGTCTCACGACTCGGGAAGTGGGCCCTTCTTGTTGAAATAAGATGAGGAAAAGGAAAAAGAAGCCATCCCGACTCACTGTTTAGGGAACGCCACCGTTGGCCGTGAATTGAATTACCTTGCAGACTTTCACACCGGTTCCGAAGGCGACCCAAACGGTGCTTTTCAAATCCTTTGCTCCCGGTGCACAAAGAGCTGGAGATGGAAATTGCGAGTCGACGCCAGAAACTTCCACGGCCAGCTGACGTTGCCACCATCTTCATTATGTTTTCCAAAAGCACCAACTTGCAGCAAGTTGGAAGCCGCAGAGTGTTCCTCAGCCTGGCTAGCTTGGGAAGCTCCCGTGTGGACGTTATTCCGTCAAAGATGGACGTGTGTTGTGCTGCAAAACCCCCCTCCTGCTTTGTAAGCCGCTTCCCACCCTGTCTCAAGTCGGACCCCTGTCCCCGATGAGACAGGAGATAGCCAGAGAAAGGCCAGGCAGACAGACAGGCGAGGGGTCCTCTGGTAACAACATAGGTAACAATGTAGTGAACTCCTGGCAGGCCTCTTGAGCTAAAGCTTAAGTACTCACTGCTGGGATCAAAAACCAGCCAATCAGCTTACCATTAGGCCTCTACCTCCTGTCGATTGGTCCTTAATACTGACCAATCGGAACAGCTACAGCTCACAGCTAGTGCTAGCCAATCGGTTGGACTTAGGGCTACATAGGCACCAGGTTTTTCGGCCCCAGATGGGCAACCATTTTGGGTCCCCTCCCACCGTGGGAGCTTCTCTGTCCTCTCAATAAATCCTGCGTTCTCACTTTCCGGCTGATCATGTCCTTCATTCTTCCTGGGCATGAGACAAGAATCTTGACCTGAAGAGCCATGCACCCAGAGGCTGTGCTTGCCAGCGATGGACCTGTCTGAACCAGGAGAGTTGCCGGAAGAAGGCGAAACAGCAACACTGAGACCCTGGGGGCTAGGCTTGCCGGCCCACCGAACTAGCTTGGCTTGCCAGCCCATTAGAGATGACACTTGCGGGGCTAGGCTTACCAGCCCCTCGATGACCTCTCTGGGGCCACCAACCCATTAAGCTGACACTCTTGAAGCCCAGGCTGATCTGAAAAATCTGCATCACTGAATCACGCGGTGGCTGGTGGCCAGTCACTGTCACGGCGTGGACGAACCACACCTTTGTTTGCCAGTCCTTGACTTTTGGTGATGAGGATGTTTCCAGCTATCCGGGTCTAGAAGAAGCCATACCTGACAAACCGTTCATTCTTTCTATGCGTTTGTGTCATCATCTCCCTCGGATAAAGTTTCAGAAGCAGAATTGCCAGGGCAAAGGATTCGCACCTTTTTAAGACTTCAGACACTTGCTAAGATGATGTAAAGAGAAGCCAGTCCAGTTCATACCGTCAGCAGTACGTTCCGAGCGCTCAGGTGCTTGGGACAGTCTGTGTGTTAGGGCCCATCAAACATAGCAGCCACCTCTTTCCAACCTTTCAGGGATTTGGAGACCACCATCAGGGGCCCCTTTTCCAAGCTTCTCATCCCCAGGTCCGTCAGCCACTCCTTATAGGAATCCAGCAACGGCAGGCCCAGAAGCAGCTTTGACACCCCCGCCCAGGAGTTTCCAGCCTAGTTTCCACGGAACACAGGCTCTCCTAGGTGTGAATTGGTATTTACCGGGCAAAAGAAATCACCTTGGGACTCAGTGAGTTAAACACATCCAAGAGTTTTCTGTGGCAGAACTTCTCAAGGTATTGATGTGCTAATGCACTTTATGCATCTCCTACAAGGGGCCGGAGGGAACCGAGCTTTCCAGACTCATTTGATGGTGGCCTCTTTCAGTGAGGGGTAGCTCAAAGAACCCATGGGGTGGGGGTGGTGAGGGTCCACTTCCCCAGCATGGTGGTTTTAAACGTTTTAGAAAGCCACAGAACACCTTGTTCAAACTATTTTATATTTGAAAAATCTCAATTTATGTGAAACAGATAAAAGTAGGGAAGGGGTGACACAGAGAGCCCAGGCTCCCCACTTTTTTTCCCGGTGGGCCCCAGAGAAGGCGCCTCAGACCACCTAGGGACCCACGTGGCACCGGCTTTTGTCTGCCTGTCTGTTTTCCTGGAATCGGGGTCTCATTCTGCCTCCCAGGCCCGGAGTCTGGAGTGCAGTGGCACGATCACAGCTCCCCACATCCTCCACCTCCTGGGCTCAGGCGATCCTTCCACCTCAGCCCCCTGAGTCGCTTGGACGACAGGTCACACCACGCTTGGCTGAGGCACTGTGGATTGGTTGATTGATTGATTGAGTCAGCATCTCCCTCAGCGGCTGGGCTCCGGCGATCCTTCCGCCTCAGCCTTCCAAGTAGCCGGAAAGACAGGCGCACACTATTACACCTGGCTAATTATTTGATATCTTGTAGAGGTGAGGTCTCACCAAGTTGCCCAGGCTGGTGTCAAACCCCCAGGCTCAGGCAATCCTCTCACCTCCGCCTCCCAAAGTGCTGGGATGACAGGCTTGGGGGAAGCACCATTTCAATAACACAGTTTCCCCTGCTCTGTTTCATGTCACCTCGCCAAGAATACTCTGGAAGGGGGAAGAAGACGACTCTTCACACAGCTGGTTACATGTATTGAGCACGATGGGACAGAGTCTATGTGAGGCGTGGGGCCACACAGAGAGATAAGACACTTTTCTTTTGTTTCCAGGGAGTTTGAGTCTCTTGTGTGAGATGCACATAAACACACGCAAAGATAATCACACACACACCAAGCAGTCATGAGGACAGGTGGCACAATGGGCCCTTGTTCTACGCTGGTCACACATCTTTCCTCTGTCGCCTTTCCTGACACCATCGCTGGCCAGATGCCAATCATAATATTCCATGGCTCTGGCTCATCAGGTGGTCATGTGACCCTCGCTGCCCAATCACAGAGCTGTCTTCGGGTCTCATGGCGGGCCTGGGGTGACACACGATCCAAGCTTGGCCAATCAGCATCCTACCCTAGGCCTGTAGAGAGATGCTCTCTTTCTGCATTAGGATGGCATGAGCCTCAGCCAACCTGACCGTATTCCCTTCCCCACACCCCGCTGCGTGGAGGACTGCCATCTCTAGTAGGGAAGCATGCGGGCGGCCCCCAGAGAGATGACAGACCGAGTGACGAAAGGCCTCAAAGCCCCGTTGCCTTCATTTCTGGGACCTGCTCCAAGCCTGGCCTTTCCAATCCGTTCCTCGTAGGTGCTTCCAAGAGAGTGAGCTGAATTTCTCTCCTTTGCTCTCAAAGATGTCATTGACCAACGCAAGGAACAGAAGAGGTCAAGGAGGGAGAAGCCTCTTGCAGCGGGAACAGTCAGAGAGGGTATCTTGGAGGATGGCAAGGCGCGAACTTCACTTGGGAGAGTGGAGATCCTCTAAACATAAGCTGGTGAAGTGTTGCAGGCAGAGAGACCCGCGTAAGCAAAGACGGAGGGGGAGAGTCTAACAGCTCGAGGATGGGACAGGGGAGTGAGTGGAGAGGTGGGGTTTGGGCTGGCCATTCTGTGGGTTGGCCTTGAACACCATGATAAGCGTCAAGGTTACGTGCTTGGCAATAGGGAACCATGGAAGGTGTCAGAGCATGGGGGATAGAGACGGACAAGGGACGGCATGATCCCATTGGTGCTGTAGGGAGAACACCTGGCAGGAGAAGGGGGGCATGGGGGAGGGGGGAAGAGAGGAAACCGAACGCCTTGGGCACAAAACTGCCCCCAAGAAAGCAGGGAGGAGGAGCTGGTTTGGGGACAGGAGGAAGGATTGGGTTATGTCACACTGGTTGGTTTCTTTTACAGACTGAACTGGGTCCCCTCAAAATTCACATGCTGAAGCCCTAACCCCTCAGTGTGGCCGCATTCCGAGTAAGGAAGTAGTTAAGGTCATGTGAGGTCATGGGGGAGGGGCCCTGGTTCAACAGGATTAGTGTCCTTGAGACAGGAGACACCGGCCAGGCTTAGTGGCTCAAACCTGTCATCCCGGCACTTTGGGAGGCCGAGGTGAGGGGATTGCCTGAGCCCACAGGTTCGAGACCAGCCTGGGCAACTTGGCGAGACCTCATCTCCAATTATCAAAAAATTAGCCAGGTGTGGTGCTGCATGCCAATCAGGCAATCCTCTCAGTTCCAGCTGAGAGGGCCATAACAGAGTATACCATAGACTTAGGTTAAGAGCATGCTATAACCCAATAAATATGTAATCGGCTTGTGGACAATAGCACAGGCATTTTAGTTTTCTGCTTTAAAACATAACCTGTAGCTGTTTAAAGTTTCAGTTATGGGAAAAACTGCAAAGCTCCAGTTCAAGCTTCAACCCCTTCCCTCGACCCACTTTCCCCTTAGCAACAACCAATCAGGTGCCAGGGGAACGTCACCTAAAGTTTCCAGATGTCTCTGCAACTTCCCCAGCTAGTGGGCCAAGGTCAGCCCGAGTCAAGCTAGCCAATCCTCCACGATTGAGCTGACCACCAGAGGTTACTACCCAATTAAACAGTAACAAGACTGGAAAGTCCCCCCAAACTCCTCCTCCCTTTGGGTAACCATGATAAAAGATGTCTGCTCAAAGAAGTCGGGGCCTCTGGGTGCACTCCGCTGTGTTGGCTGTCGACAGAGGTCCAGGCTCGAGCTTGCAAATAAAGACCCTCTTGAACTTTCATCAGAATTGGCTCTTGGTGGTCTCTCGGATTGAACATTCGGCCACTGCACAGCTACTCGGAAGGCTGAGGCAGAAGGATCGCCGGAGCCCAGCAGGTCGACACTGGGGTGGCCGTGAGAGTGTCACTGCACTCCAGCCTGGGCAACAGAGTGAGACTCCAATTCAAAACAAAAGAAAGAAAAAGAAAAAGGAGACACCAGCAAGCACACCCTCCCTTCTTCCTGGTGAGAGCGTAGCAACAAAGTAGCCACCTGCAGTCCAGGAAGACAGCCCTCACGGGGAAACACAGGAAACACCTCTCAGGCAGCTCCCGCTTGGACTTCCAGCCTCCAGACTGTGAGATGCCAAGTTCCTGTTGTCTGAGCCACCCAGTCCATGGTGATTCAGTTTGGCAGCCCAAGCTGACCGAGACAAGGCCCCGGGGGTGTCCGCTGGAGACAGCCAGCAGGCAGGCAGAGGCAGGGAAGTGAATTGGGGTGAATATCACCGAGGACACTCCTTGGGGGTGCAGGTCTGCCCGGACCTGGGGTCCAGGTGGATCAGATGTTCCTGGGGCAGGGTTTGTGGGGAGACCCCTGCTCAGGGCACACACAATGCATCCCCCATGGAGAGGGTTGGCGGTGCCGGGTCTGGAAACCTGAAAGCCAAGGTCAAGCATGGATACAGATGAGACCCCGTGCTCCGGACTTCTTGGAACCTGATAGCTGGCAGGAGCTGCCCTCTCGTTGCAAAGTTTGCTCTTGCGTGGTAAACACGGGGTGAGGAAGTCTCTCCCAGAATCCTCCAGGTGGGCAGTATTAGCTTGCGCAGGTGCCTGGAGCCTGTGATTGCCAGCAGGGAGGGTACGGCTGTTGTCACGAGAAAGTGGGGTTTCAGGTTGGGTTGAATCCAGGGTCCACCACCAACACCCTGAGAAACTTTGGGCCAGTGCTTAGGCTGACTGAGCCTCAGCTTCCCTGTCTGCAAAACGGATGAGGAGAGGAGAATGTGGCCCACGGGGGAGGCCATGCGTTGGGAGACGGCACTGCGGATTTGTGTCCCAGCTGACACATGCGGACGCTGGGCAATCCTGGCCAAGCCACTCGGCGTCTCTGAGCCTCACCTGTCACAGGGAGGCTGGACTCCATCCTCTCAAGGTTGTTTCTCAGTCTGGATATTCTGCCACGCCAGAGCACTGGCTTATGAGAGTTGGAGCCAGAAGGCATGAGGTTCCTGGCAGGGGAGCCTTGGGAGGCACGCACCCGCAGACGACGGGAGGAGCGGAGCGAAGGAGGAGAAAGGACAGTCACGGAAGCAGGAGGCAGACCCAGCTACAGCCGGCTCGCACGCGCACGGGGTGCAGGTGTCGTCCGACATCTTGGCTGCCATCTTTGTTTGATGAAGAGAAGAGTGAGTGGGCATGCGCGTCCCTGGAAGAGGGACCTTGTCTACCTTGGCGACGGCTGTGTCCCTAGTCCCTCACACAGTGCCTTGCAAATCGCAGATGGGTGGCTTTATGAAGTGCCCGGGACTCAGGGTCAGCCAGCACTTTTTTGTGGCAACTCATAACCTGGAACTTAGAGTCGGTGACTCCAGAAAAAAACGTTGCTGCTGGTTGTTGGTGCCCCAGGCTAGTCCGCGTGCTTAACCCGTCCCGTGAAGCTGGCACTGTCCGTACAATTCCTCCGTCTAGGGAGGAAGAGGAAGAGGTCAAAGAAGGCCCGCCCCCCAACCCGGAGCGTTAGGATTTCAGGACCACCTCCAGGCCGCACTTTAGGGACTGCGGTGTCTGAGGGGTCACCCTCCCCTTGTTCTCAAGCATGCGCTTCAAGCTGTGTCTGACTCGTTCCCCTGGGAGCGCCCTGGAGCCTCTTGGGAGTCTGCCCCTGAAAGCCAGTCCCCGCGACTGGGTTCCCACTCCGTGCTGCCAGGCTCCTGGGCATCACGCCCCCATCCACAGTTCTTGATCCTGCTTCCAGACCCCTTCCTTACCTGGTCTGCCTTGCAGTCAACCAAGCTCAGGGGAGGATCCGTTACCACCAAATTCTAATCCTCAATACCTTGAGCTCTGATGTTGCCCTTGGATTTTCTTCCCTGTGGCACTCCACAGAGGACTTCTGATTTCCCAAAGACCCCCTCCCTATATGTATTCATTTCAGCTAGGTCACTAGGAAGAAAGGGAGAGGACTGGACTAATTCTTACTAAGGTGTGAATGACTGCTAGAGACATAACATTCCAAGAGCTTTTTGCCTTTGGTAAAAGAGAACTTATTCGCCCCAATGAGTCTCTAACTGGTGGAATTTCTGGGATTATAGCAGTGGTGTAATAAATGCCAGACTAACTGGTGTCTGTGTCCAGACTCCTTGTCCCTAAACAGAGCAAAGTCTTCTTTTTCTCTTAGTCTGCTACTTTGCTTTAAGAAGTCTGACGTGGTGTGAGACCACAGAAACCACCCAGCTCCATGAATGAGCTTTTCTTGCTGAAAACGTTGGCCCTGAATCCAGTCAGGTCTTAGCTGGAGCCTCTAGTCCACGGGAAATAGGGAGTGAGGAAACCGTGAAATGACCCCATAAGGAGGCAGACAGACAGCCACTGTGGGACAGCCGGCGGGGTTTCATCCACAAGGCAGTCTTCCCGGGTCCATCCGGGCTGCTGGCACAGAAGTGCCTTAGATGGGGTGGCTTGTGCAACAGAAGTTCGCATCTCACAGTTCTGGCGCTGGGAGGGTCAGGGTCAAGGCGCCGGCAGATTCAGCGTCTGGTGGGGGTCCCCTTCCTGGATCATCGACAGCTGTCTTCTCGCTGTCTCACCTGGCGGAAGGGGCGAGGGAACGCCTTCAGGCCTCCAGGAGAAGGGCACTAGCTCCTTCGTGAGGGCGCTGTCCTCCTGACCTCGTCACCTCCCCAAGGCCCCGCCTTCTAATTCCATCACCTTGAGGGTCAGGATTCCAGGATGTGAGTTGGGGACACACAGACGTGCAGGTCGTTGCACGACGGCATAAAAAGACGAAAGGTAAGAGTTGACGATTTCAAGACTTAAGTGACGTAACAGCCAAATATAGTATGTTGACCTTGTCAGAATCCCGTCTCGAACAAACCAATGATAAAAGGACACTTTCTAGAAAACTGGAAAAATTTGGCTCTGGACTGAGTACTCAATAGTACTGAAGGATGGGGCTGGGTGTGGTGGCTCACGACTGTAATCCCAGCACTTTGGGAGGCAGAGGCAGGGGGACTGTTTGAGCCCAGGAGTGTGAGACCGCCTGGGCAACACAGCAAGACCTTGTCTCTACAAAAACAAGACCAAAAAATATTAGCTGGGTGTGGTGGTGCAGTCCCAGCTACTCGGGTGGCTGAGGCAGAAGGATCGCCTGAGCCCAGGAGGTCAAGGCTGCGGTGAGCTGTGATCTGTGATTGTGCCCCTGCACTCCAGCCTGGGCCACAGAGTGAGACTTCGACTCGGGCAAACCAACTCAAGACCCAAAGAATGATTGCACAAGATGTGCTCCTATGTTCATTTTAAAATCATACGTTTTGGCCGGGCTCGGTGGCTCAGCCTGTCATCCCAGCACTTTGGAAGGCCAAGGTGAGTGGACTGCCTGAGCCTGTGGGTTCAAGACCCGCCTGGGCAACTTGGTGAGACCTCATCTCTACACAAAAACCAAAAATCAGCCAGGTGTGGCAGCGCGCGCCTGTAGTTCCGGCTCCTCGGAAGGCTGAGGCGGAAGGATCGCCGGAGCCCAGCAGGTCGAGGCTGGGGTGGGCGGGAGCGGCCGCTGCACTCCAGTCTGGGCGACAGAGTGAGGCTCCGACTCAAAAAAAAAAATCATACGTTTTAAAGATGTGTGGGGATGTGTGTGGAGGTGAAGTGGCAGAAATGTCCAGCCTGTGCTTCAAAATGGTCCAGGGATGGGAGAAGGGAAAAGGCGGGGGGGGGGTGGAGGGGAGCCCGGGTGAGGCCAGTGTAGCCACAGATGGCTGAATGACGAATCAGAGTGATACTGTGCTTTCCGCTTGAAACCTCCCACGACAGACATTTTAGAAGGAGAAAAGTCCCTGGGAAGGACGCGGCAGGAGCCTGTGGATTCTGTCGTGCTCAGCAGAATCCGAGACGGGAGAGGTTGCCTACAACCTCAGGCAGGAAGAACTTCCAGCCTCTTCCGTGATGGTCCGGTGGCCATTTGGACACTGAACTGGAGAAACCCTCCGCTCACGGCCCCTGCTGCAAAGCCCAACACACGCGCTCTGGAAGGGACTTGGGGACAGTGACGGTGAAGACGCGCGTGTCTTTCTGTGAGCCCGAAGGAAGCGCGAGGCCCACGCCGGATCGTGCCTGTCACTCCTCGGAGCCGTTCTGCGAGGCTGGTGCAATCACGACCCCGCTTCATGGAGGGGGAAATGGAGGCGCGGGATGTCCCCCCGTGACAGGCAAGGAGAAGGACATGGAGGGCAAGTCGGGCTTTTCAACGGCTCACCCAAGGCCGGACCCCAGCAAGCGCTGAGTTGGGGCTGGGCGTCCATGGGGCTGGCTCAGTCTCTGCACTCTTCTTTAGTGTTTTTTTTTAATTACGGTAAAATATATCCAACTGAATATACATATATTTTGAATTGGAGTCTCTCTGTCGCCCAAGCTGGAGAGCAGTGGCATGCTCACAGCCACCGCAGCCTGGACCTGCCGGGCTCAGGAGATCCTTCCGCCTCAGCCTTCCGAGTAGCTGGAACCACAGACGTGCACCACCACCCCCGGCTATTTTTTTGATTTATTGTAGAGACGAGGGCTCGCCAAGTTGCCCAGGTTTTGGTCTCAAATCCCTGGACTTAGGCAGTCCTCTCGCCTCCACCTCCCAAAGGGCTGGGATTGCAGGCGTGAGCCACCCAACATAATATTTATCACTGTAACTCTTTCTCAATGTACAATCCAGTGGCATTAGATGCCTTCACAATGGTGTGGAAACATCATCACTGACTGTACCAGCATTTTCCATCATTCCTGATAAGAACTCCAGAGCTGGCCAGACTCGGTGGCTCAGCCTGTCATCCTAGCACTTTGGGAGGCCGAGGCAAGAGGATAGTGGGTTCGAGACCCACCCGGGCAGCTTGGCGAGATCTTGTCTCTTCAATAAATCAAAAATTAGCTGGGCGTGGTAGCGCGCGCCTGTAGTTCCGGCTCCCTGGAAGACTGAGGCAGAAGGATTGCCAGAGCCCAGCAGGTCAAGGCTGCGGTGGCCAGGGGCGTGCCATTGCCCTCTAGCCTGGGTGACAGAGTGAGATTCCAACTCAAAAAAAAAAAAAAGAACTCCAGAACCATTCGGTGACTCTCCCTTCTCACCTTCCTAGCCCCTCATAACCCATGCTCTGATTTTTGTCTCTGAGTTTGCCTATTTTAGGAACCCCATGCAAGTGGAGTCATGTGTTATTTGCCTTTCTGTACCGGGCTTATTTCACGTAGTGTCATGTTTCAAAGGTCTGTCCATGCTGAAGCCTATATCAAAATTTTATCCTTTTTAATGACTCAATAATATATATAATAACAATATATCTATTGTATGGCCATACCACAGTGTGCTTATTCTCCATTCAACTATCAATGGGCAGGTTGTTTCTACCATTTTTTTTTGAGTCAGAGTCTCACTCTGTTGCCCAGGCTGGAGTGCAGTGGCATGCTCATGGCCAACCCAGCATCGACCCTCTGGGCTCAGACAATCCTTCCACCTCAGCCTTCCAAGTAGCCAGAACTACAAGCGCACGCTACTACGTCTAGCTAATTCTTTTTTTTTTGATATATTGTAAAGGTGAGGTCTTGCCAAGGTGCCTGGCTGGTCTTGAACCCCTGGGCTCAGACATTCTTCTCTCCTCAGTCTCCCAAAGTGTTGGGATGACAGACTTGAGCCATCGCGCCTGGCCTGTTTCTACCTTTTCAATATCCAAGTGGATATACCACATTTTGTTTATCTGCCATTGCTTCCACCTTTCGCTACTGTAAATTAAGCTGTCGTAGACACTGGCCTCAGCAGCCGTACACTTCTAAATTTTTTTTTTTTTTTGAGTTGGGGTCTCACTCTGTCACCCAGACTGGAGTGCAGTGGCTGCTCCCGGCCACCGCAGCCTCGACCTGCTGGGCTCCAGCGATCCTTCCGCCTCAGCCTTCCAAGTAGCTGGAACTACAGGCGCGCGCTACCATGCCTGGCTAATTTTTGATTTATTGTAGAGAGGAGGTCTCGCCAAGTTGCCCAGGTGGGTCTTGAACCCGCGGGCTCAGGCCATCCACTCACCTCAGCCTCCCAAAGGCATGGGATTACAGGCTGAGCCACTGAGCCTGGCTAAATATTTTTTTAAAACATTTTCTTCCTTTTATTTTTAGTTAACGTGTAACACTTGTACATTTTTATGGGATACAGAGTGATATTTTGATATGCGTATTCAATGTATAATAATTAGTATATTCAGTCCCTCAATTACTATCCTTTCTCCATGTGGGCCTATTTCACTTGGCGTAATCACCTCCAATCTCATCCGTGTTGCCGCAATTGACAGGAGTTATTTTCTTTTTTTGGGTTGGAGTCTCACTCTGTCGCCCAGACTGGAGGGCAGTGGCCGCTCCCGGCCACCGCAGCCTCGACCTGCTGGGCTCCGGCGATCCCTCCGCCTCAGCCTTCCACGTAGCTGGAACTACAGGCGCGCGCTACCCCACCCGGCTACTTTTTTTTTTTTTTTGATTTATTGTAGAGACGAGGTCTCACCAAGTTGCCCAGGCGGGTCTCGAACCCGTGGGCTCAGGCAATCCACTCACCTCAGCCTCCCAAAGCGCGGGATTACAGGCTGAGCCACTGAGCCCGGCTGGAGTTCATTTTCTTTAAGGCGGAATGGTATTCCGTTGGGTATGTTGACCACATTTTTTTTATCCTTTCATCTGCCGACGGACCCTAGGCTGATTCCGTATCTTGGCTACTGTGAGTAGTGCTGCTGTAAATGGGGGGGTGGTTGCAGGTTTCTCTTGAGAATGTTGCTTCCTTTCCTTTGGGTAAGTGCCCGGATGTGGGGTTGCTGGATCACGTGGCAGTCCTACTGTGAGTTTTTTGAGAAGCCCTCACACTGTTTTCCTTAATAGCTGCACTCATTTGCGTTTCTACCAACAGTGTGTTACCTTTTCTCCACGTCCTCACCTCTCCACTTTATCTTTTTGATGATCACCTTTCTAGCTGGGGTGAGACACTGTCTCATTGTGGCTTTAATTTGCATGTCCCTGATGATGAGTTGAGCATCATTTTGTGTGCTTGTTGGTCATTGGATGTCTTCTTCTGAGAAGCCTCTGTTCAGAGGCTCCGTCCATTTTTTTCCCAGTTAGATTGCTTGTTTTCTGTTGAGCTGTTTGAATTCCTTGTATATTTTTGGATATTAGCTCTTTGTCGGGTGAATTGCTTGAAAAGCATTTTCTGCCAGTCGCGGTGGCTCACGCCTGTAATCCCAGCACTTTGGGAGGTGGAGGCGAGAGGAGTGCTTGAGCCCAGGGGTTTGAGACCAGCCTGGGCAACTTGGCGAGGGCTTGTCTCTACAATAAGTCAAAAAACTAGCCGGGTGTGGTGGAGCACACCTATGGTTCCAGCTACTTGGAAGGCTGAGGTGAAAGGGTCGCCTGAGCCCAGCAGGTCGAGGCTGCGGTGGCAGGAAGCGTGCCACTACACTCCAGCCTGGGTGACAGAGTAAGACTCCTACTCAAAAAGTAAAAGAAAGAAAATATTTTCTCCCATTCTGCAGGTTTCTCTGATGATGACTTCCTTTGCTGTGCAGAAAACCTTTAATTTGATAGAGTCCCATTTTTTCTAACTGTTTTGTTGTTTTCTGGGTCAGCGAAAACATTTAGGACCCAAATATACCAAGCAGATACAAAGGGCACGTTCGTTGTGCTTGACTTGAGGTGGGATTTGTCCCACAGTCTCCCTACCCTGGGGCAGCCCCAGAGACCTGAAACGCCTTCCTGAAGACCTGTACAGACTTGAGCCTGGTCGAATCCCCTGACACACAGCTCCCTGGCGAACGTGGCTCTAGCTGGACCCCCGCCCCACAAATCTGCTCTTCCCCACTGCAGCAAATGCCCCTCACCACCCACCCCGTTGCCCAAACCCCAATTCCATTGATTTTCTTTTTGAATCAGGGCCTCCCTCTGTCCCAGGCTGGAGTGCAGTGGCACGACCATGGCTCGACCCCATCCTCGACCTCCTGGGCTCGGGTGATACTCCTGCCTCAGCCTCCCGAATAGCTGGGTCCGCAGCCGTGTGCCACCATGCCCAGCCAATTGCTGCATTTTTTTATGAGGACAAAGTCTCGCTATGTTGCCTAGGCTGGTCTCGAACTCCTGGCCCAAGCCATCCTCCCACCGTGGCATCCCAAAGTGCTGGGATGACAGGTGTGAGCCACGCGCCTGGCCTCAGTCCCCGGTTCTTGATCCTCGGCCTTCCATCCGCTCTTCCGTCGAGGCCATCAGCGCTCGCAGCCCCTCCTCTCCTCGAACACGTTCTGCGCTCCTCCCCAGCCAGCGCCGCCATCCTGGGGGTCTCCCCGCTTCCTCCCTCTGTCCCCTGCGAGCCACTGTCCTCTCACTGATAGGGGGGTCTTTGAGAACCCAAATCAGATCGTACCACGCCTCTGCTCACAGCTCTTTCGTGGCTTCCCACTCTACTTGGTTGTGTCTGAATGCCCCCCTCGACGTCCAAGAGCCCACCAGCCTCCCCAGGGACCCCTCCCTGCCCACAGAGTGCCTGGTCCCCTGCCCTTCCTCACCTGCTCGGCCCTCGGGGTCTTTTCTGTCCTTCCAGCACTGATCCCCCAGATCTCCCTCCAGGGGACCCACACGGACACCACCTCCTCCCAGAGGCCTGCCTGACGCCCGGCGCAAGCAGCTGCCCTCCTGCAGCCACGCTGGCTGTCTCCGGTTCCCTTCTCGCTGTCCGAAAGCATCTGCTTCTGTCTTGCTCTGTTCCTGTGTCTGTTGTCTCTTTTCTGCCTTCTAGATGTCACAGGGCGACGTGACCCCGATGCAGAAGCAGGCTCACCCCGATTTCCATCCCACCCCCTTCCTAGACGGGGTCTGATGCAAAGACACCCGATTGTCATCCAACAAGCGGTCGATGCACAAGATTGTGTGACCAGGGATGAGTCTGAAATCTCTGTGCATTTCCCATGGCTCACAGTGGGATCTGGGCTCTGCCAACACTTTCTCGTGGCCCGGAGTCTCACACAAACAAGAAAAGTGTGGACCGTCTTCTGATGGGTGGCCGCACGCATGGCACTGTCTTGTCACCAGCTTCAGCTGGGAGTGTCTTCCACAGAAGAGGAACCCCCTGCATGGGGTTCCCGTCCAGGTTCGGGGCTTTGGGACTCCACCGGAAAAGCCAGTCTACCTGGAAAGCGGCCTCTGCTCCCAGCAGCCCCCGGAAGCCCTGGGCCTCCCCAACATGTGGTCTCTTCTGCCTGGGTGGAGACCATGATTCCAAGACAGCGCCTTCCTGTCTTGCGGTTGGGCTATTCCTGTGCCTTGGAATGCCTTTCTCCTTGGTGCTGACAGCTGCCACCTCTCGCGGGGGTGCCAGGCTTCTGAGCCCTGCTCAGTGGGTGGCAAAGGCTCCTGCAGCCTCCACGCCCACCTGGGCTCTTCCGGGCACGCCGGGGAGACACAGAGCATGTGGCTTCTCTGTGGCGTCGCCCACTCTCCCTCCTCTTGTCAAACAAAAGCATTCTGCTCTGGTGGGGACGAGACCTATGCGTCACTGTGGAACAAACAGCAGACCAAGCCCGCTTGCCCGGGGAGAAGCAGGCGCCAGAACCGCCGCCTGATGGGCCGTTTTTCCCAGGCCCTGAGCAGGAGAGGAGGTGGCCATGAACGTCTCCAAAGCTTGCGCTGGCCTGGGGGCGGGCCATGCCCTCCCCCACCCTCCGCTGGCCGTGGGACTCTGTCCTCCCCCACTCTGTCCTCTCCGGCCTCCAGACGGGTGGACCGTCACCGGCTGCTGCCCGCTTCTCCTCAACCAACACCCAGCCTATCGTGTCTGGACTCTAGTGTTCCTCCTGTGCTGGCTGCCCAGTCAGCAAGCATCACACTCACGGTCACCATTCACCCTGGACGCATGGTTACGGCATGTCAGGCTCTGTGCCAAGGACGTTCCATGTTTCATCTCATCTACGCCCTTCAGGGTAGTTGCTGTGTGCCTCTCCATCTCACAGATGAGGGAACCGAGCCCAGAGAGGTTGAGTAACTTGTCTGGGGTCACCCAGCTGGCGAGGGCAGAGCTGGGATGCGAGTCTGATGCCAGCCCCAAGTGGCATGGCTTCCCTGGCAGAGGGTTTAAGACCCACATTTTGAAGCCAGACCGTGAAGCCGTTCTAGCCCTGCCTCGGGCTCTCCTTGTGACCGTCGTCAACCTCCCTCAGCCTCAGTTTGCCCATCTGTGACATGGGTGTAGCAATGACCTGTCTCCCGGGGCTGCTGTGGGGATGAAGGGGTGTGCCGTGCAGAGCAGACCAGGTGCTGACAACAGTGCCCGGTGAGCACCCCGCGGCAGGTGCCAGGGCGTGACAGGACACCATCTCTGCCCTCAGGAGTGTGGAGTCTGGTGGGAAGATCGTCATGGCTTGGAGGGTCAAGTCGCAGCAGGGAGACGACCGGACCCCACAGCCGTGCACGACAGGGACAGCGCCCAGCCTGCTGTCATCATTTCCCCTCAAGGCAGTGCCTAAGCCAGTGTCGTGTCTGTTTAAATGAACTTTTCACTTTGCATACCGCAGTAGCCCCAGACCTGGGAGGGCTTGCACGTAAGGCCCTTCATCTATTCCAAGGACATTATCGGAGGTACAGCAGGGAAAGACATTGGTTTATTAGAACTTACAGGAGGCACGGATGGCAGCCGGTCGGTGAAGAGGGAACCTGCACCTTGGGACAGTGCAGCAAGCAGCTTTATAGTCAGGCAAGCTAATTATTCAGCTTGCTACACGGTGGTTACAATCACAGTGAGCGAGGGCCCGCCCGCGTTGCTCTCAACTCTGCTCCGTCGCCTGCACCCCTTGACTTGTGACTTGTGACTGGGAATATGCATAATCCTGCAGAGGCCAGCCTTGGCCAGGGCTGCACCTGGAGGAGAGGCAGAAAGAAGCCAGATAGAGGGGAGCTGGGTCAATGTCTGGACAATCAAATCTAAATAATGTTAGATGTATAAAAGAAGTTGCAAAGGTAGGACAGAGAGCCCGCATACTCCTCCAGCTGCGCTGAACACAATCTCTTACATGCCCACACCACAGTTGTCAAAACGAAGAAATTAACATTGGGACTATTAGCAAAACTACCGTCTTTATGCAGATTTCACCAGGTTTTTTTTTTTTTTTTTTTGAGTTGGAGTCTCACTCTGTCACCCAGGCTGGAGTGCAGTGGCACGCTCATGGTCACCGCAACCTCAACCTGCTGGGCTCAGGCGATCCTTCCACCTCAGCCTTCCAAGTAGCCGGAGCCATTGGCATGTGCTACCATGCCCGGATAATTTTTAAATTTATTGTAGAAGCCGGGCTCGGTGGCTCAGCCTGTAATCCCGCGCCTTTGGGAGGCTGAGGTGCATGGATTGCCTGAGCCCACGGGTTTGAGACCCGCCTGGGCAGGCGAGACCTCATCTCTACAATAAATCAAAAAATCAGCCGGGCGTGGTAGCGCGTGCCTGTAATTCCGGCTACTCGGAAGGCTGAGACGGAAGGATCACCGGAGCCCAGCAGGTCGAGGCTGCGGTGGCCGGGAGCGGCCACTGCACTCCAGTCTGGGCGACAGAGTGAGACTCCAACTCAAAAAAAAAAAAAAAAAAATTTATTGTAGAGAGGAGGTCTCGCCAAGTTGCCCAGGCTGGTGTTGAACCCCTGGGCTCAGGCAGTTCTCTCACCTCGGCCTCCCAAAGTGCTGGGATGACAGGCTAGAGCCACTGTGCCTGGCCTTCACCAGTTTTTTCATTCCAGCACCCAGTTCAAGATATCACATTGTGACCAGGCGCGGTGGCTCAAGCCTGTAATACCAGCACTTTGGGAGGCCAAGGTAAGCGGATTGCCTGAGCCCATGGGTTCGGGAACAGCCTGGGCAACTTGCTGAGACCTCATCTCCACCATAAATCAAACAATTAGCCAGGCGTGGTAGCATGCACCTGTAGTTCTGGCTACTCGGAAGATTGAGGCGGAAGGATCGCCTGAACCCAGCAGGTCGAGGCTGGGGTGGCCGTGAGCGTGCCACTGCACTCCAGCCCAGATGACAGAGTGAGACTCCAACTCCAAAATAATACTAATACAAAAGATATCACGTTGCATTGAACCCCATTAGCTTTGAGGGATGAATAGAAGTTTGCCAGGGTGCAGTTTCAGGCCTTGGAACTTCTGGGCAGGACAGAAGCAAATAAGAGGCCACCTGGAAATTTTAACACATGCCTGAAGTGCATTCTACTTCCCCGAAATGAAACAAAGGCAACGGGACCACGGGAGGTGGTGGCCATGTTGGCTGTTCCCTTACACTCCCTCTAAGCGAGTCCTGTGGAAAGGTAGCTGCCATGGAGTTCAAGGCCACCTCCTGCCCGGAGGGCTTGAGTGAGGAACCAGCCGCCAGTGAGTTCAGCAGGAATCCAGCACAGCTGTCTGAAAGGGGACGGAGCCCTGGTTCTCCGGCCCCTGTGCTGCTGGGTGGGGTGGGCTGGGACTGAGCGCCCCCTGGAAACTCCTGGGGTTCGTTGCTTATTCTTGAGGGGGTTCACAGTGCCCAGGAGGAGGGTGGCCACTGAGTAGGCAGTGGCGGGTCTGCAGAGGACAGCAGCAAAGTGGGGTCTCCAGTCTGGGGGAGGCTTCTGGTCAGGAACACATTCCTGCTCTGGGTCCGACGGACTCTGGCCCACTCGTCCTATCTTGGCTTTTCCTTGCCATGGGAGTGGTAAGCTAGAGGAAGCTTGGAGGAGAGGGCACTGAGGGTGACCTGGTCAGGTCTGGGCTTAGATCTGCCCCAGCCTGCAGGTCCGCGACGCACGAGGGTTCAGATTCTCCTCGGTGGGCTTGGGGCCAAAGTCACAGCCGCCATGGTGTGTTGCTGGCCTCATCCTTCCTGGCCAGCCAACCCGGGTGGGGCACAGGGAGCCCGTGCTCACCTGCCTTCTTATTCAACACGCATGTGCTGAACAGCAGCCCTGAGCCAGGCCCGTGCCAGGCCCTGGGTACGTGGCCCAGGAACATGGATCCATGACGGGCTCTCTGCAGAACCCCCTCCCGTGTCAGCCCACCTCCTGCAAGTGTGGCCAAGGGTGGAATGTTTTGTATAGCCTGGTGTAGTTCCTATTGCCGATGGAACAATACTCGCAAACTCAACAAAACAATGAAAATGTATTACCATTCTGGAGGTCAGAAGTCCAAAAATCAGTCTCCCTGGGCTAAAGTCAAGGTGTCGGCAAGCTGGTTTCCTCGGGAGGCCTTTGGGAGAATTTGTCTCCTTGCCTTTGCCAGCTTCCAAGGGCTCCTGCATTTCTCTCTCTCTCTCTCTCTCTCTCTCTCTCTCTCTCTCTCGTGTAGGGAGTCTCACTCTGTGGCCCAGGCTGGAGTGTAGTGGCGCATTCACAGCTCACCACAGCCTCAAACTTCTGGGCTCAGGCAAGCCTTTCACCTCAACCTCCTGAGTGGTTGAGACTACAGGTGTGCACCACCATGCCCGGATAGTTCTTTAATTTTTGTAGAGATAGGGGCTTACTATGTGGCCCAAACTGGTCTTGAACTCCTGGGCTTAAGCGATCCTCCTGCCTCAGCCTCCCAAAGTGCTGGGATTACAGGCGTGAGCCACCACACCCGGTCTTTCTCTTTTGTAAGGTCCCTGTGAGCACAATGGATCCGTGGATAATCCAAGATCACCCCTCCACCTCGACATCCTTAACTTCATTACATCTGCAAACTCCCCTTTGCCGTGTAAGGTAATGTATTCACAGGTTCTGGGGCTTAGAACCAGACATATTTGGGGTGCCACAAATCAGCCAGCCGTAAGCTCTTTCTTGAAGTGGTTACGAGCCCAGGCTCTGAAGTCCACAGACCTGGGTTTGAGTCCATACCCTGCCATTTCTTTCCACGTGACCCCCGCGGCTTAATCTCTCTGGGAAATCTTCAGTTTCCTTGTCTACACAAGGAAGCTGATAAGTGGAGTTGATCAAAGGGCTGTCGTGAGAATTAAACACGCTATCACATGGGTTCTAGCTGGAGGTCTTAGCCGTAAGCAACTTGACTTCGGCTTCTTGAAGCAGAAAGGTAGCAGTTCCTAGAGTCTCCAAGAAGGCTGGTAATCTGGGGTCAGAACATGCCAGAACCAGAGAGAATCTGGCAGCTAGAACTACACCCAAGCCTCTCTGTGGAGCCCGCCCCAAGGGGCCCCTGTGCACCTGCAGCCCCCAGCCCCCAGCACCTGCAGTTGCCATCTGTGGCCCCAACCTCCCCACCCCCTCCAGGACACGTGCGGCTATGGGGCCAGACCCCTCTGCCCCGGGGCCGAATGCAGCCCTGGGTGGGAACAAGGGATTGACTGGCTCCGGCCACAAGTCCACTTGCTGGTTGCAAAGGCCCCTGGGAAAGCAAGGATCCAGCTTTCTCTGCTTCTTGGTGGAAGATGGCTCTTCTCTCTTGACTTGAATCACAGATGGGGAGTTCCCCAATCATAAAAGAGGTTCGGCCCCCTGGGATCGAGCATTTGCCCAGTGGCAGCCACAAATAGGATTAGCCCAGGCTCTCGGCAGATGGTCATGGTAACATTGCACTCATTCCCCAGAACTGGAGAGGGAGGCAGAGCCATGGGACCACGTCGAGCCTTGCCAGGTCACGGTCCTCTGCCATGGGCGCTCTCACCCAGACGCCAGGCAGACACTGAGGAAGGCCATGATTCCTGGGTGGCCATCCGATCAGTGAGACCCTGCAGGGCCTGGAGAGCTCCTGGAGCTGACTGACTTCATCTGCTATTGCCGGACGGAGGAAAAGAAGCCAAGAGAGCGAGAAGGCACACGCGGCTTAAGGAAAAGGCGTCCGAAAGATGTTTTTAATGTGCTTCCGATTATGCAGCCGTGCCAGGGGCCCCTGCCCGCCTCCGGCGCGTTCCTGCCTGAAGACAACTTGATGATGTGGAGGGAGCGGGTGAGACGGTCTACCTGTCAGCTGCCTCTCCTGGCGCGCTGGGGCGCGGGCGCTAATGAGGCCTGACACCTCGGGAATCCAGCAGATTGCAAAGCAGCCTCAGGGGCAGCAGGGCCTGCTTGGCCGCTGGTGCCCAGCTGGAATGTGCTGGAGGGACGGGAGGGAGCCCAGTGGGCCCGGCTCCGAGTTCTGCCGTGGCCGCCTGCTGGTGGGATGATGGGACTGTCGCATCACCTCTGAGCCTCTGTCTCCTCATCTATAGAATGGGTTTTAATTTTCCCCCAGAGGTTTACTGGGAGGGTTCAAGACAGCACACACAAAGTGCCTAACACGGTCACACAACAGATGATCACAAGTGTCACTGTCATTGCCAACATCCTCATCGACCCGTCGTTCCTGTGTGCTCCGGGCGCCTGTGTTTAGTGTTTCGAATTCCACCCTTCGCGAGAGGCTGCTGGGGGTATTTTTCGGCAGGGAGAGATTTTAGCAATGATGTGGGCCGCCTTCCCTGTCTTACTGTTGAGGAAATCGAGACTCAGAGAGGGCAGGTAACTCATGCAAGGTTGAAGAGCTCGCTGGCAGGGGCGTCTCAAGGAGGAGAGAGAGGACGCGGAGATGCCGGGGCAGAGGGGTGCAGAGTCCTGGTCTGCTCCCATTCTCTGCCATTGCCGGAATCCCGGTGCATCAGACAGATGCAAGTAGAGCAGCCCATGTCTGGAGGCAGCGACCATCATTCAGGAAAACACAGCTGAACCTCAGCAGAGCCCGGGGAGGGCACAGAGAGGAACAGGCAAGGCCCCGTGGCCTGGTAGGGAGACTGACGCCCGCAGCTCGTTCTCGTTGCATGCCAGGGACGGCACCCGGCGGCCTGGACTGGAGAGACGCAGCCCCTTGGGGCTGGCTGTTTTCACAGGAGCCGGCACTGGCCAGTCCTCGGGTCATTTACAGGGTGCAGTTCTGGAAAAGGGAGTAAGAAGACTCGCATCTGGCTAAGGGGTGAGGGGCTGGGAGGAGCTGGGATTTGGCCCATGCCTTGGAGAGGAATAGGTGTCCACAGACAGAAGAGGGGCAAAGCTCATGGGCACAGCCTGACGCTTCTGTGCAGGGACGGGGTCACTGAGAACGCTCCAGAGAAGGCCTGTGCAGAGCACGGCCTGTCACCCTCACTGTCCCACGGGCGCCCAACAGGAGCAAACACCATGGACGGAGGATGTGTTCCCGGCCGGAGCCTCCTCCCCTCGAGAGCCTGAATCTTGGGAACTGTGGTGGGCCACCCCTTAGCAGGTGGGGCTGCGGTTCTCAGGACCCACGGGAGCTGACAGGTGCAAGCCAGGACCTGGTGAGGACACCAGCCTAGGGAGGAGGGGCGGGGCTGACCCTGGGTCCCGCCATCAATGTGCTTGTCAATCACTCACAGGCGGCCCTGCAGGCCCTGGCTCTCAGGTAGGCTGAGTCCAGAGGAAGCATGGTACTGGGGGATGATCGGGGGGAGTCTGGGTCCCTACTCTGCCCCGCTGCAGCTCGGAGAGCACGTTACTCAATCCCTCGGGGCCTCAGTTTTCTAATTTATGAGATGGGCATGATGACACCCCTCCTGTGAGGCTGCTGTCGGATTGAGATCGCAGGTGTGAGGGGCATTGGGTGAAGCACAGACACATCCATTTGCCCGGCCCCTTGTAGACGTTCCGCAAGCACTCTCCCCCCGTGCCACGTGCTGTGGTCCAAGAGGAGTCCTGGAGCTGCAGAAACCCCTCCAGGTGTGGGAAGTGGGGCGTCAAACTAGAAAGCACCGCCTGCCATTCCAGCCCCCTCGGTCCGCAGCTTGGCTCCCACCCAAGCCCCTGTCCCAGTTCCTGCCCCTGTCCCAGGCACCCCTCGGTGAAGGCACGGTTTCCAGGAGCCTCCACCCTCCTCCGAGGGCCTTTCCTCCTTCGGACGGGGTGCTTCTCTCTGGCCGACACACCCGCGCCCTCCATGGCTGCCGCTGGCCCTGAAAGCCGTCCGTCTGCTTCTGTGTCGGGCTCTGTTGTGCCGTTTTGTGCCTCTTTATTCCTTGGCACGCTTCCACCATACCACGCCGCCCCCACCGAGCCCCTCTCAGCCAGGAGGGAACCCACCAAGGTCTCGCCTGGGCCCTGCCAATTCACCCATCAGCACCTCCTGGGACACCGAGCTCCAGGGCCAAGCCGGCTTCAGGCATCAGGGATTGTGACTGCAAGTGACAGAAACCCAGTTGACTGCACTGAAGCAAAATGAATAGAACAGAACAGAACGAGCTAATCCAACCAGGAGAGGAAGGGTTGGGGATGGGACTGAATCCAGGGTGCACGAATGCTAATGACACCTCATTTCTCCCTGCCGCCCCACCTCCAGCTCCTACAAGATGAAGCAACGGCCGATTCCAACCCCACAGCTGCCCCTTGACCAAGTGCAGTGGGAACGAGGCCGGCTTCCTGCTCCCAGTGTCCTCACCAGGGCGGAACTCCGGTTGGCCTCCCCTGAGCCAGTTGCTGGGCCAGGAACACGGTGGGGTGATCAGTCCAGTCTGGTTTGCTAGTGCCACCTCTGAGGCTCGGGGCAGGACGGCTTGTCGCCCGGAGAGTGGGGTAGAGGACACTCTCCATGTGCTTTCCATCTACATGTGGAGGGCAGGAGTGGGAGGGAGGGCGTGGTGGGCATCCAGGTGTCCTCGAGTTCGCCTAGAATGATCTGACCAAGAGCGGGTCGCCCTACGCGCTGGGCCTTCCAGGAGCTGGAGGGGGAGGTAGAAGCCGGCCACGGGAGGGAGGCGCATTCCCGGCTTCCCCAGCAGGGAGGTGCTGGGGCAGGGGCCGAGTGAGAGGATGAGAGAGGCATCCCAGGAATGCGCAGAGACACCCAAGGCTGGCACCAGAGGTTGGCTGGGAGGTGACACCCTGCTGCTCACGGACTCAGCCCCTGTCTGCCCCTCCCGCCACCCGGGGCTCTGGCAAGAGCTCCCGCCAGACAGTGGAGGATCTCTCCCTGCCGCGCCACTGACTCCTATGCAGGCCATCAGCAGCCTCAGTTTCTCTGATGGTAAAGTGAAGAGTTTGGAATAGGAGCGACCGCAGTGGAGGCAGCCCTGCCTCCTCCCATCACCCCCGAGCGAGGGCGCCCCAGAAGGCTCTCTGAACCCAGGAATGCGCCCCAGGCCTCAGCCTTCCCAAGGAAGCTGGGGAGCCCCCGGCAGGGGTGGCTCAAGGTCCCCCTGCCTCCCACTTCTGTTTCCCGCTCCTTCCTGGCCCGGCTGCAAAGCACATGCAGATGTGGGACTGTCCGCCGCAATCAGGGCGCCCAGGTGAGGAATGGGGCCTGGCAGCCTTGGCTCGCGCGCGTCTGCCTGCGCACAATTTCCCTGTAATTACACTTCCTTGCTTTTCAGCATCTGTGAAAGATCATCTCCTGACACGGCGCGTCGGCTGCGGCCAGCCGGGCCGCCCTTGACGGGGAATCGCGCTCAGAAAACACATTTGTTCTTTCCGGCGTGGACGGCGTCCCTGGGGCACTGCCACCACCGCCCTCTCACACGTGCCTCCCCACCCAGGGCCACGTCGCCGACGCCATCACCCACTCAAGTTGCTCTCAGTGACATCGTGGGGACACCCCTACCATCGGGCCCCAGCACATATGACCTCACGTCGTCACCCGCCCACCTTCCCACTAGTCACCTGTCTGCAGCCCACAGCCCCCCCACCACCCATGGTGGCCTCATTAAGCGGATGGCGCCCTCCTGCGTGCCACCCGGGCCACATCCAGCCCCACCGCCCGCAGCCGGCAAGACCCGCTCCTCCACTCTGAGGCCTGGGGTGTCAGCAGGACCGTGCTCAGGGCAGCGGCGGGCAGAGCTCACCGCCTCTCTGGATCCTCGGATGAAGGCAGGCTCGCCATGGCAAGGTGGACCTCGAGAAGGCGCAGTGAGGACTGCGGGCCTCCGAGGCCTGGGAGAAGGGACCACGGGCACCTTGCAAGCACATGGAACAGTGGCCAGGGACAGCTCCGGGGACAGGGACTGATGCAGGGTATGCAGGGGCAGTGGGGGCGGGGGGCCGTGTGCCCTTGTCTCCTCCATCAGGGCCTGTCTGCCAGCATGGCCAGGAACCCAACCCTGCTGTCTCCCACCGTGAGGGGGAAGGCTGGTCCCACTTGCATGAACCCAAATCCCCCCGGGCGAGTCACACCTCAAACCTGACCCTCAGACAGGGCCTCTCCACTCTTGCAGTTCTGTCGGAAACATCACTGCTTCCGTGGAAGGAGCCTGGGTGTGGGACATGGTTTCAAGCGCGCTTTTCGTTTTGTCTGGAGAGACAGTAGGAGGCGTTAAGTGCCGGACCCTGAGCCCACGGAGGCGTCGCTCATCAGCCACAGTGCAGAGAGGTTAAGCGGTTTGGCAATTGCCACACAGCTGATAAATGAGAGGAACCCGCTTTGGACTTGGGCAGGTTGGATTCAGTCTTTGATCTGAGCCGCCACGCCTTCCCGTCCCATCCGAGCTCTGGCCCCCAACCTCAGAGGGCACCACAGCCCAGGTAGCTCCCGGGCGAGTAGGAGACAAACACCCTCAGGGAAGGAAGCAGGAGAAAACAGGGCTGAACTTGGGAGTTGGTGCAGATCTGCGTTCAAGGCCAGGATTTGCCACGCCCCCCCATGGGATTTGGGCGGTGACGTCTTTCAGAGCCTCTGTCTCCTCTACTGTAAAATGGGCACTTAGAAAGTACGTCATGCACCCGGTTCTAAGGTAACAGTCAATCGTCTTGATGGCCTGAAAAGCCAGATTCCAGCAGCACCGTTCACAACAGCTGGAAGGCAGAAGCCACCCAGTGTCCACCGATGGACGGATGGACACGGTGTGGTGTATACAGATGGCAGGATATTATTCAGCCTTGGAGAGGAAGAACAGTCTGACCCATGCTACAACATGGATGAGTGAGCCTTCAGGATGTTATGCTCAATGAAACAAGTTAGTCCCCAAAAGACAAGTCCTGTGTGATGCCATGTAGGTGGCGTGGCTAGAGTCATCACATCCGTAGAGATGGAAGTAGAGTGGGGGTTGCCAGGGACTGGGAAAGGGAACTGTGTGCCTATTATTGTTTAATGGGTACAGAGTTTCAGGCTTGCAAGATGAGAAGTTCTGGAGATCTGCTTCATGGCGCTGTAAATATACTTAGCACTGCTGAACTGAATACTTGAAAGTGGTATAAAATGGTAAGTTTTATGTTGTGCATGTCCTCCCACGATTAGAGAACAAAATAAACTGACAAAAACAAGTCCTGCAGAAGCCCAATAAAGAGTGAGTTAGGTTGGCACAAGGCAGCTCGCGCCTGTCATCCCAGCGCTTTGGGAGGCTGAGGTGGGAGGACTGCTTGAGTCCAGGAGTTCAAGACCAACCTCGGCAACAGAACCGGACTTTGTTTCTACAAAAAATAAAAATAATAAATGAAAAAAATAGAGAGGGAGTTAGGTAATGAGGGTGCTGAAGAGAGAGGGCAAGGAGAGGGCCTGGTGGGGCTGGAGAAGCGTCTGGAAGGCACATTTTCTCGACTGGTTTCGGGTTCCCACCCCACCTGTCCCACCCCTATTTGGACCAAGGGAGAGAAGGACGTCTTGGAGGGGGCGGGAGGGTCGCGCTGGGAGGAAGCCTGGCAGGGCAGGGAGGATGCTTTCCCAGCCAGCTCTGAGATCTGGGTGGGTCCCTGCATGGTGCATACCGGAGAGCCTGCCCCATGACAGGCACCAACCCCGCCACGGGGCAGTGGGTATTGAGTGAGCACCTACTGTGTGCCCAGCCAGGCAGACCATTGTGGGGGAGGGGGTGTGTGGAGACCAGAGACAGGAGACCCATCCCCTCCCTAACATGGCAAGGTGAGGGGGCACAGCAGGCCCCAGGAACACGGCCCAGCACACCGGCCGGTCCCACCACACTCGTCACAAGGAGCCTGTCTGCCTCACCTTCCCTCGGGGCCCTCGGGGGGGGGTCGAGGCCCCGCCCTCCCATTCACGTAGCTCAGCGTCCCCAGGGCCTGTCTGTGCCCACCACAGGGAGGGGTGCCCGGGCCTGGCCTGGCCTGCTCACCCGGCTTCTCTTGGGTGCAAATCCCGGCTCTGCGAGTTCTCTGGCCCATTTGTGCCTCAGCCTCCTGGTCTGTAAGATGGGAGTGTGCATATGACCTGGTCCATGGGATCGGAAAGCCGTGACAGCGTGCCTGGCACGCGGCGAGCTCTCCACAGACAGGAGCTGTTCATTCCTGTTGTGATTTCATCCTCTTCTGGTCCACGGCGTTCATCTGGCCATTGTGTCCTTTCTGCATGCATGAATGAGGCCCGCTCAGTGCAAAGGGCTGCGTGGATGCTGCTCTCCCCGGGGTTCATCACTAGGCTGAGCTGTCACCCATAGATGGCACTGCCTCGGGTCTCCAGGCACCTGCGCCTCCATGTACCCCGTTGTCTTCCATGTTCTCCTTGGAAGGGGGGGGAACGCTGCTGTCCTCAGCCTAACAAAGATCGTGCAACACAGGTCACACGGGTGTCCTGGCCCAGGTCGGCATACCTTCCCGCCCTGCCCAATGACGGCTGTGGCATTTCGGCCCAGGAGGAGATGAAGGGGCTCTGCCCCTCTTCCATCTTTGTTCTGCTCTGCGCCCTGAGCATGGGCGCTGCAACTGGGGTGGCAGGGAACAGAGGGCGGGGGCTTTACAGAGGGCGGGGGGGGAGGCGGAGGGTGGCAGGAGAGAGGCGTCCCAGCTCGCCCCATCATCCGCTGCCCTCCCGGGGGTGGCAGGCCCACTCTGACCCGCAGCCTGGCAAGGGCACCCAGCTCTCCCTGGGGCCTTGGTGACAGGTACCCTCAGCTAAAGGCATCCTGCTCTTCCCTGGAAGACAGGGCCACGCAGTCGGACACGTGCAGAGTGGGCCCGGGAGGACTTCCTGGCACCGACGCGGTGGGGCCGTGGGGCCGCAGCATACCCTGTCTCCAGCCACGGCCACCTCTCAGCCGGGCTGCAGTGCCGGCTAGGCACGCAGACAGTTCGGCGCCGCCGCAGACACCCCGCACTGGGACAAGAGGCCCGGGCATCTGTGTCCTTAACACATTTCTCCTGTGAGTCTGACAGCAGCTCCACCCGGGAGCGGCCCGCATCCAGGGCTTTCCGTGACCTGTCGGGGCTCAGGTGGGACTCCTTAGACAGCCGGCCGAAACGTCCCCATCCCAGATGGAGGAGTCGGGACCAGGCCCCACATAGGAGTCTGAGCCATGCTCCGTTCTGCTACAGCTGTCCTGAGTAACCTCCGGCAGACTCCGCCTCCTCTCTGCACCTCTGTGTGCCCATCAAGCAAATGGGCAGTTCGGAGTGAGGACTCTCCAAGGCCCTACCCAGTGGAACATTCCCAGCCCCGCTGCCAGGGGATGGAGGGACCCTGATTCAGAAGCAGGCATGTAACCCAAGGCTCTGGCTCTTACTGAGAGCTCCAGCTGGGGTGGGGCGGGGCAGGACAGAAAGAGTGGCAAATAAATCTCACAGCGAAAAGGGCTGGGAAGAAACGAAACAGGGTGCTGTGGCAGAAAGCCAGGGGCAGCCCTGGTGCAGCACAGACACAGATGAAGGCCCCCCCGGCCCAGGCTTGCTTCTCCCCTCCCAGCTCCGCCCCTGGTCCTGAGGGGCCACACCCACGTGTGAGGACACAGGGAAACTCTGTCCATCTCCCTCACCCGCACCAGACCCCAACAGCACCCTCCGACCACCCTCGGGCCTAGGGGTGCTCACACAGCGGCAGTCAGTCCTCGAGGACAGGCCAGGAGAAGAGGCGCCTAGACCTGGAAGCAGGCTCAGGGTGTTCTCGAGTCTTCAGCATGTGGTCTAGGCAGGCACATGGGCCGGGGGGCTTGTCAGTCCCTGAGCTGGACGCAGCCCGAGGTGGGCAGAGCCGGGCCCTCTAGTCAGGATCTGCTCATGCCTGGTTCTCAGGGTGGGCCCAAGGAGGCCGCAGGGCTCGGAGGGTGCTGGCTGGGGGTGGGCCATGAAGGAGCACCCCCGAGGGGGTGCTTGAGTTGAGGTCTGACGCTGCATTGATAGCCCTGGGGAAAGGCTTTCGGGGCAGGGCGCGCAACCCCGGGTCCCCAGGCCTGCCCAACCAGGCTGGGAGGGGTCCCAGAGGCTACCTGGAAACAATCTTCCCCAGCCAGCTCCCTGAAAGTGAAAGCCACTCGCTCGACAGTCTCCAAATTGCCTTTCTCTCTCCCTTCTTTCCAGGGTAGGAGGCTGTAGGAATCTGGAAGGGAACGTGGGAGGGAATTCGCGGAAAGTTCTCCATTCTCCAGCATGGAGTGAGCCATCCTAGAGGCTGCCTGGCCGACCCCACCCTGCTCTATTTACTGCTGACCATAGATCTCTCACAACCGTTCCGTTCTTGCAGCCCGGGACATCCTGTGTGAACCTAGAGCCGTCACTTTCCCTTTCTGATCCTTGGTGCTTCAGCTCCTGAGAAGCAGGCCGTCAAGAGAGGCAACTTCCTGACAATGTTGGAAGCTTCCCTCCTGTCCTGGCTTCTCCCAAGCACCGTTTTGGATTTCCTGGCAAACACCCAAGTCATATTCAACATAATTCATTCTCTACTATTTTAAAACATGTCTTCGAATTTATTGACACTCCTCCCATCAAGAGGCGAGTCTGGGGCCCTCGCTCCAGAATCTGGGCCAGCCTTGGCCACCAGCTGACCACTAGACTCCGATGGAAGGGACACTTCATGGTTTCCAAGGGCGGGTCAGGAGAGTGAAGCTGCTTCTCTGGGTTCACTGGACATCCGTGCCGAAGCCCTGAGCCCCTGCAAGACATTATACCATGATGAGTTCCAGGCTGTGGGGAAGCCCAGTACAGCTCACATGGAGAGGCCACATGGGATGTCCAGCAGTCTCTAGAAGAAGCAGAGAAACTGGGCAAGTTCCCAGCCAGCTCCTCCGCTCTTCACCACTCAGCTCCTGCCACCATCTGTCTGGAACCATGTGAGAGGCCCCAAGCCAAAACCGCCCTGCAAAGCCCTTCCTGGATCTCCCACCCACAGAAGCTGCGAAGTATGCTAAGCCCACGCCGTTGCTTCTAGCCTAGAGTTTCGTGTTTGTAATAGCAAACAATGGGGGCAGAGCATGGCTCTTCCTCCGCCGTGCTGGACTTCCTCCATCTGCTCCTCCAGATTGACTTCCTACCCTTCTCTCCCGGCTCTGGAGCTCCCAAGGCCAGCTCCCCCAGCCCCCCAACTCCTGCGTGAACTGCATGGATGGGCTCCCCTGCCCTCTGGCCAACAGGGGGTACTGCGAGGAGAGGGGGAGGGAGAAGGAGGAGGAGGCTGGGACATTGATTTCCCGGGACCTTCCCTGCCAGGTCACCTTGGCCCAGCCACGCCCCTTGCCGAAACGGCACCCCAGGCCATGCTGCTTGCTTTCTAGTTCCCGGTAACTGACCCCTCCCTGCCCCTTCAGGCCTAGGTGGGCAACACCTGCCTCCTCCTCCTCTGCTCCTGGGCTCCTCTGTCCTGTTTCTATTTCCCTGGACACTGATGACCTTTATAAAACTCTGCTCAAGTCATCTTCTGAGTGTGTCCCTGGGCCTTGACCTAGTGGGCTGATGCCAGCCAAATAAGACTTCTGCCTGATCACGCTCCCTACCCCTGTTTGACACTGTCCCATTTGGAAGCAGCACATCCGTGTCTGTCCATCGGACAAACATTTATTCGTCAACCGTTGCATGCCTGGCCTCATTTTAGGGTCGGGGATGCAGTAGTAAACGGTAGAGATGCAGTCCCACGCTTCGTGGCACTTCACGCTGGCGTATGTTGGGGGGACACACGGTAAACAAGTACTACGTACAGTATATGAGGTCATTTTGGGTAGTGATGAGTCTGTGAATAAGTGAAGCAGGGGACAGGATAGAGGGAGACACACCGCCCAGACACGCATCTCTGAAGTCTGTCTTCAGGGAAGATAGTTGACCAGGATAAAGTCAACATAGAATATTTTCCTGTCCTCACACACCATGGACACGATTCTTAGCACACCACAACAGCCTTCCGAAACCACTTACTCACCAGTCAGTGGAAAGAACCAAGCAAGACATAAAGCTCACGATTGTTTCCATTGGTGAACTTCCCGAAAGGTTCCCACAGGTTGATCCAAGCTGGGGTAACAAGGGCTGCAGATGGTGTGAGCTCCGATATTCGACGGGGCCAAAATGGCGGAAGTCATCTTTAGCGCTTCTCCAAATCCAAATCCCCTCCCGGAATTCCCTGCACAGCCAGCTCTGATCTGGGGCTCTGCTCGCCTTGGTGGGACGCTGGCTGAGGCCAGAGAGGGGCTCTGGGGACGCGGCCCAAAGTCCGTCAGCAAAGAACAACGGCGCCAGGCGAGGCCTCGGGGGCCAGATCTCCCTCTCCCCTCGGAAGCAGAGAGGCAGTTCCCATGACACCCACCCTGGCCCGCACCCCAGCTGGGCGCATACAATACAGCCACTTGTTTGAGACTCCAGCGAGGCCATGGGCCTTCTTGGCCCTGGGATGGCAGGAGCAGAAAGAGCTGGGTCACTCTCCCCAGCTTTGGAGAGCCATCCAAAGCAAGCCTGGTCACGGCCTTCCAACTAGCAGACAGCTTTCTCAGTCTTCTCAGAAATTCTCCGACACTCCTTCCCACCGGGAATTCCCATCTGCTGCCATCTGATGTGTCATGGTCAGCAAAGACGCCCAACAGTCACCGCCCTCATTTTGCAGATTGGAAGCCAAGACCCAGGGAGAAGCTTGAGTTGCCCAGGCTCACTTGGTTGGCATAAGAACTCCGAGCAGAACACAGGCTCCCCGGCCACCGTGGCGCTCTCTCCACTGGCCTGACCCGCACTTCGTGAGTCTCTCCAAGATGTCAGCCGTACGCCCAAAGCCCCTTGGCTTTCCTCATTCTCCTCTCAAAGTGCCCTGGCTCCGCCCTACTCACCTGCAGTTGGGGGTGTCCATCTTGTTCCCCGGCTGTCCTTGTACACAGTTCGGGCCTTCCCCACGAAAGTAGGACCTTCTGGAGGGTTGGTCCGATTTTCTTCTCTTGTCTCCATCACAATTCCCCAAAGAGGGGAAGTTTTGCTCCAACACTTTGGCAGATGCTTCTGGCTCAGTTAACTCATTGACTGGCGGCCTTTACTCCATCAAACTACCTCCCTCGACCTAAGAGGAAGCAGGAAATTTCACACTGAGGAGCTGAAGCAAACAGAGCAACCTGGCCATTCCAGTCCTGTCCCATTCCTCTCGGAGTCCCCAGCGAGTTGAATGAGTGAGTGAGTGGGTGTCGCCAGGGGGCCAAAGAGGCTGCTGCAGGGATTCAAGCTCTTGAAGAAGCGGTATCTTTCTGGGGAAGCCCACAGAGGTTGGCTCCAGAGATGGATTTGGATAGATTCCAAGGCTCTGGGGTAGCCTGGTGTCCACGGTTACAGGGTAAGCGTCAGCCATTTTGAACCCTCCTCTGCTTGCCCTGAGGAGCGGCCGTGACCTTGGCTTCTCTCTTGAGATGACGCCACTGGCCAGAGAGGAAGGAACAGAGACAGCAGGTCAGCATTCTAGCTTGTGATTAACTCTCCGAGCCTCTCACGGGGTGCTTCTCCTGTGACTTCAGGGTGTTCTCATCTTTTTACCCTTTTCCTTTGGCTTCTCTCTGGCCGTGTTTGCAAATGGTCAACACAGTGATGTGACTACAGCTTGTCTGAGAAGACCCCTCCTGGGTCATGGGTCCTCTTCCCACCCCCCTGGCTGAGTTGCTGCCCAGCTGGCCATGGCCTGGGGGTGGGGAGATGAAGACCCCCCTCTTTGGGTGACATGTACTCCCCGGAGCTTTCATGCATCTCTGCAATTCCTGCCTTTATCAGATTAGCTTTAATTAGATAAATGAATATCATAGGGGCAGAGGGGCAGCAGTCCTGGGCTTTCGGGGGGAGACTTTCAACTAAAGGCTAGGGGCAGGGTGGCCATTAGGACAGGAAGGCGTGGGGGTGCATACAAGCGCCATTCATGCAGAAAGGCCAGGCATCTACCTGGAAGGGCGTGGACACCATCATCTGCTTGGAAGGGAGCCCTGGGATCTCCCTCAAGAAGGACTGTAGTCTTTTGGGGAGTCACAGGCCACCCCCTCTGGGGATCTGTTGAAGACTCTGGAACACCACTGTCCAAAAGAAATACATGGTGAGCCACAGATGAGATTTTTGGTTTTTTTAAGTAGCCACATTAAAAAATATTCAAAGAAACTCATTCATTTTGATAATGAATTTAATTTTAATAGCATATTTCACTTAACCCAATATAACCAAAATATTATCATTGTAACATGTAACCCATGTGAAAATTATTCACAAGATGACTTACAGTCTTTCTTTTTCACACACATTTTCAACATGTACCGTGCATTTTATACCTACCGCCCACCCCAGCTTGGACTAGCCATGTTTCAAGTGCTGTGTAACCACGTGTGACTGCTGGCTGCTTGTAGGATGAACAATTAGACTGGTTTGTCCAGGACAGTCTTGGTTTGTCGTTTGTCCACTGATAGTCTCATGTCCCAGGAAATCCCTCAGTCCCCAGCAAACTGGGATGACCCACTGCTCTCCATTGAGGATCACAACCCCAGACCCTCACCCCAGAACAAGGCACAGTCAACACGTGACCTCCAGTTGAAGGTGGTTTGGTGTCCTTGGTGATTCTCAGTTGAGGGATACCAGATCCAATCTGACAGACTCCCGTCTTACAGACAGAGAAAGCATGACCCAGAAGGAACTTATGTAGGGCCACATGGTGGCATTGCAATTAAGACTGTGACTAGGACCAGGATGTGCCTTGTCTGTGGGTTCCCAAGTGCCCAACAGCGTGGCGCTGGTGCCCTTCAGCTCTGGGGTTCTCTGCAATAAGCAGGTGCTCTCTCTTTCTGCCCCACCACAGGACTGGGAGTTGTGTGTCCTGTGCAGACAGCAGAGGCAACACCAGGGATAATGTTTGCCAAGGTGGGCACACCACTCCTGGCCGGCAAGAGGGTTCCGTGTTTAGTGACTCTGACTCCTGTCTTGAGAAAGTTGCATTCTTTTCCAGAATCCCCTTTCTACCCTTCTGATCAGTCAAGAAGAAAGTCTTGTAACAGGGTTAGGACTCCTGACACCAACACTTGCCAGGCCCTCTTTGTAACAGAGAAAGATTCAGCCTCAGGCTAGGAGGAAGCATCTATGTTCTTAGGATTTTCTTTTTTCTTTTTAGATAATTGTAGATTGACAGGAAGTTGCAAAGACAGTCCACGGAGGTCTGGTGCATGTACCCTTCACCCAGTTTCCCCCAATGGTTACATCTTACATAACCATAATAATGTCAAAACCAGGAAATCGACATTGGGGCAATGTGTGTGTATACTTCATGCCACTTTATCACATGTAGATTCTTTTAGCTACCACCACAATCAAGATCTGCCTAGGTTTTAATCACAGGATTTTATGTCCCCTGTGCTAATTTTTACTGGTATGTTCACTTCATGTTATTGAAACTGTTCTTTCATTTGCGGTGATGATATAACATAGCTCTTTAAAATAAATTTCCAACCAGGTTCGGTGGCTCAGCCTGTAATCCCGTGCTTTGGGAGGCTGAGGTGAGTGGATTGCCTGAGCCCGCGGGTTTGAGACACGCCTGGGCAACTTGGCGAGACCTCATCTCCACAATAAATCAAAAAAAATTAGCCAGGCGTGGTAGCGCGCGCCTGTAGTTCCAGCTACTTGGAAGGCTGAGGCGGAAGGATCACCAGAGCCCTGCAGGTCAAGGCTGCGGTGGCCGGGGGCGTGCCACTGCACTCCAGTCTGGGCAACAGAGTGAGACTCCAACTAAAAAAAAAAATAAATAAATAAATAAATTTCCTCAAGTAAAAAAGAAAACATCAACTGATTTGAAGAACTGTATGAAGTAAATAATGATACAGATGCCAGTAATGGCAAAGTTAGTGAAAATGTCATGCAAATAACAGCAACTTAGAATATGCACTAGGTCCCAGGCACTCTTTCAGTGGTGCGTATGTAGTGTTTATCTTAATCCTTCCAACAGGCTTTTGAGGTAGGTCTTACTGTTCTTCCTACTTGACAATGAGGAAAACAAGACATATTTTTAAAGTTTAGAAGCATTGACCTAGATTTTTTTCCTGCACACACAGAAGCATCTGCAGTTTACAGACGCGTGTGCATATGGTACGGATCACTCATGACTTATTAAAATCCAAATCTGACTTTAAAAATCCCAAACTAGGACCCAACAGGCGATGTTGCCCCCTGGGGATGGGTCTCAAGACTGCGGTGGCGTGAGGGCGTCCGGACCCACTGCTTGCCCTCCCCAGCTCTGCCCTGCTCCGTCTGTCCCGGTGGGGAGGACACAGCTTGCAGTCTCAGTGGGATGGGAGGGCGGGAAGGACAGACGGAGACCCGTGATCTGGAGCCTGGGATCTAGATCTCCCAGGATTCACTCTGTTTTTCCATAGCCTGGAATATTAACCCTGATACCAAGGTCAACCGGGTTAGTTACGGAAACCCTGACTGAGTCTTCAAGTGCTAGACCTGGAGGGACCCCAGGCATGACCCTCATTGGACAGAGGATGACACAGTGTTGGGTGGGGAGGTGGGGTCCAAGGTCACTCCACAAGTGAGGGCGGACGTTGCCCTTTCCCACCCAGAGGCGAAGATGGCCCTGCCCATCTAAGATGCAGGCCGGATTCCAGCGAATGTTTGCTGAGTGAGTAAACGAATAATCCGGCCCACCTCTTGCTTCCTGTTCTCTGCTCCTTCCTGGATTCGTGGGTGTGAAACACAATCCTGTCCAGGCAACTTGGCGAGACCTCATCTCTACAATAAATCAAAAATGAGCCGGGCATGGTAGCGCCCACCTGTAGTTCCAGCTACTTGGAAGGCTGAGGCGGAAGGATTGCCAGAGCCCAGCAGGTCCAGGCTGCGGCGGCCAGGAGCGGCCACTGCACTCCAGTCTGGGCGACAGAGTGAGACTCCAACTCAAAAAAAAAAATAAAAGAAAGAAACACAGGCCTGAACCAACCACTGTCATCCACGCATATCCCCGGAGTCTCCTGCACCATCCTGAATCAGGAGGTTGGAGAGGCGCTTGGAGTTTGCATTTTAAACATCACTCCCCCTCTTCCCTGCACCACCAGAGCTCCTGGGTGCACCCAAAGGTGACGCCCCTGCAGATGTCCGGAGACGATGTCCGAACTTCCCCCCCTCAGCGCCCCCTGGTGGAGAGTCCTGGCATTTGCGTAGAAACCTGTGGGCCTGGCCCCTCCCTGGGGACCATTCACCCAGGGGGAGCGTGGGCTGGGGAGGGGGTTCCTGGCTCCCCCCGGGTACTCACGCCCAGCACCCACCAGGCCTCGCCTGGGAGAGCTGATGAGTGTCCATTTCCAAGCAGGACCCATAAAATGGATTATGGGGTGTAGCTGAGTTTACAAGCCTGTTCTTGTAAAGCTGCCAGACTTGGGGTGGCCACGGCCCCTCTGGAAGAGGGAGACAAAGGAATTTTCCCTCTGCTCCATGCCACACAACCATCACTTCCGTGGGAACCACCGTGGCCTGGTTGAAAGAGCACTGGACCATGACTCAGAAGACCTGGACCCGGGGCGGGGGGCGGGCGGCAGCTCATCCCTGTGCTGCTGTCTGCTGGGCCACTGGGCCAAACCTTCAGCGTCACAAAGCTGGCTCAGGGCCCACATCAGAGAACGGGACTTGAGTGGCCACGGGGGTCTTTCTGCTCATGGGAAGACCAGGCTCTCTCTGGCACAGTCAGGGCACATGCCCTCTCTTCCCTTCACCCATGTGGCTCCGTGGCTGCAGGTGTGGCCTCACAGGCAGCAGGGAGGACAGAGATCCAGGAAACCCCGAGAGCCCCCTGGGTTTCGCTGGCACCTCACCAACTCCAGGCCTGGCTTGCGTCTTGTGGGAAGCCCCAGGCCAGTGCGGGCTGTTCTTCCCAGGAGCGCTGCCTGCCACTTGATCTTTAGACTCCTTCCCCGTTGGCCTCCAAGCCAGGTTGTCTAGATCAGGCCCTTCGGATGTGATCCAGCCCAGATCGCTGGAGCCCCGGAGTCTGGAAGATGAGAGGCCAGGTTGGGTGTTTCTCAAGAGCCCTCACTCTGTCCGTAAGCCAGGCCGCTGGGGAGGGGCAGGGCAGGCCGCCACTTCCCACCTCCCACAGGGTTTCCTGGACGTTTCCAGTGAGTGTGCCTGGACGGCAGGGGGTAGAATTTTGCTGGCAAAGCCCAGAGAAGCAGTCTGCTGGGGCGCCCGCGAGGGGGTGGTCACAGGGGCAAGAGCCTTGGGACGGGATGCAGCCCCGGCCATGGTGCTGCAGCCCAAGTCTCTGACCCCTGAAACCAACCACAACAGTACAGGGCAATGAACGGTCGTCATATGCTAAGAACGTGACTCCAATTCTCATCCCCACCCACTGCAGTCGGCCACCATCACCCTCCCCCTTTTACAGAAGAGGAAACAGGCTCAGACCAGCTAACTGACCTGCCCAAGGGCCTAGAGCTCAGAAGTGGGGAAACCAGGACTCAAACCTTGCACGGGGGACTCTTAGGAAAATGCTCCTGCTTCCCAGGGGGGAAGCTGGTCCCAAGTGAGGGTGGGAGGGGGAAGGGCAAACCCCTTTCTTGTGTGTTTGCCCCGTCTAGCATGCATGGCCCCATCCGCCCACCCCAGAGGCTTCTCCTTCGTGCACCATCTGGGCGAGACCAATTACATGCAAACTGAAAAGTAGCGGACGAGTCCCTCTGCCAGATGGGGGTAACAGCGGCTCCTACCTCTTGGGGTCCTGTCGTGGGAGCCAGTGGCTGGCACTTAGTAAATGCCGAACGAAGGCGAATTCCTGTTGTCGGTCGTAACGATGTAGCACGGTGGGTCGACGAGGGTGCCAGAAGCAGCTGGGGGCACCGCATCACAACATCAAGCGTTTTCTACGGGGATACGGCCATCTTTGTAAAGGTGGCTTGCTTTTGTGAGAACTACCTGAGCTGGGTGACCCAGGGAGAGGGGGTGGGTCAAATACCCCTCTGCCGGAGGGGGTTTGCAGGAAGAGCTGGCCCCATAAAGGAGGCTGGGTCAGGTGGGGCCCGCCTTCAAGGGACGGGTGGGGGAGCGAGGTGCCCAGACCCAGGGGCGTTGGGACCAGAGTTCAAACTGCGGCAATTGAGACTTCTTCCTTCTTTCTTCACGCCCCCGCCAACTGATGTCCAGACCCCCTCCCCTCAAGGGGCAGCTCAGGGACAGCCCTGCTTGTCTCCAGGGGCCACCAGCTGATGGAACCTAAGCTCCCAGAAAGTCATGTGATGTCCAGGGGTGGCTGGAACAGGCTGTGACAGGCCTAAGCCAGGTGCTCTGGCCTCCACGTTCTGCTGGCACGGGCTCATCCAGATGCGTGAGAACGGACTGTCAGGTCGCAGGAATTTCACAGTTGTTAACACAGCCAATATTAAAATCAATTACATCCGCAAACAACCACATACATTCTATTAACAACAAAAGCAACCCTCAAAACTCATCACTTCCCAAGTAGTTTCATACACGGTTACTGTTATCTCCGCCCACGAGGTTGCTGGCACCTCGGGCATCTGTGTGTTGGTGCGCCCTGCCCGCCTCTTCCCAACTCTGCTGTGATCTCATCTGCTTTAATACCTTTCTTTTCGTAATATCATCCTGGAAGCTTGAAATTGGACAACGGAGGGAATGTTTACACCACAGAAATCAGCAGACGCTACAAATCAGGTCTGCCCCTTTCAGAGCTGGCTGTTAAATGTCTAGGAGCTGGAGGTGGGAGGTGGGGAAACGGAGGGGGACCCAGGGAGGCCAGCACCCACGACACAGAGAGGTTCCATGCTGTACCTCGCTAGCAGGACTGACTTCAGCCCCCAGACCGCCAGGATTTAGATTCATTTTAGTCTCCTGAATTGGCAGCTACCCATTGTTCCCTGACAGTCGGTGGGCTCCACCCCCCATTGTCCACCCGCACCCAACTCCTCAGAGGCTTTTCCAAGACAGAGCCAGAGTCAGAGCCGGGAGGGACCTCGAGGTCAGAGCCCTGGACGGCTGCCCTATGTGCTGGTGGCTTCTATTGTGAGTGCCCGAGGATCCCGGGGCTTCCTCGTGCCTGAGCCTCAGAACCCATGGGGGACGGGCCTGTTTATGGTAAATGATGCCTGTTCACTTTGATTCCTGTCTCAGACCCCCGGGCCACTGCTGTGTCTCCATAAATTAAAGGCTGCTTGTGTCTGGGGGATTAAGCAACGCTGGGAAGCCCTGGGAACGTCGGGGCCTTGTGTAAGAGCGCCAGCAGGCCTCCCCGCGCAGCCGTGGGGGTGTCCAGGGACACGCCACAGCCGGACACCCTGGCTGGTGTCACGGGCCTCTGGGGACCAGGTGACACCACGTCTGCTCTGGAGCCAAACACTGTTCAGAAAGAAAAAATAAAGACTTCCATCATGGTCACCTTTGTCCTTGTCTACTTTAGGTCTTCCCACGCTTTCATCTTGCCTGAGTGGTGCCCCCCACCCGCCATGGACACCCCAAACTCAGGGAAGCTCCAGACCTTTATATTTCAAGCTCAAGTTCCACCAGCAACGTCCAATGTGGGCCTGGAGTTTACAAAGCGCTTTCCCCTGCTTCTCTGTGTTGCATAAATTCATTCAGCAAATCATGAGAAGTCCCTCCTCTTGGCGCATTCTGGGCCTCGGTAAGGGGGAGTTTATGCCCACGGTGCCTCCTTACTTTTAAATCAGTGTCTAGATCCTCGTGAGAACCGAATCCTTTGCGTTTCAAAATTTTCCATGAGCTCCAAGATAGTGAAGACTTCGAGTCTTAAATGTGCAATTTGATGCCAATATTTATGTCTGTACGAAGGGAAACCTAAAAAAACCCCAGAATTTATTCATCCAAAATTTAGCATGTATCTTACATGTTTAAGCTTAAGTCACCTTCAGAGTATTCTCCGTTCGATGCAACACACCTATCGAGACGCTTTTTCTGCTGTTCAAAACAGTTTTTGAGCTCGTCAGTTTTGATGCCTTTTAGTGCTTCTGCCGTTTTTTGTTTAGCCTCTTCCATCTGGGCAAAAATGCTTCCCTCTGAGGACTTTTTCCACCCAGGGAAACGATAAAAATCCCTGGGGCGAGATCGAGCGAACAGGGAGGGAGGTACGCATGGGCGTCGTGCCGGTTTCCATCAAAAACTGCTGAACACTCAGTGTGGTGTATGCAGGTGCCTTTGTAAATCACCCACCGTGAAATGGGCAAACACGCTGAAAGAATCCCCCCCCAAAATTCACTGAAGCCAAGCGCTTCCTCTCACAACAATGCTAGCGGGTACACGAATGCCGATGGGTTCCTGGAACACACACCTTGCAGGGGAAGCCTGGGCCACCAGGGTCCTGCCCTACCAAAGATAATTCTGGTTTTTAGGGGAAGCCCCTGGTGTGCACCCTTCAGGTTAAGAAATAGAACACGTCCTGCACCCCAGGGGTTTCTCTTCTGCCTCCTCCCATCAAAATGCTCTCCCCAAAGCAACCGCCAACTGAGAAGCTTTTGATAGCTATGCATGACTACATATACATGTATATACACCTAGAGATGCCCACACACACACATATTCATTCCCATTTTTCAGACTGAGAAACGGAGGCCCTCTGGACTGGGGACCACAGAGGTTCCCGTAGGTGGGGGCATGTAGGGACCCATCCAGACTCTTCTGCCCAGAGGAACTGCTCCAGGTTCCTGCTTTAGGTCAAGCCAGTGGCCTCTGTGGACGGAGCCCACTGCTGGCCATAAAGCCTGTCCTCCGAGCTCCCCCCTGAGGCCCCTCTGAGCCCAGGCACTGGGCTGAGGCCGGGCCACGCTGCCCAGACAACCTTAGCCGGACACAAGTCCCCCTGCCCCTGGCTCTGTGGGCTCCGCCTTCCCTGTTTCCCCTCAGCCCTTCAGCATCTACGAGCTATTAGGAAAATGGGCAGAGTATTAGGTAATAACCGTCCAATTTATTCTGACAGCAAGAGCCAGAGGAAGGAAATTGATGTTGGTGATTTTACTCGGGCCCTGACAACTTTAATTAATCTTCACTCCTTTCCCGAGGAGCAGGGCCTCTGACAGCCGTGCCGAGCTCCAGCGGAAGCCTCGCGTGCGCTGACCGCTCCTCGGCTGTGGGCACGAGGCAGGCGATGTGAGCCAGGAGTCGATCCCAGGGTCCTCCAGACGCCAACCAAGGCCAGCCTCCAGGAAGGCAGAGGAGGCCAGAATCGTCTACCCGCATCTCAGAGGGGAACTCCGAGGCCTACAGAGGAAATTCCCTTGGTCGAAGCCCACTGTGAATCCGTCCCGCAGTTCTCCAGCAGCCCAGAGGACAGTGCGTCCCAGCAGCAAAGATGGCCATGACCTCGGAGTGGACCCTGAGCCCCAAGTCCCAAAACACTGTCCCGGGGGCTTCTCCTTAGAGGGCATCGGGCCTTTCACTTCTGCCAGGCCGTTTGAGGAGGGCACCCAGACCCAGAGAGAAGAGGGGTCTCGTTGGCCAGCATTGCCCCAACGGAAGCCCCCATCCCGTCCCTCGGCCACTCTGCAAAAGCCTCACTGGTGCAAGAGGGTGGTCAGCCCTTCCCAGGCAAGGCGTCGCCACAGGGAACACTCCAGAGGCCAAAAATCTTTTATCTCCAGATAAGGACAAGCTCTCGGGGATCCTCCCCATGTGGGGCGACATGCCTCAGGGACTTCTCACACCAGCCCTGGCGCTACCCCCCAGTGTGTGGCTTTCAGTTGGCAGAAAGCTTTTGAAACTGGGCCAGGGATGGAATGACAGCATCTGCAGTCACCATAACAGCCAACATGTATTGAGGGTTCACATGTGCCAGGTTCCTTGCCTGGCCTGGAGGCATGGTCACAGCCCGAGTCCTAACACCCCCTGGAGGGTACTCAATGATTACCTCTTTCCTCAGAAGAAACACTGTGGGTTCATTGAGGGTAGGTGGGTTTGCCAAGGTCACTGGTAAACGGTGGACCTGAAGCCCACGGCCAGTCTATTTGGCTGTCTGTCTCCCCAGCTGACCATCCCACCAAGTGGCTTCGGGAGAGTGTCCCGGCCTGCCCGACAGCCTGGGTCTGCTCCAAGAAGCAGAACCCCAGATCCCAGGGCAGGTGGCACAAAGGTGGCCACAGTCTCTGGCCTTGGATGAGCTCCTCCAGCTGCCCGGCCTCCTGGGTCCCTGCACTGGGGCCTGGGCTCTGTAAAGCAACTGCCTGGACAAGTGGTATCCAGTCCCACTGTAACTCCAGGAGGCAGCCCAGGAAGGCCCCACGTACCTGTGGCACTTAGGAGTGACTCGTCCTCCAGCTATGTGAGGTGTCTGTGGGGAGGCAGGGATGAGGGGCAGAGCCCACCCACCGTGTCCACCCTGGTTTCAGGTGGTGCTCGGGACAGCTCTAGCGAAGAAGAAAAGACTGGACATCACGCCATCAGTGGGAGGCACGCCTTCCGTCCCCTCTCCTGACTGGATATCACACCATCGGTGGCGGGGAGGCAGGAGATGGACTCACGTTGTACCAGCCAGAGCAGTCCCCAGCCGTCGATCACCCCGAAGGAAGTATGACCACAACTAGTCATCAACAAGGGGGAAAGTATCGCTCATCTGGACCCCGGAGAGATGAGGCTGGGTGCAATTTACTAGGGAGAGCGGCTATGATGTTTCTGATCCTAGTACTTGGTGCTTCATCCAGGTTATCTCATCAAGTCATCGCACCTATGCGGAGATGGAATGTGTTGTTCTTCCTCCTCCTAAGGAGAAGAAATGAACCCTCAGAGAGGATGGAGGCTTGTCTGGGGGCTTCTGCCCATCATGATTTGGTTCACAGATAGTTTCTGGTTGAACTACATAGCCTCCGAATCCCCCCACGGAGTGAGGACATTTGCCCCCACCACATGGGCCTGTCTCGAGGCTCTGATGGCAGAGCCCACGCGGATGGCTTGTGTGGGCGCCCAGGATTCCAGATCACCTCTACTGACAAAATGGAAGCACGGTTTTTACTAGTGGCGTGAAGTAGAGAGGTTTCTCAGTGGAGGGAAAGGAACCCAGGCTTTGGAGGCCAGCCACCTTGGTTTGCATCCGAGCCATGCCCTTGGCTGCCTGGGTGTTCCTTAGGCTCCAGCCTCAGTGTCCTCGTCTGTAAAATGGGTTTAAGAATCCCTTTCCTGCAGGATGGTTCTGAGTCATTGAAATAATGGAATGTTTTAAAGTCAAGTCATGCATTTTAATGAAACCGCAACCTCCCTAAAGTGCCAGAGACACCATCTCAGTTAATAAAGACAGAGAAATGGAAGTCTAGAAGACTAAAGGGCTTGTCCTAGGTCATATAGCTGGCGAATAGCAGTCAGGATTTGAACGCAGTGCCCAGGCTGCCCTGCCTCCCGTGAGGAGCTGCCAGGGCACCAGAGACACCTCCCTGGGGGCCTCCCTTCCTCCACGGAGGAAGCAGGAAGAACTTGGCTTTTCCCTGTGGCTTGGACTGGGGCCTTCTCCCACCCTACCTTCTTCCTGTCCACCCAGGCAGGGGCCGGTGTCAACCCTGGAGCCCCAGGAAAGGTCCCACGCGGCCCTGGGAACCAGCCTCACACTCGGGCACGCTGCCCACAGAAATGTGTCCAAGAGTCTGCCGAATCCGGTCCGCTCTGTGTTCCCACAGCCGTGCCCGCCTCCCGCCTCGTGGGCTGTTGTCTGCGGCCACCCCATGGCTGGGGAGGCAGAGTGTCCCGACAAGATTTTCCATGGGTCCATTTCCAGGAAACAGAGGCCTGGCCCCGCCTCCCGTGGCTGCCTCCCAGGCATCCTGATGCTGGGCTGGGCGGGGCGGTGCGGTCTCAGGGGGCCTCTCCTCTCACCTTCCAAACAGGCCCAAAGACTCTCCGGCCCAAGGCCCCAGCAGATGTCCCCGGCGTTAGGGACCCAGCGCGCAATCGGAAGAAAGGGAGAGGGAAGCTTCGGGAACAAAGTCAACTACCACCTGGGTATTGCCACTTGGGAAGATGTCCCCAAACGCCTTTATTCACAAAGGTCTCAAGAACTTTGCTCCAAAGTGAAACAGCTCTGGGCAGAGCACATGAGATGACGGGGCTTTTACCCAAGGTGAAACCCCAGGGATAGCCAGAGGAGGCAGGGACAGAGATGAGGACAGCTACTGAGCTTGCTCTGCTCAGCCCTTTCATCACCCACCTCATTGCTTCACCATCTGACAGATGAGGAAACTCAAGCCCAAGGCATGTAACTCCCCCGGGAGCCTCTGCTTCTGAGGTTCCGGTGACACGGGATTCAGTGTGACTGGATCTCCTGGAGCTGGACTCCTGAGTGGTCATTTTAGGACTTGAATCCGGATGGCTCAGACCCAGAAACTCCACCGCCCTCCCCGGCTACCCGTAGGTCCACAGTGGCACATGAACCAGTTCTCCACGGGCAAGTAGCTGTTGGCAAGGCCTTATTTCTACGGTTCCCAGTCTCCCACTACCTCCAGGGCCAGGAGCATTAGGGGTGCGAGAAGGAAGTCAGCTCCATTCAGGAGTTGAGAAGGCCCCACCAGGTTCTGATGGCCGCTGGACATTAGCACCCGGGTCAGAGTCACTTTCCGTGGAATGTTAGACTTCTTCAGAAACGGCAAGTTCCTGGCACCAAGGGGGAGGCGAGTCCGGGTGTCTTGCAATTCCAAAGGGACAAGAGCCCCTGTCTGACTCCTCCTCTAGCAGGGATCAAGCTGGACTGTCCAGGGAAGGGATTATCCCTGCCTGACAGGTGAGCAGGGTCTGGCCCTCGTCATGGCTTTGCGCCTGTCTCCAGGGATGTTGCTGACCTGGCTGCCATCCAACATTGCGATGACCACCTGGCCTTTGGAATACCTGTCTGCTAGGGCAGGATCCATCTGGGCTTGCATAAAGCGATATGTGGGGTCATTTGCAACCAGTGACTAGTGAGGGAAGCCATCATCTGTGCTTATCCACTCTTTCATTCATTCATTCACCAATTATTCCCAAGTGCCTACTCGCTTCGGCTACTACAGGAGGCATTGAAGCTTCAACAGTGAGAGCAAACAGATGTGGTCCTTGCCTTCTGAGACTTATGGTCTTGTGGAAGAGACAGAGGCTGATGAAATAATCACACGCGTTCTACAAATGTAGAATGACCCCCGTGGCAACTGCTTCAAGAAAGAAGAACTTGATGTCAAGAGAGACACTGAAGGAAATAGCTGGCATAGTCCCAAAAGCTTTCCTGAGGAAGCGAAGGCCGGGCTGAGAGCTGGAGGAAGAGTAGACATCAACGAGGTCCAAAAAAGAAGGGGGGATGGAGTCCTTTCTCAGCCACCCGCACAGCACATGCCGAGAAGCATGAGACTGGGTGGGGGACACAGTGAGGGTGCAGGAAGGAGAAGCCGAGGGGTGAAGGGAAGCGGGGGCTTCAGAAAGCACCTGGGGCGGTGGGAGAGGCCAGCCCCTGAGGGACTCCCAAGCCATAAGGATGATCGGAGGCTTTATCCTCAAAGCAACAAGGAGTCACTGGGGGGTTTACACACGATGGGGAGGCACGATCCAATCTGTACTTCCAGAATAACATTCTGGCAGCCAGGTAGTGAATGAGTCTGGGGTACGGGACTGCATGAGGAGGTCCTTGGACAAAGGGAGCTGTCGGTCGCTGCCACCTTCTTAGGAGCAAACCCACTCGCAGGGTCTTCAATATCACGCAGAGGTCAAGAACATCTGAAAATCAGGGAAAGTGGACGGGGGATTCGAACCCAGGTCTCCTGTTCCGATTCCAGGGCTCTCTCTGCTCTTCTGGGTGAACGATGGGCCACGCGGCATGACCCTCACAACCGAACAGCGTTGTGCCACCGACCCCGCTCGACCAGGGGCTGACCTGGAAGGAGCCGCTCAAGCAGGAGACGGAGAAAGTGCGTGTGAGAGGTGACAGGATTTGGTGAAATGTCATGATCCCTTGCTGGGCTGGAACCAAGTTGTTTTTTCCCCTTGTTTTCCAAATTAATTCAACATTCCAAATAAACCCAGAGAGACTTAATTGGGGGCCCTTTCATGTGGATTGAAACTCATAAATCGCAATTTGCTGAGTTGCAGGAAGGCAGAGAACTGTGCGCCACCCCCTCCCACTCGGCACCACCCTGGAGGGTCTGGAAGAGAAGGAACACTCTTGGGACTGCTCCCGAGTGGGTTTTGGGCCTCGTGCGTCAGACTCAGTGAAGGCTACAGGGATGAATAGCTGAATTTGAAAGCAGGGAAAATGGCCAGAGGTAGCTGTGGCTGATGCCATGGGGAGAAAGCAGAAACCCAAGTCAGCAGGACTGAGACACTACGGAGCCCCTAGAGTCAAGGAGCTGAGGATAACCGCCCAGCCAGGGCAGTCTGAGACCAGCCTGGGCAATGTAGTGAGAGCCCCTTGCTACGAAAAATAAAAAATAAAACATGCTTCATCGATGAGTCCTCTGATCATGCAGCTTGGAAAAGGGGACTCTTCCCAGCAAACAAAGAAAAAAAAGGAGACAGTGTATGGATCTGAGTAGTTTTCTCTCAGCAGTGAAAGTGGACCCATTGCTGCCGAGAGGTGTTGACAGAGGGTTCGGATAACCAGTCAGAGGGATTGGCTCCTGTAGGTTCAGTATCGCTGTAGTTACAGGTTGGCTCTCCTGGACCCATCTGCGCAAGTTGGCCCGGGGGTGTTATGTGGGCACAGATCCCGGACTAACGCGTCACGTCTTTGGGAGATACCCTAGGGACACCTGAGGGCTCCATTGTTCGTGTCTAATTCTGAATCTAGAATTATATAGACTAGGCTTGTCCAACCGGTGGCCTGCAGGTTGCAGGTGGCCCAGGACAGCTAGTCATGCGGCCCCACAAAGTCTTTTAGCGTCCTGTGTTTTTTAGGGTTTGTTTTCTTCGTGACCCCATGCATAGTTCCGTTGTTGAAGTTCACAGTCCCGCCTTCTTCCCAACACCACTTTCTGGCAGTGCTTGCGTTTGTGAGCAGCCGTTTTCAGCTACGAAGCACACGAAGGGAAAGGCTCGAACGGGCATTTCTGACGAGCACCTTGAGAACGCGCCGAGAATTGCGACCATTTCCATTGAACTTGACATTGATAGATCAGTTTTACAAAAGCAAGGTCTAATTTCCCACTAGTTGTATATTGCCTTCATTTTTCTAAGCTTCATTAAAAAACATTTAAAAGTTAGCCAGGCTCGGTGGCTCAGCCTGTCATCCTGCGCCTTTGGGAGGCTGAGGTGAGTGGATTGCCTGAGCCCATGGGTTCGAGACCCGCCTGGGCAGTGAGACCTCATCTCTACAATAAGATAAAAAAATCAGCCGGGCGTGGTAGCGCATGCCTGTAATTCTGGCTACTTGGAAGGCTGAGGCAGAAGGATTGCCGGAGCCCAGCAGGGCGAGGCTGCGGTGGCCGGGAGCGGCCATTGCACTCCAGTCTGGGTGACAGAGTGAGACTCCAACTCAAAAAAAAAAAAAAATTAAGCCGGGCTTGGTGGCTCAGCCTGTAATCCCGCGCCTTTGGGAGGCTGAGGTGAGTGGATTGCCTGAGCCCGCGGGTTCGAGACCCGCCTGGGCAGCGAGACCTCATCTCTACAATAAATCAAAAAATCAGCCGGGCATGGTAGCACATGCCTGTAGTTCCGACTACTTGGAAGGCTGAGGTGGAAGGATCGCCGGAGGCCAGCAGGTCGAAGCTGCGGTGGCCGGGAGCGGCCACTGCTTTCCAGTCTGGGCGACCGAGTGGCACTCCAACTCACAAAAAAAAAAAAAAAATTAAAAGTTAACAAAAGAAGTTGTATTATGTATATACAATAACAATTATATAGCTGATGTGCAGCCCAAGACAATTCCTCTTTACTTGACATGGCCCAGAGAAGCCAAAAGGTTGGACACCCCTGATAGAGAAGAACCTTCAGGCTAGCAGCATTAACAGATAGGAGGGGGCTTGGGGTTGCCCGTGGGCTGGACACAGTGTCTGGGGAATAGGATGTGACGGTGAGCCCTGGCGTGATGGGTAGAAACAGTCCCACTGGTTGGGTGGGGCAGAAGAGTGCCGGACAGGAACTCCTACACCCCTAAGTCACTGCTCAGTTCTCCTGATTCTTCCCCTAAGTGTGTCCCCACACCCAGATTCATACATCGAGGCCCTGACCCCCCACGTGACTACACCTGGAGATGGCATCTCTAGAGAGGTAATCAAGGTTAAATGAGGCCATCAGAGTGGATTCCAAATGCAGGAGGGCTGGAGTCCTTGACGGGAGAGGAAGAGTCCCAGGGAGGGTTGCATGCCGAGAAAAGGCCACGTGAGGACAGAGGGAAGGCAGCCACCTGCAGGCCAAGGTACAGGGACTCAGTTGGGCTCTCCAGGTGTGACCCTCTCCTTCCTTTGGTCTTCTATTCCTTTTTTGTTGTTTAGTTGGAATCTCACTCTGTTGCTCAGGCTGGAGTGCAGCGGCACGATCACAGCTCACCACAGCTTCGACCTCCTGGGCTCAGGCGATCCTTCTGCCTCAGCCTCCTGGGTAGCCAGGACTACAGGTGTGCACCACCATGCCTGGCTAATTTTTAAAATTTTTTTTGTAGAGATGCATTCTCGCTGCATTGCCCAGGCTGCTCAAACTCCTGGGCTCAAGCAGTTCTCCTGCCTCGGCCCCCCAAAGTGTTGGGATTACAGGCATGAGCCATTGTGCCCAACCTCTGTCTCCTGTTCCTACAAAGATTAAGAGCCTTTGCTTTCTCCAAACACTTGGAATGACTTTATGCTTTCTCTCTCCACTCTTGGGTCAAGCAGCCAGGGACTATCAAAACCCCTCTGTTGGCCCAGTGACTTAATTGAAAATGGCCCTTCTGAGCAGAGGAAATATCCCAGATGGTCATAGTATGTCTGCATGTGAAATTGTCTTGGGAAGTTTTTCTTAAAGATTTCATCAAAACTCCATTAACAATTTTGCAGTAGGTATCCACAAGCTAAAATTGGTGTGTAAAAGTCTGAGGATTATAGGATATTTCCATGGTCGCAAAGTACCTCCCCACAATTACTTAATAAGTTGCAAAAGGAAAAATAGTAACATCACATTGGAGAACCCCGGCAGACAACCTGTTACTCAAAAGAATACCATTAACATCCACACCGATTGGACACACAGGCTTCAGGTGCCTCCTGATGTGATGCACAGAGGAGGACACAGCACCACTCTGGCGATACTACTGTCAAACGTACACAACCCAAAGCTGTGTGTGAAGACACAGCAGGCAGACCTAAGCTGAGGGACGTTCTACAGATGAGAGATCCACTCTGGGAACACATGGGTGGAAAGCTGAGGAACTAACCGTCCCGGATTAAAGGAGGCCGAAGAGACATGACAACTGAGTGTACTGTGCAATCGCGATTGGAATCTGGACAGGAATGATGTCTGCCACTCGCTCTCGGATGTCTGCCACTCGCTCTTGGAAAAGTCCTAGCCACATGCATACAGACCGAGCCTGAAAAAGCAAATGAGGCCAGGCTCGGTGGCTCATCCTGCCATCCCAGCACTTTGGGAGGCCGAGGCGAGTGGCTTGCCTAAGCCTGTGGGTCGAGACCAGCCCGGGCAACTAGGCGAGGCCTCGTCTCTATGATAAATAAAAAATTACCTGGGCATGGCAGCATGCGCCTGTAGTTCCGGTTACTTGGAAGGATCACCGGAGCCCAGCTGGTCGAGGCTGCGGTGGCCGGGAGCGGCCACTGAACTCCAGCCTGGGTGACAGAGTGAGACTCCGACTCAAAAAAAAAAAAAAAAAAGAGAAGAAAAGAAAAAGAAAATGAGACCAATGTCGACGGGGCAAGTCTGAACGAGGAGCTACAGCAGAGGCTCTTTGTTCTATGCTTGCAACTCTTCTGTTACTTTGAAAGTATTTAAAATGGGCAGGTTTTGCAAAAGACCCGCAGACTAGAGTCTTCCTTATAAAAATGATTTGTTAGCCGGGCTTGGTGGCTTAGCCTGTAATCCCGCGCTTTGGGAGGCTGAGGTGAGTGGATTGCCTGAGCCCGCGGGTTTGAGACCTGCCTGGGCAGCGAGACCTCATCTCTACAATAAACCAAAAAATCAGCCGGGCATGGTAGCGCATGCCTGTAATTCCGGCTACTTGGAAGGCTGAGGCGGAAGGATCGCCAGAGCCCAGCAGGTCGAGGCTGCGGTGGCCGGGAGCGGCCGCTGCACTCCAGTCTGGGTGACAGAGTGAGACTCCATCTCAAAAAAAAAAAAAAAAAAGATTTGTTTTCTAAGGAAGTCAAAGTTTCCCCAGTGCTGAACATCAGCATGCCCCCTTTCAACAGACAGTGACAAGTGTGGAACCCTTTGCTTTCCATTTTCCCCTTGACCGCTGGAAGTCCTTCTGGGATACAAAGACATAGCAACCTGGGCAGGCCACTGACCCAATCTAAGTACTAGTTGGCTTCATTGGTGAAGTGGATACAATAAAGGTACCTAATGTTGAAGGTGCTTGTGAAATTCAAAGCACTCAGCACAGGCCAGGTCCGTGATGACTCATGCCTGTCATCCCAGCACTTTGGGAGGCTGAGGTGGTAGGATTGCTTGAGCCCGGGCGTTTGAGACCAGCCTGGACAACATAACAAGACCTCATCTCTACAAAAAATAAAAAATTAGCCAGGTGTGGCGATGTGCACCTGTACTCCCAGCTACTTGGGATGCTGAGGCAGAAAGATCACCTGAGCCCGGGAAGTTGAGGCTGCCGTGAGCTGTGATTGTGCCACCGCACTCTAACCTGAGCAGCAGAGTGAGACCCCAACTTAAAAAATAAAAATTTTAAAAGAGTGCTTGACACAGTGTAGGACGTATAGTAAGTACCTCATTTTGTTTCATTTTATTTGGTGTATTTTATTTGTGTAAATGACATATTAAAACTGTACACATTTATATCATACAATTTGATGTTTCAATACGTATCTATGCATATAGTCATCCAGACAGGGTAGTCATTGTATCTTTCGCCTCATGCATTTATTATTTCTTTGTGGTAAGAATGTTCAAAAGCCTCTCTTCTAGCTGTCTGTCATGTACAATATTTTACTGTGAACCACAGTCACCTGACTGTGCTACTGAAACCCACAGTTTTTTTTCTTGTTCATTTCAGCATTTTTTCAATATGAGTACAGTGGGGTTAGGGTCAGCTGGAGTTACCCTAACCCCTCTGTACTCATATTGAAACGATGTCTTCCAAAAGACATCACTGCATCCTTCCTGACGGCTGAAGAGTATTCCACAGTGTGTGTATCCCACATTTTCATTATCCGCTGATCAGTCGACAGGCATTTGGGTTGGTTCCACATCTTTGGAACACCACCGTTTGTCCCTCCTGTTTAATCGTGACTTTGTTCCCCTTGACCAGCCCCTCCCTGCCCTCCCTACCCCTCCTGCTCCCTAGTGGCTCAGGATAATTCTGCTTCCACGACATCACGAAAGCACATTCCACAGACGAGAGAGACCGCATGGTGCTTTTCTGTGTGTGGTTCATTTCGTCGACCATTTTGCTGCGTCTTAGTTGTCTTCCTTTTTTCCTTCTTCTTGTTATTATCGTTGTTGTTATTTTTATTACCTGTGAGTCACCCAACCCTCTTTACTGAAATGAACATGGGCAGACTCACTTGAAACCAGGAAAACGACACAATGGAATATTACGCAGCCACAAAGAAGGACACACATATAGACTTGGCAGCAACTTGGAAGGATTTGAAGTCGATTATACTGAGTGATCTATCACAGAAACAAAGAACAGGGTACCATATGTTCTCCCTCATAAGCAGAACTTGAACAATTATAATACTATAAGAAAGGAATTAGCAGTAGTGGGAAACTACGGGGGGGGGGGTGGAATTGGCAGTCAAGGGAAACTGCCAGGGGAGGGAGGGGCACACCTCATCAACAAGGGTTCCTGCATAATGAACACTTTTACACCTAACCCTGATTTGTACCCCACATCTTTAAAATAAATTTTTATTTTTTATTTTTTTTTTTGAGTTGGAGTCTCACTCTGTCACCCAGACTGGAGTGCAGTGGCCGCTCCCGGCCACTGCAGCCTCGACCTGCTGGTCTCCGGCCATCCTTCCGCCTCGGCCTTCCAAGTAACTGGAACTACAGGCACGCGCTACCATGCCCAGCTAATTTTTTGATTTATTGTAGAGATGAGGTCTCGCCAAGTTGCCCAGGCGGGTCTCGAACCCGCGGCCTCAGGCAATTCACTCACCTCAGCCTCCCAAAGGCGCGGGATTACAGGCTGAGCCACCGAGCCCGGCTTAAAATAAATTAAAAAAAAAGAAATCAGGAAAACACCGCCCCTGAAGGGCGGAGATTTTTCCCACGTATGACTCATCAACACATCAGACATTTGGAGGTCTCCCCGTAGCACGTTCCCTGTGACCCCAGAGCTTCAGGCTCAGACTCCAGCCCTGCCCACTCCCTCCCTCTGGAGCTGCCCGAGCAGCTCTGGGGGATGCTACGAACACAAGCATCCCCAGGCCTCAGGGGCTGAAAACAAGGGCCATCCCTGTCCCCTGCCGCAGGTCCCCAGCAACCTGGTGGGACGCTCTGTGACCTCCTCTCTCCAGAGCCAAGGCCGATGGGGTCTCCAGCACTGGAAATGCCATGGGGGGAGGCAGGGGATGAGGGGCTCCCGTCATATCAGCCAGAGCAGTCCCCAGCCATGGATCACCTGAAGGAAGCACGACCACACCTTGGGCTACGTAGTTCAACCAGAAGTGTCTGTGAACAAACTCATGACAGGCACCATTCGCCAGACAAGGCTCCATCCTCTCTGAGGGTCCGTTTCTTCTCCTTAGGGGGAGGGAGAATACCACGTCCCGTCTCCACACAGGTGTGATGACTTGATGAGATAACCTGGACGAAGCACCAAGTACTAGGATCAGAAACATCACAGCCACTCTCCCTAGTAAGTTGCACTTGGCCTCATCTCTCTGGGGTCCAGACGAGCAATACTGTCCCCCTAGGTGATAACCAGTAATGATTTTAGGAAATGCCAAAGACGAGAAGACACGGTAAGAAGTAGATTCAGCTGGGCTCAGTGGCTCAGCCTGTAATCCCAGCGCTTTGGGAGGCCGAGGTGAGTGGATTGCCTGAACCCGCGGGTTCGAGACCGCCCAGGCAACCTGGTGAGACCTCATCTCTACAATAAATCAAAAATTAGCCGGGCGTGGTAGCACACACCTGTCATTCCAGCTACTTGGAAGGCTGAGCGGAAGGATCGCCGGAGCCCAGCAGGTCGAGGCTGCGGTGGCCGGGACCAGCAACTGCACTCCAGTCCAGGCGACAGAGTGAGACTCCACCTCAAAAAAAAAAAAAAAAAAAAAGAAATAGAGACAATTTGTCTCTGGGATAAGAGCACAAAGACCCTTCAAGTGTTTTGTCTCCAGGTCCCTGGGGTGTCAGGACCCAAAAACCTGGCACACAGGGATCTCCAGACAGGGCTGCAGCTTGCGACTTTGCACCTATTCAGTACCTGCTGTGTGCCAAGCCCTCAGCAAACCATGGCATGGATCAAACCCCACAAGAGGTGTGGGCTTTGGGAGAGGAAGTGAGACACGAAAATAAACTCCAGCGAAACTGCTGACAAAGAAATGCCTGATGCAGCTAGATGGGAGCCCAAGTAGGAAGCCAACAGCAGCCCCCTGGGGTCTGCACGGAACACCTGGTGCAGAGAGGGGATGGCAGGACTGCAACTGCATTGCTGCAGGGCCAGGTCTGGGCCCCAGTGGCATGGAAACTTGGCCCCCAGCTGAAGCCAGTCGGGGGCCAGGTCCGGCAAGCGCACTGAGGAAGAGCCATCTTGGGGTCCAGATTTAGCATAGGGGTCCCCACTCGGCTGGCTAAATCACCAGCTGTCCACAGCACCTCCCTGTGGGCTGAAGCACAATTTTCAACTTTTCTTTCCCAACTTATCTCAATTGTCCAGTGTTTCTCCAGTTAATATGTCATGACTTCTCTTAGCAACTTCTTGAAGTTTTTAAACCACTTCTGGAGGCCACGAATCTTCTTATACTGGTTGTTTCACAACCTTTCATCATCTCCAAACCATATTCACAGCTTTTACCAGGAGAACTAGTATTTAATTAATATTGGTTTAATATCATCCTCTACTAAGTCTCTGCTTTTTTTAAAAAAACTCAAACTCCTTTTTGGCCTCACGTTATGCAATGACATCTATAAACAACAGGTTCACTGTGCTAATTCTATTTTTTCTACTACACATTAAAGTAAACATTTAAGAATTAAAAATTTGAAAAATCACCCCCAATACAGTGGGTGCCAAACATTTACAAAGAGCACCGCTAGCCAGGTGCAGTGGCTCACGCCTGTAATCCCAACACTCTGAAAGGCTGAGGCAGGATGATTGCTTGAGTCTGGGAGTTCAAGACCAACCCGGGCAACACAGCAAGACCTTGCCTCTACAAAATAAATAAATAAATAAATAAATTAGCCAGGTGTGGTGGTACACACCTGCAGACCCAGCTACTCAGGAGGCTGAGGCAGAAGGGTCACCTGAGCCCAGGAGATTGAGGCTGCCGTGAGCCACAATCATGCCCCTACACTCCAGCCTGGGGGACAGAGTGAGACCGCAACTCAAAAATAAATAAATAAGTGAAATAATCACATGACCCCCTGTTCCCATCTCTGTCTTGGGAGCAGAGATTACACTCGTGCTAGGCCCTTGGGAGCAGGAGGATAGGGAGGGGGCTTACAGAGAGGCTTCGTGCTACCCCTGGGGGAGGCGGGCTCTGCCGGGTGAGGGGAGAAGAGCGTCTGGCCTGGGCAGTTTTGAGGGGCTCCTGGCATCACAGGCATCAGGACAACCAAACCCACAGGGTCTGATTGCCACGAACATTCTATTGATGAAAAAGTCGCCGGAAAAGCAAATGTACGTCTGCCTCGCCACCTGGGTTCCTGCAACCCGTGGCCAAATTGGCTCTGTGCCTTCTGTGTGCTTCCTTGGCTGCTTTTAGCAAGTCGGAGGCAGCAAGGCCTTCGAGGCCAGCCTCTCCAGCCTCTGCCGGTGCCAGTCGTGGTTCACTCCCTTCTGTCCACAGGCCCTGCACAGCCGGGCCCCAGGGGGACCCCGAGCCTGCACCTGTAGACAGAATTGTCGCCCACAGGCAAGCGAGACCCAGCCAGGGCGGCGACCGCCACCAGCAAACACACAAGGCCCCGCATGGGCACGGAGCCCGGCTGCAGTTCCATGCAGCCCTGTCCCCAGCCTCTGTCTCCTCTCTCTCCCAGGCGACGACCCCACCCACAGACACTGCGTGTGTGAAGTCTGCAGAGAATCGATGCCACTCTCGGTATGGAGGGACTCTTACCCTGGGTCCGGGGGCCGGCCGCCTAAGGCGAGGCTGGGCAGACGGAGGGGACGGCCGCCGTGCCTTGGGTCCCAGAATCAGACAGGAGGCACAAGAAAAGAGGCCTTGGACAAAGACCCCACGTCCCAGGCCACGCACATGTGTTCCAGGGAGAGAGAGAGAGAGGGCGAGCGCTCTCTGTTTTTCATCAGCCCTGGGCCGAGATGCGATCCTCGCGGTGTCTTCTGAGGGTCACAATGCCCCACTCTTCTTTTTTGATCTAAAAAAAAGGGAAAAGGGAAGGGAGAGGAGGGGGGAGGAAGAAAGGAGGGCGCCCCCTTGCCGTAATTGAATTACCGAGCTGGCCTCTGGGCCCGGGGGGCTGGAATCCAAGAGGCCTTTGTGTGAGGGCAGGAGGAAGCCGGGATGGTGGCCCCGGTTTCACAAGGGAAGAGGAAGAGCCGGCCAGGCCGGAAGCTGGCGGGGATGGGGGGATGAGTAGAGACGGGGGAGCTTCGGGGATTGAAAGCCCAAGGCCCGTCCTGCTCCAGGCCCTGCCTGACCCGGGGTGGCTGCCAGGGACGGTCCCCTCTCACCAGAGCCCCGGGCCAAGGGGGCACAGGGCAGGCCGCACAGACAGAAGCGTCCCAGCTTGGGTCACACTTCCTCAGGAGGCCGCACCCGACCAGGGCGAGGGTTCAAGGAATTCCCACCACGCCCTCTGCACCCTCCGTGTTCCGGCCTCCGAGCTCGGAGCCAGGTTGCTCATCAAGCTGCCACCAACTGCCCCCTGTGCCGAGCACGGCTGTGTCCCAGGCCCCGGGCTGGGCTCTTCTGAGCGCGCCATCTCAGAACCCTGCTTCAAGGTGGGTACCGTGATACTCCCCAACGTACCCGAGTGGAAATCCCAGGAGTCAAGCGACGTGTCTGAAGTCACCGCCGGTGAGTGTCAGAGCCAGGACTCACGTCCAGCTCAGTCAGACACCACGGCCGGAATCCTCCTCCATCCTCGTCATCTCACCTCATGCTCACAGCAGCCCGGTCGAGGAGGCCTGGTTCCCAGAGGGGGAAACTGAGGGACAGAGCGGTTACGTAACTTGCCCACATTCGCACAGAGTGGAAGGCACGGTGCTGGGATTTGAACCGCTGTGGTCTGGCTCCAGAGCCCAAATGCCCTCCCTCTGCAGGCTAGGGTGGGCGGGGTGTCCACCCCGTGGCCTCTGTCCTGAGCGCAGGAGTATCCTGCCCCAGCTCCGCCCAGCCAGAGAGCAAGTGGTGCAAAGAGAGAGGGCAGAGGCCACCTGCCGGCAGGAGAGGGCTGAGAACACTGCCCTGGGTGTGCCCGGGTGTCACCGAGGCCTTGACTGTCCCTGAATCCTCACAGGTACAGCCACCACCAGGCCAGCTGCTGCCACCTTGACACCAGGCGGGGCTGAGGTCTGTTGAGGTCAGATATGCATACCTCGGTCTCCACGTTTTCCATATTTAATCATTCAGTTCCGTGGCAATAAACACATTTATATCTATGCTTTCCTTTCATCTCTGCCCCCTCCCGAGATCTGTATTGTTGGGACAAAAAGGTAAAAATGCATCTTGTAAAGAAGGACCCTGGTCACTCTCATGTTCTCTGCCAACAAGTTTCGAGATTGTCTAACCTCCACTCACAGGGCGGCGTGGCCTCGAGTTTTGTTTCTCATCTGCGCTTGCCAACCCTTGGGGCTGGTTGTATCTTCGTGGTGGGGCTCTCTTGTGTGGCCAGGGTGTGCAGTGGCCTCTCTTGCCTTTACCGGGTGCTGGGAGCACCAGCCCCCCACCCCCACCCCAGCTTCGAGCGTCAGAAATGTCCCTAGACATTGCCAGATGTCCCTGGATAGGTATAAGGGCAAAATCGCCCTGGCGTGACGACCGCTGGCCGTGAGGTCGAAGCCCGAACTCTGGCTGGGGCTCCCTCTCCTGTGTCCTCTCCCATCAGCCCACCCGACATCCCCTGAGTGCCAACCAAACCAAATGCTGTCTATGCCCAGGCACAGCTGATCTCGAACCCGTGGGCTCAGGCCATCCCCTCGCCTCGGCCTCCCAAAGTGCTGGGATTACAGGCTTGAGCCACTGCGCCCGGCCTAATATACTCCTTTCAAACAGCCTTACCTAGTAACAAAAGAAGACCTAGCAGACTACTTGTATTTACGCAAGGAGCATTTCTCAGACACCCACCAGGTGGACAAGACAGACCCAGTCTCTGCTCTTGCAGAGTTCGGAGTCTCAGGCGGGCTGCCATTATATAGTTGATGAACTAACTGATTGATGAACTCATCCAGTCAATTAACCGACTGATTGAGGGTATTTCTGACCAAGGCTATGACGACATCTTAGAGGGCATGGTGACCATGTCTAGCAGAGGGCCCCAAGTGCCTGGGTGTGGTCAGGGTTGCCCTCCCCGAGGAGGTGATATTTGAGAGGAGATCTGAAGGGTGAGTAGACATTGACCAGATGGCGAGAGGAAGGGTGTTCCAGGCAGAGGGAACTGTGCATGCTAAGACCAGGAAGCAAGAAGGAGCAAGACGGGCGGGAGCATGGGGGTGGGGTAGGTGACCTTGCTGGTGAGACCTCTGGACCTGGCATAGGCATGGTGGGCGCCAGGAGAGGTTTCTGCACGTCCCAAGTTTGCTCCCCCGCTGTGGGATGTGCTGTCGGTGGGGCCTCCCAGTGGCCCCTTCCCGCCTCCCCGGGTTTCCCCCACGCCACCCCTGGCAGTCTGACCCGCCGGGATCCGACCTCCCCCCTGGGGAGGGGGCGTCTCTGGAGCTGTGGGAACACCAGGCAGGTGACAGAGCAGGACGGGTATTAGGCCACAAAGGGTTTGCTTCCTGCTTCCTGCTTAGGGGACCATGACAGGACCCCTGCTCACAGGCTGGAAGGTGGGCAAAAGAGGCCCTGCCTGCGGGGGGCTCAGAGCCCAGGGACCCGGGAGCAAGAGCTTGGAGAAAGGACTGAGACAGCCGGGCCGCCGCCTCCACTCCGAGGCAGGGACGCCATCAACACAGCCCGAGCATCGAGGGCTGTGACTTTCTTTCACGCGTGACGCAGCTGTACTGTCCCCATCATGTGGGTGAGAAAACAGGGACCAGAAAACATAAGTCTTTTGCTCAAGGTCACACCGGTGAAGGCAGCAAGTATGGGGCATGACCTCAGGCCGGGGACAGCCCACAGCCGGTCTTCCTGGAGCGAAACTGAGGCTCAAGGACAGAAAGGGATGTGCCCAAGGTCCCAGACCCACAAATTGAGGGGGTTTAGATTTACTGGGAGCCCACCACGTGCCTCTGTGTCCGTTCTCTGCTCTTAACCATGCCTCAATTAAGTAACTCCTGTGGACACGCCCCCTTCCGCAGATGAGCAGGCTGAGCTCAGAGAACCCGGAAGGAGCAGAGCCAGGATGTGAATCCAGGCGGCCAGACTCCAAGCCTGTGCCCGTCCCCGTTGCATCCTGACCTCCCCTCAGGGAGAGCTGGGATCGAGGCTTGGCCCCTTTGGACACCCAAGATGAATCCACAAAGGCAGCACAGTCGCCATGGCCAGAGCGGAGACTCACAGAAACAACTTGGAGAGGTGACACACGTCCTGAAGCTCATACTATGGTGTCAGTGACTACCCTGAGATCCATTTTGTCACGCAGATTCGTCTGCAGGCACACCCATGCTTCCCTGCCTTCCCCAGCCCCATGACTACCCTGAGATCCATTCAGTGGTGGAAGGCAGGCAGATAAGGACACGCCTGTGGGGGCTCAGAGACCAGGGACCCTCGAACAAGAGCTGAGCAGGAAGAGCTGAGATTCATTCAAGATAGTCATGGGGCTGGGGGGTCGGGAATCACTGGTGTGCCTGCAGAGAAATCCGCAGCAAAACTAACCAAGGTCTTTGGACGCAGGCCTCGGCCCTGTCTGGGCCTCCAGCTCTGGAAGGCAGGCCGTGGGGAGGCAGTGACCCAGGCGCCCTCCTGCGACCCCGAGGCACCCTGGAGGAGGGTGTCCCGTTTCTCATCCTCCTATTCAGTGCCGCCAAGGGCCAGGGCTGCCTCGGCCCGGAGTGCAGCAGAGAGCCGAACACTAGCGTCCTGCAAAAAAGCAGCTGGTCGAAACGACAGGAAGGAAGCATGGGAGGGTGCCGTGAACAGGGGCCGGTGGGAGCCGAGGACCCCTCCACCGGCCGGTGGCAGTGCACACGGGTGGGTGCCTTCTCGGTGTCGCAGGCTCTTCGCCTGTCACGGGCGTGCAGATAAGCCTGCCCGCCCTGCCTTCTGGAGTCCCCAGTGCTCACCACTCCAGAGGGGACAGTTGGGTGGCCCTTCGCAAGCCCAGCCCGGCGAGAAACCAGGGAGCTGGCCTCTGAGGAGGCATTCCTGCTTGCGCCCGGGAGCTATCTCAAGCCCCCATCATCACTCCAAGTGACTGAGGCTAATTAAAGTTTTACGAGAAATGAGCACATTCCTCCCCAGCCCCTCCACGGTGGCTCCAGACCGCCTCAGAGTCACTTTATTAACTCACCCAGCCTGGAACCAAGCATGTCTGGCATGGTGGGGATTTATTTTTCCACTGGGTCATGGCCCCACGCCAGCTGCTCTCTTGTGGCCAGGCTGCTGGCATTGCTGTCGGGAGAGTGCATCCCTGGGCGCTGGCGGGAGACCCTCCCTGAGCCACCGGGCTGTGGCTGCCAAGCTGAAGCCTGAGGTCCCAGGTCTCCAGGTAGGTGCACCTGGCCAGGCATCCCGGCTTCCCTCCCTCTGCCATGTACACACGTTCACGGCTCTACCTCCCCTTCTTTCCAAAACCCTCCTGCACACCCCTGCCCATGGGAGCTCGCTGATCTCCCCTAAAGACGGATTGGAGCCTCCAGTGTGTGTCAGGCTCTTTGCAAAACACTCAGGAGACAGCAAGGAATAAAGCCCAGGCCATCCCGTGGGGCTTTCGGCCCAATCATCATCTTTTAAAGGGGGACTACGTCAGTGGTAAGAAAAAGTGTGAGCAGTGTGCTTTGGAGTCTATATGAAATGTGCGATTTAGTTCAGTGGAGAAATCACAGAAGGCTCCAGGGAAGAGGGGGCTCTGAGCTGAGGGAAAAAGACAGGAAATTATTTCTCGGGCAGAGAGTGACAGTGGATATGTATGAAACACGTACCTGTGCCATGCATGGTGCTAAACTCCGGAAGGCATCTTCTCATTTCCTTCTTATACAGGTCCTATGAGGGAGATAGTCTCCTATCCCCATTTTAGAGAAGAGAAAACTGAGAAGGGCGAGCGTGAGTGGCTTGCCCAAAGTCTCACAGCTGCAAGGAGGGAAACTGGGAGTGCAGCACTTCTCATGTGGATTCTGCATGGCCTCAGGTGGAGAAAGGAGGCTGGCCTCACCGGGACCCCTCCCTTGCATGTCTTCCCAGCTCTGCTTTCAATGATGTCATGGTAGAAGCTTGAAATAGGTCATGGTGCCAAATTTCACATAGCACCATGCTACAGAGACTGGAAAATGCTACACCTCAGGTTCCGCCTCCCCTTCTTTCCAAAACCCTCCTGCACACCCCTGCCCATGGGAGCTTTTGTAGTTCTTATTTTTTTCTGGAGAGCCAGTTTACCAGCACACTGTGCACAGAGACACGGTGTGAGAAACAGGGGGTCTGTGAGTGCCCATGGTAACGAGTCAGAATGTGGGGTCCTGGGAAAAATGCAGTGGAAGAAAAAGATCCCGTGGGGCAGAGCAGATGCCGGGCTTTTCCCCAAAGACACTGAGGAGCCATAGTTGTGGAGCAGAGGAAGGACATGATCAGATTTGTGCTTCGGAAGGACCACTCATGGATGAAGGGGAAGCATGCTATTGAGAGAGAAGGCTGGTTAAGCAGCATCTTCAATGCCATTGGCTTGTCTAAGGCACTGAGGCTCCAGAAGTTCGACTCCTCTCCTGAGAGTAAAGGTGGCCAGCTCAGGAGAGAAGCCCATGGCATCACATCCAATCCAGAAGGTTCCTAGGCATCTATCTCCCTATGACCATCAGGAGCAAGTTGCTGCCTTGCCAATTCCAGTCACCCAGGTGCAAGGTACTAAGACTCTTCTGACAACAACATCGGCGCCATCTCTGCCAACCCTTCCCTTGTGCTTTCTCTTGTCTTTATGGAGCTGACACATCACAGCACCCGGGGTCTGTCAGGGCAGAGACCACCTTTTGTCCATCTTTATAAACTCTAGTGCACAGTAATGACCCTGAGGATAGAGGGGTGGGTGGATGGGTGGATGGGTGGATAAGGGAGTGGATGGATGGATGGATGAATGGATGGATGGATGAATGGGTGGGCAGATGAATGAGTGAATGCATGGATAGATGGTTAAGTGGGTGAATGGGGGTGTGTGGATGGATGGTTGGATGGATGGGCAGATGGATGAATGGGCAGATGGGTGGATGGATAGGTGAGTAAATGCATGGATAGATGACTGAGTGGGTGCATGGGGAAGTGGATGAATGTATGTGTGCAAGAAGTGGACGAACTTTCCATCCCAGTTTTGGAACCTCTGGGAAGGACAGGAGGGGTGAGGAAGGACACGTGGTCATGGAGGAGCCTGAGAAGCTTGGCAAAGCCAGTAGATTAATGACCAGGAGACAAGTGGAGGAAAAAACTGTGAGTAGAGAGACTCTGAGGAAGGCCGCCCAGCAGGGGACAGGAGGAACAAGTTTATGAGCCTGTGTCTCTTGAGTTACCTCATAATCCTGCTTCGTTTCCTGTCTTGAGGCTGGTGTAACCCCTGGAGAAGAGTGTCCTTGTCACCCTGTGGGAGCCTGTGGCATCCTTTTGGGGTAGGAAAGTGGGTTGGCACGAGAGGTGCTCGGCATGGCTTGGTTAACCACTAGGTTGACCTTCCCTCCAGAGTAGCTACCCTCATTCACAATCCCCTCCCTCAGCACACACAAGTAGCAAAAGGGACAAGACTTATTGACTCTGGCTAGAGGGGAAACCCTCCTGACACCAAGCACTTAGTATGTTCCCTAGGACTCAGTTCCCAGATGTGAGATGGAGAGAGTGACGGGGAGAGACCCCTCCTTTCTCTCAGACGGCAGAGAAGACAAGTCAAGACGCTACAAACTGTGAGGTGCTGCTCCCGTGTGAGTCGCCAGTGCAATCGCTGCTAGTCTATCTCCTCCCAGACTCCGAGGGCTTTTGAGGGTGAAAGAGCAGACTGAGAGAGAAGGAGATCAAAGAACATTCAACCGCCAGTCATAAAAACCACCGCCCTCTTGCATGCTGTGCCCATCAGGTAAACACTGCAACCCTCTCCCCAAGCAACACGGGTGATGATTCAATAACAGAAGGCATCACAGATTCAAGCCCAGTTTTCTTAGCCCAGCAGGTAAGGTCAGTGGTGACCAGAAGCCATTGACCTTGAGGTTTCCTTGTTCGCTCCATCGGATCTGGAATCCAGCGAAAGCCACAGCAACCACTGACAGGGCATGTGCCAGCTGTCAGACACTGTGACTTATAAAACTAGCTCATGGAAATGTTCCTCCTTTCCTTCACTTTGAACACTTGCTTTCTTTTTTCTAAGTCCCATCCACCCATTCACCCATTCATCCATCTATCCATCCATCTCTACATTCATCCATCCATTCGTCCGTCCATCCATCCATCCATCTCCCTACCCACCCATCCATCTATCCATCCATCTGGTCACCTATCCACCCATTCACCTATCCATCCATTCATTCATTCATCCACCCAACTATTCACCCATCTTTCTGTCATCCGCCCATCCATCCACCCATCCATCCATCTGCCTATCCACCCATCTGTCTATCCATCCATGCATCCATCCATCTGCCCATCCATCCATCCATCCATCTTTCTGTCATCCACCTGCCCGCCCATCCATCCATCCATCTATCCATCCATCCACTTACCTGCCCATCCGTCTATCCATTCATCCATCTGTCTACCCACCCATCTATCTATCCATCCTTCCACTCATCTGCCTATCCATTCATCCATCCATTCATCCATCCATCCACCCATACATCTATCTTCCTGTCCTTCTGTCCATCCACCCACCAGTCCAAGGGGGCTTAATGTCCCCTTGTCAGAGACAACCTGGCCATTGTGTTCCGGCCACACCACCTCTTGCTCTGCCTCCGATGCACCAGACACTCTTCTGTCTCGGGATCCCTCTCCCTGGAACACTCACCCCAGAGATCCATAAGGCTGGAATCTGCAGCTGTTTTGCAGAGGCATCCCCGGACTCCCTATCTGAGGCAGCGACCTTAGTCTGGAAACCCTCTGCCGTATCATTGCCTTCACTGCACTTCTCCCCAACTGACATTTTACTCCATGATGATTTGTTCATGTTAGTGCACATGGCTTCGGCTCCAAGCACCCAGAAGTTATGGGCTGTGTCCATCTTTCCATTTTGCTCACTGCTAGGTGTTCCCTTACGTAGCGTGTGCCTGGCTCATCCTAAGCACTTAGTAAATACGCAGTGAGTGAGACAACAAATGAATGGGTAGGTTCAGGAACAGGCAACCAGACCAGAACAAGCTGTGACGATGCAGGGAAATGCCACAGGAGCGGTTGGGGCGGTGCGTGGGGCCAGAGGGCAGAGTTGCAGAAGCAGGTGGGACTCCCAGAAGGAACAGCCAGCAGAATTACAGCCAGCAGAATGCACAAGTCAGAATCTGCACCTCGGATTTCTCACCTCCCCCCTCCGTCCCCACAAGCCTGGCAATTGCCTGGTGAACAGTTCCCCGTTGGGCAGGTTGTGGTGGGAACTCAAAAGACCAGAGGTGAACAGAAACCTCTTGGGCACCCAGTCATGGGGAGTATCCAGGTTTCAGACTTCCTGCCCAGGTCCACACACAGGCTGTCATCTTCTTAGTGCCAGGAAATCTCCAGAACTAAAGAGAGGGTCTCTCAGCAGAAGCAGAGTGTGCCAGACAGTCAGGGGCTTGCAGGCCAGGCCTAGTAACAAGGAATTTAAGGAGCGAGCTACAGACATTAATTCAGGAGGTTATTATTAGAATCCAACACAACAAGACAATGAATGATATACTAGAAGGACTATTGCCATGAATGGATGCCTTGATTGTCATCAGAGACACCTCTTTGCCTCCAACCAAAAATCCACAAAGACACCCCAAAAGTGAGCCCCCATCATAAGCCACACCCATATAGACTTCCCAGCCATCGCTTGAGTGTGGGCCAAACCTGTGACTTCCTTCTAAACAGCAGAATATGGCAAAGATGGCGGGGACTTCACTTGCAGGACTAACCCTAACCCCAACCCCTAACCCTAGCCCTAACACTAAACCGAACCCTAACCCTAACATCATAAAAGACTCCATCTTGGCAGACTAGTGTAAGGGACTCCTATGCAGACTTTGGAGAAGCAAACTGCCATGTTGCCATGGGGGGAACCTCTGGTAAGGAACTGGGGATGGCCTCTAGAGCTGGCAAGAGCAAGAAGATGAAGATTTCAGTCCTGTAGCCACAAGAAGATAAATTCTGCAAATGACCTGAGTCAGTGTAGAGTGGATCTTTCCCAGTCGAGTTTCTGATGAGAACACAGCCCCAGCCAACTCCAGGCTGAAGACTGAGCAGAGGATTTAGCCAAGCTGTGCCCAGACTACTGACCCACAGGACCCGTGAGATGACTGTGTGTGTTGTTTTTTGTTGTTGTTGTTGATTTGTTTTTGAGTTGGAGTTTCACTCTGTGGCCCAGACTGGAGTGCAGTGGCCGCTCCCAGCCACTGCGGCCTCGACCTGCTGGGCTCCGGTGATCCTTCCACCTCAGCCTTCCAAGGAGCTGGAACTACAGGTGCGCGCTACCACGCCCAGCTAATTTTTTGATTTATTATAGAGATGAGGTCTCACCAAGTTGCCCAGGGGGTCTCAAACCCACGGGCTCAGGCAATCCACTCACCTCAGTCTCCCAAAGTGCAGGATTACAGGCTGAGCCACCAAGCCCGACTGTGTGTGTTGTTTTAAGCCACTAAGCATATGGTAACTTGTTATACAGCAATAGAGCACCAATGCATTCCATTTTAAGAGATCTCTAAGAGAGATAAACTTGTCCAATGACCTCTCATCCCCATACCTTTATAACATTCTGCTCTGTACACCATTTCATGAGTATCCATTTCCACCACTGAGCAAGCTATCACTGAATTTTTTTCTTTTTTGGGGTTGGAGTCTCACTCTGTTGCTCAGGCTGGAGTACAGTGACATGCTCGTGGCCACTGCAGCCTTGACTTGCTGGGCTCAGGTGATCCTTCTGCTTCAGTCTTCCAAGTAGCTGGAACTACAGGCACACGCCACCACACCCGGCTATTTTAAAAATTTACTGTAGAGACAAGGTTTCACCAAGTTGTCCAGGCTGGTCTCAAACCCCTGGTCTCAGGTAATCCTCTCACCTCGGCCTCCCAAAGTGCTGGGATTACAGCACCTGGTCGCACTTAATTTTTACCTACAACTATCCATGTCAAAAATAAAGAATTCAAGTTTTACATCTGGGTAACTTTAAGACAGAAAGATATTGATTAAAGCTGCTCAGGTATAAAACCTGAAAAACATACACAATACAGTTATTCCTCAGTATCTGCAGGGCTTGTGGTAGCACCTCTTGAGAGTACCAAAGTGCACAGATGCCCAAGTCCCTGATATACAATGGCATCATATGTACATAAAACCCATGCATATCCTCCTGTATAGGTTACATCATCTTGATTGCTTTTAATACCTAATACGATGTAAGTGCTATGCAATCAGTTTTGTACTGTATAGTGTTTTTTTGGGGGGGTTGTTTGTTTGAGAAAGGGCCTCACTCTGTCAGTCAGGCTGGGCTCAAGTGATCCTTCCGCCTCAGCCTCCCAAGTACCTAGGACTACAGGCGCTTGCCACCATGCTTGGCTAATTTTTTCTATGTTTTTGTAGAGACAAGATCTTGATGATACGTTGTCGAGGCTGGCCTCAAACTCTTGGTCTCAAGAGATCCTCCTGCCTCGGCCTCCCAAAGTGCTGGGAATACAGGCATGAGCCACCATGGCTGGCCAGTACTGTATTTTTTTTAATTTGTATAATTTTAGTGGTTGTACTGTAATTTTGTATTGCGTTTTCTACTTTCTTAATATTTTCAATCCACTCTTGGTTGAATCTGTGGAATCAGGACCTGAGGATGAAAAGGGCCACCTGCATGTGTATATAAATATAGATACACACACCTATATACACCTGTGTATAACTTATAACTGCATACACACGCAACTTATAGGTGTATTTTAGGCAGCTGGAGAAAATGACAGTTCTTGAATTAATTAAGACTTGAAGAAAGGTTTGTAACTGACCTTTGCAAATGTGTTTCTCTTTTTACTAGGATCAGGCACCCTTATTGATTTTAGGTGCCCTCCCCCAGCAGTGCCCTGCTACTGCCAATCCTTTTTTGTAATATTCAGGGTCCACGTATGAGTGAGAACATGTGGTACTCAGTTCTTTGTTTCTGTGAGAGATCACTGAGTATGATTGACTCTAAATCCATCCAAGTTGCTACGAAGTCCATATGTTTGTCCTTCTTTATGGCTGGTGTAATATTCCATCGTGTATATGTACCACATTTTTTTATCCAGTCCAGTTTCGATGGGCAGCACAGTTGGTTTCAGGCTTTTGCTATTGTGAATAGTGCTGTAACCTACATGCGTGTGCAGGTGTGTGTGTGTGTTTTTTTTTTTTTTTGGGTTGTTGTTTTTTTTTTGCGTTTCTCTTTAAGCTTTCTGGGCCTTAATTTCTTCATTGCTAAAAAGGCCCGATAAGGCTGTCATAAGATTTACATAAGTGAATGTCTATACACTAGCACTTAGCAAGCACTCTGTAAGTGTTGGCTTGATAATATATCATTTGCAAGGAGGACCAGGACATGTCCTGGCCACCTCGACTTTGGCAATGGCATCCCATCCTGCCTCAAGAAGTCAGACACTGGGGCCCCACCTGGGCTTGGGTTTGGACAGACTAGAGATTCGAGGCCCTGGCCAGGCCCCTTTACCAGGCATCAGAAATGCTGGCAGGTAGGCAAGACTCCCATCCCTGTCACACAGGGAGCCAGAAGGTTGTCGCGCTGAGACTGCGGAAAGTCACCAGTGGGCCCGGCAGTCATTAGGAGACTTAGGTTATAAGTCACAAAAACCCGGTGTGAATTTGTGTAAGCAAAAGCCAGGGAGTCCAAAGGCGTTCTCAGTCATGGGGATCCAGGAACTCAAACACGGTCCTTCTCTCCCTCCCTCTCTTTCTCTCCTTGTCTCTCTCTCTCTCTCTCTCTCTCCCCTCTCTCTCCCCACCTTCTCCCTCTCTCCCTCTTTCACTTCTCTCTCTCTCCCGCCTCCAACCCCGCTCCATCTTTGGTCCGCCACCCTCTGCACTGACCTCATTCTCTCCTACTGAAGAGAGAGATGACACACTGTGACATCTGTGAGCCACAGTGAAGGGCAGGGGAAGGTTCTGGGCTGGACATCTCTGCCAGGATCACGTAGAACGGAGGAGGAAATGTGCCCCTGAGGGAGAGGAAAGCATGTCACCAGTGCGGAACACACCAGCCCTGCTAAGCCATTTCTTCCGCTCCCTCCACTCTGGGAGAAAGGGGAAGGCCACAACTGCCAAGAATCCCGAGCCTGCAGCCTGAGAAGACGCAAAGCCTCTCTTTTGAACACCCATGCGTGAAGTCCCAGGTCCTGCTTCAATCACAGGCTTGCCCTTTGGACCAGCCAGTATAGACGTGAGTGGCCCGTCTTCATGAGGCAAACATCTGTGCTGCCTCCCGAGTATCCACCCCCCCTCTTTCCTACCCATCTCCTACTATGAAGGCTGAAAAAGTCAGAGACTCGGGCTGCGCTCGGTGGCTCAGCCTGCAATCCCAGCGCTTTGGGAGGTCGAGGTGAGTGAATTGCCTGAGCCCGCGGGTTCAAGACCCGCCCGGGGAACTTGGCGAGACCTCGTCTCTACAATAAATAAAAAAAAGAGCTGGGCATGGTAGCGCATGCCTGTAGTTCCGGCTACTTAGAAGGCTGAGGCAGAAGGATTGCTGGAGCCCAGCAAGTTGAGGTTGTGATGGCCAGGAGCGTGCCACTGCTCTCCAGTCTGTGCGACAGAGTGAGATTCCAACTCAAAAAAAGAAAAAAGAGCCAGAGACTCACTGTACCAGCTTTGCTTGTAGCTGAGGGTAGCCAGGTGACTCCAGGAGAGGGACGTATGCTGGCGTCTTCTGGGAGATTCTCTCTCCCTGGTGAGAGCCAGGTTAGCAAGAAGACTTGCAGCCTGCTTTTGGATGCACTCCTGATGCAAAAGCCACTGCAACCGTCTTGCCACCATAAGCCTTAAGCCTAAGGACTAAAGCCCCACAGTCATGCCAGTAGAATGATAAAATTCTGGGTCTTCAAAGGTAATTATTTAGCTGTTACACCACACTTGGAAATGGCTGCTCTCGCGTTTTGTTCTGATGTGAGATCATTGTCTTTATTGCTTGTGTTGCCGTTGTTTGTTGTGCGTTCCATTACTTGCAGGTGAGTCCATTCCTAACAGACACACACGGTCACCCACAAACCACGGTAAAGGGCAGGGGAAGGGTCTGGGCTGGACTTCTCTGCCAGCATTTCATGGAACAAGGGGGAGATGTGCCCCCAAGGGAAAGGAAAGTGTGTCACCTGTGAAAAGAAAACAGAGGGATGATGGGACAAGCCAGTAGCCGTCCCACCTCTGCCACCAGGTCCCAGCCGCTCGGGCAATGCCTTGTTTCACCTCCCCTCCCTGAAGGTGCTCCTTGGGGTACAGGCTACCAGCCTAGGAAGAAGGGCAGGTCTGCATCCCCAGGCTATGGTCTAGAAGAAAGACACCGTCCCTCCAGCTGGCCCCTTATCCCTGGCCCCCAACCAGGGGCGAGCACTGTGACCACAGCCAAGGCCTTTCCTGTTGGAAGCCTCATGGCCACCTGGACGGCAGTGGCTGGAACGGGGGAGCCCTGGGATTCAGATCTCGGCTTTGCCAGTTCCTAGCTGCGATCTTGGGCAAGTGAGGAGGGTTCAGGTTTTCTGCTATAAGATGGAACTAAGCCGGGCTCGGTGGCTCAGCCTGTAATCCCGCGCTTTGGGAGGCTGAGGTGAGTGGATTGCCTGAGCCCGCAGGTTCGAGACCTGCCTGGGCAGCCAGACCTCATCTCTACAATAAATCAAAAAATCAGCCGGGCGTGATAGCGCATGCCTGTAATTCCGGCTACTTGGAAGGCTGAGGCGGAAGGATCGCCAGAGCCCAGCAGGTCGAGGCTGCAGTGGTCGGGAGCGGCCACTGCACTCCAGTCTGGGCGACAGAGTGAGACTCCAACTCAAAAAAAAAAAAAAAAAGATGGAACTACCCCGTGACATGATAGGTTAAATACAGTTAACTAATAGGTTAAATAATAGGACCTACCTCCTAACACCATTTTGAGGATTAGGGAGCATATTTGTAAGGCACTGGGTAGGGCTGGCTGCTGGTCAGTTCTCTGAAAGGCGAGTTGCAGCTGCTACTCACTTCCAAGAGCTTGTCGGGTTCTGGCCAAATGACCTTGAGATTTCAAGAGGAGACCCTCGCTCCATGGCCGCCTGAGGGCTCCCTTTGACGAGGGAGCGGAAGGGCTTCCTCCACCCATTCAGACGGGGCCTTTGGAGCCCAGCTCACGCCGTTGGGTGATGTTTGGTCCATGATTTATTTTTCCAGCTGTGAGAGCCGCTCTGTGTAACAGCTCCCGTCCGGGCTTCCTCCGTGATTGAACTTGAGAGAGCGTGTTTGCTTAACACCCACAAAGTTCCAGCTCCCATAAAGCAGAGTGTGCAAGGCCGTCTCTGGCAGATCGCACTGGCTCCTGAAATTGAGCTGGACATTCGCAATTTGGGTTTCACCAAAGGAACCGCAGGGTTCTCTCTCCTCATCCACCCAGCACCCGCTGAGGCCTCACATCCCGGACCCCCTCCCAGCCCCCCCCCCACCTCCCAGCTCTCCGCCATCAGAGCTGCAGTGACAGGACACAGCCCCAATCCCAGAGGGGCTTAAGGCCGCCTCCCTTTCCTTCTTCCTAAGTTGACTGATCCCTGGCTCTCAGCGTCTGAGTCTCTTTGCCCATCTTTCTCTGACTATAGTCTCTCGGCCTGGTTTTCTGTTTCTCTCTCTCTCTCTCTCTCCATGGCTCCCTGTCTCCATCTTCTCTTCGTGTCTCTGTCTTTTTCTGACTCTCTCACATGTCTCTCCCTTTTCCTCCCTCCCAAGTCTGGTCCCACGTGTCTAGCTTGTACGGGAGGCCCATCCTCCTCTGGGAGGCTGAAGTCCACGCCTCTGTAGGCACGGTCTCCCGTCGTCACACATTCGAGCGTGATGAATAAGGCCTGCGACTCGCCCTCAAGTCACAGCGCTATCACCCCACGCTCGCACCTGAGGTGGCCAGGCACCTCTGAAGCACTCCCAAGGGCTGTGCGCCCAGGCCGCGGTGCTGTGTGCCTCCACATGGTCTCCCTGCCATAGCCAGAGAAAACTTGCATTGACGTTCACATGCCTCCCACCAAGAGCCACAGACAAGGAACTCAACCTTTCATTTCTCCAGATGACAAGACGAGTTCTGAGGGGAGAGCCATTGTGACCCAGGTCATGCCGAGGAGTGGGGTCCGCTGTGTGACTGTGAAGATGTGACAGTGTCTTGAAGCCTCTGTCTCCTCATCTGCAAAACAGACACAACTATTGGGAAGATAAGACAGAACATGCTCCTGCCCGGCACAGACCACAGGACCAAGTAAGAGCTTGGAAGCCATGAGCATCGTTGATCATTGCGGTTGTAATTACACGCTGGGAATGCTGCAGCGAAAGAGGTTCTGGCGCTTTCTCCGGCAGGTTTTTGGCAACCCAGAGCCCCCTTTTTCACCTGCCCCAGCAGAGAACATTGTGCAGAGTCCTCACCACCACCGAGGCCTCCAACTCACACCCCCACCCCCACCCCAGGCACCTCTCAGAGCTCCTGGCCCCGCCCCGGCCCGGCCCGCCTGCCGCCTCTCGGGACCAGAGGCTGGTTCAAAGGGTTTGCCCAGCCTTCCCACCATGGACACAATAGCCCATTCCCCCTGGACCCTGGGTCCACAGAAGAAAGCCCAGGCAGCAGATCAAACGTAGGCTGCACGGGAGTCAGAGGAGACGGAGGATGAGGGCGAGATGCGGCAGCAAGAGTAATGACTTCCATCCAAGTCTCTTTCCAGAAACCCACAGCCCTTTGAAGCCCGCTTTTCTTGCATGAAATGTGCTGTTATTAATGATCCGAGGGGAAGCTTTCTGGGCAGGACAATGGCCGACTCCCTGGTGGCCTCCGTGGGGCCTCGTGCCTGGGAAAGCGTCCGGTGGCCCAGCAGATGTCTCCACATGCCCAGGGCCTAGGGGCACCCAAGGAGGGTCTGGGAGTGGCGTGGCACCTGCACGGACGCCCGTGGGTGCCCCTGTGTTTGGGGCTGTTGCATCTGTCTTCTCAGGCCAGGGCTGGGACCCGCAGGGTCTGTGCCACCCCAGTCCGGTCAGTTCATTCAGTCGACAAACACGTCCTGAGCTCCTACTATGTGCCAGGCCATGAGTGGGTGAAAAGGGCAAGTCGGACACAATTCCTGCTCTCATGAAGCTTGCAGACGGGATGATTTGTAGGAAGGCAGGAGGCGAGGCTGTGGGGCCATGAAGTCCCACGTTGTAGATGTTCGTCTTACACTTCCTGCCCCCTAGGAAGTTCCAGAGCTTCCCCAGCCACCAAGTGCCACGCACTTCTTCACCTACCTTCCTCAAGCCACAGTTCAAAGTCAAGGCCACTCGGTACTTGTCAGTGGCCCCAGCAGACCTCTGGCCACGCGCCCTCTGCTCACTCCCTCCCTAAAGGGTGGTCAGATCACTGCCTCTCTGCCATCTAGGTGGTCAGGTTATCTGGAGTGACACCCCGCCATGGCAAAGAATGATGTTTTGGAAGAGAAATTATTTCATGAGACCTAAACCCAGAAGGGAGCTTTGCACCAGCGTTCATTCAGTGCAACAAATCTAAAGACAGAGGCCCAAGCCACACACCCTGACTAGGACATCTAGAACCCAGTTGTGGAAACTTTTCTGCCGTCACAGAGGTACTCGGCATCACGGGGACAGACACGGTGTCACGTGGGACTCACACCTCCCTTCTCTGAAGTTGTCATGGAGAAGGGGCAGACGTGGGGAAGTGGCATGTACCTTTGGGCGAAGGACTTAACAATCATGTTTGCTTAGCGCACACACAGACCCGGGGAGAGGACCGTTTATGCCCATTTGTAGCTGAGCAAACTGAGGTCCAGAGAGCTCAGTATCTTAGCGAGATCACGCAGTGGGTGAGCAGCAGACCATGGAATACAGCTGTGCGGGCAGGAGGAAGAGGAGGAGGAAGGCCTAGCTACCACTTCCTGGGGTTAGGGTGGTCTCTGGACCTCCCTAGGCATCCATCCCACCATCTGCAAAACAAGAATGCTAGACAGTCAGGGTTCCATGGAAAGACGTCGGGGTTTGGGATCCCTCCAAATCACATAGGAAGCTTCGAGTGTGTGCAGGTAAGAGTGAGTTTCTGGGGAAAAGGGCTGTAAACCTTCATCAGATTCCCCTAATGGTGCCTGGCCCCAGAGAGGTTAAGAACATGGAAAGGGGCTGGCTCAGTGGCTCAGCCTGTAATCCCAGCACTTTGGGAGGCGGAGGCAAGAGGATTGCCTGAGCCCAGGGGTTCAAGACAAGCCTGGGCAACTTGGTGAGACCTTGCCTCTACAATAAATCAAAAATTAGTCAGGTGTGGTGGTGCACGCCTATAGTTCCAGCTAATGAGAAGGCTGAGGTGGAAGGATTGCCTGAGCCCAGCAAGTCGAGGCTTCAGTGGGCATGTGTGTGACACTCCAGCCTGGGTGACAGAGTGAGACTCTGACTCAAGAAAATAAGGCCAGGCTCGGTGGTTCAGCCTGCAATCCCAGCACTTTGGGAGGCCTGAGATGACAGGCTCGAGACCCACTCAGGCAACTTGGCGAGACCTCATCTCTACAATAAATCAAAAATGAGCTGGGCGTGGTAGTGTGCACCTGTAGTTCCGGCTACTTGGAAGGCTGAGGCAGAAGGATTGCCGGAGCCCAGCAGGTGGAGGCTGCAGTGACTGTGAGCGTGCTACAACACTCCAGCCTGGGCGACAGAGTGTGATTCCGACACAAAGAAAAAATAAAGGACACAGAAAGAGCCCTTCCCACGCTGGTGTTCTGGGATTCCGAGCCGAGGGGCCGTCTCATCAAACACTCATCAAGCACTTACTCTGTGCCCTTCTGGTCCCCACATTCCCAGGATGGCCTTGGGTGTGGAACAGAGCCGGACAGGAGGCCCCGTACACTTCTGGGGAGAAGGCCTCCCACCATAAGGCTCACACCGGGGCCAGAGTCAATTGCTTCTTCTGGGGCCTTTCTCTAAAGACTGTCTCCCCAGGGAGACCCCCCTACCCTTAGTCTCCTGCTCTGCTCCCTTCGGCTGCAGGCCGTGGGAGAGGGGCTAGCGTCTGTCCCTGATCTGCCTGGTCACAAATGCCCTTTGGAAACAGTAACAGGCCAGAGATCCCCTCCCCAGTCACCCCTGGGGCTGGGCCTGGATGCCTGGATGGGGGAGATACGGGCAGAAAGAGGGACGGAGCCCGAGGGTGGTGAGACCCCAGGAGGCCCTGACCCAGCCCTCCATGTCCTGTCAGAAGCTAGGGCTTCCAGCTATGGTCACAGGCCAACTCCAGCCTGGTACAGCCAGCCCTGGTGAGAACTAGCAGTTGCCAGCCGACTTTCCATGACATCAGCAGCCAGCCTGGGCCAAGCCTGCAGGGCAGAGAGAGAGAGAGAGAGAGAGAGAGAGAGAGAGAGAGAGAGAGAGCTCCACAGGCCTCTCTCCAGCCCAGGGTGAACCCCCATACTATGGTGGGAGGGTACAGGGGCGTGTGTACAGGAAGCAGGTACAGTCTGCTCCAGACCAGGCAAGCAAACCAAACCTCCCACCACGGCAGGCTGACTGAGTAGATGATGACACGTTCCTTCACAAAGTGGAGCGCTACGCAGTAATGTAAAATGACATCTACAAGCCTTTCGAGAGAGGTCTGTTCCAGTGCCAAACCAAAGAGGAGCAGTGCACACAAGGGTGGACACATACAGGATCGCCTTTGAGACACGTTCGCCTCAGAGAATATTCAGAGCTGAGCGCGGGGCCTCAGGCCTGCAATCCCAGCACTTTGGGAGGCTGAGGCAGGAGGATACCTGGAGCCCAAGAGTTTGAGGCTGCCGTGAGCTATGATTGCACCACTGCATTCCAGCATGGGCAACAGGGTGAGACCCCCATTTCAAAAAATAAATAAAAATAAAAAATATTCGGTTTACAAGTGAAAACTGTATTTTTTAAATCCTCGAGGAAACCGACAGGCCCTGCACACGCTGCCCTGACCGGCCCTCCAGTCCGCCCCACCATGCTGGCCTCCTGACTCAGCTTGGTTCAGCCCAGAAGACTAGCTGTCAGCACCTTGGACCTCATCCAAGCTCCCGTGCCACTTTCTGTCCCGTTGGCCTGAAGCCCCTCCCCCATTGCTCACCTTATTAATTGTCCCTCAGGCCTGTGCAAGACGGGGCCTTCTCAGACATCCCTGTTCTTTGTGTTTACAACATTCATCGCAACACTTGATGGTAACTTCATCTGGGGATTATTCAGACAGTGTTTGCCCCCCCTGCACCCTCACCCCAAAGAGGCGGTAAGCTCCCCCAGGGCAGGAAGCATGCTTGTCTGTTCCCTTCTGCATAATGAACACCTCAACTGGTGCTTGGCACCCCGCAGATACTCAAAAAATGTTTGTTGATTGACTGAATGAGTTGGACACTGCAGTAGCTAACATTTATTCAGTGCTGGGTGCTTTGTGTAAATTAACTCATAGCATTCCTGAGACCATTCTAAGAGCCGGGCACCATCAGCGGGCTAATGGTCCGTGTTACAGGTTGGAAAACAGAAGAGTTAAAGAACTCGCCTTAAGTCATGCAGCGAGCAAGAAGCAGAGTCAGGATTTGAACTCATGATTCTCAGGCTACAAGGGTCATATTCTTAACCATTCTACGTGAACAAGGGGGAAGGAAAAATCGGAAGGAAATGCACGGCCCAGAACCAGTGGAATCTGGGTGACCAAGGAGGAGGATTTTATTGTTTTCCTTTGCTTTGCCAGCTTGTCTACAAAATGTGCATGTACCTTATTTGCAATCAGAGAAAAGTTCAAGAGTGAGAATTTTCTATCAAAGGTCAACAAACAGCCCTGATGGAGCCCCACAAATTATCCCAGAATTCCCAGCAAGATACCCAGTCACGAGAAGCCGGTGGCCCAGTCCACCACATTGGCAGGGCAGCCCAAGAGACCACCCAGCATCAGTCAAACTCCCACTGGGAAGGAGGGATCCCTGGTCCACATGCTCCCCTCCGCCCGCCGCCGGCTTTCTCAAACAGAGAGAGGCAGTGGACGAGGTGACCACCCTTCCTCTCACCTCCTCTCTCACCAACCCAGCCCCTCCTGCAGCCTCATCTCCACCCTCCGCGGCCCCCAGACTTGGGACAAACAGCACAGCCCACCCCAAAGACCGTGCACATGATTCCATTTTGTTTTATGCATCCCAAATGGTCCGCCCTTTGCCGGCAGGGTTTGCAGCGAATTATCGCTGGTGAAAACAGGAGGCTGGGTTGGAAACCAGATGAAGCTTTTACTTTTCCTGGCTCTGGGGCCAGGGCGATTTCCAACAAGTGGCATCCTGTAAGAACCAGCCCCGTCCACTCGTGTTCATTTCACAGACGTGTGTTGGACACTGAAGGCGTCCCTGGAACATGCTGACTGGGGACAGGGCGGGCAAGCGTGATATGCCCACATCCCTCATGGAGCTGACGCTACGGTCAGAGAGAAAAAGCAAGGTGTTAGAGAGAATACAGGAGGGTGGGGAGGGCCAGAGGGTGGCGAGGGGGCTTCCCTAAACCCTCAAGAGCAGGAGGGGATGGCCAAGCTGAGAGCTGGAAGGGAGGGGTGCCCATGCCAGGTACCAGCTTCTCCCAGGACCCTGCAGGGAGCAGACAGTGGTGTGTCCCAAGAACTGAGGGAAGCCAAGCCCACCTACATTCTTCAGTTGACAACATTCAGAAGTCTGGCAACCCCAAACACGGGCCAGTCATAGACTCATAGCACTGCTGGTAGACTTGGATACTGGCACATCCGCTGTGGGGGAGTCTGGCATTATCTCCAAGAGCTGGACATTTAAACCTGTGACCCGGAATGTTCAAATCCTGGGTACATCCCCAGGAGAAACTCTGGAAACTGCTGCACGGCACATGGATCAGTGTGCGTAGTGGAGCACTGGTTCTAAGAACAGAAACCCACAATGCTCAGCCACGGATGAGTCAGCACAGTGAATTTGCAGGGTTGGATATCACGCATTTGTCAAATTAAGTGACCCAGGAGGACCCGCAGGCTGTGGGTGATCTTAATGAGGGAAAATACCAGTTTCAAAAGCTTACATTGTAGCATTATAACCCTCTTATAAAAGCAGCCCAGATAAAAATATACACAGGGCTGATTCTGCAATGACAAAACTATGTGTCCCTGCGTTTCTCAGCTGTGAAGTGGAATAAGCCCAGCTCCGCCTTGCTGGGAAGGAATCAACCTAATCAGTTCTCCTGAGAAGGGCTCCACGCGCCCAGTCCCTGGGACAAACCGGGGCTCTCTCTGCTCTTGCCAAGTGACGCGGGGGGCCGGCTGGAGGTGGACAGCTGTGACTAATTCGACCATGAACTTCTGCCCCATGGTTGAGTTCCAGCCTTCCAAGAGGCAGTGGTGTGGCTACCACACCTGTTTAGATCCATTATACTTGGTAATTAACTTGAACTAAGTATTAAGAAAATGCATGGATGAATCGAAAGAAAGTTAATGTTTTTATAAATGCTTAATTGAATGCTTTGAAAAGACTTTAGAGAAGGATGAGGCGGGGGTTGTCAAAATCCAGAATCCTGCCCTGATCACTTCTAAGGGGGTGACATTTTTTGAATTTAAAGAAATGGAAACATCACACCACAGGAATGATTTATACTAGAGGGATGAAGTGGATGCAATCAGTAAACCTGCATGCCCCCGCATCGCCATGGACGCCTCTTTCTGTTTTGGTTAAGACAAAATGTGTATAATTTCACGATTTCCCCTTGGACTAGCTGCTTTGGTTTCCTAAGAGGTTCTAGACAGATGGTGTTAGCTGGGTGAAGCTTCTTTCTTTCTTATTTATTTATTTTTAACCTCCATTCTGCATTTGAAAATTTATTTTATTATCTTTCGTAGAGAAGGGGTCTTGCTATGTTGTCCTGGCTGGTCTTGAACGCCTGGTCTCAAGTGATCCTCCCACTTTGGCCTCCCAAAGTGCTGAGTTTACACGTGTGAGCCGCCATGCTTGGCCTGAGACTTCTTTCTAGAAAGGTGTCCTAAGCACACACTGTGTGGCAGGTGCTAGGTAGTTTGTGTGCGGTATTTATCCTTCTTCCACTTAGATACTAGTCATCCCATTTTATAGTTAAGGCTTAGGATTTATGAGGCCCTAATGTGGCTGGCAATCGTGGAAAGGGGCTGCTTCCACACTTCCCTCCAAGTGGGATGGACAGAGCACAGCACTAGGAAGAAGGACCTGGACCATGGTCCCTCCTCTTCAATCGCTGTGTGACCTGAGGCTGCTGACTTTCCCTCTCTGGCCTTGATTATCTTCGATGGAAAATAAAGGGTTTGAACTTGTATTAGTTATCTATTCCTGGGTAACAAAAGACCCCAGAGCACAGTGGCTTAAGGCAACAACACTTGTCATCTCACAGACACTGTGGATCAGGAATCTGGTCATGGCGTGGCCAGGTCCTGACTCAGGGTCTCTCCCAGGCTGCAGACAGGGTGCCATCCCAGGCTGTGGCCACCTCAAGCCTGAACTGGGGAAAGCCCCACATCCCCCTGTGGCTGTCTGTAGGATTCGCTTCCCCCTGACGGAAGCCACACGCCTCCAGCTCCCTCCCACGGGGCTTCCCCACAGGGCAGCTCCCAGGGGTAGCGGCTTCGCCACGGTGACCAGGTACGACAGCAGAGGAGTGAGCTTTGTGTATGACAGCCGTGGAAGGAGGTCACTGGGTCCAGCTCATGTTCAAGGGAAGGGGGGTACACACGGGTGTGAATGTCAGGCGTGGGCACGCGGGGACTGACCTCCAGGGTGTCTCCCACGACCGTGGGTCCGTAAGACCAAGTCCCCCGAAGACCTGGGTAAACCTAGGGTCTGTGAAAAGACGGGAAGGAAATGAGGGAGAGGTGCGTCCCAGGAAAGCTTCCTCCAGCTCTATCACCTTCTGAGGCCATCAGACCCCGTCTCCCGCTGTCCCTCCCCTTCTGCTGCCCCTCCCCCCACCCCTCCCCCGCTGCCCTCCCCCCCTGCTGCTTCCCCACTGCCTTCCCCCCTTGACGCCCCCTCTGATGCCCTTCCCCTCTGGCACCCCTCCCCCTGACGCCCCCTCCCCCTCTGACGCTCCACCCCTCTGAAGCCGCCTCCACTGCTCCTCCCCGCTCTGCTGCCTCCCTCCGCTGCCCTCCCCCCTCTGACACCCCCCCACGCCCCTGCCCCCTCTGAGGCCACCTCCACTGCCCCCCCCCTCTGCTGCCTCCCCACGCTGCCCTCCCCCCTCTAATCCCCCTCTGATACTCCTCCCCCTCTGACGCCCCTCCCCCTCTGGTGCCCCTCCCCCACAACCTTGTTCCTCTTCTCCCCGAGATGCTGGATGAAACCACCATGGAGGGCAGGGAGCTGGGGCGGGGCAGGGGCGCAGGGTGGCCAGCATAGCCCTGGGGGCGCTGGGAAATGGGACATCTCTTTAGGAATAATTTTGAAGGAGAGAGAGAGACTCTCTCTCTCTCTCTCTCTCCACACACACACACACACACACACACACACACACACACACACACACGCACACACACACGCCAGACCATTTGAATGTCACCAGCAGGAAGGCAAGGACCAGAAGGAGGAAATCAGCCCGGCTCAGCGGCTCCACCTGTCGTCCCAGCGCTTTGGGAGGTCGAGGCCAGGGGATTGCTTGACCCCGCGGGTTCGAGACCCACCTGGGCAACTTGGCAAAACCTCATCTCTACAATAAATCAAAAACTAGCTGGGCGTGGTAGCACGCGCCTGTAGCTCCGGCTACTTGGGAGGCAGAGGCGGAAGGATCGCCGGAGCCCAGCAGGTCGAGACTGGGGCGGCCGTGATCATGCATGCCACTGCACTCCAGCCTGGGCCACAGAGTGAGACTCCAACTCAAAAAAAAAAAAGGAAGAAGGCGGAAGTCACCTGAACACCTGATGGCGAGGACGCTCCAGAGATGTGGCAGAGAAAGGCAGACCTCAAGAGCCGACCCCTCGGTGGCTCAGCCACCCATCGCCTGTGTCTCTTCCCTCGGGTCCCCTGCCGCGCTCACCCACTGCAACCTGCAGAGAGCTGGCAGCGAATGGGGGACAGGGGGACCCCTCAGGGGATCTTGGGGTCTGGGCGACTGTTGCTTTCTCTGAGGGCCTCTCTGCTCTTCCAGATACGCCCATTTAAAGGAAGGAGCAAGTTGAGGTCTAGTAATTTTTGTTTTTTTTGAGTTGGACTTTCGCTGTCACCCAGACCGGAGTGCAGTGGCTGCTCCCGGCCACCGCGGCCTCGACCTGCTGGACTCCGGTGATCCTTCCCCCTCAGCCTTCCAGGTAGCCGGAGCTACAGGCGCGCGCTACCACACCCGGCTAATTTTTTTGATTTATTGTAGAGATGAGGTCTCGCCAAATTGCCCAGGCCGTTTTCAAACCTGTGGGCTCAGGCAGTCCACTCGCCTCGGTCTCCCAAAGTGCTGGGATGACAGGCTGAGCCACCGAGCCCGGCCAAAGTCTAGCAATATTAAAGTAAACTTGCCGACGGTCACTGGCCTGGACCAGCGAAAGTGTCCTGCAGGCGTGGGCAGCCCTCAAGAACGCATGCGTATTTCGGTGGTCTTTTGTATGGGCGAAAATCGGTCAGAAGCCGTTGAAAATTCATATTTTCCATCATTCATCGGAAGTTCAGAGGTGACAGCTTCCTGAGAAACCCTTGACTCTAGCAAGACTGCCTGATGAGAATCAGTATGAGAACCCTGTACCGCTAGGCAGGGCCCACCCAGCCTTGCTGGCATCCTCCGTCCCACCTCTACTGGTGCTGCTGTAAAGGTCACTTGCACATGGCCCGGGCCCATCAAAGCACTTCCAGTACACGTCCAGACTGGCAGAGGCGACCCTGACGGTGTGGCCAGGTCCGAGTGGGATCAGCGATGTCCCCAGGGAAATTCCACACTGTACCAAGAAGACACTGGCAGGGCAACGAAGGCCCGAAGAGGGCTTAGCCGCTCACATCTTTGGGCCTCGGGCTCCAGTTTATTCCTTCAGCTTGGCCTAAATTCCTTCAGCTTGGATGTGTTCGCTCATCTACAGGGTATTAACAATGATGATGGGAACACATCGGCCCTGAGAGCCAGGCCTTTGTCTGCCTTCTTCACAACGGCACCCCAGCACCTGGGGTGTGCCTGGCACGTAGGAGGCTCTCGAAAAACATGGCTTGAGTGGCCGAAATGGAGGCTCCATGGTTTAACAGGTTTTGGAAACAGGTTTTTTTCTGTCCAGTCCTCCTCAGAGCCTTCCCTATGCCAGTGTTTACTCTGACACTCCAGGAGGGGCGGACAACATGCTGGTTTTCCCGATTTGTTGGGCTATGGCCTCCTTTCTACAGAGTATCTTGTAGAATGTTGGTTCTACGGCCTAGAGTGAGCTGTGAAACTTTTCGGCTTCCCTGGGCCACGTTGAGTAAAGAGGAATTGTCTTGGGCCGCACATAAATTATATGATATGGTCAGTATCTATACATCATAAGACTTCTTTTATTTTTTAATATTTTAACTATGATGTTCATAAAAATGAGGACAATATAAAACTAGTGGGAAACTTGACCCTGCTTTTATAAAATGAATCCACCGGTGTCTGGTTCAATGGAAGTGGTCACCATTCTTAGTGAGTTCTCAAGGTACTCGTCAGAAATGTCTGTCTGGATTTTGCTGTTTGTGTGTTTTGTAATTGAAAACAGCTGCTTACAAAAGTATGTGCTTTGGGTTCCTCTGGGAACACAAATATGAAAAAGACACTTTGCACACGTGTGTTTATGGCAGCATTATTCACAGTAGCAAAAACCTGGAACCAACTGTGCTGCCCATTGAAAGAGGACTGGATTAAAAAAGTGGTACAGCCGGGCTCGTTGGCTCAGCCTGTAATCCCGCGCCTTTGGAGGCTGAGGTGAGTGGATTGCCTGAGCCCGCGGGTTCGAGACCCTGGGCAGCGAGACCTCATCTCTACAATAAATCAAAAATACAGCCGGCGTGGTAGCGCATGCCTGTAATTCCGGCTACTCGAAGGCTGAGGCGGAAGGATCGCCGAGCCCAGCAGCTGTCGGGTTTTGCGGTGGTTGATTGAAAACACTGCACTAGTCTTTGGGTGACAAAATGAAAAAACACTTGCAACTGTGAAAAAATAGCAAAAATGGAAAACTTTTAAAAGAGACTATTAAAAAAGTGGTACATATACACGGTGGAATATTATACAGCCGTGCATAAAAAAAGGACAAAATTATGAATTTCTCAGCAACTTGGATGGACTCAGAGTCTTTAATACTCAGTGATCTATCACAGAAACAAAGAACTGAGTATCACATGTTCTCACTCATAAGTGGACCTTGAACAATTACTGTAATACTCTAAGAAAAGGATTGGCAGTAGTGGAACACTGCTGGGATGGGGACGGGATTGGCAGTAGAGGGAAACTGCCAGGGAGGTGGGGGCAGGACTGGCAGTAGTGGGATACTGCCGGGGGAGGGGGAGGCACACTTTATCAACAAGGGCACCTGCATAATGAACATGTGTATAACTAACCCTAAATTGTACCCCACATCTTTAAAATAAAAAGTCCCCCCAAAAAAGTTTGCGCTGCCAAAAAACGATGTCACGAATAAGACGTGACTGTGAACTTCAGCAATGGAGCTACGCATGGGCTCATGAAGAAAATAAACGCTAAAAACACATAATGTTAAAAGATTTTGTGGGGCCACATGACTAGCTGTCCCGGGATGCCACTGGTCGGACATGCCTGGTCTAGAGCCATGGTTGTCAAACCTTTCTATCCATGTCCCTCTCTTCACCTTCCTCCAGCCCCTCTTGAAAGAACGTAGCCAGCCGCATGGGTCGACGGCTTTGGTTTCACATTGTTTCTCCCTTAATGATGCCCAAGATATCGAACGGCCTCTTCAGGCTTGCCTTCCACCAGTTTCGCGAGCCCAGAGGAGAGGGCTGGATCAGCCCTGCAGAAGTCCCAGCTAAGGCTCTCGTTGGCCCAGCTTGGGTCACACAGCTGTTTCTGAACCAATCATGTGACCAAAGAAGGTATGGTTCGTCTTAGGCAAGCCTGATCACACTCCCAGCCTTGAAACCCAGACCAAGTCACATCTCTCTGAACTCCATGGATCAATGGCTCAAAAAAAGATCTCAATCCTCTTACCAGAAAAAAAAGGAGGAGGAAACAGAAATAATCCATGACAAGGAAAAAAGGTCCCAAACTTCTAGGTTGGGTGCTAGCTGTGAGCACCTGGTCAAGTTGGCCCGGACTAAAGTGCTGGGCTGGTGGTTAAGGTCTCCCTGTCTCACCCCACTTCTTTCCCAAAGGATGGATATCCCCGAGAACGAAAGTGACAATTAAGCTCCACCTGGGCAAAGAGGAGGAATGAAGGTGACCCGTCATCTCATGTCACCCTCACAGCAGCCCTGATAATTGAGTACTACTATTATTCTGTTTTAGAGATGAGGAAACTGAAGTCAAGAGAGACGAAGTCACTTGCTCAAGATCACAAAGCTAGCAAGGGGTGTACAAGAGGAGGTGGGCTGTGTGTTTGGGGCCGAGTAATCAGCGAGGAAAAAAATGTGTTTTGGAGGCTGCACCTTGGGATTCTGCAGCTTCTGAAATCCAGAGCCCTTTCCGAGTCACCCCAAGAGCGACACCAGAGAGAAGAGAGGCGGCTTGCTAAATCCAAGCCAGAGGCCGGCCCTGGGTTCCGAGAGACCCCAAGTCACTCTACAGAAGCACTGCAACGATCTGCAAGCCTGGCATGGTGGGGGGGAGGGGTGCTTCCAGACAGTCAGGGCCGCACAGCATCATGCAGCAGCCTGTAACTCAAGCCAGCGCCATCCAACCCGGCAGAACGAGGAAGCAGGACGACTGCCTTTCTCACCAGGAAGCCCTCCCTCCACACCGTGTGGTCTGGAGAGCAGCAGAGATGAGATGGCCCACGGCGCCCAAGGAGAGGCAGCACAGGAGAGACAAGAAAACAGGCAGCCCTGGGTTCAGGTCCCACCTCTGAACTTGCATGGTAGCCCTGAGAACCTTCCTTAGCATCTCTATGCCTCAGTTTCCTCATTTGTAAAATGGGGATAAATAATAGCACCTATTTCATGGAGTTCTCGGAGGATTAAGCATGATGTGCTTTATAAATAATGGGAGTGGGCCGGGCTCAGTGGCTCAGCATGTCATCCCAGCACTTTGGGAGGCCGAGGTGAGTGGATTACCTGAGCCCGTGGGTTCGAGACCAGCCCAGGCAACTTGGTGAGACCTCGTCTCTACAATACATAAAACAAAATTAGCCGGGTGTGGTAGTGTGCACCTGCAGTTCTGGCTACTTGGAAGGCTGAGGCGGAAGGAAGGATCCCCAGAGCCCAGCAGGTCGACACTGGGGTGGCCGTGAGCACCCCAGCCCGGGCAACAGAGTGAGACTCCCACTCAAATAAATGAATGGCATGTTTTTATTTCCCCCTTATATCACTTGAGAATAATAGATGGAGCATCTTTCAGAAGGTCTGGAACTTTCCATGGTCCTTTGCCAGGAAAAGTACTTTGGGACAGTTTCCCCAGTAGGACTCTTGACCAAGAGGCCTACCCTGTGGGCCAGGTGGGCAGAAAGAAGGGACCCCCAGGTCGGGCTCGGTGGCTCAGCCTGTCATCCCAGCACTTTGGGAGGCCGAGGCAAATGGATTACCTGAGCCCGCTGGTTCGAGACCCACCCAGGCCACTTGGCGAGACCGCGTCTCTACAATAAATCAAAAATTAGCCAGGCGTGGTGGTGCACACCTGTAGTTCCGGTTACTTGGAAGGCTGAGGCGGAAGGATTGCCAGAGCCCAGTAGGGCGAGCCTGCGGTGGCCAGAGCATGCCACTGCACTCCAGTCTGGGCGACAGAGTGAGACTCCAACTCAAAAAAAAAAAAAAGAAGGGACCCCCTTTCCGTGGCATCGAATGTGAGCTCCCAGAGGTTTGCAATCAGCCTCTTGACACAGGCCACATCTTAGTGTCCCCACGACAGCAGATATTGGCCATGAGGGCACTAAGGAGAGGGGTCACTAGGGGCGACCCGGCTTCACGAGGGCCTGCTTTCTGCCCCTGCTCTTGTCCTGGCCCGGGTCCCCCAGGCACCGAGAGAGCAGCTAGCCTGGAAGACAGTTTCAGTGACGGCCTTGCGTGCTCTGGGGAACACCCTCTGTCACTCCTTAGAGACCCAGAGGTGAGGCCTTCACGCAGGACCCTGCTTTCCTGCAACTCAGCCCAGCAACCTGGAAGCCCCAGGCAAGGCTGGGTGGGCAGGTGTGAGGAGAGTCCCTGAGATGTCGCCGCGGCCCCTCCTTCTACTCCTTCTGCAGAGAAGGGAGCCCAGATTCCCCGCTGCCCCTGGCCTGCCGGCCTGCATGTGGTAAACGCTTGAGCAACTCGGTGGGGCGGTCCCAGCCAGCAAGGCTCCCACGGTGGGATCTGACACTTGGAACAGATGAACCCCGTCCAAGAGAGCGAGCTTTGCCCCAACAGGGCTGGGAGCAGGAGCGGGAGCAGGAGCCGTCCGATGCAGGGCGCACTCACCCCCTGAGCTGGCCCTGGAGCCCCAGCACAGCCGGCTGGGGGCATCCAGACAGTCAGGGCCCGTTGCTGGATGGGGTTTCAAAGCCAAGCCCCAGGAGAGGTGTCTGAGAGCAGGGCCCCTGTGCCTTCATTGGGATTGCCCCATTCGTGGTTTTGCATTGTTGGAAGTCTCTTCATTAGTGGCTGGGATTGCAGCAACATGGGGCTTTAATCCAGGGTGGGCACGGGGGCTTGTGGCCAGGAGCCCTGAAAGAACAGTCGGTATCTCCAAAGCTCGTTGCCCTCTCGGGCTGCGGTTTCCTCTCACGCCCCCAAGGGGGTCTCCTGTGTCCCTGTCAGACGGCGTCGGTGGGCTCACGCTCTGGGATGCCCACGAGGAGATATTCCTCCCTGTCTCTGTCTGCCTCTCTCGGCCTCTCACAGGCAGGCCCCTGAGCCTGCTGTCACATGCCAAGGGCATGCAGAGCCCCAGGTGGCCCGCTTTCATGGGACCTGGAAGCCTGCTCCCTGTGGAAGTTTCTGCTCTGGCCTACACATCCCCAGCTAGAAATGACGGCGTTGGAGCCAAGCAGTGGCTTTTCAGAGGTTTTTTGTTTTTTGGGTTTTTTGGGTTTTTTTGAGTTGGAGCCTCACTCTGTCGCCCAGACGGGAGTGCAGTGGCCGCTCCCGGCCATCACAGCCTTGACCTGCTGGGCTCCGGTGATCCTTCCACCTCAGTCCTCCAAGTAGCCAGAACTACAGGTGCGTGCTACCATGCCCAGCTAATTTTTTGATATATTACGGAGACGAGGTCTCGCCAAGTTGCCCGGGTGCGTCTCGAACCCGCGGCTCAGGCAATCCACTCACCTTGGCCTCCCAAAGTGCTGGGATGACAGGCTGGGCCACTGAGCCCGGCCTTTTCATAGGTTCTGAGCCACAGATGCCTTTGCCAGGTGACAACTAACAGGAAGTAAGACGGGGAGGGGCTTGGTCTGCTCTCCCTCCTCAGAACACTTACCCTCCGTGGCCCCAGGCCACTACCCTCGCCAGGCTTTCCCTGGCCTCACCAGCTGCCCCTCACTGCCCATCTCTTATCCTAACCTGTGCTGCCCTCTGGTCCTCTAATCCTCCTAAAGCAGCCTGTCTGATTTGCAAAAACTGTGCATCTCATGGTGACCCTCCCCTGCTGCTGTGGACTGAATCATGTCTCTCCACAAATTTGCAGGGGAAACCCTAATCTACAGTGGCATTTGGAAGTGGGGCCTTTCAGGAGTAATTAGGTTCAGATGAGATCTTGTGGGTGAGGGTCCTTTTTGATGGGATTAGTGCCCTTATAGGAAGAGACACCAGAACATGAGTCCTGCTGTCTGGCTCTCCTCCACGGGGACCATGAATTTCACCACTCATTTCGCCACTTTCTCCACAACTCCCAGTCCCTGGACTCCCTCCAGCCACCCGGCATCTGGCCCGCCACGGCATGGCCAGTGTCTACACAGGCATCAGGGGCTAGGCTCCTGGATCTCAGTGTCCTTTTCCATCAGCTTCCAGGTGGCTGGGACTCTGGAGGGCATCCAGAATGAGAAGGAGACCGTGCAAGAGCTGAACGACCCCTGGCCTCTGACCTGGACAGCTCGGAGATGGAGAATTGGAGAGTGCAGAGCAAAGTCCAGGAACCCCTGGAGAAGAAGAGACCCCAGGTCAGAGACTGGAGCATTACTTTAAAACCATTGAAGACCTGAGGGCTCAGATCTTTGCAACTCCTGTGGACAATGCCCGCATCGTTCTGCAGATTGACAAGCCCGTCTTGCTGGTGAGGACTTCAGAGTCAAGTACGAGGCTGAGCTGCCCAGCCGGTCTGTAGAGAGCGACACCGCCGGATTCTGCAAGGTCCTTGATGACACCGATGTCACCCGGCTGCAGCTGGAGACAGAGATCGAGGCTCTCAAGAAGGAGTTACTCTTCATGAAGAAGAGCCGTGAGGAGAAGGTACAAGACCTACAAGCCCAGATTGCCGGGGCTGGGTTGACCTTGGAAGTAGACGCCCCCGAACCTCAGGACCTCGGCAGGATCATGGCAGACATTTGGGCCCCAGTATGACTCAGAGGTTAGCGATTTGGAGATTAAAAGCTGACTCAGAAGAACCAAGAGAAGCTGGACAGGTACCAGTCCTGCAGATCAAGGCGGGCACCACTGTGGTCACCACGCGGTCTGCCGAGATTGGAACTGCTGGGATGACGCTCATGTATCTGAGATGGACAGTCCAGTCCTTGGAGATGGGCCTGGACTCGATGCGAAATCTGGAGGCCAGCTTGGAGAAAAGCCCGAGGGAGGTGGAGGCCCGCTTTGCCATGCAGACGGAGCAGCTCCGCAGGGCCCCGTGACACCTAGAGTCTGAGCTGGCACGGATCCAGGCAGAAGGCCGGCGCCAGGCCCAGGAGTGCAAGGCTCTGCTGAATGTCAAGGTCAAGCTGGAGGCTGAGATCGCCACCTACCGCCGACTGCTGGAGAATGGGGAGGACTTCAGTCTCGGTGATGCCCTGGACGGCAGCGGCTCCATTCAGACCATCCAAAAGACCACCACCCGCAGGACGGTAGACGGCAAAGTGGTGTCTGAGGCCAATGATGCCAAAGTTCTGAAGCACTGAGGTCGTGGGAACAGGGTACCCTATGGGGCAGCAGGAAGCCAATTAAAAGTTCGGAGGTAGCCGGGCTCGGTGGCTCAGCCTGTAATCCTGCACCTTTGGGAGGCTGAGGTGAGTGGATCGCCTGAGCCCGCGGGTTCGAGACCCGCCTGGGCAGCGAGACCTCATCTCTACAATAAATCAAAAAATCATCCGGGCATGGTAATGCATGCCTGTAATTCCGGCTACTAGGAAGGCTGAGGCGGAAGGATCGCCGGAGCCCAGCAGGTCGAGGCTGCGGTGGCCGGGAGCGGCCACTGCACTCCAGTCTGGGCGACAGAGACTCCAACTCAAAAAAAAAAAAAAAAAGTTCGGAGGTTAAATAAAAAAAGAAGAGACGCCAGAGGAGACACCTGCCTATTACGGATAGTTATGAACTCAGCAAGAAGGCAGCTGCTTGCAAACCCCTCAGCAGGCACCAAATTCGCCAGCACTTTGGTCTTTGACTCCGCAGCCTCCAGAACTGTCATAAACACATGACTGCTGCTTACGTCACTCAGTCTGTGGCATTTTGTTAAACCCAAGCCGACTAAGACATCGACTGAAAGCCTTCAGTGGTCACTGTGTGGTTCTCCAGGACCCCCACTGAAGGGTGCAGGGAACAGGCAGAAGGGCGTCTCCCGAGATGGCGCTGAATACTATATAAAACCACACAAAGACAGCAAAGGCCCTAAGCCCCGGCTTCTCCCCATACGGTTTCGCACGCACACGAAGTTTAAACCTGCACGCAAATAATTTCTCCCTATAGGAATACTGCCTCATAGTCTCCTCCAATAAAGCCCAAGCACGGCACTGGTCAGCCCCTGCCAGCCCTCTCCCTGCATATCGCTCCCTGCCCCCTCTCTCTCCCTCCCTAACTCCCCTCGGCTACAGACCCTTTTCCTTTTTCCCTGTAGCGCCGCTTTAATAAATCTCTTGGTCCCTAACGGGTGTGGAGTTGTTACTGGTGTCTGAGTTCTTTCACCCACCCCCACATTTCCCCTCACATTATCAGTTCCAGCTCTGTCAGGTATATGTATGTCAGTCAGGCACTGCAGTCTCACACCCCCGCCCCCACCCCCAGGTGTGCTGGGAGCATCTAAAATGACTCTTAGTGGCGGTTACCCCCCAATACTCACACCCTTGTGAGATTCCCCGCTCCTGAGTGTGGGCTGGACCTGGTGACTCCCTTCTAACTACTTCTTATTTTTTTTGAGTTGGAGTCTCACTCTGTCACCCAGGCTGGGGTGCAGTGGCACACATCTCATGGCCATCAGCATCGACCTGCTGGGCTCAGGTCATCCTTCCGCCTCAGCCTTCCAAGTTGCCAGAACTAAGAGCACGCGCTACCACACCTGGCTAATTTTTGATTTATTGTACAGACAAGGTCTCGCCGAGTTGCCTAGGCTGGTCTTGAACCTGCAGGCTCAGGCAATCCACTCGCCTCGGCCTCCCCAAAGTGCTGGGATGACAGGCTTAGTCACCGACCCCGGCCCCTTCTAGCCACTTCTAACCAGTCAACGTGTTGGGAAGTCACTTCCCAGATTGGGTTACAGAAGACGGTGCCTTCTGTCTTGCTCACATCCTCTTGATCTCTTACTTGCTGCCTCTGATGAAGCGACCCACCATGCTGTGAGCCACTCTGTGGACAAGTTTACACAGCCAGTGGACCAACAGCTTGAGAGGAACTGAGACCTTTAGTCCAACGGCCTGGGAGAAATGGAATCCTTCCCACGTCCAACTGAGTGAGCTTGGGAGTAGATCTGCCTCGAGCTGAGTCTTAAGATGACTTTGACCCTAGCTGACACCTTGAGAGCCACCTTGTGAGAGACCCTGAACCAGATCCCCCAGCTAAACCTTGTCCAGATCCCTGACCCCCAATAAATGTTGATGTTTTAAGCCACTAGCTTTGGAGTCATCTGTTATGCAGCAGTAGCTGACTGATACACCAGGCTTTGCACCTGCGTTCCCTTTCCCAGGACTCTTCACTCTCTGGCCAGGCCGCTCCTCAACAAGGTGGCTTAACCTCCATTGATCATCTGGTGTCATCTTAATAATGAGCAGGTCTTCAATCTCCTCGACTGTCATGTCTGGTTGTTTCCCTAAATGCCTACCCCACGCGAGTATAACAGCTCATCCTTTAGATGGTAGAATCCATGAAGGCAGTGGCTGTGTATGTGTTCTGTCCATTGCTGTCTCTCCGGGGTCCTGCACCGTGCCAAGCCCATAGCAGGTACTCAGTAAACATGAGGTATGTGAATGCTGGGTAGAATCCGACGAAACAGTTGCTGCCTTAAGTGGGGAGTAGGGAGGCCTCCTGTGGCCAATTATGCCTCCTGATTTCCACACACAGCCCCAGACACCCTCTCCTGGGCTGGTCCATTGGCCAAGATTTGCCCTGCCCCTTCGGACGATGGTAAAGTCACACGTGCCCTACCCTCTTGGGACACAGCCACAGGCAGGCAGACGAAAGCAAGAGAAAGAGAACAGCCAAGGGACAGACACGCTCACCTACTCCGTCCTAAAGATCCACTCAATAGACAAGAGCAATGAGCAGGGAGAGGAAAAGACACCAGGGGATGGAGCCAACACACTCCTGGAAGACAGAACGTGGAAGGGGCCTGACTTGGCGACGTGGAAAATTCAAGACCCGACTGCAGGAGGACCCGAAAGGAACAAGCCCAGAGTCCAAGAGATGCCAGGGACACAGGCGCCAGCTATGCCTGGAGGTGGGGGTGACACTCAAGTAAAACTGAAGCGGAGACCGAGCTTGGTGGCTCAGCCTGTCATCCCAGCACTTTGGGAGGCCCAGGCGAGTGGGTTGCCTGAGACCGCGGGTTCGAGAGCAGCCCGGGCAACTTGGTGAGACCTCATCTCTACAAAAAAAAAAAATGAAGCGGAAAGACCTGGGCCTCAGGAGGCCAGCGAAGGGTGGCCTTGCACTTCCCTCTCCCCACTTGATACCCCATCCTCCCACCAACCACATAAAATATTGGGCGATTCCCCTCTATAGACATCTTCAGCCCAGAGACACAGATGTGGGGAGCTCCCAAACAAATGTCTGGGCCCCTCCTGAATGTGGACTGGACCCACTGAATCCCTTCTAGCTATCTCTAACCAGCAAAAGGGATGAGGTGTCACCCTGCAGGCCAAAAAAAGGCAAATATGGTTCCTCATGTTGGAATGGTAGTTTGGCTGGATATTTCATCCTGGGTTGGAAATCACGTTTCCTCTGCACTTTTAAGTCGTGCCTCTGTTATTTTCTGGAGATGGGTGCTGCTACTGAGAAGTCTGACTCTATTCTGATTCTCTGCACACAACTCACTGTTTGTTTCTAGACGTCTTTGGGATGCCTTTAGCCTGGACCCCCATTCCTTCCTAAAGTTTTCCAGGAATCCCACACCAACCCTGCCCATTCTCACAGTCTTCCAGATCACCAGACACTTGAATACAGAGAGCCAAGGATCTCCAAGAATCCCAGAGATCCTCTGACATGAAAAGCAGACAACAAAACAGGAGGAGGAGGGAGGGGGGAGGGAGGGGGGAGGGAGGAGGGAGGGAGGAGGGGGGGAGGAGAGGTAGGGGAGGGGGAAAAGATCACAGAAAACAAAGACGATCCAGGGAATAAGGCAAAAAGTCAAAAAAGTGTAACTTACATTCTCATAGCATATGGGAAGCTATTTCATCCACGAAACACTGGCAGCTATAAAAAGAGTGCATTTAGAAATAGCTCTTCAAATTAAAAATGAGTTAGAATAAGAATATTCAATAGGTGATGCAGGTTAGGAAACAACTCAGAAAACAAACAAAAAACTGAAAAAAGAAAGATCATGAAAGGAAAAAAATTTAAAATTAGTGAATCAAACCAGAAACGACAGCTCAACTAGCTCCTATGAATTCCAAAAACAGAATAGAGCAACGGGAGGAGGGACAGTTAATACTGAAGAAATAATACAAGAAACTTTCCCCAAAACCAAAGGCCGTGGATTATCAGGATGAGATTTCCGAGGAGCCATTGTTTGCCCAGATAATAGATGAAAACCCAAATCACCAAGGGATATCGGCAGGAAATTTCAAAAATCCCCAGGATAAAGAGATTCCCAAAGACTTCTAGAAACAAAACAGTGAGTTGTATGCGAAGAATCAGAGTAGAGTCAAACCTCTCAACAGCGACGCCAGTCTCCAGAAAACAACAGAGGCATGAACTAAAAATTCTGAGGAAACAGTGATTTCCAATCCAGGATTAAATATCCAGCCAAACTATCAATCAAACGTGAGGAACAATGCCTTTTTTGGCGTGCAAATTCCTTAAAGTTCTTTCCCACAGGTTCTTTCTCAAGAAGCAGCTGGAAAAGAGCCTAAGCCAGGGGGTGGCAGACCGACCGACTGTGGCCCGCAGGCCAAATTCAGCTCACCCCTCGTTTTTGCCAATAAAGTTTTATTGGAACACAGTCGCACCCTTTCGTTCTGCTTTTGCCCGGCAATGGCGGAGTCAAACAGCTGTGAGAGGCGATGTGGCCAGCAAACTTGAGCATACTTTCTATCTGACTTCTTGCAAAAATGTTTGCCAATCCAAGATCTGCATACGCCAAGAAAACAGGATCTGGGATCCAGCAAGATGGGAGATGGAAGTTTCTAGAACAACAGCTGTGCCCAACCAGCAAACAACTCCCACTGCAGCATGAGATGGTGCAAGCATTGGAACAGAGAGTCCATCTCGTGTGCTGGTTCATACCAAGAGGAGTTTAAAAACCATGTCAGAATCTCTGGGGAAGAATTAATGGTGGGCACATAGAAAACTTAAGTAAAGGAATACAAGAAGCAATAGAATAATTGCCAAACCACTGCAGAGGAAATGCAAAAGTTATGCAAGAAAGCAAACAATCCTGTCATTTCACATGGCTTATCCTTGAACAATTTTTATGTAATCATGATCATAAAGAGCTGGGTACTGAATTGTATTCAAAATTGGGATACATTTTTCAAGAAGACTGGAAGGCAAGGATGGTTCTGTGTGTGGACACGTGTGTGTCAAAGTGTGTGTACAAAAATCCTCAGTAGAAGAACTGCAGGTAATGTATAAAGTAGAGATGTCAGGAACACCATATGGTATTTAAAAATATCAAGATTAAAAGCAACAGCAGCTAAAGGTACTAAAAATGATTGCTTCTGAGAAGCAACCAGGACAGGCCAGGAGGCTGCTGGGGTTTTTTGTTTTGTTTTGTTTTGTTTGCTTGTTTTGAGTCAGGGTCTCACTCTGTCGTCAGGAGCGCAGTGGCATGATGGTGGCTCACCACAGCCTCCAACTCCTGGGCTCAGATAATCCTTCTGCCTCAGCCTCCCGAGTAGCTGGGACTATATGAGTGCACCACCACACCTGGCTAATTTTTCTTTTTTGTAGAGATGAGCTCTCTCTGTGTTGCCCAGGCTGGTCTCAAATGCCTGAGCTCAAGCAATCTTCCCATCTCAGCCTGCCACGTTTCTGGGATGACAGGCATGAACCACCATGACTGGCCAGCTGGTTTTTGATATAAGCTTTAGCATATTTTTTTCATTTTTAAAGCCAAGTACATACTTTAACAAAATAGACATCATATCTCAAAAAAGTAAGTAAATAAGATAATTTCATCTTGTCAAACACCATCAAAAGAGCAGAGCAGGGTAGTGGGCATGGCGGGTATTGGCAGGGTTGCTTCTGGAGGTGGGGAATCACTGAAGGCCTTTGGAGGAGGTGTCTCTGGATTTAGCCTTCCATGAGAAGGAGTCAGCCTGGTGAGGTGCGGGCCTGGGGAAGGAGAGGAGGACACGGCACGGGCAAAGACTCAGAGGTGAGACCAGCTTCGTATGTTTAAAGCACAGAAAGGCCAGCGTGTGCGCCCTGGGGGGACAGGCCCAGGAGACGATCCAGGCTGAGCCTTGGAGAGAAGCCGGAGACCATGGGGGTGAGGTCGAGGACGACCAGGAGATAGATGGTGCCCAGGGGCGAATTAGACCTGGAGGGGCCTCCTGGGAACCCAAGCTGAGAGATGAGAAAAGCCCGGGCTCGAAGGGCCTGCCCGGCAGTGAGCAACACCAAGGTGACCTCGCTTTCAGGGGTGTGGGGAGCCAGAGAGAGAGGCAGGCACATATGACCTTGGCCGATGACCCTGGAGGGATAAACCCCGCCCCAGTGGGGGTTTCAGCCATTCAGCCATCGCTTCCCCCACAAACGACTGTCTGTCTTCTCCCAAACCTTGCAATGCACTCCCTGAACAAACAGGTCGGATCCAGGGAGTTCCAAACAAATTGTCCGACCTGATCCACCCTTTCCTGGCTCCTTTTCAGCACCCCCAGGCTCAGCCTCCCTGTCCTGCTCTCCCTCTTTTTTTTTTTTTGAATTGGAGTCTCGCTCTGTCGCCCAGACTGGAGTGCAGTGGCCGCTCCCGGCCACCGCAGCCTCGACCTGCTGGGCTCCGGCGATCCTTCCGCCTCAGCCTTCCAAGTAGCTGGAACTACAGGCGCGCACCACCACACCTGGCTAGTTTTTGATTTATTGTAGAGACGAGGTCTGGCCAAGTTGCCCGGGCGGGTCTCGAACCCGCGGGCTCTGGCAATCCACTCGCCTCGGCCTCCCGAAGTGCGGGGTTACAGGCTGAGCCACCGAGCCCAGCCCTGCCCCACCCTTGACCTCCTGTCCCCTCCCTTGGTTTTATAAGCCTCATAGAACTCTTCCCTTCTACTGCTTCCTTGGTGGGCCAGATACGGAGACCCCAGTCGCCCCTTGCTCCAAATCTTCCCGCTCCAGAGGCTCTCTTTACTCACACCCACTTTCCCCGAAGCCCCCAGCCCAGTGTCCGAGGTCCCATCCCTGCCTGAGATCTGGAAGTCGCTACCCCAGGAGGGCAAATCACCCGCTCTGATAGAGAGAGGTGGGAGGGAGCACAGAGGCAGAGCCGGGCGCCGATCTCACTGCCCCACTCCCTGGCGGGGGTCCCCGACTCCTCAGCCGTCTCCCTCCTTCCATTCCACATTCAGAGGTATCTCTTGATCCTGGGAGGCCTACTCCAGGGGACAAGCTGGTGCCCAGCACCAAGCCTAGAATTGCTACTCGGTGCAGCCCAACATGTCCTGAAGGAATGAACTAGAAAGCCTTGCTTCCATCCTGCAATTAGAAATGGGCTACTGAGCGAATTTTATACTATGGTGTAAATGACTGATATGGCAAAGACTTTTCTCAGTTGTGTATCTATCCTTCAAGGCCTAGCTCTGGATCTGCCTCCTCTAAGAAGCCTGTCTTATCCGCCCAACCCATAGGAATTTCTTCTTTCTCTGAATTCAGATCTCCTGTGTGAGATGGTGTCTAATACTCTTACGGATCAATTTATTCACACATGCACTCCCCCCCAAATGACAACAGAGGTAGAATGGAGTCAGCCTCTTTTTTCTCATTGGGACTAAAAACTCTTCAAATGGAGGGGCCATGTCTTCTGCTCTATAATAACGTCCAATTAAAATCAGGAGACGTCGGTTCAAATTCCAGCTTGGCCACACACTGGCTGTGTGGCCCTGAGCACACTGCTTCCCTTCTCTGTGCCTCTGTTTCCTCATGGATGGAGGAGAGAAGCACGAAGAACTTCATGGGCTTTCCTTAGGAATGACCACCTAGCTGCTTTGGAAGCTGTCAAATGCGGAACAGACGCTAATTGGCGAATTGTCGATCGTTGGAAATATTTAAAGAAAGAGCTTCCGACCACCTTAGAGCTGAGATTTCACCACGGGCCCTGCCCTCACACCACCCAAGGAGGGTGGCCCAGAAGAGGGAAGAGTTGGGAAAACCGAAGCCCCCAGAGAGTAGGCTGGCCTCAACCATGGGAGGAGCTGGGAGTGGTACCCAGACAGCCCGACTCTGCCCAGGCAGGAGGCCAGCAGGGAAAGGGTTCCTCTGATGTGGCTTGGGGCATTGTTCGGTGGAGGTTTTGTTGTCTGGTGTTTTGTGTTGCTGCTGTTGTTCTTTTTCTCATCCCAACAACAGAGGCAAGAGGGCCTGGGCAGGAGGAAAGCGTTATTCAGAGACTGTTTGGGAAACTCTGAAAACCCCACCCCGTGGCTGGCGGGTCACTCTGACTTCTCCGTGGTGGAGACAGGGACAGAGAAGGGACAGATTTTGGCCGGAAGCCTCCCGAGAATCAGCCAGTCTTCCTGCCCACCCGGAGAGTCTGGCCTGGGGGCTGGCTGCCTCACAGTGCTTTTCCCATCATCAGAGCACACGGAGGGCACCTTTGCCAGCCTCTCATCCAGCAGATTCCAAAGTGGGTTCTTCAGGAATTGATTCTGTTGGACAGTCGTGCGTGTTGTATAGAGATAGCATCTCAGAGGCAAATGTTTTCGAGAAGCGTTCGGTTGAGTGTGTTCTTGCCGAGTGCAGGACTTCTCAGAACTTTCAGTTTGCTCATGGAATATTGGGACTGCCCAGAAAGGGCGAGGGGATGTTACTGGACCAAAATTCTATTTTCATTTCATTAATACAATCTGTGAACGTGAGGATCGTCCGGAGCATTGCTGTCTCAGGTGGCTCAGGGTCGCCAAGAATACATTATTTCTCTCTGTCTCCAAAATGATTCTGAAGTCACTTAGGAGTCTACGCCCAGTGGATACAAGGAAAGAAGGGAGGATGGGAAGTAGGGAGTAAGCAAGGGAATGAGGGAGGAGGCTGAGTCTTGCTCAGTCTGGTTTAATACTCGCTCTGAGCCCATTGTTGAAACGCGTGTTAGCATTAACCCCTCTTCACTGACTCTCGCGTTCCTCCCAGCATTCCTTGCTCCTCTTAAGACAGTGGCTGGAGAAGATGGAAACAGGACCCCTCCCTATCACCACACACAAACTTAACTCTGAATGGATCAAAGACCTAAACATAAAACCTCAAACTACAAGAATCTTAAAAGACACAGGAGACATCCTTATGGAAATTGGAACTGGCAACCAGTTCCTATTCAGAACCCTAAATGCCCATACTATAAGAAATAAGATAGACAAGCTGGGCTTCATCAAACTAACGAGCTTCTGCAAAGCCAAAGAAACCATCAAGAGAGCAGGGAGACAGCCCACAGAATGGAAAACGATATTTGCCGACTCCATGTCTGACAAAGGCCTACCATCTAGGATCTACAAGGAACTCAAACACGCCGAAAGGAAAAAAACCAAATAGCCCCATTAAAAAGTGGGCAAAAGTCATGAACAGACACTTCTCAAAAGAAGATATACGGGCAGCCAACAGACGCATGAAAAAGCGCTAAGCCTCACTCCTCATCAGAGAAATGTAAATTATTTATTTATTTATTTTTTGAGTTGGAGTCTCACTCAGTCACCCAGACTGGAGTGCAGTGGCCGCTCCCGGCCACCGCAGCCTCGCCTGCTGGGCTCCAGCGATCCTTCCGCCTCCGCCTTCCGAGTAGCCGAAATTACAGGCATGTGCTTCCACGCCCGGCTGATTTTTTGATTTATTGTAGAGATGAGGTCTCGCTGCCCAGGCGGGTCTCGAACCCGCAGGCTCAGGCAATCCACTCACCTCAGCCTCCCAAAGGCGCGGGATTACAGGCTGAGCCACGGATCCCGGCAAGAAATGTAAATTAAAACCGCATTGAGATACCACCTAACCCGGGTAAGAATGGCGATCATTAGTAAAACAAACAACAGCAGATGCTGGCAAGGATGTGGAGAAAAACGTATGCTTCTACACTGCTGATGGGAATGCAAACCAGTGCAACCTCTTTGGAAGAAAGTGTGGCGATTTCTGAAAGAACTAGAAATTGACCTTCCATATGATCCAGCAATCCTCTATTGGGAATATACCCGGAGGAACTCAAATCATTCTGTGACAAAGATACCTGCACACGTATATTTGTTGCAGCTCTATTCAAAATAGCAAAAACATGGGAACCAACCATGTTGCCCATCAAAGATGGACTGGATTAAAAAATGTGGTACATATACACAATGAAATATTATGCAACCATAAAGAAGAACAAACATGTAGACTTTGCAGCAACTTGGATGGATTTAGAGTCGATCATACTCAGTGATGTATCACAGAAACAAAGAACAGAGCACCATATGTTTTCACTCATAAGCGGACCTTGAACAATTATAATACTATAAGAAAGGGCTTGGCAGTAGTGGGAAACTGTCAGGGGAGGGGAGTTTGGAATAGCAGTTGAGGGAAACTGCTAGGGGAGGGAGGGGCACACCTCATCCACAAGGATACCTGCATAATCAACGTTTGTATACCTAACCCTGAATTGTACCCACATCTTTATAATAAAAAAAAGATAGTGCCTGGGTGTGTGTTGGGGGGAGGGGTAATGCAGCCTCATAGCACGATGGAGGTGGGCAGTGGACCCAGAGCCAGGATCTGTGGGGGTGGGCTTGCTGCTGTCCACAAGGTCCCGCCCTCCTGGTGTTCGCTGTTGACCCTTAGAACCAGTGACCTCACAGTCAGAGCATCACTTGACATTGCCCTTGAATCAACCCACGGTTAACAGATTTCTATTTACTACCTCTTCAGACTTTGTCCTATACAATAACATCCACAGGTTTGGTGCACGAGTTATGCTCTCCTAAGATGCATCACAATCTTCCTAAGCTCACCTGTGCACCCCCAGAATCATGGCACAAGTTGTTGGTGAGGCACCCCCGCACTGTAGTCAGCCCTGGTCTGGACCAGTCTCAGCATCCAGACATCAGTGCAGTAGACGTGGGCTTTCTGGTTCTTTCCACCAGGCCTACCTCTGCGTGGGGCCTTGCCCAGAAGAAGCGGATTCCAGCACTGTGCGTTGACCCATCGCCCTTAACTGAAGCTTTTTCCAGGGGACTCAGGGGAGGGGAATTGCATCGCATATCACACAGCAGCAAGACGTATTTGGAGTCCTGTTCCCTTCCTCATCTGCCCCTGCCCTCATCCTAGGTCCTGGCAGGCATCAAGGCTCTTCCCCCTGTCCACCCCGCCTGTCCCCCGCCAAGCCATGTTATCTGAAGTTAAAGTTGTCAAGCTCCCTCAAGCTGGGAAACACCACACCTTCCCTGGGCCAACACATCTACCCAGTTCTCCCTCTCCCACCTCTGGAAGGCCCTCCCGTGCCAGGGAGCCCACAGAGAGGATCCCCCTCTCGGAGGGGAAGAGAAGGGAGGATGGCAGATTCCTTTTCTGTTTCCAAATCCTCGTCCTGCAGGAGATGGGGGCCCAGAGGGGACAGAGGGACAGAGGCAGCCCCAAGGTGGCCTGTGAGTCGATGGCACAGCTGGGCCTGGTGCTCTGGTGGCTGGACTCCCAACCCAGGGCCCTATCCTGCCCCCTCCGTTCTCCCCAGGGGCTGCAGTGGCGGGGAGCCTGGCTTTCCTCTCCAGGAAATGAAATGACCTCCTTTCTCCCCCACCCCAGTCTCTTCCTGAGCCCTGCTCTAAGCCCCCCACCACAAGAAACAGGATTTACAAGCCAGCTGCTGTAATCCCTTTAAAATGAGGTTTGGGGACTATAGGGACTCTCTGGGCGTTTCATTTTTTCAAAACAATATTCCCGGCTCAAAAGCTAAGATTTCACCATTCTCAGGGGGAGTCGACCCAAAGGCCGGCCAGGACAGCCTAGGGGCCCCGCGTTTCCCTTGGGGCTGAGAGGGTAGCCCCGGGGTGTCTCCCGGGGCTCCCGGGCAGAAATAGGTGTCACTGCTTGCTGTGGGTCCAGACATCTCTTTCCTGTGCCTGCCGCCTCCTTGCATCGATATCCAAGTCCCCCAAAAGCTGTTCCTTCCCTCTTAAAAAGGAAGTTCTGAATGCAGACCCCCAGGAAGGGCAGCTCACTTGATGGAATTAGTTCTAAGGTGTTAATAATGGATAGATCATCCTTTCCTGAGAGACAGCCTAATGGAGCTAAGGCAGGCTGTGAGACCCTAAAATGCTGGAAGTTCACATGGCGGAGATGGGGGAGGGGGCCCACCTAGGAATAGGGGAGGGGGGCATGTCGGCCACCGACGTCAAACACTGCAGCTGCCCCAGCAGAGGAATCAGGGTGGCCTGGGGCAACACCGCAGCTGAGTAGAGCTCAGCTTTGTCTGCAAAAATGGGTAGGGCCTGGTGGGTCCAGGCCATCTCCCTGGACAGGTGCCATCAGGAGCCTCATCACAGTGACCAACTAGCCCCATTTGACCCGGATCGGCCCCCCAGTCACACGCAAACGGGGGTGGGGGAGCGCTCACCCTAAGCCACGCCCACTCCACGCGGGGCCCGCCCTCCTGCCCGGAATGCCCGGGAGCCCCTGGCTCACCCGCGGGCATTGCATCCCTGATGCGGCAGGTCTGGGGGGAGCCTCGGGGACCTCCTTTTCTATCCAGCACCCCCCCCGTCGCCCCCATTTCAAACACACAAGAGGTGCATAACCAGACACCCAGAGGAGCGCCGACTGAAGGCAGCCCCAGCCCAGTGCGGTGGCTCACGCCTGTAACCCCAGCGCTTTGGGAGGCAAGCGGGGGGAGGATTGCTTGAGCCCAGGAGTTCGAGACCGGCCTGGGCAACATAGCGAACCATCGTCTCTACAAAATAAAATTAAATAAGTAGCCGAATGTGGTGACCCATGCCTGTAGTCCCAGCTACTCGGAAGGCTGAGGCAGAAGGATTGCGTGAGTCCAGGAGATGGAGGCTGTGGTGAGCCCCGATCGTGCCACTACACTCCAGCCTGGGTGACAGAGTGAGACCCCACCTCAAATAAATAAATAAATAAATAAATAAATAAATAGGGAACCCTGAGCAAGACACTGAATACACCAGCCATTGACTGAGCATGGTCATATGCCAGGGGCTGGACTGAGTGTCGCGTCCGCTGCGCAGTTCTGTGAGTCAGGGGCAGTTATCCTATTCTACAGACAGGGAAACTGAGGTGCAGAGATGTGAGACCTGCTACAAAGTAGTGTTTCATCTCCGCACTTCCTCATCCTGGCGCTTTCAAATTTTAGGACATAAAGCAAAGTAGGGGTTCGCCAACTTTTCTGCAAAGGACCCAAGTATAGATTTTTAGCCCTGTGATTCCTCTGTTGTGGCTTGTAGTATGACAGCAGCCATAGACGGTACGTGATCTCTTAGGCCCAGCTGTATCCTTCCAATAAAGCTTTATTTGCAAAAATGGGTAGGGGTGGGAGTGGCTGGCCCTGGGCCACACCCCCCCACCACAGACAAGAACAAGAACGCAGGCAACTCCAGGTTATCAGGCAGACCTAGCCAGCGATCTCAGCCCCCAGCCCCATCCCCCCTCCTGTTCCTCCCTGCGGCCCTGGAGGCGTCCCTCCTCCTACCTTGCCTCATCCATGGGCCCCTGGGTCTCTGAAGGGCTTAGACTTGACCTCTGGGGAAGACCACAGACTTATCTTTCAGCTGAGCCTACATCCCCCGAGTCCACAGACATCTCTCTCAGCCTCCTGGGAGGCACCCATCCTCTGCCCTCAGAACAGCCCAAATCCAGAGGCTCTGAGACAGAGTCTTCCCGAAGAGGCAAGTATTCGGAAAACATTTGCCTTTGCAAAGCTGTCATCACCTACTGGAGAGTTCGCCATGGTCAGCCCGGCCTGGCCCTCACCTTCACAGAGGGAGAAGCCTGAGCCTCAGAACCCCACTGCCCCCCCATGGATGCACTCTTCTCTGTGTGCACCCATAGCACACACATGCTGCGCACCCACCAACATGCACCCACGATACACACGTGCTGTCTTCCCCTCTGATGTGCATCCACATACACACACACTGGAGGGGCACGCGGCATGTGTGTGCTGTGGGTGCATATTGGAGGGTGCCCAGCATGTGTGTGGGGGGGAATGGCATCCAGCATCTGTGTGCACGTGCCTTGTGTGTCTGGGACGTGAGATCACCTCATCGTGCCTGTGTGTGCCTGTGTCCATGCGTTTGTAAGACATGCGTCCCTGCATTCGCCCTGTCAGGGAAGGGACTGAGGTTCTGAAATGACTGGATTCTGCCTCACGACATCCAGGCATAGCTGATCACTTCCTGGCTCATTAGTAAAGACCACGGAGGCCTTGTTTTGGTCGTTGGGAGAAGAGGGACAGCTGGACCACATCAGTCTACTGGGAAGAAAAGGAGCCAACATCAGTAAGTACCTACTTGATGTCAGGCACGGTGACAAGCAAGTGCCCAAATGCCCTGTGAGTAAAGTGCTTGCATTCGTGGCCCCAAACGTAGCCTTCCTGAATCTGTGCCCTTTGTAACGTGACTTTGCAGCAACTTGCATGCAGATACAAAGTTTGTTCCACCTCCCCTTGCATCTGGGCTTGCCCACACCTCTGGATTTGGCCAAGAGAATGTGCTAGAAATGACGTAGTAACTGACCTGGACCTCAAGCAACCTGGTAGCCCCCACTTGTTTCTTAAACCTCTGAGGCCACATGTGAAGGAGCCTTGGCTAGCCAGCTGTTGAACAGCTTTGCAGTGAATATGTGGTGTGCATGGGGGACTTCACGGTGTCTTGTATGTGCGTGTCTGCTGAGGTATTGCTCAGACATTGACTCTTTCCCTCTACCTGGCTTCTTTCTGCCTCCTCCCTCAGGGAGCAGCCTTTGGCCAAAGCTGGTCTCTGTAGGACATGCATTTTCCCAGTCATGAGTCATGGGGTGCAGGTGACCAAGCAGAGCTGAAAACGATATGTGCACCACCCTTACTCACTGTCATTGTAAACACCATATAGAGATTTGAATCATGAACTTGCAGATTATAAAACTGCTCACTGTACTGTCCTGAGGGGTGGATTCTTTCTTCACCAGCCAGCTGCCATTGGTAGCTCCTGTAAGCTCTAATAAACCAATGTCTCTCTGTGCTGGACTTCCAGGTGACTTCTTTGGAAGTCACCTGGAAGCCTTCTCAGATTTGGGGTTGCTGTGTTGCAGTCCCATAGACAAACTCACTGCCACCAAATATGTGAGAGGACCTGGCACAGGGGCAGAACACCTGATCATCCTGCAGCTGTTTGCAGATGTGCAGCCAAGGTAGAGCCACCCACTGTTATAGACTTATGTACAATAATAACTACTCTTTTTTTCCAGTCACTGAGTCCTGGGGTGAGTTGCTATATCAGTACCAATTTACTGATAGAGACTGGTATCATCATTCTCTGCATTTTACAGACAAGGAAATTGAGAAGTAAAACCTTCCCAAAGTTCTCACAGCTGATATGCAAACAGGAAGTAGGATTTAAGCTCACATAGTCTGGTTCCAGGGTTTAGGAGTGTCTTAGTCTACTCGAGCTGCTATACTAAAATAGCACACACTGGGTGGCTTAAACAACAAACATTTATTTTCTCCCAGTTCTGGAAGCTAAAAGTGCAAGATCAAGGTCCCATCGGGGCTGATCTCCAGCAAAGCCTCTCTTCCTGGCTTGTAGATGGCTGTTTTCCTTTTTGCTGTGCCCTCATATGGCCTTTTCTTTTTCTTTTTTAGAGATGAGGTCTCCCAGGCTGGAATGCAGCAGTGATGTGATCACAGTTCACTGCAGCATCAAACTCAAGCAACCCTCCTGCCTCAGCCTCTTGAGTAACTGGGGCTTCAGGTATGAGCCACTGTGCCTAGCTTCTTCCTCTTCCTCATAAGGATGCCAATCCTATGGGATTAGGGCACCACCCTTATAACTTGACTTAACCTGAAGGCCCCATCTCCAACTGCAGCCATACTGGAGGTGAAGGCTTCAACATGTGAACTGGGGAGGTTTGGCAAAATTCAGTTCACAGCCAGGAGTGAACCTCCGTGCCAAGCCACCTTTACACCCACAGCACAGACCGCAAGTAGGAATGCTTAACTCTGTTTCACAAAACAATGAACTTGAGGGTCAACAAGCTGAACTCTGGGCTCCCGTGCTGGAAAGAGCACAGCAAGGTTGGCCCCAGCCCTGTGCCCTTCCGTGGCCATGCCAGCCTCCATTGCAGAACTGCCTCTTTCTCGGTAGCCACATCTCAGCTTCTGGTTCTCCGTGGGCAAGGTATGTCCCCACCAACCTTGTGGCTTGGCCCAGAGTAGAAAGGGAGGAATGGAGGGAAGGGAAGCCTGGACCCCAGAGGCTGGACGCCTCCCTGGGCCTGGCCCACACTGTCTCCAGTTTCCCGGAAAAGTGAAGCCCCAGTTGCCCATGATGGGAACTGACTCGGTAATTCCCCTGCCCCTGTCTCCTTTCCCCACTCTCTGCTGGTGACTCACGAGATCAACTCCCAGATAAATGACTTGCACTGGACTCCTCATCTCTGGGTTCCCTCCTGAGGGAAGCTACACGAGACACAGCCCCTCCACCCTCTCTGGAAAGAACACCTCGTCTCTCCTCACAGCTGGCACAGACCCTGATCTTCAAAGCGATTCAATGGAATCCCAGGGAAGGAGGCCACGAACACAGCACCTAGAGGTTCCTGAGAGATTCACTTCTGCCCACCTGCTTGATTGGGGCTGGAGACAGGTTCGTCTTGAGCTTAGGTTGTTCCTCAGGCCAGGCTGTCCTCTGAGTGGCCACGCTGGTGGCCAATGCATGGCTGTGAGCAAGTGGGTCCCAGCTGATGGGGCTGGAAGCCTCAACTCCTGAGACTTTCCTTTGCGTGTGGAGCTGCACCTCCACGGACCATGAACAAGACCACATCCGGGTGGGCGCCTCTCTTGACCCGCCGGGTCCTGCCAGACAATGGAGCCTACAGTTCACCTCCTTGAGGGAAGGAGGAAAATTCCACGGTCCACTCATTCTTCTCCCCCTCGGTCCCCTCCAGGGCCTCTCCAGCTGTCACTCGACACACAAGGACCTTTCTCCCTCAGAAAAACGCTCCAAAGCCCCAGTGTGCCGAACCAGGCCCACCCTGCTCCTGGGGACATTTCCCAGCCCTGCCTGGGACAGCTCGTAGGTTTCTTGTCACTCGGTTTCTCAGCCCATGTTCCGTTTTAAGACCGTAAATTTTAAAATGTCCTTTTATAAAAAGGGAGGGGGAAGGGTGGAACAAGAGGAGGAGGAAAAACAAGCAACTGTAAACAGAACATAAAAGATGTTTAATAGACACGTGATGAGGCCTCTGAGGAGACAGCCTGGCATTGATTCCCTGACATTTCACCTATTAAATTATGAGCTTCGTAAGGAAGAGCCCAGATTTTTTTCTTCTTCTTCAGGCAATGAAGATTATTTAATGAAGAACAAAGCTGCTATTGTCTGAGCTGTACGTGTACCCAAGTTCCTTGACAGGCACATGGAGCTGGGAGGGCAGGGAAGCTTGGGGTACAAGATGCCTCCAGACTGGGGGACCTGGTCCTGGCCAGCACCTCATCCAGCAAGCCCCTCCTTAGAGGTCTGACGGGCTGCCTGGCTCAGTTCCTGAAGTCAGGGCTGGGTCCAAGAATGGCGGGGGAGCCCTGGGATAGGATTGCCTTGAGAACTTAGAAAGATCTAGAGAGTGACCCAACTAACTCCTCTCGGGGAAGTCTGGGCTGGTACGCCAAAGTGCGGGGTCTTGAAATACAATTCCCGAAGCCTGATACTAACCCTGTCCGGCACACAGTAAGATCTCATTGAACGGATGAGGAGGCAGAGGTGCTGAGAGGTTAGATCACTGGCTCTAGGTCTCTCTTTGTGTTTAAGTGGCAGAATTGAGGTTCTTGCCAGGCTCCGGTGGTGTCCAAAGCCCACCGTCCTCTCCCCCGGCACAGTCCTGGGCAACAGGGAGCAGGGCGGAGTGAGTGGCCAGCTCTCTGGAGTCAGAGCCGGGATGTCGGAGGCCACTACAGCCTCTCACCTCCTACATGCCCAAGGCCCCTTCTCTCTCCCTCTCATTTCCCTTACAAATCTTTACCTTGGCTGCTTGGTTCCCAGAGAGGTGTCAACAGTTATTAACTGCTTACCGTTGAAACGCTTCCATGGTATTTACAAAGGATGAAAGTGGAAAACTAAAGGCCCAGAGCTGTGATAGGGCATTCCAGGAATGTGGTAGGCTTGAGAATGGATCACCTCAGGGCCTTCTTGGAGGCTCAGAAAACCCACCCGTAGCTCTCCTGTGTAGCTCAGACCAGGAGTGTGAGCCATGGAGGGTTAAGGTCCAGAGGAGGCCGCCTAACCTTCATCTTCTGAGCCGTTCTGGTTCCTGGGCCTCCTGGCATTACTTAGACACATGACTGACTAGTGGGGCAGGGCGTGTCTAGACTCAAGGCCTCTGGGCATGGTGGCTGCTGCCTGTAATTCCAGCACTCTGGGAGGCCAAGGCAGGAGGATTGCTTGAGACCAGCAACACAGTGAGATCTCGTCTCTGCAAAAAAAAAAAAAAAAAGTCAAAAAAATTAGCCAGTCGTGGTAGTGTACGCCTGTGGTCCCAGCTACTCAGGTGGCTGAGGTGAAGGGTCACTTAAGCCCGGGAGGTTGAGGCTGCGGTTGGCTGTGATCACATCACTGCGCTTCAGCCTGGGTGACAGAGTGAGACCCCAGCTCAAAAAAAAAATGCTAGGCATGGTGGCTCGTGCCTATAATCCCAACACTTTGGGAGGCAGAGGCAAGAGGATTGCCTGAGCCCAGGGTTCAAGATCAGCCTGGACAACTTGGTGAGACCTCGTCTCTACAGTCAAACAAACAAACACCTCTGAAACACCTGCTCAACCCTTCCCTAATAAATAGCTTCAATGGGAGGTACAGCCAGTAGATCGGGGCTGTTCAAATATTTGACGCACACGAAGGTGGTGGCCTCCTACAATCCAAGACCCAAAGTCTCGCCACTTCTCCGTTATGAGGACCCCGCTTGGGGTAACAGCACTTGCAAAGGTAAGAGCCGCTGGGTGTTGGGTGCCTGCCACATGCCAGGCAGAGCCAGGCACTCTACTTACTTGATATCACCGATAATGCTTCTGCTACTTATCCTCAACTTATACGTGAGGAAACTGAGTCAGGAAGAGGTGAAAGATCTGACCCATGGCCACACCGGCAGAGCTAGGATTCGTTTAGTCCTTTGTGGCCTCAGAGCCCATGCGGTTACCACAAGACCAAACTACCCCGTCTCTGCAGGGGCAGCAAGAACTCAGCCGAGCACTGCTCCAGAAGCCACAGGGGTTCAGCCCAGTCTGCCCCTTGACCCAAGGGACTAGCCGGAGGGCACAGATCCCTGTTGTAGGCACCTGCTGTTTCCACAGTCCAGATCCTTTCCCTGTGTGGTGACCGCACCCCGATTTTCCCTTGAGAAACGCTCCAACTTTCAGACCCTGTGGAGTAAGCAGAACAGATGTCACTGCCAGTCCCCCAGCGTGGGACATGACCCATCCTGGCCAATCAGGAGCCTTCATGTTCCCAGAACATAATGATGGATCCAGAAAGGGGCATGACCCAATCCTGGCCAGCAAAAGCGGGGCCTGAGACTTTTGCTAGTATGTCTGGGAAGGAGAAATGCTCCTCCACTGGGCTTGCGGGGAGGAAGGAGGGCCTGGCACTGCTGGTGGCCACGCTTGTGCCACTTGGGAGTGAAGCCAAGCGGCAGGAAGCAGAGCCAAGAAACCAAAAGAGAATTTCCTGGTGCATAAGTAGGAAATTCATAAGTTCCCAAACTCAACATGCCTGCAAGGAGGTGTCCACTTTTGGCTACAGAAACTTCCAGCGCATAAATTCCTTTATTTTCTTTCTTGCGTCCTTCGCTGGTTTCGACTAAGTTTCTGTCACTTGTGGCCCAGAGTCTTGAGTGATACGCCCTGGTCTCCCATCTTGGCCTGTGTGAGCCAGGCCGTGAAGGGCTCCAGGAATATTCCCCCCACCACGACCCTTCCATTTCCTTCCAAACCAGGTTGCCCGAAATGACCCAGTCAGTGGCTTTCCTTTCAGGAAGCAGTGAGTTAGGGCACAGCATCTACTCAGAGAACACACAACAAGGTGCTAAATATTTTGGGAGCTCAGCCTCCCAAGGCTGGCTGCCTGTCTCTCAGCTTCCAGTCTACCCTTTCTATTTGACCACATGGCACCAAGGACTGTTTCCTCTCTGCCTCCCAGGCCTCGCACAGGGCTTTGTATTTCATCCCTGCTCAATAAACATCAATTTAATGAACTGAAGCGCAGTCAAAAAACTGCTGACATCTGTGATAAGGACTGCCAGATGCCCAAGGTCTTCCGTATTATTAGAACTGTTGACTTTTAGTTGAGCAAGTTGCCATCCAAAAGAAAGACTACATTTCCCAGCATCCCTTGCAGCCGGGTTTAGCCACATGACTAAGTTGTGGCCAGTAGGAGCCGAGTGAGGTGATACAGGTGCCATGCTCAGGCCACACCTTTGGTGAGAAAGGGCATGGGTCCCCTCTGTTCCCCTCTTCCCAGTGGCTGGAATGTGGACACATGGGTGAGGCCAGCCCCCAGCGAAGATGGAACCACAAGACTGAAGGACTCCGGGGCCCACAGAGTTCTCCCCACAGCCCTGGGTTGCAGTTTGACCCCTACTGGAAGAATCTCCACCATCACTCATGTTTGCAAGGGTGTATTCCTGGAGGATATTCTGGCAGGGGACAGGACGCAGCTACTCTGCAGAGTGTCCTGGGTTCCTGCCATGGGGAGGGCACTTTCATCCACCGTGTCTCCCATGAGGTGGGAGGGTCACATCTGATCAGTCCCATTTTCCACGTGGGGAAACCAAAACCCAGAGAGGGAGAGCACTGACCCCAGGACAGCAGCTAGGAAGGGGCAGAGCTGGGGCTCTCAGCTCAGCCCCGTGTCCTCACCACACCCCTAGGTGAGCTGGGCTGGAAGGAAGGACTGATCCAAGCTGAGAGAGACTGCTGGCCTGCCTCCCACATCTCCTTCAAGGCCTCGGGTCATCAGAGGAAAGTGCATCAGCTGACCGTGGCCCATCCTAGGAGGCAGTGGTCGGTGGTTCCGACTGCTAGGCCACCTTTCTTCCAAAGCATCCTGGCTCTTAACTTCATGATTCTCTCTGGAGTCATGAGAGAGATGAGTCCATCTCACAGGTAAGGGAGTCAGAGGCCTGGCCACAGGACCGACTTGGCTTCAGAAGTCCAGGGCCCTAGGGCACTGAGGTCAAGTCTCTTTTTCCCTTTGAAGCCTACTCACCTTTTTCCCTGGGGTCTCCTGCTATCAGCCATCCTCAAAGAAATCTCTGACCAAAGAAACAACTTTCCAGTATGTCCTCTGGCCTGTGACAGCCCTGGCATACCAGGGGCATCGGGGTGGAGCTAGTCCTTAAAGATATTCCTAGAAGAGCAGACCACCTCCCTGAAGAGCTTGGGAGGCATCGAAGGGGCCAGGCGACAGGTGGGCTGCACCCCCGGGTCGGATTCATCAGCCTGAATCAGTGGAAGCCTCATTCTCACCCTCCCCTAACCTGGTGTTTCCAGAGAAAGTACAAGAAATTTGAATTGCAGGTAAATGACAAAATAATCTTTTGCTGTAAGTATGTCCCAGGTAATGCGTGAGATATACAGTCAGGCGTCACTTAATGATGGGGACACATTCCGAGAATTGCATGCTTAGATGATATTGTCATCATGTGAGCTTTGTGGCGTGTATTTACACAAGCCTAGATGGTGTCGCCTGCTACATGCCTGGGCTGTGGGGTGTAACCTGTTGCTCTGACCGTCATCGAAGCAGTCCGTTGTTGACCAGAAGGTTGTTATATGGCACATGACGAGACTAAAAAACTGTGCATTGATTAGATGGAATTCAAACTTAACTGGGCGTCCTGTATTTTTCTTGGAAAATCTCACGGACACCCCAGTCCCTACAAGCGTTTTCCTGTGTCCTCCACAGGTCCGTGGCCTGATGGGAAGAGGACTGGACCCTGGTGACGACACTGGGCTGAATTAAACCCTGGCTCTTAGCACTAGGTGACACCGTGCCAGTCACTTCCTGAGGTGGCAGGTATGGTTCATCTGCAGGACTCCTCTGTCTATGAGGGCACCCCCCACCCCATCCCACAGCTCCTGGGGAACAATCCCAGTGCCCTGCTTATCCCCTGATGACAGGTGGGCACATGATCTATGCCTAAAAATCATGGAACTTCACCCCGCCCCCATCCACAGTGAATGGGCCAAGAATTGGGCATGTAACCCAGGCAGGGAAAATCAGTGTTCCTCCATGAGAATTGCTCTGTGGGTACTGGACAACACAGAACTTCTCCTCCTCAGGATCCCAAGATGCTGTCAGTACCGTGCGTGGAGAAAGCCTCCCTAAAATAAAATCACATAGAGGAACCTGAGGGACGTGGAGTCAAGAGATAAAGACAAAGACACAGAACCCCTGGATTCAGCCATGCCTGAAGCCACCGACACTTGGAATTCTCGATTACAGAAGCCAATAAATTTTCTCTTTTGCTTAAGCCAGTTTGGATCATGTTTCTGCCACTTGCAACCGAAAGAGTTATGGAGATGCCTCTCCCCTCTTAGCCAAAAAAAGAGGTCTGGACTCTGGTATTTCCTGAGTTCTCTGCTCCCTGACAGTTGCCCTCCCCCTTGCCCCCAATCACCACCCCGCAAACAATCTCCAAAGAATGACAGTCTCCTGCCTCCAATCTTCCAGGCTTCCTTCCAGCTCAGACCTCAGACTGCGGAGCTCTTGTCCAGAATCCCAGCCTCCCAGACTTCCAGACTCCTTCCCAGGCCCTCCTGGCTGTGGTGATCACTGAGCAAGGTAAGCAGGGCCGTGGCTGTGTGCGCTTCTGGAAGACAGACCTGGGGAACTCTAAGCCAGAGGCAGGAAGCGTCCTAGAATCGTGGGATCTTCAATTTCACGACACCAACATCTCACTCATTTTTCACTTCTCCAACTGTGAATCGTGCCCAAGGATGGGCTTTTGGGGGTCGCTGTTTTAGCTCTTTCCCCAGCATGGAGATGGGTTGGGGCGTGGGGTGAAGCTGGAAAAGAGTGGACCTCCAGGAAGAAAGGGGTGCAGGCCCCGGCCCATCGGACATAAGCGTATCAGCAGTGGCCTGGCCACATCGAAGCGCTGCCCTCTCCAGCCCTCAGCGCCTGCCTTCTCCTTCTCGGCAGGGCCCCACCTCACCGGGGTATCCCTCCCTCCTACGGCTCACAGCAAGATGTACCGCCAGCTGCAAGGGTGTGGCCCTCACATCCAGTCCCAGCCACTGTCATGCCATTCCCCTCTCTGGGACTGGTTTAGACAAGGGCCTGTGACTCAGTTCTGGCCCGAGAGATTGAGGGGAGACCTGCTGGGGCTCCTGGGAAGGCTCTTCACTGCGTTACAAAAAGAACCACGCCAGGGGAGACACCCCTCCACTCACCTGCCGGGGCCATGGCCACCTGAGGCGTCTGGAATTGCTGCAGCCACTTTGGCCACGAAGGGGTCTCATCTGGAGAAGCCCACCCTGGGGACACACGGTTCACTCGCCCCTCGCCAGGCAGCTCCCTGGCCCAGGGCTCCTTGTGCCAGGAACACCTTTCCTTGGCACGCCCCTGGCTCCTTCCTTACTCCATATGGCCTCTGTTGAGGCAGCAGCTCCGTGCAAGGACCCCTCCAATTTCTCTGTCCCCCATCATGCTCTCTCCTCTTGCTGTGTCTGTCATAGCTCTTAACTGACACAATGGCGCACGCGTGCACACACACACAGTCTATCTGTCTATACTGTACATAGATTTTGGAGGGTATCAGATTTTTTGAGAGGTTCAACTTAAATATTATATATATGCTAGGCATATCATATAACATATAACAAGTATATATATCTGTGTGTGTGTGTGTGTGTGTGTGTGTGTGTGTGTGTGTGTGTGTGTGTGTATTAAGGAGGGTGAGTCCTCTTCTCCGAAATGTTTGGGACCAGAAGGGTTTCAGATTTCGAACTTTTTCAGATTGTGGAATATTTGCATATTCAGAATGAGATATCATGGGGATAGGACCCAAATCTAAAGATGAAATTCCTGTGTTTTAAGTACACCTTTGCACATAGCCTGAAGATAATTTTATTTTTCCTTCTGGATGCTGAATAAATGGTTATGCACTGCTTTTTTCCTGCACCCCATCACATGAGGTCAGGTGTGGAGTTTCCCATTTGTGACATCACTTCAGTGCTCAGAAAGTTCCAGATTTTGGAGCACTTCAGATTTTTTAGATTAGAGAGGTTCAATTTAAGTATAGTGTATATATGCTGCATATATTATATATGCTATGTATATATACTATGTGTGTGTGTGTGTGTGTGTGTGTATACTATGTGTGTATACACACACACACTTTGTGTGTGTGCCAAAAAAGTATGCACATTTTAAGAAAGAAAAAAATCTGTATTAAAATTGTAGATGAATACAAGACACATTTGACTTTTGCAATTGCAAGAGGTGCTCAAAGTGGTACCATCAGTGTCCAGACACTTCTGATTACAGTGAACTGAAAGTAACTTAGGTAACAACTCTTAAAATGTGTAGATATTCTTTCCCCCAGTGTGTGTGCACCTGCCCATGCTGAGTGTTCAGCAGTTTTTGGCCAAGATCACCTTCCCTATTCACTGGATCTTGCCCCGAGTGACATTTTTTTTGTTTATTTGTTTCCCTGGATGAAAAAAGTCCTCAAAGGGAAATGTTTCGCCAGTGTGGAAGAGGTGAAACAAATAATGGCCGAAGCACTAAAAGGCATCAAATTGATGAATGCAAAAACTGTTTTGAGCAGTGAAAAAAGCGTCTTGATGGGTATATTGCATCAAATGAAGAGGACTTTGAAGGTCACTGAAATGTAAACATGTAAGAATAAATGCACAATTTTTAATCAATAAATATGTTTTTGGGAATCCTCTCATACACACACACACACACACACGCACGCACGCACACACGCACACACGCACGCACACAGTGTTTATCATCCATCTTTCACCCAAGAATTTAAGCTCCATGAAGGCAAGGACTTGGATTCTTTCTGCTGGAAACCCAGGACCGAGGAGTGTGCCTGACACACAGAAAGTGCCCAGGAATATCTGATGGATGGGAAGCCGGAAGGCAAGAGACCTGTGCTTGTGAGGACACCATGCAGCCTCTACATGGAGCAGCCCTCTGGACATCTGTTGCCAGTGCACATTCCTTATTAAATAAGTGCAAGCCTGGCGGGGTGGGGTTTGGAACCCAGCAGCGGAAAGCTCCCTCTTCGTCCTCCTGTTCCGCCCGTGTCTTGAGTGCCCTTCCCTAACATGTCTCCCTGCTGGCCCCACCCCCTTCAAGCGTGGCTGCAATTCCGCTCCTTCTCCACAGCCCTGCAGAAGAGGAATAAGAAGCCTGGGGTTTTCTCTCAGCAAAATCAGGGGCAAATCTGTAAGCTCTGCTGCTCCCCTGCCGAGGAGGACCTCGGGCAATTTCCACAGTGAGCTTCAGTCCCCTCCATCATAAGATGGGATTCAGAGTGGCAATGCCTACCTTGTGGGCTTAGGACAAGCATCAGCGAGATAACAGGAGGTTTCAGGATCAAGTGCATCTGGGAAAAGGCCCTGCTTGCCACTTTCCGCCAGCGTGGCTTAAGCAGTAGACATCTCCTGCCTGTGTCTGGCTCTTCCTCTGCCATGGGGAGGTAGCAGTGATACTGACCCAGGTGAATTAAATGAGGAGATGTCTATGACTTGCATGGCACGGTGCTCAATGAGATACTAGGTGTGTGCCCATGAACTTTACCTTTCAGGGATACGGGGGCCACGAGACCCAGCCCCTGTCCTCGGAGGCCACAGAGGACAGCCTGCAGAGGCAGACAGGGGTCAGCTTTTGGTGGGGCAGGCAGAGGCGTTTGGGTGTGCTCGGGTGGGTTAATCTCTGACCCTCCTAGGCGGGGTTCACGTCCTCCACCCCTGGAAACAGATTGCACTGGGCCAGTATCCTAGGTGGGGGGCCTGCAAGACTCCTTGGCCATGACCTTGTGAACTTCAGTCCCAGGTCAGTCCTGTCCACTGCCCACAGGAAATGGCAGAGGCCACTGGCTCGTCCCTGTCCCTTTGCTGGACTGATTTTAAACTGAAGGCATTAGGCTCGCTAATGGCCTGTAATCACCTTGTTTGAATTAGCATGGCAAGTGCTTCCGACTGAATGGTCTGTTATTCCAAATAACCCTCAGTGGTTTTAATTACATCCCCTGGAATGTGTGGCCTCCGGCCTCTGCTTTACGAGGCAGAGGTCCTGGAAGCTGCAGGGCATGATTCCTGACCTTCTCCCCGCAGACCCCGATAAGGAGAAGCAGGAGGGCTTCTCCTGCCCACCTTTCACTCCACTCTATTTTTAAGCTCGGCACAGGATGGAAGAGGTGACCCCACTGGCCCTTCCCCACCCCCATTCTTGGGTTCCATCTGCTTCCAGGGACAAGCAGAGTTGAGGCCCAGAGACCAGCCGCGAGTTCTCAGTCCCATTCTGTTGGAAATGCCACCCCGTTCTTTTTACCCAGACTGCTTTCCCTCATTTGTGTGGCTTATGCCAGGGTGGGCGGTTATTATCACATCACCCCAACTTGCCCTGGAAGAAACAGGCCTAGGGAAGTCGTAAGAAGCTCAAGGGTGTGCAGGAGAGCAGAGCTTCTTCTTCTTCTTCTTTTTTTTTTTTTTGAGTTGGAGTCTCACTCTGTTGCCCAGGCTGGAGTGCGGTGGCACAGTCACAGCTCACCACAGCCCCGGACCTTCTGGACTCAAGCAATCCTCCCACCTCAGCCTCTTAAGTAGCTGGGACGACAGGCATGCGCCACCACACCCGGCTAATTCTTTAATTTTTTGTAGAGTCAAGGTCTTGCTATGCTGCCCAGGCTAGTCTTGAACTCCTGAGCTCAAAAGTGCTGGGATTACAGGCATGAGCCTAGCAGGTCCTCTTGAATTTGAATGTCCATAAAGCCTAGGAATCCTGTTGAAATGCAGATGTTGACTCAACAGGTCTGGATTCCTGCTTCTAACCAGTTCCTGGGTCTGAGTAACAGGTTGCTGTCTGTCATGCTGGCTAAAGGGATGGAGACCACCATGACCAGCTCCTCTCCTGGCCTGGTGCCCTGCAGTCCTCATTCCTGTTTCACAACTGGTCACCTCCACATGCTTCCCAGGATGGAAGAATGGAAGAATGTGCTCGCCAGTTCCCTCACCTGAGAGGTGCAGAGGAACTTTTCGGACTCGGCCACTAACAGGGGAAGATGGGGGCTCTGGGTTCACCCTACAGCCCCCAAGGTTGGGAGCGTGGCACGCGTGGGCTGGTGACAAGGAAGAACTAGTCCCCGTTTCCTAAGAGAACCAGGCCTCTGATGGAAAGCCACACCCAAAATTCAGATCTCGAAGTCTCTCCTGGTCCCGACCCCACGTCCTGGGACCCATCCATGTCTTACCCAGGGCTCAGCATGAGGAAGGGGGCGAGAAGAAAGAAAACAGCCATTCATTCAACAGATATGTCCTGAGCCCAGGGCCTGGCGTGTAGGAGGCCTTCCATCAATGCTTGCTGAGGCCAGGCGCAGTGGCTTACACCTGTTATCCCAGCACTTTGGGAGGCCGAGGTGGGAGGATCACTTGAGCCCAGGAGTTCAAGACCAGCCTGGGCAACACAGAAAGACCTCGTCACTACAAAATAAAAATAAAAATATTAGCCACGCGTGGTGGCAGGTGCCTCTAGTCCCAGCTACTTGGGAGGCTGAGAGGGGAGGATGGTCTGAGCCCAGGAGGTCAAGACTATGGTGAACTGGGTTCGTGCAACCGCACGCACTCCAATCTGGGCGATAGAGTAAGACCCTGTCTCAAAAAAAAGAAAACATGCTGATTAAAGAAAAGCGGTGAGAAAGTTCGAATCTTAGCAAGATGCCTGCAGGTTTACCATCTGGAGAAGTTGAGCCATGTAGGGTCCCCTGAGGGCCTGCTGTGCCCAGGCCCTGTGCCTCTGGCCTGATAGGCCTTATTGTACTTGCATCCTCATAACTACCACACGAAATGGACGCTGGTGTCCTCATAATGGAAGAAACTGAGGGTCAGAGAGGGTGAGCTACTTGCTCAAGGTCACACAGCGGCTGGCTAAAGGCAGAGGGAAGCTTGGAGCTGGGCCTCTGAATCCACAGCCCCTGCCCTCCATGCAGCCTCAGGACCAGGCTGGGGGTGGGGGTGGGGAGGATTCCCAAGTTTCCCGGGGGGAGTCTCCGCAAAGGACTGGCTTTATTTAATGGCATGGGAGCCAAGGGGGCCTTTTCCCTGTCCCCACCCTGAAACCCCCGTGAACCTTGAACTGCTAAATTCAGCGAGATGGGGCAAGGCCAAAGGTGCGAGGAGCTGCCCGCAGCCCACGGGGTTGGGGAAATGAGCTAATTAGGACCTTTCAGCAGTGCCGGCCCGCAGCTGGGCAGCCCAGCTGGTTCTGGGTGGACAGAGTCCTCCCTGATCCTGAGTTCACAGGGTCAGCCCTGCCTCGGGAGCAAGGTGGTTCTGTCCCTGCCTGCCGGCTTTCCTGGGCACTCAGGTGCCGGGGCCAGGAAAAGGGGCCAGACCATCTGCCCTGTGGCGAGGCAGCTCCTGGTTACCCACGTCTTCACAGACAGTGTGTGCTCTGCAGCTCCCTGGTTTCATTTCAGCCTTGGCTTGTGGTGTCCGTGGATTCGCTGACCTGTCCATTAAATGCTAGGACGCAGGATTGAGTGTGCACAGCTCACCCCTGGCACCCCGGCACCCAGCACAGGGCCTGGCCTCCGTGGGTGCTCCAGAAATATTCTTTTAATGAATTAAGAAAGAAATCAGCTGTGTAGGTTACCAGGGTGTGTGCCAGGCTTTTCTGGCCAGTGTGGGCGTGATCAGCTTGGCTTTGGTTTTGCCTCGATGGGACTTGTTCAAGCAGCCCTTACTGGCTTTGGTTCTGTCCTGGGCACCAGGAACTCAGAGCTTCAAAAGCCCTTGGGGAACTACAGTCCCATGCGCAAGACTCATAAGTATTTCTAGACGTCTAAGCATCTGACAGAGTCTGTGCCCATAATGACTGTTAGATCTCTAAGTCTAGAGTAGAGAGTCAAAAGAGAAAAAAGACTTCTCAGAGGAGGTGGCATTGGAGGTGTGAGGCTGATTAGGTGAAGAAGTGGGGGTGGCCACCGAATGCCGAGTCATGGGTAGGAGCAAGGACACAGGGATTTTATGCATTACAGTCAGAAGAGGCTGTCCCACATGGCTCAACTATCCATAGTGTGGGCGTAAAAAGCCTGCCCAATGGCATCTGCTGCTAGCCCTTGATACCCAGCTCTCAGAGAAGCAAGGAGAGATCTGACTTAATTCAGAAAAGGGACTAGGCATGGTGGCTCATGTTTGTAATCCCAGCACTTTAGGAGGCCGGGTCGGGAGGATTGCTTGAGCCCCGGAGTTTGAGACCAGCCTGGGCAGCACAGCAAGACCTCGTCTCTAAAAAAAAAATTTAAAATTAGCCAAGGATGGTGGCGTGTGCCTGTAGTCCCAGCTATTCAAGAGAGTGAGGCAGAAGGATCACCTGAGCCCAGAAGGTCAAGGCTGTAGTGAGCCATGATCATGCCGCTGCACTCCAGCCTGGGTGACAGAGTAAGATCCTGACTCAAAATAATCATAATCATAATTTAGAAAAGGAGCCCAAGGGAGAGGAAAGCAAATGTTTATTGGGTACCTAGGTAGACCCTGGATAAATAGTGACCATGACTAGACAAGGCCTTGGCTCTGCTGGGAGCTTCTAGAGGTGAAAAGTGATGTCAACCACTCACACAATACTCAGTAGACACAAATGGAGCAGAAGCTGTGAAGAGAGGACACCAGCTATGTCACAGAGGAAGCTGACCCCGGGGGCCGGGTGGGTGTGGGGACAGGAAAGGCTTCAGGAATAGCTGATGTCTAAGCTTCGCACATGTGCTTAGCCCATTGCCTGGCCTGGCAAAACCTGGCCTACCAATGGCAGCAAGTGCAAGGTTACCATGGAGTCACTTTGTCTAGACCATAACCCTACAGGGAAGGTACCACAACCATCCCCATTACCCAGATGAAGAAATGGAGGACCAGAGGTGCAAAGTCCCTCGCCCAGCGTCCCAGTGCACGTTTGGGATGGAGCTGGGATTTGAATCCAGGCAGGTCTGGCCAGCTCTCCTCCAAAACACGCCGCCCCACTGTATCCCACACTTCCTTTGGGAAGAGGGAGGTGTCCCTCGTGGAGACTGAATTAATATATCAGCAGATCCCTCGGTCCCCCCTTTTTTTTGAGTTGGAGCCTCACTCTCTGTTGCCCAGGCTGGGGTGCAGTGGCATGCTCACAGCCACCGCAGCCTCGACCTGCTGGACTTAGGGGACCCTTCCGCCTCGGCCTTCTAAGCAGCTGGAACTGCAGACGCACGCCACCATGCCCAGCTAGTTTTTGTGATTTTTATTATAGAGAAGAGGTCTCACCAAGTTGCCCAGGCTGGTCTTGAACCCCCAGGCTCAGGCAATCCTCTCGCCTCGGCCTCCCAACGTGCTGGGATGACGGACTGAGCCACCATGCCCGGCTGATCCCTCAATTCTTTAACCGGGTGATGCGGAAGAAAGCATCCCACACTGGCCAGGCAAGTGACGGTCACCCCAAAAATCGGATCTCCACAACTCTCAGGGTTAGAGGGGCCTTCAAGAGAAGCTGGAAGTCAGGAGAGGATGTCCCCACATGGCTCAAATAGCCATAAATTGGTGTAAAGAATTATTCCAGTCGTCTCCGGGAGTCGCTATGAAAGGGACAGAGGAAAGCACACCTGAAAGCCAAAAAATGTTGTCACAGGCATTTTAATCATCACAGTGACTGTTGCAAACACTGTGCTGAGCCTGCCTGATACAGACCTGGAGACACAGACTTGGAAAGGACACACGAGTCCTCAGAGGACCCACACCCCCAGCTCGGGAAACAAGTCACATAGCAATACAAGCAAGAAGGGACAGTTTGTAAAGTGAGCTGCTCAGGTCCATGGCAACTTAACGGTGGGCACCGTCACCGTCACCGAGGGCCAGCGGGCGGAGGAGGGCTTCCCGGGGAAGGAAAAACATCACTAGGGCTTGAAGCAGGGGGGGAAAGCGATTAGACAGGGACAGGGTCTGGGATGGGAGAGCCACTCTTTTGAAAGAAAGACGTTTGGTGGGTAGAGGAGGTCCCATCAGCTCTCCTGAAAACAAGATGGATTTTTATGAGGGAAAAAATTCAGTGGACCGGAGAGAAGAGACGGCTAGGAGGAGTACACCACTGTCCCTTCAGAACACGATGTGTCGGGACCCTGGAGAAGGTAGCCCCCTGCATGCTGGGAGCTCAGCCCCTGGTCAACTGTGGGAAGAACTATGTTCTTCAGGAGACCTGGTCTCACGGAGCAGAAAAGCCAAAACCAGGCCAAAAAACAAAAAAACAAAAAAAGAAAAGAGGGAGTTTTCCGCTGAGAACGGCTCAAAAAACCTAGAACTTGGAGAGTGGCGTGTTTCCTCGTGGGACTGTGGACCATGCTCGGTCTTGGAAGGATTGACTCAGACTATAGCCCTGCCCTCTGTTGCCTACACCTCCCACCCCAAGCCCCTCACCCCCATGTATCCAGGTCGCCAGGGGGCCCCTCAGGCTCTTAGTTCAAGCTCTTGCCCCAAGTACCCCCATCAGGCGAGAAGCCGGCCAGGTTGAAAAAGCCCTGCCGGAGTTGGGGGGCACTCCCCTGCCACGCTGAGGGCCACCGTGGACGTTGGACATGGGACGGGGGACAAGCAGTTGGGAGCTGGCTGTCTGCCCTGCCTGTCCCATCTCGGCAGCAATCAGCCCCCATGAGGCCGCGAGCAGGCCGACGGCATTTAAGTCAGACCCTCACATATCAGTTTTGATTTCAACTGGAATCGCCTCCCTCGGCTGGATTTCAAAAGACAGCGTTACTAATGAGAAACACACAAGTTCTTGAAATGAAGTTAACTTCTTTAAAAAAAAAAGGGCCTTTTCTTTGGCTCTGTTGATATATATTAGAACCACATTGTCTAAGAAAAAAAAAAAAAAACAGCCGTTCTGCTTCTGAACAGAAATACGGGAGTCCTTGCACTCGGGAGATGCCGGGAGGCTGGTGTCCTGGCCCGTTGTCGTGGCTCTCCAGACATGGAGGGGCTTTTGTTTTTTGGATTTTTTTTTTTAGGGCACTGGGAATTTGTGAGTTCGATTTAAAACAAGAAAAAGGGGAGGAGGGTATGCAGTATCTGAAGTGGGCAAAATGAATGCCAGGGAACAGTGGGGATTTCTTCAAGGGCTCGTCTGTTCCCAAGAAAGCATGAGGTCTAGACTCCAGGACAGACACGGGCTTAGAATCTGCCCCAGCCCCTTCCACTTCCCAGCTCTGTGTCTGGGCAAGCCACCTCCCCCTGCGTGACTCTGTTTCCTCTGTTGATCACGGAAGAACCCATGAAGCATCTCCCTCATGGGGCTGCTGGGAGGACAGGAGGTTACCACGAGGATGCGCCTGGCATGTGTGACACTCAGTCCCTGCTCAGAATGGCACTTGGGCACCGCTGTCATCTGGGAGCTGTGAGGGCCAGAGAGCTCTTGAGGACTGGATTTGTTCAGACACTTCTGTCTGGTGTTCTCTGAAACCCGCTAGGGATGTGATAACTCCTTCCACGGAGAACGCTCCTGGTTCCCAGCCGGCAGAGGAGGGAAGGAGGACACCCTTCATCCTCGGCTCCATAGTGACCAGAGCCCAACAAGACCTGAGAGGGGTCAGGTATGGCGGCTCACACCTGTAATCCTAGCACTTTGGGAGGTGGAGGTGAGAGGATTGCCTGAGTCCAAGGGTTCAAGACCAGCCTGGGCAACTTGGCGAGACCTCGTCTCTACGTTAAATCAAAGAATTAGCCAGGCATGGTGGCGCGCATCTGTGGTTCCAGCTACTTGAGGCGGAAGGATTCCCTGAGCCCAGCAGGTCGAGGCTGTGGTGGCCATGAGCGTGCCACTGCTCTCCAGCCTGGGTGACAGTGAGACCCTGATGGAAAAAAAAGAGAGAGACTGGAGAGGACCTCCTGCCTCTTGAGAAGCCTGAAGCAGAAAGGCTGTTCCTGAAAATTCCCTCTGAGTGTGACCCCGGGATAGCCACGGATTGCCTCGCCCTCATGGACTTCTCTCCAGAGAGGACTGGGGGCCCCTGGAAGGCTCACCAGTCCCTGCCTGGGTCTTGGTTTCCCCATCTGTGCTGGGGAAACCAGGGCGGTTGGATGAGAAGACCCCCAATATCCCTCTGGCCTGGGAAAGGCTTTCGACACCCAGGAGGTGGCCTTCCAGAAGCCGGGCATCCCCACCCTAGGACCCAGTCAGCTCACAGTGACTTCCGGAATCAGTCGAGCCCCTGGAAACCCTGTAGGTAGGGTGGCTCTGTCCCCTCCCTGGTGGGGTCTCCAGGAGATGGAAGACACGTTTGTCTTCGCAGGCGACCACAGCCTCACCCTCAGGAGAACCAAGCTTCCCAAGGGAATGAAGTGCATCCTCCCTCCTACCCTACAACACCCCGCAGGGGCCCCGCCCCCCTCTGGAGGTACAAAGGTCAGTCATGACGTCTCCTGCTGGGAAGAGTCAGCACGACCAGGGCCTGTTCTTGGATCCATGTGGCTTTGATCTGCTCCTTTGGCTTCCCCAAGGCCTTCTTGCTAAGAAATGGGACCTCTGCGCTTTGCAAAAGCGTCCTGGGGAAGCTGGGGTGCTCCCTCGAGGTCTCTGGGCCCTCAGAGATTCTCCTGGCAGCTAGAAGGAAATGGGATGGGATATCGCCAGTCCCGTGGGGTTTCTTCCCCCAAGGTCAGAAATCCGGTCTCCTGACCCTTTCTCAGCCGAGTGGCTTCATGCCTTCATCCTTCTGACTCTGTTTCCTCAGCTGTTAAGTGGGGAGGCCTCCCTGGCAGGACTGCTGTGAAGACAAGCTCTGGGATTAGGAGGGACCCTTATTCAGATACCTGACGTGTACTGTGCGTTCTGTGCAAGTCTGAAAACCGTCCAGTGGCAAAGCTGGGGGCTGAGTGGGGACTGATCCCCAAAGCCCACCCTAGCCTTCCCACCTTGGAAGGTCTTCGACTTCAGAGGCTGGGCCCAGCCCCTGCCCTTTCTGGGTCAAGCCGGGATCACCCAGCAGGCCCCTCCTGTCCTGAATGCGCCCGGAGACCAGCGGGGAGAAGGGCCTGGAACCTTCCAAGTGTGGGCAGGGCAGCCCCAGCCCGGCAGGACTTTCTGGCCCCAGGGACTCACGACTGCCCCATCCAGGTGCCTCTTCAGAGTCGGGGGGCCGGCACCCCCGGGGAGTAAGTCAGCTGGGCCTGCGCCGGGCCCTTCCCCAGCGGCTGTCCCAAGCCCGGCTTCTTCTGCATCTGGGGACTTGTTTTCAGCCAAAGCCAGACCCTGACCCAACAAGCCCCAAGCCCTCTCAGTCACCTTGAACAAGGAATGTTTTTTTCATTAACATCTTCTCCTCTGCTCCCCGCCCCAGCCCCCCAAAGAGGCCCCCAAGCTCGGGCTTCCTCTCCCTGTCTCTCTGCAACCTCATAATATCCCCAGGCAGCTGGAAGGGGAAGGCGGTGATCTCAGCTGACAGCCATGCGCGGCAGCCCCCGCCACCCGTCCGACCCCTCGCAGGCTGCTCTCCTTCGCTTCGCCCACGGTGGCGACAGCTCCGTGCCCAGAAGACCCTGTGGCGTCTCCCGGGAGCTTCTACCGCAGCCAAGAGCTCTGACAGGGGAAAGGCACCCGCCCAGATGAGTTCTCCGAGCCTGCCTTGTTAAACGGCCCCTGCTCCATTTGACAGATGAGGAAACTGAGGTGTCTTGTTCTGACTCTTCTGCCTGAGCGCAGACTTTTCCCAGTGGAGGCGAGACCGGCCGCTGGCTCTCTGGACACCCCCTCGGCCACCCCTGGGGTCCTGGGACCTCAGCCACGACGTGCGCCCGTCACCAGCTGTCTCAAGGCTGTGCTGACCCGGCACTTTCCGGCCTGCGCTCTCGCCTCCTCTTCCCCGGTCTTGCCTCAAAATGCTGACTGTACTGGACAATAGAAGCTCTTCCCTGGAGGAAGCCGGCAGGCCTGTGGCCTCAGGAGTCGTCCGGGGAGCACGTTTTATTTAAAGAAACAAAACCCGGAGACACTTGGGTTTTAGAGTCATTTCCATCTCACTTCAAACTCCAGCTCTGCCACTTGCTGGCTGTGTCGCCCCAGCAGGCTACGACGCCGAGCGTTGGTGCCTCCTCTGCTAAGCAGGAATATTAGAAAAAGTGCACGCAGCTTGGGGGAAAAGCCAGGGAGCGTTTAAGAGCTCAGGAAATGAGAGGACAATGGAGAAGAAGCGGAAGGTTGAAGAGACGTTTTCGGGCTCACAACACTCGTTGCAAGTTGCAACCAACGGCGCTGAGTTGCCACAAATGGCCTCCACCTCAGGAAGGAGACGTGACCAGCAGGGCGTGATGGGTCAGGGCCACAGGGTCCCTGGCAGTGGCCAGGAGCTGCACGCGGCTATTCGCATGCAAATGAAATAAAATTTAAGATTCCGTTTGCCGGTTGCACTAGCCACGTCTCAGATGCCCAGCAGCCACGTGTGGCTGGTGGCCACGCCAATCACAGCTGAGTCCTAAGGCGCTGGACCAGAGCTTGGGCGTGAAGACAGGCTGCCTGGATTCCAGCCACGGCTTGGCCACTTTGTGGCCGTGCAGCTCTGGGCAAGTTACTTAGTTTCCGTCTGCCTCAGTTTCTCCATCTACAAAATGAGAATGACAACAAGACACACCTCCTAGATTTGCTATGAGGATTAAATGACTAATATTTGTAAAGCACTTAGCCAGTGGCACGTCATAAGGGCTGTTAAATAAAAAAACAGGCCGGGTGCAGTGGTTTATGCTTGTAATCCCAGCACTTTGGGAGGCCGAGGTGGGAGGATTGCTTGAGCCCAGGAGTTCCAGACCAGTCTGGGCAGCACGGCGAAACCTCGGCTCTACAAAATAAAAAATTCAAAAATCCCAGTGTGGTGACATGCGCCTGTGGTCCCAGCTACTCAGGACGCAGAGATGGAGGGGTCACCTGAGCCAAGGACATTGAGGCTGCAGTGAGCCGTGATAATTCCACTGCACTCCAGCCTGGGTGACAGAGTGAGACCTCGACTCAAAAAAAAAAAAAAATTAAATTAATAAATAAAAACAGATGGCAAATTATGAAAGTTGACATTCTTTGTACTGATGCATAAACGTTGGGAGTCCCCATGTGTAATAGCTTCTTTCAGTGTAATACTTGTACACAATTTAAGTGACAAATTGACTCAAGGAAAGAAAAAGAGCCATGTGTCAGAAAACTGAGATCTGAAAGATATAACAATTGAACACTAGATTTCACCCAGAGCTTCCTGGTGGCCAAGGCAAAAAGGAAAACAGGGCAGATGGTTTCATTCTCCTCTGATGGTCAGATGAGCTCATGTGCTTTCCCTTAACCAAAATCTGATCAAAACACAAAAAACATGTGCACAATGAAGTTTTTTTTTTTTAAGGCTATGATTAGTCCTCTGTGCAGGCAACTTCCTAAGCACCTAAGCTCCTACACACAACAGAGATGCAAACCCCACTGGGTATCCTCTTCCCTAGAGAGCGGGTGAGTTCTCATGCCCCAGAGGCTCCAATAACTTCTGAAGTGCTTTGCCTGACCCTGACCCTGACCCCCAAGCCCCGCTTTCATGAAACAAGTGCTGTGAGTTTGGCCACAGCGTAACATGGCACACATCTGTTTCTAAACGGGCAGCCCCCAAGCCATCGTGGTCATGAGATTCTATAGTCTTGCCCATTTCACAGTCAGAGAAAAACAGGGTCACAGACACGCAAGTGTCTTGCCCTCTGCCCAGAGCGAGTGAGCTGCAGGATCAAGGAGAGATGACAGGGCCGAGACTCAGGGTCCGGAGAGCGGAGCCAGCCCAGGTCTTGCTCCAGCTGAGTCGGCCCTCTGCCTGGGAACGGGCACGAGGCTTCCGGCAAAGGGGGATAGAGGCCTTGGGAGGCACGGAAGGGGCTGCCGAAGAGGTCAGTCTCCAGCTAATGCCAACCCGCCGGCTCCCCGGAGGTGCCTGCCAGTCGCCCTGTCTCACCAAAACCCGTCTCCTTGATACCCGACACGCCGGGCTGGCAGCCTCGCAAGTGAGGAGGGAGAACGGAGTCTGGCTGCCTGTGACATGGAGAATCGGGGCTGGAGAGAGAGACCCTGAGGGAATGGCTGGGGAAAGAAATCTATACTGGCTGAGGCAAGTGGATTGCCTGAGCCCGTGGGTTCAAGACCAGCCTGGGCAACGGCGAGACCTCGTCTCTACAATTGGAAAAAACAAAACAATTAGCTGGGCATGGTAGCGCATGCCTGTAGTTCTGGCTACTTGGGGGCTGAGGCGGAAGGATTGCCGGAGCCCAGCAGGTCGACACTGGGGTGGCCGTGGGCGTGCCACTGCACTCCAGTGTGGGTGACAGAGTGAGACTCTAGCGAAAGAAAGAAAGAAAGAGAGAGAGAGAGAGAGAGAGAGAGAGAGAGAGAGAGAGAGAGAGAGAGAAAGGAAGAAAGGAAGGAAGGAAGGAAGGAAGGAAGAAAGAAAGAAAAAGAAAGAAAGAAAGAAAGAAAGAAAGAAAGAAAGAAAGAAAGAAAGAAAGAAAGAAAGAAAGAAAGAAAGAAAGAAAAGAAGTCTATATACTTGTAACATAGAGAGTCTGGGTGGAGAGAGAGACCCTGAGGGAGTGGCCAGGAACAGAAGTCTGCATGCCTGTGACACGCAGTCAGCCTGGAGAGACCCTGGGAGCGTGGCAGGGGCCGCCAACCAAGATGCCGTCAGCACAGGAGGTGAGGGGCGCACCCTGCATGGCCAGGCCTCTGCCCTGGCCTGTGGGCCTGCCCCGACAGCCTGATTCCCCGGGGCCCGTCCGTGGGCCTGCTGATCCCTGTGTGGCCCGGGAGCCAGCCAGCAGGAAGAGACTCCGCCCTGGAGATAGGCCCACGTCACAGGGAGCTCTGGAATCTCAAAGAACCTTGCAGGCGTGAGGCAAGGAAGCCATAGTGATGCCTGATGGTCTGGGCAGGGCTTGGGTTCAGTGCCCCATTCTGGCTGAATTGTGTTCCCGGCCCCCAGGTCACGTGCCGGAGTCTGAATACCCAGCTCACAGAATGTGATTGTCTTCGGAGCCAGGGTCTGTAAAGAGGTGGGTCTGGCAAAAGGACGTCTCTGGGAGGGCCCTGACCCACGTGACTGGTGTCCTCACAAGAGGAGAGTAGGAGACAGTCGCACACCCACGAAAGGCCACAGGAGGACACGGGGAACAAGCGGCCTCTGCGGGGGGAACACCCCAGAAGAAACCCATTCTGCCGGTACCTTGATGTTGGACTTTCAGCCTCCAGAATTGTAAGACAAGGAATTTTTGCTGTTCAAGCCCCCAGGTTACGGCACTTTGTTCCACCCCCCAGAAAGCCAACACGGGCCCTGATGAGTCTCCCAATAAATGGAACCTCACACCCCAAACAAGGCTGCAATTCAATCTCATCGCTCGGGTGGAAGAGAAAGAGGATAAGCACACGTTGGAGGCCTACTGGGTACCAGGCGTGCGCACATCCCCCGGCTGACTCCTCCCAACCCCACCACATTCTCTGGGGGACGAGGGCCTCGGGGAAGCGGAGCTGTCTGGTGGAGCGCAGGAGTCTGATTCCAGAGCCTGGGCCCCGTGTCACCCATGGCACTGACAGGAGAGGGCTTCCTTGGCCAGAAGAGCGCAGCCGAGGCCGGGTGGCCACAGGGCTGCTGGATAGGGGGTTTTCTGGGGCGTCCATCCACAGGCGTTCCAAGCTCTGGGCGCCATGCTTGGGGCAGCCACCCTCGGTCTCCCAGAAGACAGCCCCTAGCGCTCCGCTCTGTACAGAGGAAGGAGGCCTGAGAAGCTAGGACAAAGGAGAGGGGTTTGGTGTGGGGACACGCAGGGGGGTCCAAGAACCAGAAGATGCTCCGCCCACGACTGAGAGTGTTCCCCGAGGCGCCCCAGAGCCTGGTGTCGCCACTGCCCCCTGCCCCACTTGTGGCAGAGACCCTCTGGATGAAGCCCTTCCTGCCCGAAGGGTGCCTGCCCAATGACTTGGGCGCAGAATCCTCTCCCTTGCCCTGACTCCACCCAGAGACTGAGGAGGAGGGGACTGGTGGGGGGACCTGGAGACAGAACCTCTCTCAGCCATGCCCCTGCAGGGGAGAGACTCTTTTAGAAGCTTCCTGCATGTGCGTCCCACGGCAGGAAGGGGACCTGACAGGCTGGACCCCACACGAGTGAGGAGGAGCCCCTTTGGGGGGATGTCCTGAGAGCCCAGCTGGAGAGGAGAGGGCTCACGGGACAGAAAGGCCCGGAGCTCAGCAGGGCCCATGTTCTCAACCAAGCCCGAGGCCCTTAGCCACACAAGCACCAGCGGCCCCCACAAGCAACTGGTCACTCCAGGGCGGCTGGTCCCCAGCAATGCATCTGGGGTGCTCCTTCCTGGGAAGACACAGCTTACTGGCCTCATGAAAGCACACTCCCAACATTCTCCTACGCCAGACGTCAGCAGTTGTCACGGACAGATGCTTGGGGTGTATGAAGCCCCCCCAGAAACACACAACAGAGGGAACGCTGTCATGTTTATGTCATGCTAAGGTTATGTCCGTATCGCTCACCTGTGCAGAGGTGACTAGATCAGAATGGGTATCCACACGCCCCTCTCTTGAGGGCAGTATTTCAATCTTCCCCTGGGATCACCCCTTCCCCACTTGCAGGTCAGGTGCTTTTTATTTTTTAAATTTAATTTAATGATTTCTTTTTTTAGTCCAGGCTCACTCTGTCGCCCAGGCTGGAGGGCAGTGGCACGATCACAGCTCACCACAGCCTCACCCTCCTGGGCTCAGACTATCCTCCTGCCTCAGTGTCCTGAGTACCTGGGACTACGGGCACACGCCCACACACCCAGCTAATTGTGGGGTTTTTTGTAGAGGTGAGGTCTCACTAGGTTGCCCAGGCTGGTCTCCAACTCCTGAGCTCAAGCAATTCTCCTGCCTTGGCCTCTCAAAGTGCTGGAATTGCAGGCTTGAGCCACCACGCCCAGCCTGGGTGCCATTTAAATCCCGGTGTCCGTGACAGCAAAGTAACTGCACCTTAAGTGTCAAGCCAGCACACGACACATCTGCACACACATCTGCCTGCACAGCCACCCTAAGTCAGAATATGAGACACCTCCCATCCTCCCGGAAGACCCCCTGCTGCCCTCCGAGTTCACCCCGCCCTGCCCCACCCTCAGTCCTCAGGCAACCACCCTTCTGACTTCCGTCGGGAGGATTTGCTCTTTGTCGGGCCAGGCCGTGTTCCTGGTCCACTGCGGTTGGCTCCTACCTCCTTCCTGAGCACGTGACCTACTCCTGGCCCGTCAGAGCGCCCCGTGCCCCAGACACAGGGATGGGTTTGGGGCAGCAGGAGGCCCACGTCGGGCTGCTGGTAGTGGCAGGTTCTCTCTCCCCTGTGGTCAGAGCAGAAAGAGGAGATGATGTCTGAACACCTGGAGCTGCAGGAGGTCCCACATGGAGCCTGGACATAGTCAGCCGGGCAGGAAAGGAGGCTGAGAGGTGGGACGAACTGAGCCCTGGGGACATCATTTGAGTCCCTAGATCAAGCTGCAGCCACGTGAGCTGATAAAACCTTTTGCTTTAGCCTTTCTGTTACATAATGAACTGATGTCTATATGCACCCCCAAAGATCAGAAAGATGTGTGCGTTTAATCATACCTTCCCTTATTTAAAACCGCATATGGTTTCCTTTGCTCTTAAGCCAAAGACCCTCACATCTCACCATGGCCTTCCCAGTCCTGGCTCCAGGTACCTGCTGCAGCCTCACTGTGAGCCAGCTCCTCCAGCCACACCCAGATGCTCCTTTCTGCCACAGGGCCTTTGCACATGCCACTTCCTCTTCCTTCAATGCTCCTCCCTCCCACCTTCACACACTTAGTGCATCTCAGCTCCACCTTGACTCCCCCAACCAAGCTTTCCAGGTCTTTTTTCCTAGTTATGTCTTCATGCCTCTCCTTTTGAGTGTAAAATACAGTTGAATTTCTATAACCATTGATTTCATCTCCTTTCCCTCTTCAACTGTGAGTTCCATATGGGACACACACTGTGCTTGTCCACTGTTGCCCCAATGTCTAGAACAGAACCTGAAACTCACTCAGTAGGCCTGGGGACAAGCCAGCAGTAACGGGGGCAGGGGACACAAGATCACAATATTAAACACTTTGGCTTTCTCAGGCGCATTTATTTCTGTAATGCTCGACTTCTGCAGAGACACCCATTTATTCTGCAGTCAGAAAACACATTACAGATTTATTCTGAAACAGTGAAAAAGAATGGTTCTTCTCCCCTCCTAGAGAGTCCACTGGTCAGAGGTATTTGTTCCACCATCAAAATATATGAGAGGCTGGGTGTGGTGGCTCATGCCTGTCATCCCAGCACTTTGGGAGGCCGAGACAGAGGGATCGCTTGAACCCAGGGGTTTGAGACCAGCCTGGGCAACACAGCAAGATCTCATCTTTATGAAGACAAAACAAAAAATTAACTGGGCATGGTGGTGCGTGCCTGTAGTCCCAGGTACTCATGAGGCTGAGGCAGGAGGATCACCTGAGCCCACAAGGTCGAGGCTGTGGTGAGTTGTGAATGTACCACTGCACTCCAGCCTGAGACAGAGTGAGACTCTGCTTCTCTTTATCTCTCTCTCTTTATATTTATATATATTTTTTCTCCTAAAACCTCTGGTGCCTTCCAAGCACCCCCTCCAGACAATAATACAGATGAACAAGGAGCCCGTGAACATGAACTCAAGACTCACAGGAAAGACCCCTTCTGAGTGGGTCTCCCCCCAAGGAACACAGACCCGGTGATTTTTCCCGCCTGCATCCAGAAAACTCCAGCTTCTGCTCGTAAGATGATTCCTGGCTCGTGTGATGGGATTAAGGCGTGGTGTTTCTCCATGAGCACCAGGGCATCCAGGTGCGTGGCCACCTGGTCCCACTGGGAATATGGCGCGATGCTCGCCAGCGCCAGGCAGAGCGGGCTGGGTGGCAGGAAGCGGCGTGCGGGCTCACTCCCTTTGTCATCCCGAGCACCTTGGTTTCTCTACCCATAAAATGGGGAGAAGAGGCCTAATGAGACCGGCAGCTTCCAACCGTGCTGTTGGCCGGAAGTCTTATTCTGCCAAACAAAACCGGAAGCCTGCGTTCAGTATGTAGACAGCTAACAGCGGAGCTGCTCTCTTGAGATGGGAACGGGGGTCTGAAGTGGGTCCACCTGCCACCCCTTCTGCCCGCCTCCCCCCTCGTTGGCACGTGTGGACACAGGGGCTCAAGCACGCACACGTCAGGGACCTTCCCTAGAAGTGTGGGAAGTCCATTCTGCAAGTTGGAGACCAGCCAGGCTCCAAGGTTCTCCCAGCCTGATGTGCCAGAGACTCGGGTTTTGTCGGTTTGGATATTAACTGCGCCCGAACCCATTTTCCCCAACTGCATTTTATTTCACTCAATTCCTCAGTAGACATTTACTGGTCAGTGAAAAGCGCTGAGTGCCAGACACTGTGCAGGGCATACAAGTGGCACCGAGGCGGGCCCAGCCCGGCCTCATAGAGCGTACGGTCCTTAGGGGGAAGGAATACTGAGCGAATCGCGGCACCGATAGTGCACCGATAGTGCACTGGGATAGCCAGGGCCACGAAAGACAGGCTCGAGGTCCCAGGGAGCATGTGATCCGGCAGGCTAAGCCGAGGCAGGCAAGTCATCTTCCAGTGGACGAGGAGGGCCGGAGGCACGGAAGAGCATTCAGAGCAAGAAGCGGCATGTGCAAAGGCCCTGTCTCCAAGCTTAGCGCACCCAGGGACGGAACGAGGGCAGGGTGGCTGGGACTGAGGGAGGGGAAAAAGAGGAGAGCTGAGAGGTGGGGTGGGTCGAGGAGGCTGGTCTTTATCCCAAGGGAAGGGTGAAGCCCTGGAATTGATGTATAGTCAGCAGCATTTATTGAGCTCCTGCTGTGCGCAGCTACTATCCTAGAACCTGGGGATAAGATGGTTGGGGAAAAAAAGACAAAACCTCTATCCTGGTAGAGTTTACTTTAGAGGTAGACACCAAGACACAATAAATAAAATAAAATAGCAGGTAAGTTGCCAGATACAGACAGGCAGATCCAGGCTTTGACAGGGCCCGAAGATAGCACCTATAATTTGGGGGGGAAGGGGTCATGGACTCTTGAAAATAAAAAAAGTGGCTCAAGTGCTGTAATCCCAGCACTTTGAGAGGCTGAGGTGCGTGGATCGCCTGAGCCCATGAATTCGAGACCCGCCTGGGCAACATGGTGAGACCTCGTCTCTACAATACAAATTTTTAAAAAATTAGGTGGGCGTGGTGGCGTGCACCTGTAGTTCCGGCTACTTGGAAGGCTGAGGCAGAAGGATCGTTGGAGCCCAGCAGGTCGATACTGGGGTGGCTGTGAGCGTGCCACTGCACTCCAGCCGAGGCGACGGAGGGAGACGCCAACTCAAAGAAAAGAAAAGAAAAGAAAAAAGAACAGAACATGACAAATATCCGTTTAGATAGAGAGCCTTGAAGGCCACCAGTGAAGGGTCTGTGGCCTTAGGGATTGAGAATCCACCCCCGGTGAAGCGGTGCCCAATGTGAAGGATCAGGCACAGGGGACAAGGGAGCCTGACGGTGTCAGGGGAAGGGCTGCCCTAGAAATGGTGTAGACAGGCACGGTCTCATAGAGACGGTGACCTCAGGAAAACCGGGAGGAGGTGATGGAGCCACGTGGATATTTGGTGGAATGGCATTCCAGGCAGAGGGAACAGCCCTTTCCAAGGAGCTGAGCTGGAAGCCTGCCTGGAGGAGCCCAGTGTGGGTGGACAGGATAGAGAGGGGGAGGGGGAGGAGAGTGTCCACAGGGTGGCCTGGCACAGGCGCCACAAGGATCCCAGGGGGGCAGGAGTGAGCCCAGAGACTGGGAATTGGCCAGGCTCACTTCGGGGAGTGATGCCGCCCGAGTCTGAACACAGGGTGGCCGTGGAAAAGAAGAGGCCAGGGGCGTGTCCAGGGCTACTGGAGTGTTGAGTCAGGGGGCATGTCAGCAAGCCGGGGACAGCCAGGAAGACGGGGAGAGGAAGTGCGAGCACGCAGGAGGGGGACAGAAACCCAGCAGCATCATTTTACTCCCACCCAAAGAAAACACACAGATTGTGAAACGAAACAAAACAGCCTATGACAAGGTAAATTGCAATCCTCCGTGCACAAGCGTGACTCTCCCATCAGGGCTGTCTGTCGCCCCGAGGGGGCAAGGCCTGGGGGAGCAGCCACCGAGAGGCCGTGTGTGCACTTACCCCGGCCAGCCCTCAGTCTGGGAAGCCCCCCGGGGACAGCCGAGGGGAGGGACAGATCCTTTTTGAAGACAGCAAAGTCACCCTGACGCTGGCAACGTGGGGGACGCTGGGGCATTGACCGCCCGACCAGGGCCTGGACTCTGCCGGGGAAGGAGGACGGCCAGGACGGGACGCGAGGGGGCCGCGTGGCCGTTGTCCTGAGGCCGTGGCTTGGGTGGCGGAACAGACCCAGGGATTGAGCAGGGCCGGGCTGTGCAGGGCAGGCAGCCCCGACAGGGCCGTGGGCGGTTCTGCCCAGACGGCTCACCTTTCAGACCGCTGCACCTTGACAGCGGTGGGGCTGCCAGCCATTCATGGTTTCCAGGACCCGCCAGGTTGTGGGCTGGGAAGTGCCTCATCCTCTGGCTCCAGGCGGGAACCAGAGCGAGATCTGGGGATCTGGGGTCACGGGGCAAGTCCGAGGCTGCGGGGCCCTGGGCTTCCAGCTCTCCTTTGTTCCAAGCCATGCCCACACTTGGGAGCAGAAGAGGCAGGTTACCTTGGGGCTGGAGACCTGGCTTTGTGTCCCAGCACTGTCGCTGGGTGCTGGGTGAACGTGGGTGTGTTGCTTAACCTCTCCAAGTCTCAGTTTCCTCATCTGTAAAATGGGCATCATACTAATAATGCACCTCCCAGGGCAGCTGTGTGGATAAGTGCCCTGCACAGAAAGGTGTTCAGTTAATCAAAGCCGATACTATTATCTGCAGACCAAAATTCAAGGCTACTACTAGGCTGGCCAGGTGCAGTGACTCACGCCTGTAATCCCAGCCCTTTGGGAGGCCGAGGCTGGAAGATTGCTTGAGCCCAGGAGTTCGAGACCAGTCTGGGCAACATAGCAAGACCTCATCTCTACAAAAATAAAATTAAAAAGTTAGCTGGATGTAGTGGCACATGCCTGTAGTCCCTGCTACTCTGGACAGAGGCCGAGGTGGAAGGATCGCCTGAGCCCAGGAGGTCGAGGCTAAAGTAAGTTGTGATTGTGCCACGGCACTCCAGCTTGGGCAACAGAGTAAGACCCCGACTCGGGGCGGTCAGAGGCTCACACCTCTGGAAGGCAGAGCCAGCAACAGATGAGAAACAGCCTGATGGAGCTAAGCCCAGACGTTTGCTCCAGAAAAGGGTCAGGCCAAACCTGGCACCCCCAAACTTCCTGTCAAGGTCTCGAGACTTTGCATAAGGGAGGGAGGGTGCGGAGAATCAGGCTGAATGGGGACGGGGACAAGGGGGGGAAGCCCTGGTGTGTGAGGGTGCCAAGTGCATGAAGGTACAGCTCTGGGTCCTGTGACGGAGAGTCCCTGGAGAAACAGGGAAGGGAGGTTCCTTTCTAAGGAGACGGCCCTGGGAGGGGAGAGACGGGGGGTGGGGGATGGTGCAGGGTACCTGACCAGGCCTGGGGTCTCCTTCCACAGAGCTCGGTGTGCAGGGTGGGGCAGGGCCTGGGCCACCACCTTGCACCCCTTCCCTGTCCTCCCAGGCTGCACAGGGCTCTCTCCCCTGGAGAGCCAGAGGGGCAGGGGCTAGGGGTCGCCATCAGCCTTCAGGATCCCTGCCACATCTGGTCTGACTTTGACACCTGGTGAAGCAGCCGCCTGGGGGCCAGGAGAGGTCATGGACTTGGGAGGCCTGAGGACGATCAGTAAGCACGACCCACCCCGGAGTCTCCGGATGATGAGTTTAAAGCCAGACAAGCGTGGGGGGGCGGTTTCCAGACACGTCTAGCCACGCGAGGACAGGTGCAGCGTCGCGGCCAGGCGGCAGGAGCAGGGAGACGGGCAGCTGAAGCCCCTGGAGACCGGCTCTTGCATCTTAGAGGTGGGAGGCCAGGGATGGGCCTGGGTGCGCTCAGAAGCTGCCAGGTGCAGAGCGCACCAAGCCTTTCCCAAAGGGCAGTGCCTGCCGCCTCAGCCAGCACCCCGGGCTCTTGGCTGAAAGCTGTGTGCACCTCTGCCCTGGGCAGGGGGCCTTCCCAGGGCCCTGCCACAGGGGACTGGCTCCACAGGCTGGAACTGGGTGAGAGGGGCACATACTGGGGCTCGGTGGGCTGTGGGGTGGGGGCCAAACCCACTTCACAGGCTCCCGCTGTGGCTAGGGCGTAAAGAGAGGGCCCTTCATCCACCAGGGTCCCAGACAAGGACGGAGCTGGCAGTCGTAACGACCACACACTCTGCCAACATAGGTCACCTGTGTCCGGGCTCAGCCCTTTCCCGGGGACAATGAGCCATTCTCGGTGAGACGCCCTTCCAGAAAGTTCCTGACATAAAGTAGGCAGTGTTGGGCAAGCCATGGAAACTGGAGAGGGCTAAGTTTAAGTCCTCACTTAACTCCTGGGCAGCTTCGGCGTGGGGTCTGACCTCTCAGGTTCTCAGTGTGCCAGTCTGTGAAATGGGGTAACCACTGGCTTGAGGACACGAGGCAGCGTGGATAAGGCGCCAGGCATCCAGCGGGTGCTTAAATTGTTCGGGTCATGCCTGCCCGTGCCTGCTGGCCCGGAAGGGCTTGGCATCCCGAGACGCCCGGCCCCCCACAGAGCACAGCCAGCCTCCGCCAGGGCGGGCTCCCGCCCCAAAGCCCCCAGCCTCACCCAGCACCCAGCACGGGCACAGAGTGGACACTCTCCACGGCACCAGCTCACGCGCGCTGGGCCGCTCCGCCAAAAAGCCTGGCCGGGCTGGAAAATCCCAACAGCAGATCCACGTTCAAACCTTCTCACAATCCCAACGTCAATCCCGATCGAAACAATGTGTTTATTTTCAGACCTCCTGCCAGACCGGATTAATTTCTACAGGCTCAAAGCTCATTTTGGAGCTGTGATGTCTCAATTTTACAGATGAGAGAAGGGAGGGGAAGAGATCCAAACCCTGCTTGGCCTTCTTGGTTTGGGGAGGAACAGCCAGGGAGCAGGGTTTGGGGCTGGTTCTTGGCACCCAGAAACAGCATCTGGGGTCCCCGTCTCCCCCACAGCACTCCTGTTCAGAGGAGTCTCTCCTTGCCTCCACCTCCCAGCTTTGCTTCACAGTCTCTGGCTCACAGCCTAGTCTCCCTCTGCCCTCATGGACTCCCCGTTTCTCCGCCTGACAGAGCCCGGAGGAGCGACAGGTGGGTGGTGGCCCTCAGTGCCGGTGGAGAAGATCCAAACGGAGGGACAAGATTCCTCCAGAGCTCCAGGACGCACGCGGACCGCAGACGGGCGTGGCTGTCACAAGAAAAACCGTGTCTTGAGTCCAGACGCTGGGCCTCGCTGCTAGGGGACCCAGCCCCCTCAGACATCCCGGCATGTGACGGGCATCAAGCAGGCATCCTTGCAACAGCTCGGCAAGGTGGGCACTGCTGCTTTGCAGAGGAGGAAACCGAGGCTTCCCCGAGATCCCTGGGGTGCCTGCGGCAGAGTCAGGGTCGGAGGCTGGGGTGTCCCAAGACGGTGTCTTTCCCAGCCCCAGGGACCCCGTGGTGGGGCAGTGGAAAGGGAGGTCTCTCTCTGGGAAGCTCTTTGGCGCGAACTTCAGGTCTCCCTGCTCGAAGCTCAGGGGCAGCCAGCGTCCCCTCCCCGGCACCTGCCCCCCACTCACTCTTCGCCCCAACCTGCCTAGAAAATACCTGTCCTAGCCTCCCTCCGCAAAAGGTAAATTCTAAGACGACGGTGAGAAGCAGTGAAGTCACAGAGGGAAGGGCAGTGAACACTCCAAAGCCTTCCTTCCCGAGGGCAAGCCCGATCCATCTTCAAGGAGCACTTACAACGCCGCCTCCTCTGAGAAGGCTTCCCTGCTCCTCCCGTGCTTTTGCCACTGCAGAACCTTTCTTTTTTCTGATCAGTGTCCTATGAAGAGGCTGGCCTGTCAGGAAGTCCAGTCAAGAGCGTGGCACACAAGGGGTGCTCAGAAAAACCTACATTGGAAGAATGAATTGAGAATGGAGATGACGTTAGCATCTCCTGGTCGCCCCCTTTTAGAGATGAAAAATTGAGGCTCAGAAAGAGACTGGACCGGGCTCAGTGGCTCATACCTGTGATCCCAGCAATCCAAGGATTGCTTGAGCCCAGGAGTTCAAGACCCGTCTGGGTAACATAGTGAGACCTCATCTCTACCAAAAAAATTTTTTTTTCCATCTACCCTCCTTCCCCACCTCCCCAATTTTTTCTTTTCTTTTTTTTTTGAGTTGGAGTCGCACTCTGTCGCCCAGACCGGAGTGCCGTGGCCCCTCCCGACCACCGCAGCCTCGACCTGCTGGGCTCCGGCGATCCTTCCGTCTCTCAGCCTTCCAAGTAGCTGGAGCTAAAGGCGCACGCTACCACGCCCGGCTAATTTTTTGATTTATTGTAGAGACAAGGTCTCGCCAAGTTGTCCAGGTGGGTCTCGTACCCGCGGGCTCAGGCAATCCACTCGCCTCGGCCTCCTAAAGTGCTGGGATGACAGGCTGAGCCACTGAGCCCGGCCCCCAATTTTTTTTTTAAAGTTAGCTGGGTGTGGTGGTGCACACCAGCAGTCCCAGCTCTTTGGGAGGCTGAGATGGAAGGATCACCTGAGCCTAAAGCTGATCGCAGCGAGCTGTGATCATGCCACTGTACCGCAGCCTGGGTGGCAGCCAGACCCCATCAAGAAAGATGGGGGAGAGGAGGGAGGGAGGAAGGAAGAGAGCGGGAGAAAGGGGGGAGGGAGTGGGGAAGGGGGGGGGGAAGGAAGGGAGGAGAGCTGACCCTCCCCTCGCCCCGGTCTGTCCCACAGCTGGGAAGCGGGTTCCCAGCCCAGGTCTGTCTCTGGACTCAGGAGCGTCAGCTGTACCCACTCGGGACCCTGCCCCACGACCTGTGCCCCACGGGCAGCTGCAAGAACCAGACTGGGCTTCAAGCCAGGCGGGCTGGAGGGCCCGGGAGCCGGGCCCGGCCTGCCTCCGCACAGCGCCAAGGTGCACCCAGGAGGCTGCCTGGCAGCACCAAAGGACCCAGTCCGTGGGACTCTGGGTCTCCGGACGGAAGTGGCTTCACTTCAAGCAGGCCTCCCCGCCTCCCCTAGGGGAGGTCAGACCCAGACAGCAGGTCCCCCAGGTCTGCACAGGCAGAGGGAGGAGGGGTTCTTCCCCACTACCGCTCAAGGAATGTGGAGACAGTCACACCAGACACAAAGGTCGCATCCTGGACAGCCCTGGACAATGTGTCCTGCTTGCATCCTCTGTCCTCAGGAGCCACTGGGCAGACCCAAAGGCTGATCGGCGTGGCAGATCTCAGGGGGCCCATGGGAGGTGGTCTGGGCACCCTCCACTGTGGAAGCCTGGGCCTCCGGGATGTGAGCCCTCTTACACACATTCCTCTGAGAGCACAGGGTCCATGTATTCTTTCATTTTTCTAGAGACAGGGTCTTACTCTGTTGTCCAGGCTGGAGTGCAGCCGTGCGATTACAGCGTACTGCAGCCTCAAACGTCTGGGCTCAAGTGACTTTCTAGCCTCAACCTCCTGAGTAGGTGAGACAACAGGAGTGCACCACCACGCCCAGCTAATTGGTTTTTTTTTATTTTTAGAAGTGGAGTCTTGCTGTGTTGCCCAGGCTGGAGTATATTGTGTGTGATCATAACCTCACTGCAGCTTTGAACTTCTGGGCTCAGGTGAGCCTCCTGCCTCAGCCTCCCATGTAGCTGAGACTACAGGCACATACCACCAAACTCAGCTTATTTTTATGTATTTTTTCATTTTTTTGTTGGCTGGCCTGGTCTCAAACTCCTGGCCTCAAATGATTCTCCCACATCAGCCTCCCAAAATTCTGGGATTGCAGGCATGAGCCACCACCCTGAATCTATTTATTTATTCATACCTGCTCCTCTCTCGTTAGTTTTTAGAATTATAAAAGGAATGGGCAAATGGAGACAAAAAGAAACAGAAAATCCACTCATGTTCCCCCTTTTTAGAGATAGCCTGTTACAATTTTGATATATATGATTCTGTGTCAGTTTCTATGCATATTTTTTGCTTGCCCTAAAAATGGGATCATACTCCTCAACACTGTTTTAACGGGACAATGTGAAATCACTGTGTGTGTCCACACACGCTTACAGAGGCTCACAGAATTTCTGGAAGAAGATGCAAGAAATCGCTAATGTGTTTGCACTAGACCGCAGCCCTAATGTGGGAGAAAAAATGCACTTCTAATTTCATACATTTCAATTTAAGGAGTGCTTCTAGAGTGTTTATTATGTGCCAGGCGCTGTTCTTCTAAGCACTATACAAATCTTAACTCATTTCACTTACTTTTTAAAATACTTCTGTAGGGTTTTAGTTTTTTACTAGGTGTGTGTGTGTGTGTGTGTGTGTGTGTGTGTGTGTGTGTTACTTTTGTAATTAAAAATGAGTTTAAATTCACCTATGTAGTGAATAGCGACCAATGTCCGTTTATGTGCTGCTCTTACTGGCTGCCTGGCATTTTCCATTGTGTGGTGGCCTGGGCCAGGTCCACTTATAGGACCAATCAGGATGTCCAAGGCCAGACTTCTTGAGAAGGAACAGAAACAGAGTGATGGCGCTGCCACACGCGGGCAGCCGTGTCTGTGTGTGTTTCATAAACTGAAGCTCTTCTCTGTCCTTGAACCAAACCAGGTAGCAGATGAAAAGCCAGATAAGCCACATTGGCTTAACCCTTAAGCCAAAATGACCCAAATCCTAATTCTTTTTTTAAAAAACACCAGAATGTCACTGGAACCAGAGCCATTTCCCTAAAGCACCCGGTGAGTCTGGGCAAAGCGGGACCAGTCCTCTGGATTTTCTTAAGCGTTCCATCAGAATACTCCTTCAAGTCTTTGTCTGGGATGATCAATTTCAGCATCTTGGGATCCCTGCATTTTAATAGACTTAAGAACATTCTGGAACATCATTCACAGAGGTAGGTTCAAAACTCAGAATCCAAAAGGTCAGGGTTCTTGGTGACTTTGAAAAGGGTACAAAGTAGTCTGGGTACCCAAGTCCTCTTTTTTTTTTTTTTTTTTTTGAGTTGGAGTCTTACTCCATGGCCCAGACTGGAGTGCAGTGGCACTCTCACGGCCACTGCAGCCTCGACCTGCTGGGCTCAGGTGATCCCTCCGCCTCAGCCTTCCAAATAGCTAGAAATACAGGCACATGCCACCACCCCGGGCTAAATTTTTGATTTATTGTAAAGATGAGGTCTAGCCAAGTTGCCCAGGCTGGTTTCAAACCCATGGGCTCAGGCAATCCTGTCATCTTAGCCTCCCAAAGTGCTGAAATTATAGGCGTGAGCCACCGTGCCCAGCCCCTACTTTCGTTTTTGTGTGTGTGTTTTGTTTTGTTTGGAATCAGATCTCACTGTCACCCAGGCTGGAGTGCAGCAACACAATCACAGCTCACCACGGCCTCAAACTCCTGGGCTCAAGCAATCCTCCCACCTCAGTGTCCCAAAGTGCTAGGATTACAGGCATGCCCAGACCTGAGTCCTACTCTGTAGGGCTGCTATAATTAAGCCACTTAACAGGAGACGTCTTCAGGAAGCCGTGGCCACAGAGTGGGCATCTTGAACCCAAGCCGCAGACCTGCAGCGCAGCTGAAGGTCTCAGAGAAGGGTGCCCCAGTCCCTGTCCCACAGAGGGACAGCCCCTGCCACTGAGTCCTCCTGACAGCAACTGCAGGCAGGCTCAGCTCTTGATTGCCTGCAGATTGCCGCTTCTGTGCCAACTGTTTGCACCGCCCTCCCCCACCCCACCAGGCGAAGAAGACTGGGAGAGGGGCTGAAAATCTGTGCTCTGGTGCCCTGAAGCCCACCAAGAGGAAGCAGCTCAGAACTTCTAGGAGGGAAAGAGGCAGCCAAGGGAGGAGGGCTCCCAGAATATACCCAGGAGCCCACCCAAGCGGGCCCAGCACCCTGCACCCAGCTCACGGAACAGTCTAGGACTCAGTCTCTCCTGAAGCCTTCCGCACCGGCCAAAGCAGACTGTAAGCAGAATCTTCCCACAAAGGTACTGATTTTACCAGCCTTCACCCATACCATGGTGGCCCTCGGGAGGGGTGAGCCAGCCGAAATTCAGGCCCAGCTGTCTGCTTGGAGGGAGAAAAAAAAAATAGTGCCACAAATTAAACCAGCGCCGTGGCCTCACCTCTTCTCAGTCCTCAGGACCAACCTCTGATAATTAGACTTCAAAATGTGCGCTGACCCCAAGGCAGACCTGTCTCCCCAGCCAACTGGGAGAGAGGGGCCAGGCCCAGCACCCTCCGGTCTTGGCACCAGGCCCCATCTCCTATGACAGTCAGGAAGGGGCTTCTACCTGAAACACAGTCCAATCTGCAGGAAAGACTTTGATCACTGGCAATGCCCAGTGAAAATCCTCTGTATACGCCCAGGAGACTTCATGTCCCCATCCACTGACAGGAGACAGGCCCTCCAAGGAAGGTTCCAGAATTCAGAAGGCCTTCCCAGGGCCCCTACTGGCAAATGAGTCCCAGGGAAGTGCAGGCCACAGTCCCAAAAGCAGCAGTAACACTGTCACGGCCGCCACCCCCGTGGGCTCAGCTCAGCCTGCAAATACTTTGCATTCTTCCAAATTAGAATGGCCAGTCCCTATTTCGCCCAAAATGCAATTTAAGACTAAAATTGCCCCAGCCAAAAGGAGGCTCCCACCCCCTCCCTGGGCTGCCAAGACTGAGCCCTCCGAGTCATGCTGGGTCTCTCTACCAGCTCTAGTCTGTTGCGGGTGTTTGCAGTGGCCTGTAGTGTTCATCAGAATTATCTGGAAAATGAATGCTACCTGGACATTGCTTACCAATCTGTCATTTAGGGTTGTTGCTTTCTGGCTCGGCAAAGGCCAGGAATGTCACCTTGGCCTTTGTAGCTTCGCGGCAGATGTTTCAGTGCTAAACATGAATGAAAAAAGCACTTTGCCATCGAGCCGGCTTGGGTCTGCTCTAAAATGCATACACAATCCATAATGATGCATTTGATTAATGGTAAGTGAGCATGGAATTCGGAGGGCCAACCCATGTGACGGCCACATTAACACCAGATGACACTGTCATGTGGGTGACGTGACACAAAATCCAAGAGCGAGTGGTTGTAACCGTGGGACCCGGGCTGTGTGGGACAGGAACGCCACATTTTCTATAATTTCTTTCTTTCCTTGTAAGGAGGGAAAGGCTGAAAAATAATCCACCAATGAACATGGAGGGGGAAAACGAGTCCAGCGTCGCCTTTTAAAACAGAAGGGTGAGAGTCTGATGTCCGAGGAAGGTTCCTTTTTCTCTCTCATGAGCAGGTCAGCTCTTATCCAAAGCGATCACGCTGGAAAAATGGTCTCTTGGGGTCCTCGGATAAGCTCGGCTGCTACTGATGGTCAGGAAAGCCATCTAAAAAAGGACAGAGATGCTCAAACCAGTCGGGTGACTCAGGTAGTCCTGAAGTGACCACAGAGCAGAGGCGGTCACCCGGCCTGTGACAGTCAGGCCTCTGCGCCGCTGCAGCCGGGTCGGCGTTTGTTGCAGACGCCTGAGCTTTGCTGGGTGTGGAATGTCTCCAACTTCAGCCCTGCAAGTCTTATTGAAAACATTATCTTTTCCATCAATAATACCTCGAAGCTCTTTATTAGCAAACTCCCTGGCCCAAGCTGACATATTTACAGCACGCAGTAAACTTTAGGTATCTGCGATAATATTAAAGCAGAGGGAGAGAAAGCCCCTCACTCAGTGACCACAACAAATCATGCCGTTTTAAAATGATCAAGTAGGGGGCTAATTGTCCTAAAGAGAAGGGCTCCTGGCGGCTCCCAGCCCATCCACCGGCCGGAGGGAGCATTAACAAAGATGAAAAAAGTATGTTTGAGGATTGGAAACATAAGAATACATATTTTTTAAAGAGAGAGAGAGAGAAAGAAAAGAAAACGAACTGATATCACCGTCCAGGCTGAAGGAGAAACCTGATCTTGAGAGGCATGGTTAACATTTGGGTCTGTTTGGAGAGAATTGCTCCAAGCTGTTTTGGTTCAAAATGTATAGACTTAAGGTAAGCAGCACTGCCGGGCTGTGCAGGTCACCGCCACTCTGGAAGCAGGTCCCCAGCGCCTTGCAGCTGATGAAGGTAGGGACGGATTTTTGTTTTTCCTTTCTCTGATGGGGTCGCTCCGTGGATTTCCACTTGGAAGCGCGCTAGAAAAATGTTTACTTGTCTCGTTCTTTTTATCACCCTGCCAACGTTTACCCCTCTTGGATTGTGGCTTTCTGGAAGCTCCTTCCTGCCCCTTCCCTCTGCCTTCAGGCCAAAGAAGAGCTGACCCAGGGCCCTGGCTCTCCCTCCTGGCCCGCTGCTCCCCTCGAATGCCAGCTTTGTGGGAATCCCCCCGTTTTCTCCTTCGTGGGAAGGACAGTTTTATACACATACATGTTCCTGAGCGAATCTCCAGGTGCCCAAGGGACGGCACTTAAGAAGCGAGGGCCCCGCAGTACCCCAAACTTCCAGCTCAGAGAGCATGATTTGTTTTGGTGAAAACAGAAAGAGCTGCGTATTTACTTGGGAAGAATCGCATCCATAGCCTCCCGGGAAGTATTTGAGTTTTAGTTGTCATTTGGAAAATCCAAAAGAGGGACCTGAGTATCCATTTGACAAAGCTTTTGCTTTTCATTCATTTTGTTAAACGACTTTCTTTTCTTCTTAAACTCTGCATTCAACCGTTTTCCTCAAGGGGGGAAAAAAAAGAAAGAAAAAAGAAGAGAATATTTTCAACTCTAAAGCGCATAAATTCTTTTTCAGAAGAAAATATCAAAGGTATCTTAGGGAGGAAATGAAAATAATTGTGCCATAGGAGGACAGTTTTTAAAAGGGTTTTGAGCTCTGCGTTTGAACAGAAAAGACTTTGGAAACTTGTATTAATAACCAGCTTCCCCGGGGCTGTGCATTTGCAGGGAGCAGTTTTAAACCCCTTTCCGATAGATCTGCATTCGTTTCCAACTTCACAAACGGATGGTCACATGCTTTCACTAATTACAAAAAAAAAAAAAGGAGAATGGGCTATATTTACAACAGAAAAATTTATCTTCAGGTAAACGCATTTAGGAGAGAAATTTATATTAAGAGTTCTGTTTTTAAAGGCAGTAGTTGGAGCAGATTAAAACACAAATTGGTGACAATAAAATGTCATCAGATTCTTATGCCGTAGCCTTGCAGAACATCATCAAAGTTGCCCAGATGTTAACATGCTTTTTCTATATCTTCTGGATGCGGCATCAATTTAATTTTTATCAACAATGACAGTCCCAATCTCCAAATATTTGTGTCAGGGGCAGGAAAAGGATACGCACCCAAAAATACCCTCAAAATTATATACTGATGTCAACACCACTCTTTAGAGCTGTTATGTTTTTGTGGTTTTTCTTTTGTAAAAACATCTTTTCCACGGGCTTTCTGTCCATATCGTCTCTATACGATTTTTTTTTTCTCTTGCAGTAATGGGGACCACAGCTTTTGCCTGCCCCAACAGCAATATCTTTTAATTTGTGCTTTCAACCCCAGTGAAGCCGTGCCATTTCTTTCTCGGTTGATCTGTCCTGGAAATGAATTCCACAATGTGCAGTCCCAGGCATCCCTTACCCCATAACAATACAATATGTGGGAAATGGGCTTAAGATTGAAAATCGCATTTTGAAAATCCAAGCATTTCTTTTTCTGGACTTTGGCTAAGCAGCTTACTGTACAAATCCAGGTATTGCTTAAAGATCTCTAGGGGTAAAAAAAATAATAATGATAAAATAAAAATAAAGCATGATGTACTATTTATTATATTTCATGAGATAAACCTCAAAAAAGTAAACATTTTCTCCCCTCGCTTCAGCGGCTGCCTGTTTCGGATTTGAACGCAATGATATGTTTTTTCAGGATCTCGAATATTTATATTTCAGAACTTAAATATCTTTATTTAAACCATACAGCCTCCACCTCCAAAACCCCGGATTTTTAATATTTTGGCGACCGAAATCTGGCACGTTGGAAGGTTTGCCTCTCTGCAGAAGTCTCTTGTTATCCAAAGTACAAAAACAAACTGGGGGCAGATTATAAACTGCCCGGCGCTGGCTGCCAGCGCAGCAAAACACAGCTCGAACCCCCTGGATGCCCTGCCCCGGGGACAACTACTTTCTTAATAATAAATAGGGAAAATGTAAAATGTTTTCTTTAAATTAAAAATCGAAACGAATTGTTTTAATGAATATCTCTGGTTATGAGGGCCAAGCAAGCCTTGGTGTGTACACTTTCTGAAGGAAAATTTCCTGTGTGGTTTTCCCTGCGAGATCAAAAGGAACTAATTAACTTTTCTGTAAGGTAAACAAAACTTTAACTTGAAATATCCCCATGAAGTATGTGGGAAGGAGCTTTTGTGTGAGTGAAAGCGGGAGGGGAGGGAGGCGGGAGGGAGAGAGGGAGGGAAGGGAGGAGGGAGTTGGTTTAATTTTATACTCAAAATCGGTTCATGCTCAGAAGATATTGGAAACTCCTTACAAGAGTCAGCCTTCTTTTTTCTCTCCTGTTACCAAAATGATATTTAAATCAAAGGCTGAAATGTTGCCAAGTTCAAATCCCTGGTAAGATTAATAGGGCATTGTTCTGTTCGTAGAAATGCGCTCTTCTGAGAGCCCCTTTAAGAAGAACTGGGTATGAGAAGGAGCCATTGGGAAAGGGTGTGGGAAAGGGAACGGTCTGGAAAACCAGCCGGGAGGACAGAATGGGGAGAGGATCTTCAAGGGGACAGACGACCGCTGCCCCACCCCCGGCCAGAAGTAATTGGGGTCAAGGAACCAGGCCCCCAGCTGAAGCCCCGGGTACCCAAGACTTGGCTCGTTTTCCCCAGGTTTCTGGGCGGAAGAGGCAGCTCTGAGGGACCGCGGTCTTTGGGGCTGTGCCCTCTCTGGGGTGCTGACTGACCCCCGGGCTGCCAGGGTTGTGCTGAGAGGTTGCGAGCAGTCCCTGCCTGCCCCTCTCTGGAGAAACAGCTGGTCCCCTTGCAGGACAGGGAGGCCTTGGCCTGTGCCCGGTGAGCTGCCTGGGTCCTGGGCCCCCCCGGCTGGGCCCCTTCTTTGCCCTTGCCAGGGTAGGGACAGGCTGCCAGCCTCAAGGACAGCCATGGGAGGCAGCAGTATGTGCGGGAGGGGACGTCGCCTCTGGAGGACTGGGCAGGGCTGGACACCGTGTGTCCACCCTCAGCCTGGTAGCCCCAGAGCGGAGGTGAGTGCCACACACCACTCCCAGGGTGCTCACGGGCACCCTTGAAGGCGGCTCTGCAGATGGCACTTGTTGTAGCAGCTGCCAGGCATTCAGGGTGCCCGGTTCTGTTCTGGGCGCTTTGCATGTTCTTTTTCTAAAACTTCAGCAAACACATCAGGGACTGCTACACCCCGCCTTTGACAGAAGGGAAACTGAGGCAGACAAAGCCACGGTACCTGGCCCCAGGACACCCAGCTACTTACTCACATGGTCACGAAGCTACCAAGAAGCAGGATAGGCCGGGCATGGTGGCTCAGCCTGTCATCCCAGCACTTTGGGAGGCCGAGGTGAGAGGATTGCCTGAGCCCACGGGTTTGAAACCAGCCTGGGCAACTTGGTGAAACCTCGTCTCTACAATAAATCACAAAATAAGGTGGGCCTGGTGGCATGCGCCTGTAGTTCCAACTACTTGGAAGGCTGAGGCAGAAGGATCGCCGGAGCCCAGCCGGTAGAGGCTGCAGTGGCCGTGAGTGTGCCACTGCATTTCAGCCTCGGCAACAAGAGTGAGACTCCAACTGAAAAAAAAAAGGGGGGGAGCAGGCTAGCTGCCTGGACTCTCGGTCACCAAGCTGGACTGGGGTGCAGCAGAGGGTCACACCAGGGTGAACTCCCTGGAGGCAGCCTCACCCCACCTCAGGGGCACAAACTCTGTCCACCCATTACGGCCTGTCTGGGTCACTCCTGAGGTGTGTGTCAATTATGTTATTAGTGTGCTTCATAATATTAAATAATAACTAGGATCAGTCTTCACATTTATGAATTCATTTGTCCTGTACCTAAGTTTGCAAAAAATTTGCTTTGGGGTCACCTGGCAGGACTAGAGGTCACTCCTACACCATCCCTTTCACTCGTAGCAGCTCCTAGGGCATGCTCTCTGAGAGGGCAGTGGGAGCACCCACGGGGGGAAGAGGGCTGCCCAGAGCCCATGCATTTCTGATGTAGCCCTTGCAAGAGGCCAGGACCAATCCCACCCTTCCTACATGGCATGCCAGAAGAAAAAGAACTCAGAAATTGTGAATGTCCCAAATGTATCCTTTTTTGGCTTTGAAAAATGACTGAATCTTTACAGAAAAAAGAAGGCGGGGAGGGCAACAGGCAATACCTCTTACCCTTGATTCAGTCAGCAAGACCCACAGTGACTTTCCCCAAGGTTGCGTGTGGGCGTTGAATCAGACCTATGTTGCCGCATCCTGGCTCTGTGTGACCTTGAGCAAGTTGCCTTGCCTCTCTGAAGCTCCGTTCCCTCATCCATTAAATAGAGATAGTCCAGCTACCTATTGTGGGATAAAGTGTGTCCAGTCCCCAGTGCTCAGTATTCATAGAGGCTTAAAGAAAAATTAACCCTTTCCCTCCTCCTCCCCACCCTTTCTGTGTCTAAAATCAATGTCTGTGTTTAAGCTTTCGCCCTTTTAAAAACGTTTGGTTCTTACAGGGGTTATCCTTGACTGCATTGTCACAGCCAGATTCTACTTACTTTTTTTAACCCCACAGCTGACTCCGCCCCTTGCTGATTTCAGACCCTCCCTCTTCCCCAGGCCCCAGCCTACCTGTCTACCAGGGCAGAAACCCTGTCCCTCTGTGCCCTCCCAGTCCCTGACACCCAGCACTCTGGATCTGGGCTCCTTGGTTGTCCACTCTCGTGGTAAACGCTCAATGAGCGCCAGCTGTGTGCAAGCCAGTAGCAGGGAACTGGATGTGAATGGATGAACCCATGGGCCCGGGAGTGGAAGTTCCCATCCTGGAGGGCGCAGCACACGGGCACGTGGGTGAAGGCGGTGGGGAGCTGCTTCACTTTGGGGGCAGCGAGTCTGCGCTGAATGGGAGTGTGTGCACACAAGCCCACTCCACCGCCTGGCTGGCCTTGGGGGGGCCCTTTCACCCCTGCATTCCAATATTCTCCCAAGAGCCTCCGACAGGACAGGGCAAGCTCCGTGCTGGGGCCTGGGGTTACAGCAGCCAGCAGGACCCAGTGGCGGCCTGTAGAGCCTGGTGGGGAAGTCAGGGGAAAAATATGGGACTTCAGCTGTGAGTTGGAGCCCAGAGCCTGGGACCCCAGGGCGGCCGACTCCATCCTATCTGGCTGGGCCGTGGTGGAGAAGGGGGGAACTCATGGGATGCCAGGGGCGGGAGGAGGAGCCACTCCAGGCACTCGATTGCCCCGTAGGAGGGGGACAAGGACAGGTGATAGAGGACCCAGAGGCTAGTCTTTATTCCACATCCCGCCCGCGGCGGGACAGGGAGGATCTGGGCAGGACTTACCTGAAGGGGATGGCGCCCCGAACCTGACCCCATCCTCATTAGAAAGGACCCAAGGCCTTCCTCCTGCACCCCCAAATCTGCTCCCACCGTTTCTCCCCTCTCTCAGTGGGGGACTGGGGCTTCCTTCCAGGTTTGGGCCCACCTCCCAAGCAGGGTATGGGAACACGCGCCGTTCTCAGCCCCGAGGCTTGCATGCCCACACCTAGGATTTGGCGAGTTCCTGGCATAAACAGCCACGTGCATCTGTTCTTTGTGGACAGACACATCATCCTCTATGTCCGTGCACACATATACACACGCGTGCCCCCGATAGAGTGAACACTGAGTGCATATTTGCTGGGCGGGATTGTTGAAGAGATACACAGGCAGGCATGCATCTGTTACGAATACGTTGGCATCCAGTGAGCACAAAGACACACATATGGTTTTATACACAAGGTTAGAGATCAGTTTATCTGAGTGTATACACACACGTAACTTTATTTCCAGTTGGCATCGGGCAGTCCGCTGGCATCTGGTACAAACTAGCTGTTCATGCAGCTGGTACACGTGTGCCATCTGTGAGGACCCAGAAGGAAATGCATGATGGGCATTTCTTTTCTTTTTCCAATACTCAACTTGTGATAATTTTAGTAAAGTATCATATAGATTTCATAAATGTGATCGACTTGTAATCTAATTGTTAATTTAGAATTTCCCAAATCAACCCTCCCCCCTCAAAATAACACGGGCCTGGCAATCTCTCCATGAGCAGCTCGCAAGCCCAAAGCTGATGAGTTACTGCATCTACATATAGTGGATGCCTAGGTGTGCTGGCTCACACCTGTAATCACAGCACTTTGAGAGGCCAAGATGAGAGAATTACCTGAGCCCGGAAGGTTGAGACCAGCCTGGGCAACACAGCGAAGTCTTGTCTCTCAAAAAAATCTAAAAATTAACCGGGCATGGTGGCACAAACCTGTAGACCCAACTATTTAGGAGGCTGAAGTGGAAGGATCGCCTGAGCTCAGGAGATTGAGGTTGCAGTGAGCTACAATTGTACACTGCACTTCAGCCTGGGCGACAGAGTGAGAACACACACACACACACACACACACACACACACACACACACACACACACACACACACAATGGAGTCCAATTCCTCCGCCATGCCCCGAACCACTTCATGTTGTATGTATTGTCTCACCTAGTTCTCACAACACCCTGTAAGCAAGAGAGTCTTACCTTCCTGTAAGACAAGCAGGCCAGGGCTGGAGAGGGCAGCGTGCAGGTGATAGAGGCCTGTGTGTGTTTCCCAGGGCTGCTATGACAAAGCGCCACAAGCTGGGTGACCTGGTACTGGAAGCTTATTCTATCGCAACCGGAGGCCAGGAGTCCAAAGCCAAGGTGTCTACGTTCTCTCCCCAAGGGCTCGAAGGAGATGTCCTCTTCTTCCCTGCCGTGCCCGGTGCTGGTGGCAGGCCTCGGGGCACCATGGCTGGCAGACGAACCCTCCAAGCTCGACCTCCGTCTTCCCTGGCTTCTCCCCCACGTGTCTGTGTCCAACTGTCCCCCTGCTTATGAGGATGCCAGCCACTGGACTGGCGCCCGCCCTAGTCCAGTGTGGCCTCCTTTTGCCTAATTACATCTGCAAAGACTGATTTCAAATAAGACACACTCACAATCCCAGGCGGACGTAAGTCGGGGACACCAGTCGTCCCGGCACAGCAGGGAGCTGTCCCTGTGACTCCAATGCTCCTGCTCTTTTCAGGACAGCCCCGGCCCAAGTCCTCCTCTCCTCGGAGGGTGGTGGCATCAGTGCCTGCAGCTGACCCTGCCTCTAGGTCAGGGTTACACAACCAAGAGAACACAAGCCCGGGCTCCCCTTCCCTGGGAGTTGGGGTCCCAGTTGCACAGGGTGACATTCACATGTGCCAAAGCTCTGGTGGGGACAGAGAGGAGGCGCAGGACCCCTGGTAGCCGCTGACCCAGAGGCGTTCTCCGAGACTTCTGTGGCCATGCCAGCCTCAGCCTGCTGTCCCTGCAGGTCCCATGACGCAGCTCCTCCCTACCTGTCCTTCCTCCTCTCCATCCGGCTGCCCCCTTCCCCCACAGACACTTCTGCTCCTCTCCCCGGGGCCACACCCAGGAAGCGGCAGGAGAGGCCCATGGCTTCAGGAGCTGCAGCCACCATGGTGACAGACACCCCGAGCGGGCTGGGCCTGCCTGGGGAAATCCTGTAATTCCGGCCACTGCTGGCACCTCGAAGAGTAGGGAACACCAGGCAGGCCTTGTCCCCTGGGGGGCCCATCAGGACTTCCCGGGGGTCCCTGCTGGCTCCAGGAGACTGACAGTCATTGGTCCCTAGGGGTGCTTGCACTGACCTGTCGCTCTAACCACTTGTGGCCGTGTCGCATTTGTCATTTGTGTCTAGCAGTGAAGGGCAGGTGTTCTGGAGTTGATGGCTGGGCTCGGACCCCAGTCCTGGCACTTACTAGCAAGGTGACTATTGACTGATCTTAGCCTCAGTTTCCTGTTTTTTTTTTCTGAGTTGGAGTCTCACTCCGTCGCCCAAGCTGGAGTGCAGTGGCACACTCACGGCCATCCCAGCATCGACCTGCTGCGCTCTAGCGATCCTTCTGCTTCAGACTTCCAAGTAGCCAGAACGACAGGCGTGCGCTACCACGCTTGGCTAATTCTTTTATTTTATTGTAGAGATGGGGGTGGGGGGGCTCTCACCATGTTGCCCGGGCTGGTCTTGAACCCATAGGCTCAGGCAATCCTCTTGCCTTGGCCTCCCAAAGTGCTGGGATGACAGGCTTGAGCCACTGCGCCCGGCCAGTTTCCTCTTCTTTAACATGGACATAAGGGCAGTGTCTGTCTCATCAGATTGTAAGAATATGACAAGCTTCTGCACATTTAAGGCCTGGCTGGACACACCCCTGGGTGTGAACCATCATATCATCACCGTCACTGTCACGTAAACTGACTCTCAGTCTGGCTGGGGAATGTACACACACACACACACACACACACACACACACACACACACACACACACACTCTGGTTCACAGAGCCATCACGCTGACCCTCTGTGACACCAGTTTTGCAGAATTCGAAGTTCGCAGTTGAGACACAGTGAAGCCACCCTGTCTCGACACCAGTGGTCCCTGGCTGCTTTATGAGCTGTGTTCCCTGGCGAGTCAGCTGAGCCCGTGGGCCTTGGCTATCTCATCTGGAAAGTGGTCTGCTCCCTTCACGGACTGGGGTCTGGATGCAAGGACATGGCAGCCACGGCCACCGCCTGCCATCCTCAGGGAGAGGGGGCGATGGCTCACACCCCACGGGGCTGTTAGGAGAACCAGAGGTGGTGAGCCTGAGGGCGTCTGGCCCCATAAATGACGGTGACATTACCGTCCACTATCACAGTGACATCAGGTGGCATTATTGTCCACGATCGGGTCCCCTTCTGAGGTAAATGTGTAGGACTGCAGGACCAGTCCAGCGGAGTTGAGGGGGGACCAGATTGCCACTCACGCTCCACTCCGCCCCAAAGCCCCCTAGTTGGTGTCTCTGCCTGACAGGGTCAGTGCCGACGGCCGAAAGGACACAGGAGAGGCTCGGCAGGGCCAGGCCGGGCTTGATCCAGCAGGCAAGCGGGAGGAGAATGAGGAAGGGGCCCCGGGGCCAGCGCTCATAAATTCATTGGCAATAATTTATGGCAGCCAAGTATAACACCTAATGCCTGCCAGTGTGAGAGGTTAATAGGGAAGGTTAAGGAGCACCAGCGCTGATTTATGGACCCGGCCAGCCCTTTCATCCTGGCGAGCTCTTGCTGGGGAGGGAGGGGAGGGCAGGCCGGGTTGTGGGGGCAGGGCCGGTGGGGGAGAGGGAGGTCCCAGGAGACTGTGGTGAAGAGGAAAGACTGGAAGGGCACAGGGAGGCCTAGCAGGAAGTTATCCACACCCGGCAAGCGTCACAAGGGCGCTCCGTGGGACAGACCGGGAGTGACTGATGTCTGCAAGAAGGAGGCAAGTGACACACAGTCTCATCACTAGCGGGGGATGATGGTCTGGGCCAAGAGTGGGCCACAGGCGGAAGGCCCGGGTCCAGCCTCCCGACACCCCACTTGCCAGCTGGGTGTTTGGAGTCTTGACGGGGCGCCTACACCCACAGCGTGCCTGTCATTCAACGCATGTCACGGGCGGGGACACCTTCAGGGGCATCTGGCCCAGAGAGGGCGAGAGGTGAACACCCAGGGCAGCCTTTTATTTATTTATTTATTTATTTATTGAGTTAGAGTCTCACTCCGTGGCCCAGGTTGGAGGGCAGTGGCACACTCATGGCCACCTCAGTGTCGACCTGCTGGGCTCCGGCGATCCTCCCGCCTCAGCCTTTCAAGTAGCCGGAACTACAGGCGCGCGCTACCGCGCCAGGCTAATTGTGGATTGATTGTAGAGACGGGGTCTTGCCAAGCTGTCTGGGTGGGTCTCAAACCTGCGGGCTCAGGCAATCCACTGGCCTCGGCTTCCCAAAGTGCTGGGATGACAGGCTGAGCCCCCGAACCCGGCCTAGGGCAGTCTTTTAAAGGTGACACCAGAAAGGGCACCAAACAGCTGGCAGAGCCTTTGGCCACTCCCCGGCATGAGAGAAGCAGCACAGCTGGACACACACCTGGGTGGACACTTGGGCTGGCACCCAGTCCAGCCTCCCAGAACAGGTCGACTTTGTCAGTACCAGGAAAATGACTTTTTAGAGGATCTTAGGGTAACTGGCAGCCCCACCGTCCTGAACCCCAGACCCAGAGCTCCCTGAGAGGCCAAGCAATGTCCTAAGGATGGTGGTTGCGGTGAGAAGCCGGACTCCATGCACCAGACCCCGTAGCAGTCTCAGAGCACCTTCCCACCCACCAGCCCTTCCCAAGGGGTGGGCATCGCTATGAGGAAGCCAGGCTCAGAGGGACCAAGCAACTTGCCCAGGGGTGCCCAGCCGGTGAGTGCGTGCAGAGCCAGGAGGGGACGCCTGTGTCCTGGAGCCCAGGACCTCAGCTGCAGGGCCGTGGGCTGGCTGTGTCTTCCCAGCACCACCACAGGACACACCTCCTGGGTCCTCTCACCCTGCCTCAGCTGTCACTCCTTGTCTGGCTCCTTCCCTCTCTCCTCTGTGTCCGTTCCTCACCTAAAGGCCCCTCAGAGCCAATGTATGCCTCCTTGCCCCGAAGTGTCTCCTGTACAGTTGCATGACAAACACCAGCCCCCTAAGAGTGGAGCGTGGGGGAGCTTTCCTTGATCCAAAGCTCCTGGGTTCCCTAACACCATCCACCATCCACTCAGTTCCTGAGGGCGGCCATCCGTGCCACCATTTAGAGCTGGGCTGTTGGTACCCCTCCTTATACGCCGTGCGTGCGCGCGTGCGCGCACACACACACACACACACACACACACACCCATATGCACACACCTTCAGTAAGAGCAACCGCCCACATCCACGTGAACACCCACATGTGCAGGCATGTGCACACAGGTAGGAAACACGTATGCACGCAAGCTCATCCCTGGCAGCTAAGCCAGCGTGGACCCCTCCAGACACAAGGCACAACCCAAGAGGCAGCTTCCAGGAGGCTTGAGATTCCATTAAAGTGTTCACGGGCAAATTCACAAGAAAAGGGAGATTAAGTCCACGTCTTCGTTATGGATGACGATGATGATTCGTGCTTTCCTAAGGGAGCGGGACAACTTGGGGACCCACCCTCTGCCTGGCCCCTGGATGGCAGCCTCCCTCCCAAGCCTCCCTTCTCTCTGTCTCCAACCCGTAAGGCTTCCTTCTCCCCACCCCACCCGGCACTTCCCTCTCTGGACTTCCCCACATCCCGTGAGCCCCACGGCCCTTCCCACCAGGTGCAGGCAGGGTTCCCAGCCTCTCTGCCCCCTCGCCTCCCTTCACAATGACTCTGATCCCCACTGTGAGTATTGGGTGCCCACACCCTGCGTGCACTCAGAGCCTCACACCTTCCTTCGCCCACCAACCTTCCAGGCTGCCACGCTGAGTGTCGCAGGGAACCTGGGTGCGGCATCCCGAGTCTGCCTGCCTGTGTTTTGTCACTTCCTGGCTGTGTGAGCCCCAAAGCAGTCCCCCAACTCCCCCGGAAAGCCATGCGCCACTGAGGCCAGGTGTGCACAACCTTGAATGCCGGCTCTGCCACACACATCCTTGCTGTGTGTCTTTAGGCAACCAACCTCTCGGAGTGTTGATTTCTTTATTATACAACAGTATATCAGCTGGGCGCGGTGGCTCAAGCCTGTCATCCAGCACTTTGGGAGGCTGAGGTGAGAGGATGGCCTGAGCCTGGGGGCTTGAGACCAGTCTGGGCAACTTGGTGCAACCTTATCTCTACAGTAAATCACAAAAACTAGCTGGGCGTGGTGTCATGTGTCTGTAGTTCCAGCCACCTGGAAGGCTGAGGTGGAAGGATCGCCTGAGCCCAGCAGGTCGAGGCTGTGGTGGTCGTGAGCGTGCCGCTGCGCTCCCGCCTGGGTGGCAAGAGTGAGACACCGGCTTAAAAAAAATAAAAAAGAAATAAAATAGTGTATCATGATAATGACCTGACTGCTTGCTGTAAAAATTAAAGAAGATAAGATATTGTAGAATCATGAATGCATATACTGGGGAAGCCCAGAAAGAATCGTAAGCTTCCATTGCTGAAGAGGCCTCTGGCTTCCAACAGAGTGTTCACCCCAGGAGAAGCCAGGTGGGCCACGAGGTGGGGTGGAGCAGGAGGAAACACAGTTTTCAGCAGTCATCTGCTCAGGATTAAGATCCCAGCTCTGTCCTGCCTGTGCGCCCTCTGTCAAGGCTCCTGGCCTCTTTTCTGCCTCAGTTTCCTTGTCTGTATAATAGGGATGATCATAGCACCCTCCTGTAAGACAGCTCTGAAGATTTCCATTCATTTGGGCAAACAACTAACATGTTCACACAGCACCTGTTCTGTGCCAAGCCCTTCTCCAGGCCTCGGAGATAAACAAACACAAAAGATCCCTCGCCTGAGCCTGACTCGACGGCTCAAGCTTGTAATCCTAGCACTTTGGGAGGCGGAGGTGAGAGGCTTGCCTGAGCTCAGTGGTTCGAGACCAGCCTGAGCAACATGGCGAGACCCCCGTCTATACAAGAAATCAAAAAATTAGCCAGGCGTGGTGGCACATGCCTGTGGTTCTAGCTACTTGGAAGGCTGAGACAGAAGGATCACCCCAGCCCAGTAGGTCAAGGCTGTGGTGGCCGTGAGCCTGCCACTGCACTCCAGCCTGGGTGACAGAGTAAGACCCCGACTCAAAAAAAAAAGAAAAAAGATTACTCATTGATAGCGGGGAGACAGACGGCAGATGAGTCACCCAACAATCAACCAGATAACTTCAGCTGGGTCTAACTTCTCCGAAGCATTAAAGGAAGGCAAGGTGAGGGGCACAGTCATCCCAGCTCTTGAGCCATCGCGCTCAGCTGATATACTATTTTATAATAAAGAAATCAACCCTCAGAGAGGTTGATTACCTCACGACACACAGCAAGGATGTGGCAGAGCCAGCATTCACACCTGTCATCCCAGCACTCTGGGAGGCCGAGGCGGGAAGATTGTTTGAGCCCAGGAGTTCGAGACCAGCCTGGGCAACGTAGTGAAAACTTGTCTCTACAAAGAATAAAATTAAAAAAATAAAGCAAGGCGGGTGACAGCCAGTCCCTGGGGAGGGAACTAACTGGCACAGGGTGGCCCAGCAGAGGGAACCTCTGGAACACGCCTAGAACTATGTCTGGCTTACCCTATGGGGTCTGGCTCAATAAATGGCACTAACTGCTTTCATTACTACTATGGGGCAGATACACAGCTTGTTCAGCAAGGGTTTCTTGGAGCAGGTCTCGTTGCCCTCTGCTTGACCGACAGACACTTGAAGGATGGCATGGCCCGGGTAAAGGCCCAGCCTGCTCCAGCCGCCATGCTGCCTCTGAAGCCCCCCATGCCGCCACCTCCTCCAGCCCCCATCAGGCTTTCATTTCCTGGGGGGAGGCTGGACGCCAGCTCCTGCTGCCGGCCTGAACCGCACATCAGAGACCGGGCCCCTTTGCCGCGGGTTTCACGGGGTGTAAAGTGCTCGGCACCCATTAAAGCTGGGGGAGCGGCAGGGCGGGGGCTGAGATCCTGCCTAAAAGACTCAGAAACACTTAGAAGGAGCCAGGATCAGCCCAAGCCAACAGCCTTGCCCTGGAACTGCTTACCCCGACTCCAAAGTGCCACGGGCAAGGCTGGGAACTCGTAAAGGAAACGTGCATGTTGCCCTCCCGGAGCGCGACGAGGGAGGTGGCCTGTCTCCCCTAGAGCCTCTGGTACAGGTCACACAGCTTCTGCCAGTGCATTCATCCAGAGCAGCTATGAGGCACCATCTGGGTGCAGGCCCTAAAAGAGGCACTGGGGCCTGTCAGGAAAAGAGGGCTATAGAAAGACCATGTATAAGTGCCTGCTGGGTGCTAGGCTTTACCCACATCTCCTTCAATCCTCACAGTAGTACATCAAGGCCAGTGTTACCATCTTCATTTATCGAATAGGAAAACAGGTCCAGAGAGGTTAAGTCAGTCACTTGAGGTTGCACAGCTACTAAGTGGCAGCTGCAGGATTGGAACCCTTGACGAAAGAACTGTTTTTTCCTCCAGAAAAGGTGAAGCAAAGCAGCTTGGAAGAGGCTATTCCTCCCTTCTATGGATGGACATGGGTGGAGGCAGGGAAAGAGAGAGACCCCTAACCAGCCAGCTGGCTGTGTCCCGGGTCTGGGAGTGGCAGGGATGCACCCAGGTCCCCTCCTGTCCTGGACAGTGAAAACGAAACGCTTCTCATGCCAAGCCCATGAACGTTCTCAAAAACGCCCCCAGGACCCAATCACTGAAGTTCCCAGGGCACAGATGAGAAAACTGAGATCCCGTGCCAATAAGAGCCCAAATCCGTCTGACTCCAGCGTCTGACCCAGCGTCACCCTGCAGTCCAAGGTGCTTTGCAGTTTATGAGCTAACACTCTTCTGTCCGTCATTATCTCATGTGGGATTTGAGCAAGCCTTGGGAAGAGGGCACCCTGGGCCCCGCCCCATCAGAAGCCACTTGGGCGGGGCTGAGAGTTCCTGAGAAGGAGAGTCTCCCGGCAGGCTGGAGGCTCACAGCCAGGGATGGGGAGACCGAGCTCCAGCCCCATCAGGCCCTTCTGGGAGGCAGCCCCCCAGCTGTGACAGCTGGGAGGCGCCCCCTACCCCTCCTTTCCACTGGCTGGACGACTGGAATACAGCAGCTGTGAGGGAGAAGGGGCTGAGAACTGGCTTCCCTCTATTATGGGAAATTTGGCGACACCTCATCTCTACAATAAATCAAGAAAATCAGCCGGGCGTGGTAGCGCACGCCTGTAGTTCCAGCTACTTGGAAAGCTGAGGCGGAAGGATCGCTGGAGCCCAGCAGGTGGAGGCTGCGGTGGCCGGGAGCGGCCACTGCACTCCGGTCTGGATGGCAGAGTGAGACTCCAACTCAAAAGAAAGAAAGAAAGAAAGAAAGAAAGAAATGGTTTAAATATTCAGATCCTTTGTGAAAGCAGAAAATAACCATCCATTCCCCCAGCAGCTATCTTCAAGGCAATAGCTTACAGGGAAAGGGAATTCGCCGACCAGTTCACCTCATTCATTTTTTCATTCATTCACTCATTCGTTCATTCGACTGAGTCGGCTCGGGGGAGGGGCCCATAACTCCCGTGGAGAAGGGTGCAGGGGATGGGGAAAGTTCCAGAAGGGGAGGTTTGAGCTGTGTCTCCGAAGCTGTGGGGGAGAAAGGAGAAGGCACTGCAGGCAGGACACGCACGCATGGACGAGCAAAGGAACATTCCAGAAGCCTTCCAGGGACCGGATGGGCAGGACCCAGCCAGGGCCTCACCCCGGCTATTTCCTAGAGACGAGGCCGCATAAGGTGTCATGATTCCCTCCTTCCTTTCCGAGTGCTGGCTCCCCAGTTTGTGGGGACTTTATTAAAAACACACAGTCAGTGGTCAGGAAAGAGGAGGCGTTTTTTGCCTTCTCTCTCCCCACCCTGAGCCCCCTGCTCCCGCTGGAATGCAGCCATCAAAATAAACATTAAATGCAAGATGCCAGAGCTGAGTTATTACTTGCGAGGGTGCTGGGAGAAAAATTTATAGCAACATTACAGTGTTTTGTTAAAAATCTCTTAATGCACCAAAAATGGGAAGGTGTGCGTGTTTTTTATTAAAATGTTGCACCCTATAAATCCAACCTGCAGGAGGGACACAGGTGGCGACCCGGGGACTCGGCTGAGGAAGCTGTCACTTCTATCTTCGAGCCATTCTGCTCCTGGGCTCTGGGAGCAGGCTCTCAGCAGCCATCCCTCTCCTTTCCCCCTTCCCCGAGGACCAGTCCGTCCCTCCCTCCCCGCCACGAAAGGGTGTGGCGATCCCTGAGTGGCATCCCCATACCCTCAGGGTCTGGCTAAAAGTTGCAATTTTCTTAAAAAGCCTTCCTGAGAGGCAGAGCTGCCTGGTGCCCTTATGAAGTCTATCTGCAGTGGGGTTAGATTTCCTGTGGGTGCATTTTCACAGATTTAGATTCTGGCTGATGCCGCGATTTTCAAGGACTTCTTTATAAACAGGCAACCGTTTCTGCCTCTAGCCTTCTGTCCTGGACTGTCTTTTCTCAAAATGGTGAATGAGAGCCCTGGGGCAGAGGGGCAACGGGTTTGTTTTCCCCCTCTGACCATCTGCAGGGGGTGTCCTCCCTTAAAGAAGAGAACTATGGAGATTTGAATTTACATAAGGCGGAGGAGGCTGTCTTTCTCTTCACCTTCCAAGTGGTGATATCAACGGATTCCCTAGCGGGACACGTGTCTGGGAGCCCCTAAAGTTGCATGTGAAATTGTGAATATGTATCCATGGTGGGGTTGAATGGTAGCCCCCGAAAGAGGCATGTCCAAGGCCTAACTCCCAGCACCTTCTACTGTGACTTTATTTGAACAAAGGGTAGTTACATTAAGGCTTTTGAGATGAGATGGTCCCGGGCCATCCGGGTGGGTCCTAAGTCCAATGTCAAGTATCCTTATAAGAGTCGGAGGCAGAGGTGAGTGTGAAACGAAGTCAAAGGCAGAACTTGGAGTGACACAGCTGCAGGGAAGTCTGGAGTCAGCAGAAGCTGGGCCTGGTGAGGAATGGATTCTCCAGTGGCCCTGCTGACTCTTCCGTTTGAGACCTCCAGCCTCCTGAGTGGTGAGAGAATGCGTTCCGGTTCTTGTTAGCCGCGAAGCTGGTGGTGACTCGTTGAGGAAGCTCTCGGAAACCACACAGCATCTCTTCAGGAAGGTGGCCCTTGACATTCACCAGACTGTCACAGCAGTAGCTCCCCTAGAAGTGTGAGGGGCATGGGTGCAAAATGTGTGAAATTATATACATTTGTGGAGTCACCATTCCTGCAGGGTGTTTGGAGGGAAGAGTGGCTGAGGGCCCTGGGCCGGGGCCTGTGCTGGTCCCATGGCCCTCCTCCCGTCTCCCCCTCCCCCCTCCCCCGCCTGCACCCCACTCCACCTCCCAGCTCCCAAGTCGTCAGTTCGGCTTGGCAACTCTTGTGAAACTGTTTTTTCTAAAGGTGCCGAAAAGCCGCTGGCCAGAGAGTGCAGCCCTGGTACCCACCTCACCCACTGCACGGTCCTGGGCTCTGGGGGGAAACGGCCCTTGAAAGGGCCCCCTGGGAGCGATGCCAATGCTGGGTAACCCTCTCGGGACAGAGGAGGTGCCTCACCTCCCTGCGATCCATCGTGCTAAACGTCACCGAAATGTTCACCTAAAATGCTTCATTTTGTTATGTTTTGTGATTTTTCCTCTAAAAAAAAAAAGGAGGGGAGGGGGGAAAAGCATCCGTTGCTTTCCCAGGTGCAATTAACAGCAAAGCTCACCCCCCACCTTCCTCTCCGAGACACTGCAGTTGTTGCGCCAGTTAGCCAGGGAAAGGGCTAAGCCAGCGATTTAGCTAAAAGAAATCCTGGACTGGCCACACTTGAGAGCCGTGGAAGGCCGGGTCATGGGGCCCCGGGACCCCGTGGGAAGTGGACCTGGAGACACCTGGCCGCCACGGCCGGAGGCCACCGGACAGGAGGTCGGGAGGCTTCCCCCAGCCCAGGAGACCCGCGGCCAGTCCAAACAAGAGCAGGAACTGGCGCGAAGGGGCGGCCACCCTGGGATGGCTCATCCCCACGGCTGTCCCGGGAGGCAGAAACAACCAGCGCCAGTTCACGGGGGAGGCAGCCGAGGCCCGGAGGGAGGACGCCTGCCCACGCCTGCGCGGGGCCGCACCCCGCCGAACACACCCGTCCCGGACGGGCACTTCCGGCCGCCGGGCCCTGGAAACGAAGGCCACGTCGGGAAAGCCGGAGGGGCGTCCCGCGCCCCCGAGCGCGCGAGCAGCGGGGGAGAGGCTGGGAGCGCGCGAGCCGGTGTCCCGCGCGCCGCCCAGGCAGCGCGGGTGCGGCCGGGACCCAGGGCGCGGCCCTCCAGCCGCGGGCTCCCCCGTCGGAGCCAGAGGGGCTCGTCGTCCCAGGTGCGGGCGGGCGGCTCCCCTGGCCTGGCCTGGCCTCCCCCAAGCTCCAGGCCCTCCGGTGAAGGCCAGGGAGACCGCGCGCCCAAGACCCTTCGTGAAGGCTCCGGGCTCCTGGCGCCTGCCCCTGTGCCCCGAGTGGGACGCGATCCGGCCCTTTCCGTGGGTCTGCAAGTCGGTTCGCTCGGGTCCGGGAAGAAGTGGTGCGCGCGCCCCACGTCCCCTCCAGGGATGGGGCAGGGGGCCCGCGGCGCGCTGCGCCTCCGCCCTTGCGTCGGCTATCGGCCCGCGGACGAGGGGTGGCCGAGACCGAGGTGTCCTTGTTCCGCCCGCAGCCGCGGCTCTGGGCCGAGCGCGGGGGAAGGGGGGCGTGCGGAGGGGCCGGCTGGCGCCCACCGGCCCTGGGGTGGCAAGGGCTCTGGGAGGGTGCAGAGAGGCCGGGTCCGGGCTGGGCGTCCTGAGATGCTGCCGGGCATTGAGGGAGGTGGAGAGGCTGGGGTGGCTGCTGAGAGCCGAGGCAACAGAAATCAGTCAGCACCACTTCCTGAGCACCTGCTGTGTACCGGGCACCGTGCCAGGAGCGGGTTGTGGCTGTCCCTTCTTCTGTCTGTCTCTTTCTGGGGCTAACATCTTCCTCGTAATGCTCCTAGGCATTCCCCTCCCCCCTCCCCTCCCCCTCCCCCCTCCCCCTCCCCTCCCCCTCCCCTCCCCCCTCCCCGTCTCCCCCTCCTCCCCGATGCTCTCGCCCGTTCTCCTCCTGCCCCTCTGCCTCTCCCTCCTCTTCCCCCTTCCCTCCTCCCTGCCAGTCACCAGCCTCAGAATCGGGCGGGGCAGTGTGCACTCTGGCTGCCTCCCAAGACAGGTGCTAGGGAGGGACCCGCCCTCTGGAGGCGGCAGGAGGGCAGGGTGTGGGGGCTGGTGGCCTGCAGGGGGAGCTGAGGCCCGATGCCCGTCCTTTTCGGGGAGGCTGGCGCTGTGGCCGCCAGGCCCAAGCTCCCCCGCCTGGGAGTGAGGCCTTGGGCAAGGAGCGTGGCCTCTTTGGACTTGCCTGCCCTCGGCCGTCAAACAGGACCAGAGGCCGGACTCCGCAGGGCAGCGGCGAGCTCAGAAAGTGAGTCAAGAGAGGTAGAGGCACTGAAGTGCGGGGCGAGCAGGAGAGGGCTGGGGACAGCAGGGACTCTCCCCCGTGGGACAGCCGTGCCTCACACTCCTTCCTCCTGCGTCCCAACTGACAGCAAGGGCGGGCGGTGGGAACTACGGATTCCTTTGGCCTTTTCTCTGCCGGTGCTTCGAAAGAACTCTGGCCCAGGACAGAGCTTAGGGCAGGAGAGGGGGACAAACGGGACCCATTTTCCCAGCTGCCGAAGGGAAGGAACCATGGCAGACCCCTCGGGGGCGTAAGGCTGGCTTGTGACGTGCAGTACGGCAGCCTCCAAGACGTGAAGGGTCTGGGTGCTGCTGTTACTTACCTGAGGTGGGCGTGCTCCTGCGAGCCCTCCCAGTCATCCGTGAGGCAAGGACTGCACTGTCATGCGCTGTCATCACCCCGTTTTACGGAAGAGACTGAGGACCACGAATGCTGCCACGGAGCAGACATCACCCAGCCCACGAGCAGCACCGCAGGGATTCCACGCCTGTCTTGCCCTCCAGCAGGGCTGCAGTCAGGGCACTGTGCTGTCTCCTTCCACCCGGCCTTACCAGCCCCGGGTGTCATGACGGAACCATCAATCCAGCTCCCACGCATGGAGAGGGCGTGGAGGGAGGGCTGGAACCGAAGCCGACGCAGCCGCCACTGGCTGCCCGCTGGACTCTGGGCTGATGAACGAAACCTTGGTGAAGAAGGACTCTCAGAGTCCAGGGCTGAGGAGGAGGAGGCCAGGGAGGGGCCAGGTATCCCGTGAAGGGACCCCTGAGGCCAGCATTGGAGGGTGGGCTCTGAGGACTGGGGGTGGGGGGGGGAGAAGGGGGGAGGGAAGGAGGAGCACCCTGGGGCCAACCCAGAGAGAATCACAGAGTCAGCCCCCTCCTGTCCCGAGCAGCTGCCCTCGGCCTCTCCCCAGCCCCAACTTGGTTTTCGGGGTGAAGGGATGGAGAAACCAGTCCTTTCCTCACCAGACAGAAGCGCCACACACCTCAGAAGAGCCCCCCCACCCAGGCTGTCAGCTGGGTGGTCCCAGGCTAGGCACGGAGACCTCAGTGTTGCAGAGAGAAAGGGGCAGGGGGTGTGGGGGGGGTGTCCAGATTTGGGGAAGCAGAGAAGGGCTTTGGGGAGAGGGCAGGCTTGTCCCACGAGCCAGCTCTGCCCAGACCAAAGGAACTTACTCTCGTGGGAGTAGAGGCTCCTTGGAGACTGGAAAGTTCTGACTCCTCCTCCCAGAGATAGGCGCATGCACAGACAGCCTGTCGGGGTCTTCAGACCCCTCTGGCCATCACATTTCTTCCCTCTGTCGCTGAAGCCTCCACTTCCCCAGCTGAGAAGTGGGCAGACAAAGCTCACCCGGCTCCCCAGAACAGGCTGAACAAAGGCAGACTCACTCCCCCCACCCTGCACCTCCTCAGAAAACGGATCTTGCTTCTGCCAGGAGGGGCTGAGGTCCCCGTGTGTGCGAGGCGGTGCCTGGGGCCTGCGTCCTGGACTGCCAGCCTTTTGCAGGGGTCCCAACCCTCCCCCCACGCACCCATGGCTGCACAGCACGAGGTGAGCAGAGGGACAGCGGACCTCCAGCTCTGGCTGCTGTCCTGTCAGTGGCGGCACGACATTGTCTCAGGAGGGCGCCCGCGAGGGATCAAGGCTGCAGGTTCCTTTTGAGACTCTAATCCCCCCTCACCCCCCATCCCCGTCCATGGAAAAGCTGTCTTCCAAGAAACCGGCTCAAAAAGGTTGGGGACTGCAGCCTGAGAGAACCAGCTTCCAGGAGAGCAGAGAGGGGAGGAGACCCGAAGGCAGACGGGGGTTTCTGCCCCAACACCCACCGGTGCGGTGCTGGCTAATGAGGTCTGGGAATCTGTGGGTTTAAATTTTCTGCGTTCTCCGCCGCAACCGACGTGCGAGGGTGGAACTGCGGGACCGCAGAGGCAGACTTCGGGTTCCAGCTCCTTCCTGTCCGGGGCAGCAAGAATCAAGGCGTTGGGCCCGGACCGAGTGGAGACCCGGTCTCCCGGCCCTCCCAGCCGGGAGCTCCGCGGGTCCGTCCCGCGCCCCCGGCCTGCCCCCACGGGGAGGGCAGGAGCCCGGCTCCAGCGCACCTGGAAGCGCCCTGGCCCCGCGCAGGGAAGTGCCGGGGGTCGCGTTCCCGGAACCGGGCCGCAGAGCCCAGGAGCGGATCCCGGCGGGCCGAGGTGCGCGCCTGGCGGACGGGCGGGGCGCTAGGGCTGGCCACGCTTCAAAACGCTCCCTCCTGGTACCTCGTGGATGCCCGAGACCCCGACAACTAGCGAGCTGTTGGATCTCTCCGGAACGCCTCGCGGATCGGGCGCCCCGGGAATTGGCGTCATCCCCACGTAGATGAAGGGATGCCCCTGAGGACAGGTGGCCCTGAAGACCCTCCGGCTCCTCTTCCCTGGTCGCCGCCATGCGCGGGAGCGGGGGGGAGGTGGAGGCCTCCCGTGCGCCCCTCTCCCGAGCGCCCTCCAGCCCGAGCTCCGGAACGGCTGGGCCCCTGAGTCGGGGTGCCGGCCCCCGTGTGCGGCTGGGGCGAGCCCCGCGGCGGCGCTCCCGGGGCCCGCCCCCCCCCCGTTCACCCGCGGCGCACAGGCCGAGCGACCCCGCCCCTCGCGCGGTCGCCGGGCCTCGAGCGCCCGGAGGGCCCCGCGGGGCCGCAGCCCACGCGCGGCCTCCACCCGCCTCCGTCCGGGACGGCGTCCGCATTCCGGGGAGGCTGGGGCGGGGGCCGCGCCCGCGCCGGTCTCCTCCCCGCCAGGGCGCGCCCTCGAGCCGCCCCCGGCGGCGCTGGGGACGTGGACGGTGGGCGCGCGCTCCGCGGGTCCGGAGGGCTCGCCAGTGCTGGGTCCGTCGGCCCCCGGCCGCGCTCGCTCCGGGGGCCCCTGGGAACTGCCGTGGCGGAGGGCGTGGGTTCTGACGTCAGGTCGCCTGAGTTCGAATCCCGAGTCCTCGGCTTTGCTGTGCGACCCGAGCCAGCCTTCCGCCTCTCTGTTTCCATCGGTAATCGTCGTTAAGATGAGAATCAGCCGGGCTCGGTGGCTCAGCCTGTCATCCCGCGCCTTGGGAGGCTGAGGTGAGTGGATTGCCTGAGCCCGCGGGTTCAAGACCCGCCTGGGCAACTTGGCCAGACTTCATCTCTACAGTCAATCAAAAAATCAGCCGGGCGTGGTAGCGCGCGCCTGTAGTTCCAGCTACCTGGAAGGCTGAGGCGGAAGGATCGCCGGGGCCCAGCAGGTCGAGGCTGCCGTGGCCGGGAGCGGCCGCTGCACTCTAGTCTGGGCAATGGAGTGAGACTCCAACTCAAAAAGAAAAAAAAAAGATGAGAATCATGGCATCACAAGGCTGCTGTGAGGACAGCGAAGGCCTCGGTGTGCAAGGGCCGGCTGGAACGCGACGGGCACACCGGGCGTCTCTGGGGTGGTGTCATTGCTACGATGTGAGGTTTGTGCACAGAGCTTCCCAGGACAGGAGGGCTGCCACGCAAGGCTTGTGGTTGCTGGGCTTCGCGGTTTGATTCTTCCCGTCTCTTCTGCAGTGTCCAAATGCCCTTTCATCTGCCCCGAGCTTTTTTTTTTTTTTTTTTTGAGTTGGAGTCTCACTCTGTTGCCCAGACTGGAGTGCTGTGGCGCTCCCGTCCACCGCAGCCTTGACCTGCTGGGCTCCACGATCCTTCCGCCTCAGCCTTCCCAGGAGGTGGAACTACAGGCGATACCAGGCCCGGCTAATTTTTAATTTATGGTAGAGACGAAGTTTTGCCAAGTTGCCCAGGCAGGTCTCGAACCCGTGGACTCTCCACCCACCTCGGCCTCCCAAAGTGCTGGGATTACAGGCTGAGCCACCAAGCCCGGCCTGCCCCAAGCTTCAGAGCAGCCTTCACCGCGTGGCCTTCGCGACCCGCTGAAGTGCAGTGCGGTTGGGCCCATTTTACTCCTGCTGAGAGGTCGAGGCCTGGGGTGGCCAGGGGCAAGGCCACATAAGCCGTAAGCGGCGCCAGGTCGGGACGGCGGTGCCCCTCCCGACAGCGCCAGGCTGCTCAGCCAGGGTGGGAGTCGGTGGAGGGCTGAAGGCTAGGGCGCAGCCCAGACTGAAGGGGGCGACTTCACATCTGTCCTTCCCGCTGAAAGTCCTGTCTGCCTGGCCTTCCCCCCAGGGGGACCCCCTAGCCAACTCAGTCCTCACCACTGGGACCAGGCAGTCACCCTCAAGGTCCGGGCAGTGCTGTCCTCTATCTATCCATTCATGCAACAGACATTTTCTGAGCGGTGCTGCCTGCCACACACTGCACTCAGCCCTGGGTGACAGCGGCCATGCACTTGCATCCTAGGAGAAGACAAGTGATAAACCACGGGAGGGTGCAAACGTGGAGCGTGTCAGGTGGCAACAGGTGCCATGGAGGAACAAGCAGAGGTGAAGGGGTAACTGGGGTGGAGAAGAAAGGTCTCCTTGAGAAGGTGGCGCCCAGCACTAGGGGTGAGGAAGAACGACTTCACCACTTTCCTTTCCAGGGTGGAGACCCCAGAATCTGGGCGCTAGCTCCTGGAGGGATGCCTGGAGGGGCAAGCGGGAGGGAGAAGGGGGGAGGAAGGGCCCTGGAGCAGGGACCCCTGCTGACCCCCAGGGCCCCCGCTGACCCCCAGTGCTGACTCAGGCAATCCCACGTCAGAACTCAGGTGTGCAGAGGCATTGCCAGCCGGGCTAAGGGGCCCGACGGGAGGTGATGACAAGCCAGGGAGAGCCTTGGCCTGCTGGAGAGCAGAGGTTGGGCCAGAGTCAGGTTTCTATGCCCTCCCTGTGGCCAGAAGGCTAGGAGAGTGCCCTGCATTCTCACTAAAGCAGGAAGGAAGAGCAGTTCAGCTTCCAGCTTTGGAGAGAGGGAGGAAGGGAGGGAGGAAGGGATGTCCCAAGAGTTGGACAGATATTGAGCACACAGAGAAATGGCCAGTTCCGCTTACTAGCACACCCTCTGGGAGGTTTTGGGAGGGGCCCAGGAGAGGGGCCGTGGAGGTTTGCGTGAAGATTCCAGGTCACACACTCTGTCGAGTTGCCAGCAGGCACTTTTCCACTTGTAGTCCTGTGTGTATTCCTCCCAGGTCCACCTGGAAGGTGCCGTGGGTAGGGTAGAAGGCCCTCATTCCCAGGATGCAGGGAGGTAGAGAGTTTGGCTGGGGGCGTTACACGCTGCACCCCGAGTGCTGGGTTTGAATCCCTGGGTGGCCGGGAAAAGGTCGCACAAGGAGGCAGCCATTAAACAGGTAATAAAAGCTCAGGGTGGGTAGGTGATGAGAGGTAGCACTCAAAAACATCTCAGAACAGCGGACTTTTATACCGCGTGCGCCCGACTCAGCAGTCACTAGAAATATTGCATGACTGCAGTTGTGCCAGTCCCGGGGTCGGTCCTGTCACCCCGAGCCTCACCGCCGCAATTTACTTCCCATAGGCCAGAAGGGGGGTGGGGGGAGCAGGGGGTGCCACAGCCATCTGGGTGCCTGCAGGCGGGGCTGGGCCAAGGAGACTGGGGCAGCCAGCCGGCTGGCTGAAACTCGTTGGCAAAAAGGCATCTCTAAGTCCCTGGGAAGCACAGGCGTTTTCATTCATTCACTCAACAAGCATTGTATGAGTGCCAAGCCCTGCAGTCAACTAGACAGGCCTGGCCCCTGCCCTGAGAGGCCTCCGGCTCCAGCGGGCCCACAGGGGCCAGGACACCGTTAATTCTGTCCCTTGATTCTTGAAGAGGAAGGCGGTGGCTGGCAGCTTGTCCCTGGTTAGGAGAAATGGAACTTGGTGCTGTGCTGGGCAGTTGGAAGGAACCAGGAGGCTAGAATCCTACAGCCCTAGCTCTAATCTTGACTCCCGAACAGTTGCGTGGCGCCAGAAACGCCGGAGGCTGCCCTAGGAGATTGTGGAGTTGAGATGCCCCATAGCCATGGACACCCCCGAGGTGACTGGGGCAGAGATGAGGCCGCTGGACTGGGAGAGACGGGAAGGCTTCCTGGAGGAGGGTGCTGTGGTTTGACCTCCGAATCACTAGCTAGACAAAATCGCCAAAGGGGTGAGGTCGGGAATGGCTAGGAGAGGGAGTCGCCCACGCGGTGGGGCGCTGCAGGTTCCAGGCGCTGGCAGGAGCAATTAGGGGCGCGCCAGGCCCACCCGCCTTTTTGCCGTCCCACGTTGGGCAGTTATTCCGGTCCAAGTCTCAGTCTACCCATACGCAAAACGGGCATAAGGCATGCGTCGCCAGATCCTCGGCACCTCGGGCGTCCCAAACAGAGGACCCTCGCGTGGCTTGGGTCTGCGGGCCGGAGGCGCGCGGGTCCCCTGGGTGGCGCGGAGGGGCTTGGGGCTCGGGGCTCGGGGCTCGGGGCTTGAGGCTCGGGTCTTGGGGCGCGCGCTCCTGGCCCGGTTTGCGGAATATCTTTTTTTTTTTTTTTTGAGTTGGAGTCTCACTCTGTCGCCCAGACTGGAGTGCAGTGGCCGCTCCCAGCCACTGCAGCCTCGACCTGCCGGGCTCCGGCGATCCTTCCGGCTCGGCCTTCCGAGTAGCCGGGACTACAGGCGCGCGCGACCACGCCCGGCTGATTTTTTGATTTCTTGTAGAGATGAGGTCTGGCTGCCCAGGCGGGTCTCGAACCCGCGGGCTCAGGCAATCCCCTCACCTCAGCCTCCCAAAGGCGCGGGATGACAGGCTGAGCCACCGAGCCCGGCCCGGAATATCTTTATTAACGAGCACTTCAAGGTAAGCCGGCGATGGAAACCAGATGTCGGATCGCACAGTCGGCGGCGGAGCAGGGACCAGAGACACCCAGGGCCGGGGTGGGGTGAGGATTGGCCCGCGTGAGGCCGGGGGTGGACACGCGGCCCCACGGATGCCTTTTCCGAGCGGCGCGGCGTCGACGTCCGGCCCGCTTCGCGGCCTGGCCGCCCTTTCGCCCCTCTCGCGCTCTGCCTCGCTCGCGCGCTCCGACGGGTCTCCTTGGCCTGCGCCTGTCCGCGGCCCGAGGCCCGAGGCCCGAGGCCCCTCTTCGCGTCCGCGCCGTCCGCGCGGCCTCCCAGGTGGGCGGAGGGGCCGCCTCTGCCTAGGCGCCGAGGCGGCGCTGCCGCTTCCCAGCCGCGTGACCTCGGCGGGTGACGGCACCTCTCTGGGCCTCGGTCGGCCCAGCGCAACGCTGGGGGCCCCAGCCTCCAGGACTCCCGGCTGCCGCGACGCGAACTCGAAGACTCGCCGCGTGGACGGGGCTCGGCGCGCAGCCCTGGCCTCTTGCCTTGCGCGGGGACCGGGCCAGGGCGCGTGGGCGGGGAGACCACAACCTGGCAAGTGCCAGCCGGTGGGGCTCGGGCCGAGAAGAGGCTGCCTCACCCCGAGCCCCAGCAGCGGGCAGGGGGTGGCGCACGACCCGCGAAGCCCGCGGGTCTCAAGCCGGACCACGGAACATTCCCTGGGCTGGGCGAGAGGCGGGCGCGCGCGGCCCGGCCTGGGAGCGAGAGGCCTCCCTGGAGACCCCAGATCGGGACTCCTGCCGGAACCTCTCGGCCCGCGCCCCCGCGGGGGGGAGCCCCTCGTTCGCAAGACGCCAAGGGACCGAGCACAGCGCGGCCGAGGCCGCGTGTGCGTGGCGGTCTCCTGGGGGAGCGGGTGGGAAGCCGAGGAAGGGGTGCCGCGGGAGGCCGAACTGCGCCCGAGTTCGCGCAGGCCTCCAGGGCACCCGCCGCCCCGAGCCTCAAAACCTGCTGGGTTTGTTGTCTGGGTTTTTAGTTTTTTTCTTCCTCCTTTTAAAAAGGTGTCATTAGAACATGCATCCCCCATGCCCTAGGCCGAAGCCCGGGAGGCCCGCCGGGCGCTGCCCCGCAGCGGGAGCCCTGGGGGTCCCGGCACCCTCCCGCCCCGCTGGCGTGCAGAGGCCCGCGGCCGCCTCGGGGTGAGTCCCGCCAGCGAGCTCGCGGCACCTCCTCGGAGGGGAAGGGAGGGGCCGGGCAGGCGCGGGGCGGGGGCGGGGGTGGGGGGTTGGTGAGGAGGGGAGAAGGCAGGAGAGGGGGGGAATCCGCTTTCCTGCTTCAAACCCGTAAGAGCGTTTGGGAGATCTGGTCAACTTTCCGCAACATCTGAATCTTTTTACGGCCCTCGGGTCCCTCCCTGGGCCAGCTGGGGCGGGGAAGGCGGGAGGGAGGAGGGCGAGAGGGTGGAAGAGGAGGGGAGGGAGGGGGCGAGACTGTGAGAAAGAAAAAGACGGGCAGGAGGGGGGAGGAGGAGGGGAGAGAGGAGCGGGAGGCGGCGGAGCGAGACGGGCAGAAGGGAGAAGCGAGGGAGACGCGAGCGGCCGAGGAGACGCGGAGAGGAAGGAGGGGCGAGGGGCAGCGGGGAGCGCGCGGCCGCGGGGGGAGGAGGCGGGCGTGCGCTCCGCCGCCCCGGCCTCCAGTCTCCGGCCCGGGCGCGCGGCGGCGTCCGCAGCCCTGCCCGCCCGCCCGGCATGAACGCCGAGACCTGCGTGTCCTACTGCGAGCCGCCGGCCGCGGCCATGGACGCCTACTTCGGGCCGGCGGCGCAGGGCCGGAGGGCGCGTCGCCGTTCGGGGCGTTCCCCGGCGGCGGCGGCGGCGGCGAGAAGTTCGGGCCCGGCTTTCTGCCGGCCGCCAAGGCGCCGGGCTTCGGGGACGCCAAGGGCCGGGCGGCGCCCCTGGAGGGCGGCGCGGGCGCGCGGGGCTCCTTCGCCAAGTTCCCGCCGCCCCCGCCGCCGCCGCCCGCGCAGCCGCCGCACCTCTACCTGCCGCGGGGCGCCTGCAAGACGCCCCCGGACGGCGGCCTCAAGCTCCCGGAGGGCGGCGGCGGCCGCAAGGCGGCCCTGCAGGTCCCCTGCTACGGTGAGTGCACGTGCGGGCGCGCGGCGGGGACCTCGGCGGCCGGGCGCCCAGGCTCGCGGGCGCGTCCGAGGGCGCGCGGCGGGCGGCTCCGGGGCCGGCGCCGTCGGGCCCGGCCCGGGCGCGGGCGCTGGGCCGGTCGGGGCGGCCGGGCGCGGCTGTGCCGGCTCCGGCGCGCCTCCGAGGCGCGGGCTTGGCGCCGCCCGCGGGCCGGGCTGCGGGCGGGCGCCCGGGGCGGGCTCCGGACGGGCGGCGGGAAGCCGGCGGGGCGCTCGGGCGCGGGGCTGCCCGGCCTCGCCCCGCGCCGGCTCGGAGTCGCCTCGGGCGGCGCCGCAGGTGAGAGCGTCGCAGGTGCGGAGCCCGCGGGGACCCCGGCGCGGCCGGCGCGGCGGCGCGATGGAAGTGCGGGCCCGGAGAGGCCGGGGTCGGGGAGGCCGCGTGCCGGGCGCAGAGCGCGCGGCTCGCGGCGGGGACGCGGGCAGGCCTGGGTTCCGGGCGCTTCTCCCCGGGCGACCCTCCAAACAAAGGTCTGGGGGGCGGGGGACAGGAAGCCGCGGAGCCCCAGGTGGCCCAGGGCTGCGGGAAGAGAGGCCTGCGTCCTGATTTGGGCCCAAGGGAAGCCGAGGGAGCCGGCCTCAATGACCTCCAAGGCCCCTTGAGCGCGGCCGCGGAACGCAGGCCTGGGCCCCCAGGGCCAGCGACCATTGCAGGGCGGCCTGCAGCCAGAGCCAGGCCTCCTCTTCCTCCACAGCGTCGGCGTTGGTGACCCCAAACGGCAAGGGAGAGAGGGCAGGGGAAGCATTCTCTGGGCAGCGAGCCCTGGGGACGCACTCCACCGAGGCCTCGGCCTGCAGACAGGCCCAGGTGAGAGGAGCTGGGGACCTGGGATCGCGCTGCCACATCCAGGCCGGATGGCGAGGCGCTAGGCCTGGGGACAGTGGAGGGGACGTGGGGGAGGCCTCGGTGACTAGAGCAACCTTAGAAAACGGCCCGTGGCAAATGCTATTCCATCTCCAAACTCCCTGGCTCACAGGCTCGGAACTAGTTCCCAGATGGTCACTGATACACACACACACACACACACACACACACACACACACACGCCGCATTTGAGGTCATAGGCTTGTCTACACTGGCATTCAGCACAACCGCTTCCTTAACCAAGGTGATCACGCCCCAAGAACACACACTCACATGGTCCCCAAACAAGCCACACACCCTCAGATCCACAGAACAGGGCTGAGAGCGGGGGTTAGAACTACCCAGCAGCCTTTCCTGGATTCTGACACCCTTCCTCTCCCCTTCCTGCCAGACCGGGACCAGTGCTGGGACCATAGACGCCCACAGCTCCATGCAAGTTCCCAGGCCGTGCTGTGGCACAGGGGACTCTCAGCCCTGTCCTACACGCTGACCTCCCCAGCCCCCTGGCTCGGGCCTCTCCTTGTCCCTGTCATTTGGGACCACAGGGGAGAGCAGGTTCTAGGGGACCCGTGGGGCTTACTTGTGCACAACCAGGGGACTCACTTGACTTCTCGCCCACTCCCTGGATGTTCATATTTTTAAAAAACCCATCAGCCAGACCCCTGAGAAGCCTGGCCCAAGAGGCCCCCAACCTCTTGGTTAAAAGATGCCCTCGGTCCAGAGGGAAGGGAACGAGGGCCAGCCCCCTCTGAGCGCCCTCTCTGTGCCCCGCTGAGCCCCCACAGGCAGCCTGGCCTTCCTCTCCGAGTTTTCCTGGAACTGAGCGGAAGGGTGGCCACCTGACCAGGGACACCCCTAGCCCACAGGGCGACCTCCGGGCCCCTAGCCCGACGGGGACCTCAGAGCAGGCACTGTCTCTAAGACCCATATCCTTGTCTGCCTCCTGGGCTGGTCACAGAAAGGCCTTCCGGGCCGCGAATATCCCCCCTTCCCCTACATTTCAGGGCCCTGGTGGCTGTGCCTTTGGAGCCTGAGCACACCCAGTTCTGAGAACGGGTCCTCAGCTGCATTTGGGACCCAGGGCAGCCTCTCACCATCGACCCACCAACCCGTCGTTTCCCTCCTAGAGAGAGAGAGAGAGAGACAGAGACAGAGACAGAGACAGACAGACACGTTCGCGTCTCAGGCACCCACACTGCCCAAGATGGAGGTGCTGCTCAGGCCAAAGCCATGAGCAGCAAGTGGCAAATCGCTATCCTTTTCTGCCTCCCGGCTGCTGAGTTTTCCTGGAGACTTGTGGTCTTTGTAAGAAAGGGATTGAGCGCATTAGGTCAAAGAAGGGGAAACTGAGGCTCTATGAGGGGAGACTCTGCACTTTACAGGGGTAGTCAAGAAGAGGGCCGCTGGCGTGGGCTCTCTAAGCTGTCAGCAAGAAGGGAAACTGAGGCACACACGACTAGGGCTCTCTTCCACCGTTGTGAGAGTGTGTTTGCACAAGAAGGGAGATGGGGGGTCGAGGAAACATCCTCCGGCTCCCAGGAGCTTGGGAAAAGTCGGAAGCAGGGAAGCGTCGGTGCCAGGCCTGTCCTAGCTGATCTCGGCCCCGAGCACGGACAGCCTGGACCTCGACAGGCTTCCCGGCTCGGGACCCCGCTGAAAGCAGCCCCTCGGTCGGTGTGGCTGCAGGGGGCGGGAGGGGAGGCTCGGAGGTCGTCTCCCGGACCGGCTGCGGGACCCCGGGATGGCCGCGGGGCCCTCGGCAGGGCGCGCGGGGCGGGGCGGCCACCGAGCCTCCGGGGCCGGGTCTCCCGAGCTGCCGGGCGCGGAGGTGCGAGGCCTCCCTGGCTGCGGCGTCCCTGCCCGCCCCGGCCTCCCAGTCCGAGCGGGCGGCGAGGACCACGCCGGCTCCGCAGGCTCCCGGCGCGGAGAGAGCCGTCCGCGTTCTTACGAAGGAGCCGGGCGGAGCGTCTCCCCGGCCGCCCGACCTCGCCGGCCCCGGGCCCCTCGGCCTCCGGAGGCCCCGGCCGGGCCCGGCGCGGGCCGAGGAGACGCGTCCGGCTGCAGAGCCGGCGGTTCTCGGCGCCGCCGGGCTCCGGCGCCTCCCCGAGGCCCCGCGCGCCGGCCTCCCGCGCCACCCCGGAGCGCGCGGGGCCCTCGCGGGCGCCGCCGCCGCCCCTTCCCTTTCGCTTTCGGTTCGGGGCGCGCGGGTCCCGCGGGGCGCGCTCGGCCGGGTCGGGGGCGCCGCCGAGGGCCGCCCCGGTGGTTCGAATCGGACGCCGCGTTTCAGCGGACGGGCGTCGCTCTCCTCCCCGCGGAACGTGTGGCCCGCCGGGCTCGCCCTTGAGTTGGGCCGAAGAATCGGGCGCGTCTTTCCGTGGGCGAGGAGCCCCCCAAGGACGGGAAGAGGGGCCGGGCGGGACCGCGATCCCGCGGGAGCCGGAGCCACGGGGATGCCCCCGGGAGCGGGAGCCCGGCGGGAAGGCGTCCCCGGGGTCGGCTCTGGGGTCCTGCCCCACGCGGGCCGGGGAGGAGGACGCCCCCGAGGGTCGCCCTGTCCGTTTCCGTGGTTGCCAGCCTGGTCCGGCCCCAGCACGCGGGTTCTCAAGTGGGGAACCGGGGCCCTGGGTTAAAAGTCGTTGCTCTCCGTCCGTCGCCGCGCACCTTTTAGTTGTGCTTTGCACGCAGCGGAGGGCAGAGCTCTTGCGTGGCTTGCGGGAAGAACTGTCGTGGGTGGGTGCACGGGCGGAACCGCCGTCCGGGTCCAGGAAAAGGTCGTCGGCGCGTCGCGGACGTGCGCGAAAACGTTCGAGGGAAAAGAAGCTGAAAGTTGTTTCAAGAGCATTTCAGAGGCGACTGCGGAGCTCGCGAGACCCCATCTTGCTCCCGACGGGGTTGCGTCTTGGGCAGGCGACGCTGTGACCCGGGCGCTGGCGCGGTCTCGGTCCCAGCGCGGGCTTCGACCCGCCGCGGGGCCAGAGTCGCGCCCGCCGGAGCCCTGGAGCCCTGCGCGCCGCGCCGGAGGCTGAGCTCGGAGGACCGGCCGGCGCCACGCGTGGACTCCCGGTCCCGGGACGTCGGCTTCCAAGAGCAGCCGGGGCGCTCCCGGGGGTCCCTGTGTCCACCTCAGCCCCTTTCTCTGCGCCCGCCCCGCGCGACTTTGCTTGGGGGCCACTCGGAACACGAAGTGGAAACGCGCGTCGACTTTCGACTGTCGGGTGAGCGCAGGCGGCGGCTGGCGCCTTTGTCCTGCGTTTCGGCTTCTGCGCCGGCCGGGCCCGGTGCGAGGCCGGCAGAGAAGGCCGCCGAGAGAAGGGGACGGCGGCCCGAGTCCCCGCGGCTCGCGGGCTCCGGACCGGGGGTGGGGAGGCACGAGAAGAGGGACCGTCCACGGAGAGGGCTCCCAGCGCCCGCGGAGCGGCGGATCCGGCCCCAGCAATGTCTCCAGGAAGGCAGCGAGCGCCGTCCTGCGGGTCCTCGTCTCCACCGGGCGCCCCTGGCCACACGCGCCTGCAGCCACGGGCTGTCCTTTCCCCGCGACGCGTCCTCACGGAGGGGACAGGGTGGGTCCCCCAGGCTTAGACCAAGATGGCGAGGACCCGCCACATGCGACACCGTCCAGGGAACCCAGTGTGGGAGCCAGCGACTGCCACGCTGAGCCAGAAGCAGCCTTTTGGGGAGGAGAGCTCTCTCCCCCACGCCGGCGCTGTGGGGTTTCTGTGGGGCTTCTTGGAGATCAGTGATGGGTGGGCTGCCTGCACTCCTGCTGCAGATGCGTGGAGGCGACACCCCACCGCTACTCGAGAGGCTTTCCCCTCACACAGAGCGGGGTGAACCCATGCTTGCTGCGCTGCCAGGAGGCTGACAAAAATTCGGGGAGGGATGGGGTGAGATGCCGAAGGCTGCTGTGTGTGAGGACGGCGTGGGGACCGCCCCGCGCAGCCAACGCCCCATCCCCGGCACAGCCTGCCACCTTAACCAAGACCCTCTTCGCCACCGGATCCCACTTGCCTGCCCCAGCACCCCGGAGAGGAGATTGGGATTGGGACTTCCAGGCAGCTGGTAAGGCCCACCCGGCGCCCCAATTTTGGGAAGCAGGGGGTCGCCGGGAGGTCAGAGTAAGAGTTGCCCTTCCTGCCAGGTGCCTGTCCTTCCTGGTGGCTGTGCTTGTGCTGTGGATTTGGGACCCCCGCGCTGCCACTGGTAGGGGCACAGCGCTGCTGCGCTCGGGACCGAGGGAGCCCGGGTGCCCGATTCTCAAAGCGGATTCTTTTAGAGCAGATTCTCGTCCTGACTGGGAGCCACGGAGCTGGTTGTTGGCCCCGCGCACCTCCTAGACAGATAAGACCTGACAACCCCGGTGGGGCAAACAGCTGGCTTGTGGGTTGGGAGGCGTCGGAGGTTGGAGTCCCAGCTCTGTGTCCAGCTTGACGCACGTGTAGGGTGGGGCGCCCAGGCCGGATGCAGGGCGGGCAGATCGCACCGCTGTGCTCTCTTCTCCCTGCAAGGCCTTGGAGAAGTCTTTCTGCTTCTGGTCTGAATTTTAGCTCTGCGAAATGCGGGGCTCTGGATGATTCCCAGAGACCCTCTCAGGGTGTCCGTGCCAGTGCCAGTCTGAGCCCACGGCACCCCCTTCCCTGGGAAAAGGCTTCCCTGGGAGCGAACACAGGTCCCGCGTGGGCAGTGGTCCCGGGACGCAGGGTGGGCTGGCCGTCGTGGGAGCCCAGGACTGGGTGTGAATATGGAGGCGGGAGAGCAAGTATCTTTGTGCCCACATGTGACCAGGCTCGGGCTGAGGTCCCAGGCCATGTCCCCTGGCTCCATTCATCTTCCCAGTCCTTAGGTCCCTGTATTTATGGAGAGCCTACGAGGGGCCAGACCTTTTAAGGCGACAGCCCAGCACCTGGCTCCTTCCCGGTCATGTCCATCCTTCAGTGTGTGTCACAGTTGGGCTGAACAGATGCTCAGGGGCCAGGAGGGCGTTGCCCCGGCATGGTCAAGGGCACACACCTGGAGCACGTCCCAGCACATGCGGCTGTGAGTGGAGGCCTGGGGTGGTGTGAACGTAGGCGGTATGTGTCCCGCCCACACCCCCGCGTGTCCTGCTTTTCAGGCGACGCGGTGGGTTTCAGGATGAGGCAGGGGGCGCTGATTTGTGTGCACTCCTGTGTGGAAGACGTGCATGTCCCCCAAACGTGGGCCCCTACACGTGACCTGTATGTGTGCCAGGGTGAGCAGCTGCCCACTGCTCCAGAGGCCCCTCTGGGTCCACGTGTGGTACAGCCTCTGCCTCTAGAATTTCTCACCAGGGAGACAGTGACTAGTGACTAAGACCCCTTGCGTCATGGCCTGTGGCCTTCCTAGCCCCGGTCGTGGCTCCCAGGGGTGGCTGACTCACTGTGGCCCGTCCCTAGAGGGCCCCTCCCTGGCCCCAGCATCATTCTGGGGTCATCCAGCCCACCCACACTGCTGTGAGGCCTTCCCCCTGCCCACTGGCTGTGGAATGTGCCCTCTGCTCTTTGTGGCTTACTGCGAAGGTCATTCTTGGCACTGTCTTTGTGCACGTTGCAGACCCATTTAGCACTGGAGCAAACTGAGGCCCAAGCAGAAAAACAGGAGCCCACAGCTGGGTTAGTGGGAGGGCAGAAACCACGGAGCTCTCCTCCTTGCACTGCAAGCGTGGGGAGGCAGAAGGGGCTGGGGGAATCGGACCCCGCTCACCCCTGTCCTCTGTCCACGCAGCCCCCCGTAACCCCCATTCTGTGCCTTCAGTGGGGTGGACCATCAAAGTCCCACCTGATCTCCTTGAGCTCCACCATGAGCTCTGGGGCTTAGGGGGTCACAGGAGGCACCATGGGGTTCCCCCAGCGATGGCAGGGACACAGCTTGCATGCAACCCCGCCGGGCCGGGACTCCTGCTCTCTGTCTGGCTCCTTTTCCCAGTTCCTGAAAACCACGCACAGGGGTTAGCTGAGGCCGGGCTACCAGCCTGCCTCCATTTCGCACGACTGTCTGCTTGGCCCTGAGGGCCTTCGGTTGCATGCAAGAACCTGGTGCCGCCCCTTGTACCACACACACCACGGTCGTGGTGTCACGGCGGGGGGCCCGCCCGCTCTGGGGAGGGATGGCAGTCCTCTGCTGACCCAGATGTCCTGTTTCACAGACAAGGGGATTGGGATGCCTGCGTCTACTTACTTGTCACCCCCCAAACGGTGCCTGTGACTGTGCCAAGCCTCATGAGGATTCTGAGGAGCTCTGGACACCGCCCTGCCTTCAGGTCCAGAGGCAGAGAGGGACGAGTGACCTTGCAATTCCAGGTCAAGGGACAGGCGCCGGGATGGGGACGCCCTGGCTCGGGCTCCGAGGAGGTCGGCTTGGCTTGCCTTTGGAGCACCGCAGCGGGAAGGACGCCCCGGGCATCACTGGCTCCCTGGAAGCCACCCACGGGCAGGGCGCAGGAAGGCTGAGGGAAGCCGAGAGTCGCCCAGGCCGGTGGCTCTTCCTGGTGGCTGGAGGCCCCAAGGCTGCTGCTCTGCTTGTCTCTTCTCTCTCCACGCTTTCTCTGCAGATGGAGAGATCTGGGTTCAAGTCGTGGCTTCCCTGCAGAAATAGCCACGTGTTTTTGGCACAGTGGTCCTCTTGCCTCTCTGGTGTCATTCGGTTTATCTGTGTGTAGAGGGGTACCCTTGGGGCCTGTCCTGCCCGTGAGGGGGGGAAGGAGAGGGGATGTCCATGGGGGTGTCCCCACTGCCACGCTCTCCACCCCTCCTGCTATGCCTGCTGAGGATGCTGGGGTATTGCAAATGGCGGTGGGGTGGTCATCTGAGCAGGTTTAAAGCGGAGGCTTGGGGCTTCTCTGGAGTGTATGAGTCTCCCAACGTCTCTCCCTGGCCACACGGGCTTGTCCACATCTGGTTCACATCCCAGTGCCGAGCTGGGACAGCCCCAACTCTGTGGCCTCTGCCTCCAGGGAGGGGGCTTGCCCTCAGACAGGGAAAGCCAACACGCACATGTCTCTGCTGCAGGAGCCCTTTGGGAGCCCCGGTCTCCCCATCTGTGAGCCCCTGCATAGGATTCCAGAGGCCCCAGGCATCTGTGATATTCCAGGTCCAGGGTCTGGGCGCCAAGAGGGGGGGGGGGCATCTTCCAGGGCCTCCCGGGAGAGGGAGGTTGGTGAGAGCCGGCATGTCCCATCTGCAGGACGGCACCCGTGATGGGGTGCGGGCAGCTGGGGACTCGAGCGCATGGGGCAGAGCCTTGCCATACTACGTGACAGCCCAGTTCACTGAGCACACCTGCCGTGCGTCCGCCTGCGTGCCAGCGCTCTGATGTCTGATTTCACCAAATCCTCATCACGGCCTCATGAGATTGACACTGTCACCATCCCTGTCACCTGGGTGAAGACAGACAAGCAAGTGGTCTGAAGGCGCTAGGGAGGAGGGAGGAAGGCACGCCTTGGTGGCTGAGGGCTCCAAGAACCTTCGGGGCGTCCTCTCTCAGGGTGCTCCTGCCCAGACTTGAGGTCGCCCTGGTCCCGTCCCAGATGATGTGGAGAGGAGAGACAGAGTCTTACAAATGCCACTTCCAGGACCTCTTCTCACCCCCACCTCTGGGGAAGCCGTGGGGCAGGGGGCGGGCTGTCAGGGTGGGCTCTGGCACCCAGCAGGGTGGAGGTCCAGGCCTGACTCTGCAGCCTGGGACACAGTTTCCTCGCCCGTGCCGGGTGAGAGCAGAGTGCCAGCCGTGGCACGGGGCCTCGGGACTGTATGAGGGCTCACTGCATGCGTTCCCAGGAACGTGCCAGAACTCCTGCTCAAGAGAGGGTAGAGCCGAGCTTCTGTGGGACCAGACGGCGGGGTGATGACACCTTCCTCCTGGAGAAGAGGAGAGACTGTGGGAGGTTTTGTCCGATTTGTTGTTAACTGCTCCCCAGAGCCTGGAGCAGGGCCCGACGTCCACAGTGGGCGCTCAATAAATGCTTCCTGGCCCGTGAATGGATGGGTGAGTGACCTGGGATGCGCACATGCTAGCAGCTCTGTCAAGCTTTCTGCCCCCTCCTTTGAATAGAGGCAGGGGTGAGAACCTGGCGTGTTGTCCCCACCTTTCCTGCCCGGTGGGAGATGCTTGGCTTCTTGTGACGGTCCCTGTGTGGTGTGGGGGCAGGGGAGCCTTGCAGCCCCGTTTTGCACAAGCCAGGGCCCTCGTAGACTCTGGCAGGTGGAGGGGCCCCGTTTCCCCCGCTGCTCCCCCTCTGGCCTGGTCCAGGCGCCCTCCCGCCCTCCCTGGCTCTCCTCAGGCCTGCCTGTCACCTGCAGCGAGCCCGGGTGCTTCTCACCTGCCACCCCACTCTGGGCCTCTCGTTCCCTCGGGCCCTCAAGGGGGGGCCACCTGGGAGCTGCTTCCCTTCCCTTCTCGTCCCCATCTTCTTGACTCCCACCGGGGTCCTGAGACTCGCCGGCCAGGGACGCAGCTCGCTGCTCTGGCCAGGTTGCCATCCTAGCCCGTCTTGGCTCCGGGCAGGGCCTTCCCTGGTGTCCTTCTGAACCCTTGACCCCTCCCAGCCACCCCTTCCCAGGCTTGCCCCCCGAGGGCCCTTGGGTATCAGGCATCAGAGGTCTGTGCGGGAGGAAGGAACCGAACCCCCATTTTGCAGCTGCAGGCCCAGGCTTGTCAGGACGCCCTGTGGAGGATGCCCACTGGCCCTGCGGCTGGAGTGTGGGCTCTGGGCCCAGCTGTTCTTTGTGCTTCTAGGAACTGGGGTGACCTTGCCGAGTCTCTTGTCCTCTCATTGTTGTGGCCTCCTCATCTGCGGGTTGTCATCTAGGAGGATGATAACCCATCCTCGTGCGGGGGATAAGAGAGCGTTTAGACCCAAGCCTGGGGTATTGTCAGTGCCCCAGTGATGGTGGCCACCACTGCGGAGAGCCAGGTGCTTTGAGGAACGCATGAACAGAGGTGGAAGACACCTGCCGGGAGGACTCCCTCCTCTCTCTTTAGGGACGCAGCTCACTAAAGAAAAGGCTCTGGCAAAAGCGTCTTCTGTCATCCCAGCACTTTGGGAGGCCGAGGTGAGTGGATTGACTGAGCCCGTGGGTTCGAAACCCTCCCGGGCAACTTGGCAAGACCTCATCTCTACAATAAATAAATAAAAAAAATTAGCCGGGCGTGGCAGCGCACGCCTGTAGTTTCAGCTACTTGGAAGGCTGAGGCGGAAGGATTGCTGGAGTCCAGCAGGTCGGCTGCAGTGGCCGGGAGCAGCCACTGCACTCCAGTCTGGGTGACGGAGTGAGACTCCAACTCAAAAAAAAAAAAAAAAGCATCTCCTGCTCTTGACAGGCAGGAACCGAGCATTTGGCAGTGAATGAGCTGAATGTGCTGCACACAGTGGGAGTCCCCAGGGAGGTGCAGATGCATCGGGGCTTCCTGAGGATGGACATTTGAAGTGGACCTTGGAGGCTGAGTAGGAGCTTGTTGGCAGAAGGAGCTGGAGATGGCCCTCTGGACTCGGGCGTCAGCATGAACTAAGGCTTTGGGTCGAGAAGGCGCATGGAGCAGGTGTGTGGCGGGCAGGAGTATGACGGACCTGGCGAGGTGGACTGCGGGATGGCGGGGCACAGGTGAGGCCCCAAGCTGAGTGTCTTTTGTGCTGCTCCATGTGGCCTTTATTTTTTAAATTCAAAATCTTTAACTAGGGATGAACATTTTATTGTGGTAAGATACATGAGACATAAAATTTACTATTTTAACCTGTATTTGCGTACGGGTCAGGGCATAAAGGACATTCACAGTGTCATGTAGCCACCACTGTTTTCAGAACCTGTTCATCATCCCAAACAGAGACTCTCCCCATTAAACCATAGCTCCCTCCTCCTCCGCCCACCAGCCCCCGGTGACCCCTGTTCCACTGTCTGCCTTTGTGACTGTTCTATGCCAGGCACCTCGGAGAGGTGGAATCACACAGTATCTGTCCTTTGGTGTGTGGTCACTTTGTGCACCTTCTCTGAAGAGATGTCTGTTCAAGTCCTTTGCCCATTTTTCAATCAGGTTGCTTTATTTTCTGTTGTTGTGTGAGTCGTAGGAAGTCTTTGTATCTTCTGGATCCTAATCCCTTACCAGACATACGATTTGCAAATGCTTTCTCTCCTGTCTGAGTTGTCATTTCCCTCTCAGGGTCGTGTCCTTCAATGCACAGGCATTTTCAGTTTTGATTTTTATCCGTCTTTTCTTTTTTTGGCCTGTGCATTTGGCGCCTTATCTAAGAGATCAGCGATGACTCCAGTGTCGTGAAGATATTCTCCATGTTTTCTTCTAAGAGCTTTCGAGTTTAGCTGTTAGGTTCAGGTCTTTGATCCATTGTGAGTTAATTTTTGGACATGGCAAAGCAAGGCTCCCATTTCATCCTTCCACAGGTGGAGATCCAGTTTTCCCAGCTCCATTTGGAGAAAAGACAGCCCTTTTGCCACTGAATGGTCTTGGTCCTTTGTGAAGATCGGGTGACCATACCTTCAAGAGTTTACTCCTGGGCTCTCTGTTGCATTTGTCTGTCCATCTGGCCCCGGTATGGCCTTCAGGTGTGAAGTCCAGATGTGAAGTCCACACCCCTAGGGTGAATGGGGTACCTCCATAGGTCATTGTCCATCTCTTTGCCTGCAGGCTGGTGACTGGCCACAGAGATTCACCTTGGGGGCACATCTGTTTTCTGGTTGCTGGAGCTGGTGAGAAGGAGTGGAAGGAAGGCAGAGCCATGGGCGAGGGCTCCTGGGTCACAGTCCCTGCTCTGGGTAGGCCTCTGGGTGCTCAAAGGCCCCCTTGTCCTTTCCAGTGACCGTCCTATGAGGACATGGTCTTTGGTGGAAATTCTCATGAGCTCTTAGGGTCTACTCCTGCCTCCCAAGATGCACAAATCTGGAACCCACTCTTTCTGTTAAGATGGTTCCAGAATGCTCTCCTGGCGGAGCTGTCTTCTGGGGAGCAACCCACTGTCCACCCCACTGGCTCCGTGCTGTCCGCCCTGTGCATCTTTTGAAGGTTTTCTGTTTGATTCCCATAGAGGCACCTGCAGTTCCCTGTCCCCAACCCAGACCATTCAGTGAGCAGCACAGCCAGGGGTGGACTCCTGGGACCCGCCAGTAGGGCCCGAGGGGAACACAGCTGCAGAGAAGCAGCCGTCCCCTGCTCCCCCACCTTGGAACGTCCCGGCCTCGTGACCAGACAGAGGCCCGCATGAGCCCACCCAGCCCCAGGCTGTGTGCCCTAGGGCGAGTCAGACACAGTTTCTGGAGTTTTTAGAAAAACCACAGAAGCCTTCACCCCACAGTTGGTTGGCACAGGCTGCCTGAAGCTTCGGTACCTTTGGTCCAGGGAAGCCAGCATAGCCCAGGACCTGTCAACAGACTTCCATCTGCACAGCTGAGTGGCCTCAGGCAAATAGCTGAGCTCTTTGCCTCAGTTGCCTTGTCTGTACAGTGGGGATGAGAACAATATCTACCTTTCAGGGATATGGTGAGGCTTCAATAAGATAAAGCAGGTAAAGAGCTTAGAACAGTTCTTGGAGCCGAATAAATGCTCAGTAAATGTTAGCTGTTATGATTGATAAGATTTTGCTGGAACCTTGACTGTTGGACTGGCCAGAAACTTACACTTGGCTTGGATGCATAAACCTGAAAAATGAACAAATTAGTCCCAAATCTTCTCTTCCTGTGTGGTTGGCAGTGTCTTGTTGTTGTTGTTTGAGACAGGGTCTTGCTCTGTTGCCTAGGCTGGCGTGCAGTGGTGTGATCATGGCTCACTGCAGCCTCAAACTCCTGGACTCAAGCAGTCCTCCCACCTCAGTCTCCTAAGTAGCTGGGACTACAGGCATACACCCCCCACACCCAGCTGAAGTTTTGATTTTTTTGTAGGGAGGCAGTCTTGCTATGTTTCCTAGGCTGGACTTGAACTCCTGGCCTCAGGCGGTCCCCCTGCCATGGCCTCCCAAAGAGTACAGAGTGAGCCACTGCGCCGGCCCTGCTGATGTCTTTTCACACACGGACTATCAAACCCACATCGCCCAAGGCTGCTGTCCCTCGAGCCCTGCACCATGAGCTGGGGTGGAGCTTGGTCCCTCGCTCCACTGAGCGTGTTTACCTGACCCAGTGCTTCAGAGCGGGAGGTCCCTGCTGCAGGAGCTGTCCGGTGCTCGTGTCTGACGGGCACAGGGCTGGGCACGGAAATTGGACTCGGGGAGAGTCAGTGAGGTTCTGCCCCTCTGGGCCCTGCTTGTCCATCTGCAATTAAGGAAGCACCTGCTGACCATCGCCCTGGGCCAGACCTGGCCTGGGATCCTGCACTCAGACCCACTGGGACCAGCAGCCCCAGTTCACAGAAGGGCGAGGCTCAGAGAGGGGCAGTAGCCTGACTGAGGGCCCAGGGAACCGAGCCCAGATCGCCGGCAGCCAGGGCCCTGTTTCCTCCCCAGGGGCCAGAGTCCACAGCCCCGGTGCATTCGTCACCTGTGTGCCCACCAGTCATGACCAGCATGTGGGCAAACTCTGTGACCCGCGGAGCGGGTGGGCCCTGGAGGAATTTTAGGATGTGCCTCGACATCCTCGGGCCACATCCTGAAATGATGACCACATTCCTAGACCCTGACTCTGTCCTTCCTCCAGAACCATCCTCAGAACCAGGCCAGTCCAGGACCCCATGTGGGGGACCAGTCCTGTGGGTGGGGAAGGAGAAACCCGACAGGAATGGCCTCAATTGTTCACCATCAGCACCTAGGCCAGAGGGTTAGGGGTGGGGGTCAGTGGAATGGGGGGGTAGGGGGTGGGCTTGGAACTTTTCTGCGCCATCCGCGGTGGGGGGCACAGGAGTGCCAGGCTTCCCCCAGACCCATGTGTTGGGCACCCACTTCAGCTAGCCAGCCCTGCTACATTCAGCCCTTGAGAGAAGATGCCTACCAAGCCCAGTATTTTGGACATTTTCGGAGTCAGGGTCTCACTCTGTCGCCCAGGCTGGAATGCAGTGGCACGATCACAGCTCACCACAGCCTTGACCTCCCGGGCTCAGGCGATCCTTTTTTCTCAGCCTGAGTAACAGGACTACAGGCACAGGCCACCACACCTCGCTGATTTTTCTGTTTTTTTGGTAGAGATAAGATCTTGCTGTGGTGCTGGGCCCGAACTCCTGGGCTCAAGCGATCCTCCAGCCTCAGCCTCCCAAAGTGCTGGGATTTTAGAAGCCTGGCCAGGAGCCCCGTTTTATGCTACACAGAGTATATTCTCATGGTTTCAGGAGGTTCAGCTGCCCCAAGAAGTAGAAACAGAAAAGACATGTGCTTGTCTCACAATAAGGCTTTCTCTTTCTTGGTAGAAGGTATACAGTGCATTTCACTTACTTGTTTATTATCTGTATTAACTTGTGGTGTCCAAGTGCAACTTTGTTACAAGCGTAGAGGTGAAGCTGGGTTTTTAGTGCACTCGCCACCCAGATGACGTGCGCTGCACCCATCCACCTCGCCCCGCTCTCCTCCCCCCACCCTTCCCAGGCTCCATCATCTGTCATTCCACACACTATGCCCACATGTGCGATTATTCGACTCCCACTGGTGAGTGAGAACAGACAGTATCTGTCTTTCTGCGTCTGACAGCTTTCACTGAAGATCATGGCTCCAGTCCATCCATGCTGCTACGAAAGACAGGATCTCTCTTCTTATTGATATACCAGCTGTTTCAAACGCAGAGACTTATCTGGGTTTTTTTCTCAGTTCAAATGAGCAGAAGTCAATCAAAGAATCATTTTCAGCCAAGTGCTGATGCGTGTAATTCCAGCACTTTGGGAGGCGGAGGAGGGAGGATCGCTTGAGGCTGGGAGTTCGAGATCAACCTGGTCAACACAGTAAAACCCCATCGCTACAAGAAAAAAATTGAAAATTAGCTGGGCATGGTGGCACATGCCTGAAATCCCAGCCCCTCAGGAAGCTGAGGCGGGAGGATTGCTTGAGCCCAGGAGGTCAAGGCTGCAGTGAGCCATGATTGTGCCACTGCACTCCCGCATAGGTGACAAAGTGAGACCCCCAACTCTCAAAAAAAAAAATTTTCAACTGACACATTAATTGCAAATATTGAAATAGTAGATAAATATTATTTCTACCAATATACTTACCATATATGATGGGCAGTGCTTGGAGCCCACCTGCTCCAGACCCCGGCCGCTCACCCAGAAACTCTCACCAAAATCTTCATGTAATTGTCCTGTCGACCTCACAAAATGTTGAACAGCTGCCTTGTAATGAATTCAGCCGTTGCCTTTCCCTTCTTGTCCGAGGGGAGAAAAGGCTTGGCTTTTCAGTGTGTAAATGATTCTTGAGGTTGGAACACACATCTGAGAAGAAGGCACTTGCTTTGGGGTACAGAGCGGGTTCTTTCCGGGCTGGTGGGTGGCTTCTGTGGGCTGAGAAATTCTCCTCCTCGAGATGAATCCAGTTGGCCAGGTCTTGTGTGAGACACGGGCAGGGACAGGGGCCCGCGTGGCTTTAGTGACACACCTCCGCTGTTAGAGTGGTGAGGACACTGTCTGATGGCCGAGTCCACTCCTTGAAGCTTTTAAAAGTGTGATAGAATCAATTCGCATCGAGCATCTGATTTTTACAGGGTGTTCAGGTGCTTTGCCCATGTTTACAGTCTTGGCTGTATGTCTGTGAAACGGACCTCCATCAGAGGGGACCCCGGGAGTACTCTGGACAGAGGCTTATGGTTTGTGTCAGGTTGGGCACCTGGGGAGTGTCACCCAGGGAGGAGGAAGCGTCTGCGCGACGGACGACTTTGCCTTTGCTCTGGCAGCTGCCCCCAAGTCACAACCGTGCAGCGTGTCCTGGAGGGTTCCCGCTGACAAGGGGTGTGCTGGTCCCACTCATGCCCTCTGTGTCCTCTAGCCTCCCACCATCAGGGAGCGTGGCCTTCTCGGCCTCCCTTTACAGATGAGGAAACTGAGGCACGCAAGGTCCAGCCGAGTTTCCCAGGACCCCTTCTTCAGCAGAGACACGGGGTGGCTCGAGAGCCTCTCTGACCGGTGGCGCCTTTCGTCCCGCCCTACCCCCATTCCTTTGACGGGAAGGCAGACACTTCCCAGTCTTGGGACAGCGCTAAACACTCCGCGGTCTGTCCCCCGCGGGCCACCTTGCCGCCCCCCCTGGGGAGCTGGAGTCGCCCTGGAAACACAGCCCCCTTCCCAAGGCTGGGCTGGGTGCCCCCACCAAGGCGGGGAGGCCTCTGAGCTGGGGGGAGCATGTTTCGTGGGGCTTGGTGTTTCCACCACTGGGGACTTTGCCCAGCAGATCGCTGGCACTCGGAAGTGTTGTTGAATGAATGAATGAGTGAATGAATGCACGAACGAGTGAAGCAAATGAGCGGCAGAACCAGGGCTTGAGCCTGGGCCTGCCCATTTGTTTCATTTCGCCTCGGGCACGGTCTAAGCTCCATTTCACCTGCCTCAGACCAAGGTGGCACGATGGTGTCTGTGGGGGTGGCTGGCACGCAGGCTTCCTCCTGCCGCCAAAGAGAGACTGGGGCTTCAGATGAGGGGAGGGGCACTTAGGGTCCCGCCTGGGCCATGTGGCTTGGAGTGGAGGGGCTGGACGTGGGACGTGCAGGGTTTCCCTGGGCCCTCCCCCCGGCTGGGACCTCCCTCTGGGGCTTGTTGTTGGGGGGGGCTTGTTGGGCAGCGTGGGGGTGGTCTTTCTGCCTCCCTGGCAGGGGCCTAGTCAGGGCCAGGGGCTTGTGTCCATGAGCCAGAGCGCAGGGATGAGACAGGGAACTGGGGAACGTCCCGTCTCCCAAAGAGCAGCTCCCAGGGCGCCTAGACCCACCCCACCAAAGTCAGAACCCACCCCCTCAAAGTCAGAACCCCTGCCCTACCCCAGATGGTCGCCAAGTGTGAGGTCATGGGTGGGGCTTCTCCCGGGGACGCCAGGCTCAGGGTGCGTTCGTCCTCCAAGTTAGAAATGACTCTGGTGGCTTCGTGTACCTCTTAGGACAATATGAGGCTGGACTGTGCCCCTCCGAGACTTTCCCACATTAGAAAGATGCCTCATCACCGCCATGAGAGGCTGAGGGCTTGGAGCTGGGCTGGCCGTGTTCAAATCCCAGCTCTGCCACTCCTAGCTGTGAGATCCAGAGCAAGTTATTATACTCTCTGGGCCTCCGATTTTCATCTGTAAAATGGGGGCACTGGCACCTGCTTCATGGGAACCTGGGGCGGACCAAGTGAGAGCGGGTGGGTCGGGACCACACGGACACGGGGGTCGCATTATTTGTGGTTGTGACTGCTGTCTTCAGCCCTGGCGGGAGACCGCCTGCCTACGGCTTCTCACTTGGTGACTCAGGACTTGCACCACTGTGGTGGGGGTGGAGCTTGGTTTTGCCATAAATGTCACGTGCCTTGCCGAGACCCTCCTTGGTTCCGGTACTTGGGCCAAGAGCCACTGGGCCACAGAAACCTTCTCTGGCTTTCTCCACCGAAACCAGCCTGCCTGCCTGTGGGCCCCACGGTGCCCGGGACACGGATCTTGTGGCCGTCGGATCCTGCGACGTTTGACCGTCCCCTCCATGAGGCCACGCCCCCTAAGGGAAGCTCTGGGAAGGCCGTCCTGAATGGACACGTGAGAAAAGAGGTGGGGGGCACCCGCAGGAAAGACAGTCCCAGGCCGGCCCCAGGGGCTGTGGGGGCCAAGGTGGAATGGAAGCCCGAAGGATAGTCCCTCCCTCCAGCCATTTTTGGATACAAGGAAACCTCACTCGTGGTAAGAAAGTTAAAATTATAATAGACTCCAAAATTAAGGGAATTTTTTTTTTTGTGTTGGAGTCTCACTCTGTCGCCCAGGCTAGAGTGCAGTGGCACGCTCACCTCCACCCTGGCGTCGACCTGCTGGGCTCCAGCGATCCTTCCACGCTCACCTTCACCCTGGCGTCGACCTGCTGGGCTCCGGCGATCCTTCCGCCTCAGCCTTCCCAGTAGCTGGAACCGCGGGCGAGCGCTACCATGCCTGGCTCATTTTGGATTTATTGTAGAGACGAAGTCTCGCCAAGTTGCCCGGGCTGGTCTTGAATCCACGGGCTCAGGCAATCCATTTGCCTCGGCCTCCCACAGGGCTGGGATCTGACAGGCTAAGCCACTGAGTCCAGCCAGGAATTTTTTTTGAGTCGGGGTCTCACTCTGTCGCCCAGGCTGGAGTGCAGTGACATGATCATGGCTCACAGCAGCCTCAGCCTTCTGAGCTCAGGCAGTCCTCCTGCCTCGGCCTCCCAGGGAGCTGGAACTACAGGCATATGCCAACACGCCCAGCGATCTTTTTGATTTTTTGTAGCAATGAGGTCTTGCCATGTCGCCCAGGCTACATGAATTCCTGGGCTGCTAAGTGATCCTCCTGCCACGGCCTGCCAAAGTGTTGGGGTTACAGCCTGGCTTAAAGTACTTTTTTATACTTTCAAGGGCCAGCAGCCGCTCGACCTTGGCCTCCTACAGGTCAGAGGCCCTTAAAGGAACCGCGTGTTCCTTCTGGGTCACCACTGCTCGCTTCCTTTGGAGCCACAGCTCCCAAAGGGTGGGGAAGCGAGGTCTGTTCCCAGAGTCACCCTTGCCTTGTGACTTTCACACCAACGTACACGCCTGTTGTGGACGGAGGTCAGGGGAGGCAGGCTGCTTGCTGGACTCCAGTCCCAGCCCTGCTCTGCTGATTTCAAATGCCAGCGTCACCAGGGCTCCCAGAGAAGGGGGTTTCTTCCCATGAGTCCATAGACTTTTTCTTTTTAAAACATTTTTTCACTTTGATGTCATATAAGTCTTGGAAAAAAGTTATCAATAAGTACAAAGAATTCACAGACCCCCTTTCTGCCAACTCCCCGAGTGGTGGGTCTGATCAGATTTCTGTTTTTCTGGCTCTCTCTTGGTCTGTTTCACTGTAGTGTGTACTGATTTAGTTGGGTTGTGTATATATGCATATATGTACACACACACACACACACACACACACACACACACACACACACACACACACGCATGCACTTTTCAAACTAAGAGAAACTTGCAGCCAGATGTCACTTTGCCTCTAAGTACTTCAGCGTGCAGGCCCTGAAGCCAGGCACTGGTTCACATCTGAGGCCCCAGATGTCCAGTGACGTTTGTCGTGTGTGCAGGCAGTCTTAGCACAGCCAGCGCTGAAGGTGGGTGCCAGGGGCCTGGCCTGAACTCAGTGGGAAGAGCCGTTCTCCCAGGACTCCACCTTCCTCCCGTCCCCTGTGACTCTGTCTCCCGTCTGCCTGTTCCAGACCCTGCCAGGCCAGCCACTGAGGAGGGCTCAGTGCCAGTCTTAGCTCTGTCTCTTACCAGTTTGTTTGCTTCCTTGTTTGCCACATGGAAAGCCACTGGTCAGCACAGCGGGGGTGTCCTGGGAGCTTGTACAAGGCTCGGTCATTTGCAGGTTGGTCAAAGGCGTCCTGTACACCTACTGTGCGCCGGTATTGCTGGAGGGCCATGGAGTCTCCAGGGGCCTCCAGAGGGAGGCAACTGGCGAAGGGAAAGGAACCCGGGCCTCAGAGCTGCCACTGCATTGCTGGTGACACTGGAAGGGTCCCTGCTCTGGGTGCCTCAGTTGGCCTGTCTGTAAAACGAGATGCTCCGAAGGGCCACCGTGTGGGAATTCGGAGGGGACTGGGTGAGCCAAGAGTGAAGATGCTTGGAACTCGGGCCAGGGACAGCCTGGCAAGGAGGGCTGCGACCCGCCACGTTGTCTCTGGGTTCCTTGGGGTGCAGGGACAGTGGCAGACACACAATAGGGCTGAACACCTGTTTGACTGGCAGAGCCTCCCAGGTAGGGCCTGGGGCTTCAGCCAAGCTTCTGGAAGCCTCAGCAGGGACTGGGGCCCCCCAGGCACCTCCTTCCGCCCGGAGACTTTGTTGGAGCCGCAGTGCCTCCTGGTGGCCAATACGTGCAACTACAGCCTTGAACTTGGCCAGCTGGGACTTGGGCCCCAGAACGGAAATGCAGGGGCCCTTGCCCCGGGTCCTTCGTGCCCTGTCCTGTGCCTGACCCTGTCATCCTGCAAGGTCCGCGGTCCCACTCCCAGGCTGCAGCCTCCCCATGCAAGCTGTCTGCACTGGGATCCAGCCCCCCCCGGGTCTGGAGCCCACCCTGGGGCCTTTCCAGCAGGCAACGTGACCACCACTATGGGCAGGGCGGGCAGAGCTGCCCCCGCCGCACCAGAGGCTGAGGAGCCCAGGGCGTCTCCTCCACCCGGGACACAAATGCACTTGAATGAATTCCGGGGGTGCGCCCTGAGCCCTTGCTCATGAAGCCCAGGCCCCAGCATCCGGGAGGCGGCTTTGGCCCGCTCACGGTCCAGGGAGGGGGCAGGCGCGTGAGGCGGTGCTTTAAGGCGCGGAGCTCGGTGTTTAAGGGCAAGTCCAGCCTCAGGGGCAAGGAGGAAGGAGGGTGACCCCTGGCTGAGCCTCAGAAGCCGAGGAGGGCCAACTCACAGCAGAGGACATGTCCAGAAAGAAAAGATTTCACCGTATCAGTAACAAAAAGCATACGCTAAGACAAGGTCTCACTTGCACCCATCACGCTGGAAAGGCGTTACCGCCACAGTGACCAGTGCTGGCCCTGGAGTGGGAGGGGACCCCGCCACCGTGGAGGAAGCCGGCCTGTTCTGGAAGACAGCCTGGCCACGCTCATCAGAGGGTTCCGACGCGTGTGTGGCTTGACTCAGTGTCCGAGTTCTCGGAGCTGCTTCGGAGGGACTTGCCGGGCATGCAGACCTCGACAGAGTGAGATGGGCTGAATCATACGAGGTCCTCGGGCAGCCCCCTCAGGTCCCCTGCCACCGTGGGAGCTTTCCTGTCCTCAATAAATCTTGCTTTCCAAAAAAATAAGATAAAAATATAATAAAATGAGAATAATAAGACGAAGGCGTCACACACCTGCGGCGACGTCAGGCGGAAGCCCGTGCACCCAGCGTCAGAGGCCTGACTGAATCAAACAGTCTGTCCACATGCCGGAGTTCTGCGTAGCCAGTGAGAAGGTGTGGCGGACACAGCACAGCATGGGAAGAGGGGGAGGTATCCAGGATGATGGGGGGACCCCACAGAGTGGGGATTTATTTATGAAAAATTGCTCACTGATGCTTATGTGTTTAAACTTCAGTCACCTTCAAAGTCCTCTCCGTTTGGTGCAGCGTGGAGACTTATGGAGACACTTTTTCCAAAGCTCAGAATGGGGTTTGAACTCATCCACGTCGATGCCTTTTAGCGCTTCTGTTGTTTTTTTGTTTCACCTCTTCCACGTCAGCAAAGTGTTTCCCTTTGAGGACTTTTATCACCTGGGGAAACAAACAAACAAAAAGTGATTTGAGGCGAGATTGGGTGAATAGGGAGGGTGGGACACAGGGGGTCGTGACATTTTGGGTCAACAACTGCTGAGCTCTCAGTGCTGCGGGGGCAGGTGTGTCGTCATGGTGGGAGAACCAGTCACCTGTTGGCCGCCACGCAGGGTGTTTCTTCCGCAAATGGTGAGGCAGCCTTCCCAAACTTCCAGATGAAGACTTTGGTTGGCCGTCTGAATCCGAGGAACATGTTCCAAGTGTACTGCAAGGGGACCACCCTCCAAAGGTCATTTCTGATCTTGTGGGTCCCCCTTGTAGTTTAGATGAAAATAACGTTTGACCAAAAAAAGTGTGTGTGCCCCCCCTGCCGGTGTGTGTGTGTGTGTGTGTGTGTGTGTGTGTGTGTGTATGTGAGAAAGTGAGAGACAAAGAGAGTTTTCTTCTGGCTTGACCTGATCTAAAAAAAAAATTCTATACAGAACAGAGGTTACTAATTGTAATGAGAAAAAAAGCCGTAATTGCTGCCGGGAAAGTGGAAGACGCCCTGGCGATGGTAGCGAGGCCTAGGGAAGAGAGGGTGTGGGGGGGCAGAGGGGGCCCTTGGGCATATGGCACCAGAAGCCACGGGTGCTGACGGCACTGGGCAGTGGGAGCGGGTCTGGGGGACTTCTGCAAGGTGGGGGTGTGAGTCTGTGGGGCCCGGACCTGCCCGCTGGGCCCTGAACGCCACGGAAGCCTGATGAGGAGGGTTGGCAGACCGAGCAAACAGACGACAGAATCAGGGTGCTCGGTGAAATCTGAGTTTCAGATAAACAATGACGAGTCTTTAGTGTAAGTATTTCCCATGCCAAGTTTGGGATATACTCGCATTTTAAAGGTTCTCGCTGTCGATCTGAAATGCCCGTGTCACAGAGCCTCGCCCCGGTTTTTGGCGGCTGTTGTCACTTAGTGTCCATTTCTCTCCATCCAGCTAGACGGGAAGGGAGTAAGGAAAATGTGAAACCCGGGAACTGCAGCTCAAAGATGTCAGAGGACCGTGAGCAAGCGTGGGGGCGGTGCTCTCTTGGGCTGCAGAAGGAAGGGTCTGGTAGTCAGGAGGAAACAAGTCCAGTTTGTTAGCGCTGCCCGCTGTGGGCAATGGTGGTCATCTTGCGGTCTTCCCTTCCTGGACTCAGAGCCCTCCATGGCTTGTACAATACTCACACCCTCTTTCACTCGCCAAAGACCCCGTGCTTAGCCTTACATAAGTGCCGATGAGAGACAGGGAACTGTATTGGGCCCAGCCTCCGCCACGGCAAGATGCCAGGGACTGGGCTTCACGATGGCGTTCTCATCAACCAGTTTCTCCCCATAGATGGACTTGCGGTCTGTGCCCTTGTGGCGTGTGAGGTCACCACCCTGGCACGTGGACCCTGGAACAATTCTGTGAAAGCAGGACTCCTAACCGAATCCTTTCTCTCCAATGCTCAGAGCCCAGGAGTTTTCTGCTGCCTCTGGGAGGTTGTCAGCAAACAGCTTGAAGGGGACGGGCCAAAGGGCTCGCTGTGAAGGACACGGTGAGGTGGACCATGGCCGACAGAGAGGACGGCAGGGGGTGGCATCGCCAAGCCTCCTCCTGGATTTTGTCTGGCCATCCTTTGAGGGCTCTGGGAGCCGCTGAGAGCCAGCAGAGAGGGCCTTGGCAGGACCAGATGTGCTTTAGATGCCGTCTCTGGTTGCATTTGAGGATGCTGAGCCTGGAGGTGGAGGAACCCCAGAGGAGGCCGGGACGAGAGTCTGAGCCCCAAGAGTCCCCGGGATCCCAGAGGCCCAGCAAATAGAAAAATCAATCCAGACCAGTCCCCTCCACCCCGCCACCAAGAAAAGGAACAAAACCCATATACCCATAGGCCCACATCTGGGAACTTCTAGAATTTTCTAAGGACAGATACTAGACACACATCCTCCCCTTTCTTGTCAACGTGAGGTCGACTTGATACAAGATGAACATGTTTCCATGTACTAGAATGGTGTCTTTTCATAACATCACTTTCATTTGTTATCAGGCGTTTATTGAGCACCTATTGTGTGCCAGCTACAACACTAGGTGTTAGGCCGGAGGGTAACCAAAGCAGACATGCTCGGATATGTTCTCTGTTATTTGAGAGAATCAACAAATGGAAAACAAACAACAAAAATACGTAATAATGGGTGTTAAGCGCCAAGAGAGGAACCATTCAGAACAAAGGATGTCACCAAGGATCTTCCATTTACGGAAATACTCTACCGATCCCCTCTGCTGGATATATTGGTTATTTCCAGTTTTTGTTGTTGTTTTGGCTTTTGTTTTTAACATACTAAACAATGCCATGATGAACTTTCTCTCTAGTTAATTATTTGGATCCCTCTTGAATTGTTTCTTTAGAATAGATTCCTAGAAGTAGGATTTCTAGGTGAAGGCATGCACTCTTTTTTTACCTCGTTTTTATTTCATATATCTGAAGCCAATTTTGTGCTTTCTCTGTAGTTACCTTTTTGGAAATTTTAAAATGACAGGCTGTAAGATTAAACTTTTTGGCGTATAGTTTTACCACATTCATGCCTGGAGTCGTGAACTTCCACCACAGTCAGGATACAGAGTATCTCCATCACACCAGGGTGGCCTTCTGTAGATGACCACCGTCCCCCGCGCCCCCACTGAGAGCCAGTGAGCACTGCTCTGTCCCTGGAGTTCTGCCCTTCCCAGAATGCCACCGAGAACGGAGTGGGTCACACCCCTGGCTTCTTACAGATCACACCTGGGTCCAGGCTGAGCCGGTCCCCTGGCGTGGGCATCCCCCTGCCCGCTTTCCCACTCACCCATCAGAGCACACTTGGGGGTGGTAAGCAGAGCTGCCACAGGCATTTGCATCCAGGCTTGGGGTCCCCCTCCCGAAAATAAGTCTCTGTTTTCACAGGGCAGATGCCTGGGTGCAAGGTCGCAGGGTCGTGAGAGAGGCATGCCTTTCCCTGGAGGAGACGCTGCCGGTTGATCCCCACCCATGGTGGGCAGCGTTTCAGTGGCTCTGCGCACTGGCCCCGGCGTCTTTGGGGTCTCGTGCGCACTGCTCGTGCGTAGTGCCTGGTGGTGTCTCCCTGGGGTTAGTTTGCATTTCCACGCGGTGATGACATCGCACACATTCTCAGGCTCATTTGCCCCGTGTTTCTTGTCGGGGAAATGCCTGTTCAGACGTTTTGCCCACTTTTCACATGACGACTCGTCGTGCTCCACGCTCTGCAGTGATGTTGCCGGCCCCTCCTGCAGCGCCCTCTTGCTGCTCCAGACCCCACCCAGGGCCCCATCACCCCCAGCCGGTGCAGTCCTGGGCCTGCTCTGGTCTGTGGCACCTTCTCACACTTTGTTTTGAGAAGACCCTGGGCTCTGCGGGTGGGTGCGGCAAACAGGAGTGCGTGGGTGGGTGGCGCTCGCCCCTACGCAGTCCGTTGAGGGCAGGGACTGTCCATCTCTGCCCAGGGCACACGGCTGTGTTCCTGCCTGTGTGCCAAAATCCCCCCCTCACCTGCCACTGCCACCCCTTCGGCGTCATGGACTGGGCCTCGAGCTAAATCAGGGACAGCCCAGCTGAACTCTGGACGGAGTCGGTGGCAGGTGAGATGGGGGCGGGGACACCATCGATGGCTGACCTTCAACTCCCCCCACCCTTGCGCAACTGTTTGGACAGCAGTGGGCTCCGTCAGGCCCTTAAATAGCACGAAAGGGCCTCGCGCGGCCTGCTTTGTTGACAGAGATTACCTCGGGGCTGTGCACCCCGTGGCGTGTGGGGCCAGCTCGCCCCCACCGAGCCAGCGGCAAGGCTGGCACAGCAGATGTGGGCAGAAAAACGGGATCCCTCTGGGCAGACTGGGGTCTATTTCCAGGTCGCAACGGGAAGCTGCAGGTTGAGATCGCACGCCACAGGGATGCAGTTCTGAGACCCCTGGGCTGTGGTTTTTTAAGCTGGGCTGTCACACAGCCTCACACAGACGTGAGACATCCACGTCCACACCCACCCACATTCACCCTCCACACCTGCACCCACAGCTCCACACAGACACTCAATACCCACGTCCACACCCATCCGCATCCACACCTGCACACACCGGCCCACGTGCCCAACTTGGCCACACACACATGCACGCTCCACAGACCTACCCGCAGACAACGCCACACGTGTCCCCACGCCGTGTGCCACACGCCCTCGGGCACACGTTGTGCACACAGATGCTGCCTGCACCCTCTCCCTGCGGCTGCAAAAGTTCCTTCTCTTTCAAGCACGGGCCAAAATAGAATAAAATCACCGTCCCCTTTGGACACCTCTCTGGGGCTTTCGTGTTTAAAAGAGGAGAACGTGAATTGGACAGACCTGCTGGGGCGAGTGGGACAGGCGGACTGGGGGCGTGAGGAGACGCCCACCCCTGGCCTTTCCACAGTGGCTCTGGAATAGGGCCCCTCCTGGGGGGGGAGAGGTCTTGATGGGGAGCACATCCAGGTGAGCCGCGTCCCTCTCCGTCGCTGTCAGGGAGGCCGTGTTGGCATGGGGCTGTCAGGAGCACTGTATGCGGAGTCTCGCCTCCTTGGGCCAGTCTCACTCCTGGTCCCGCGGGCATGTCACCGGGATTCCTCTGGGCAGACTGGGGTCTATTTCCAGATACAAGACGGGAAGCTGCAGGTTGAGCTCGTCTGCCATGGGTGCAGGGCCTCAGCCCTGGGACAGACCCACCGTGGCAGGGGCGTCACGTGCCCTTGGGGTCCCCAAGGGCCACTCCGGGGAGGCGCGAGGCAGCTCCGAGTCCAGGCTCCTCGTGGACTTTCTGGGCACGGTGGGGCGGCCAGGCCGGCGCCCAGCAGTCCCCAACCAGGGCTGAGTCCCAGAGCCTCCACGCGGGCCCGCCTCCGCCTCCCCGAGGGCCCGCCTCCGCCTCCCCGACACGCCTGCCGTGTCTGTCCCGCTGCGGCGTAGGCCCACCCCGGGGTCTCCACCCTTGCGCTGTCAGCTCTGATGGGGCGTCCATCCTGCGTGCTCTGGACCGCGTGTCCCATCCGGCCTCGTCCACACTGTCTGGCAGCAAGGGTCCGCGGGTGCGCGCAGATTGCGGGACAGAGCAGGAGCTCCATGATACGTTCGCTAGAAACTGTTCGTTCCACCTCAGTGACTTTTGCCACCTGCCCCACCCCTCTCCAGCCCCGGGGTTAAGAAGGGACAGAGGGCATGCAGCCCTCGGGGAACTGGCCTTCCAGAACAGGAGCTGGATGTCCCGGGCTTGATCAGATGTGTGTCAGCAGACACAGGCAGTCACTGGAGAGGGTAAGCTGAGAATGCGGGGCTGTGGCAGTCTCGGAGGGCTTCCTGGAGGAGCTGCATGACTGGCTCTCAGAGGTCAGCTGGAAAGGAAGGACAGTCCAGGCAGGTGGCCAGAGGTCAGTGGTTTCCTTTGGCTGGGAGTTGTCCGGCCTGAGTCGTGGGACTTTCGATTTCGATTTCCGCAGCCGTCTTGGGGTGGGGAGTCTGGCCAGCACCCAGGCCGTGGGCCGCCGTGCCAGCCTTCAGCTCCCTGGGCATCTTCTCACTGGTGAGCCGCGCTGGCTTCGCCCCGGGCCCGGTCCACTCCCCACCTCTGTCCGACAGGCTGGATGAGCTCAGGGCCACCTGGGGACCCGGGATGGGGACTGCAGCTGCTTAGCCACGAGGATGGAGACTCAGCCTCCCGGTGGCCACAGGCCTGTCTCGGGAAAGGACCCAGGGGTTTAGCCCAGGAACCGATGAGCCGGACCTCGGGGGTGGACACGGAGCAGGTCTAAGGACCGATGGCCCGGCTGCCCTGGAGGCAGCGTCCTGGCCCCCAGACTAACGCAGAGAGCGGCAGAGCAGAGGATACTGACGTGGGTGACCTGGGAAAGAGCCCCCAGGATGAGTCTCTGGCCGACCCTGACGTGTCATCTGGATCCAACTGCGGTTTGTCGTTCCAGCCAGCTGAGCAAGGTCACAGAACTCGGGGGTGCGGGGGGAGGTCTCCTTTGTTGCCTGAATGAGGGTCCTGCCTCGGCATTTAGAGCAGGAGGCCTGTGCTCAAGACAGGCTCGGAGGCCCGGAGGCCTGGAGGCCCAGAGGCTCAGAGGCTGCCTTCCCTCCTGCTTGAGGACCAGAAGCATCGCTTCCCAGAATTCCTTCTGCCTCCCACATGGACACTCCTGCCCCCCTCCCCGGTCCTCTGTGTCCTCTCCTCAGGTGCAAAGGGGGAGGCCCTGCCAGCTCTCGCCACCCTGACAGGCCTGCTGTCCTCGTTTGCAGATGAGACTTGCAGAGGCCAGATGGGGCGTCTGCAGTCGCCGGTGGAATGGGCACCGCAGGGCCGAGAGCCCGCGCCCCACTCCCGAGCCGGTGGCCCTCGCCCGCCCCTGCTGTCTCCGGGTCTCCCCTCTCCCCTGGCCTCAGTGGACAGCGGGGGTGAACATAGCTGGGTCCCTCCTTGTCACCACGGAAGACCGGACGCCCTGCCGCCTCCCCGCCAAGCTGAGAGCCAGCTCGGGGCTGAGGGGCTCCTCTCAGGGCTACATCTCAACTCCCTCGTCCTCAGGGCTGGCCTGTGTCCCCCGGATGGGAGGAGCAGGACGCCTGGGTCCTGTGACGTCCTGGGTTCCTTCTGCCCCTGCCTCTCTCCCTGGAAATGGGGCTCAAGATCGTGGCGGAGGACGGGCGCGGTGGCTCACGCCTCCCATCCCATTGCTTTGGGAGGCCAACTGGGAGGCTCACTTGAGGCTGGGAGTCTGAGAGCAGCCTGGGCAACATAGCAAGATCTCGTCTCTGCAAAAAAATGTTTTAAAGTTTAAAAAGTATCTGGGTGTGGGAGCCCACACCTGTAGTCCTAGCAGGTACTTGGGAGGCTGAGGAGGGGAGGGTCATCTGTGGCCAGGAGTTCAAGACCAGCCTGGGCAACATAGTGAGATCCCATCTCTCCAGTAAACACATAAATAGCCCGACAGGGTGGGGCCTGCCTGCTGTCCTAGCTACTCAGTAGGCTGAGATGGGAGGATCTCTTGATCCCAGGAGGGCCAATCTGCAGTGAGCTGTGATGGCACGGCTGCACTCCAGTCTGGGCAACAGAGCAAGACCCTGACTCAGGAAAAAAAAAAAAAGACCACAGGGTAGGGAGCATAGGACAGACCGAAAGCTGAGAGGCTGCACTCTGTCTCTAATCAGGGCACAGTCCCTTCTCTCTCTGGCCTCAGTTTCCCCTAGCTAAAACTAGGAGTGTGGGATGGTCCCTGCCAACCTCAGTCTCTATAACACGGAGCACCCTTGCCCAGGCTGACCCCGTGGCTGTGTGAGATGGTCTCAGTTGTAAGCAGGGCACCACCAGCTGCAGGGAGGGCCCGTGGGTTGTGGACTGGGGTCTGGGGGTCCGTGCTGGGCCAGGGTGGGGCAGGGGCTGCATTCCTTGGCCTGGCTTCCAGAAAGCTGCCTAACAGGGATATTTATTCTTGGAGAGGCTGGGTGGGATTTCTTCCCTTAAAAAACAAACAAACAAAAAAACCCAAACATGAAATGCATTTGTCTGCCAGGAGGATCCATATCTTTGCTGAAAGCTCTTGGCCCAGCTGCCAGCTACAGTCACTGAAGCTGTGGCCGTCTGCATGTGCCCGGGCTCACATGGGTGTCATGAGTGATGGCTCTGGGTTGGCCCGCCACCCCGTGGCGTCTGCGCTGCCAGCTGCCCTCAGGAACACCCTCCAGAGCTCCTTCCGGGCCTGTCCTGGCACTCACCTCTGCTCCCTTTCCCCGGTACCTTGGAGGGGGACGTGAGAATGACAGGGACAGGATGCCCCCGCCAGCTTCCCCCGTGCCCAGAGAGCCAGGGATGAGGGTGAGTGTGAAGCCTCGGCCCCCAGGGTGGGTGGAATCAGAAGGCCTGGGCACCACCCTGGCCCTTCCGGCCTGCCACTGGACTTATTTCCAGAAGACGAAGCTGAGGGTCAGAGTGGTTTGGTGCTCACACCCACCGCACATGCTTGTGGTGATGAGTAAAGCTTGTACATGTGAGGAGTCTTGTCAGATGCGCCCAAAGCGTGCGTTCTTTCGCCCCACAAGGTCCCTTGTCGCCAAGTCACAGACAAGGGACTGTAGCTGGACAGACCTCGCACTGCATCTCCAGACTCCTGGCCCGGTGCCCTTCCCGCAGCGTGGGTGCGGGCCCCCACGCGTGCCCCCGTACTCAAGGCCTTCGTGCGACGGGGCCTCTCCAGGGCCAGAGACCTCTCGTGCTAACGGGGCTTGTGAGCTTGCAAGTCCAGACCAGAAACGTGAAGAACAACGAAAACCCACAGAGCCAGCCTCTGTTTCCACAATGAGGACTTTGCTACAAGTATCTTCACCCCCACTTCATGGAGAAACGGAGGCACAGGGGTTAAGTAGGCTGGGCATGGTGGCTCATGCCTGTAATCCCAGTACTTTGGGAGGCTGAGGCAGAAGGAATGCTTGAGCCCACAAGTCCGAGACCAGCCTGGGCAGCATAGTGAGACTTCGTCTTTACAAAAAAATTAAAAAAAAATTTAGCTGGGCGTGGTGATGTATACCTGTAGTCCCAGCTACTCAGGAGGCTGAGGTGGGAGGATTGCCTGAGCTCGGCAGTTGGAGGCTGCAGTGGGCCATGATCGTGCCGCTGCACGCTAGCCTGGGTGACGGAGTGAGACCCTGACCCAGAAAAGATGAAATAAACGGTCCCAGCACAGAGCTGGGAAATTCCCGATGTGGGAGTCACAGCTGGGGCCTGGCTGCAGAGTCCAGCTCTAACCCTGTCCCTGGAGGGAGCGAATCTGCCTAGGGCGCCAACCAGGCTGTCTGGACGTGGACAGGTGACGTCCCGCCCCACCCTGTGCCCTGGCCTTCACCACCTCCTCCCCTTGGCCTGTGGGGTTGACCAGTCCTTGCCAGTTCAGTCCTCTTGGAATCGGCCAGTGGAGGCTGGGCCCGGGCTGGGGGCCGAGCTCAGTGCATCCACCCGGGCCCGGAGGCCAGCATGCCGGGTACGAAGCTGCCTGGTCAGCTTCGTAAACAGGCGAGGGGGAAGACCAGGGTGGGCACGGCAGTATAAAGGAGAGCAGAGGACTTGGTGGTCGTGGCGAGGGGTGGTGGGGCACTGCTTGTAACAGGGAGTGTGGCCTCCCGACTGCCCCTCTGGTGGACAACAGGCATTCTTAGGGCAGAGTCCACCCCATGACCAGGCCAGAAAGGGAGGAGCACGCCTGTCTGCCTTGATGCTGGCCCCGCCTCCCTGCCCAGCTGGGCCAGTCATGGCTGTGGGATGAGTCTCCCATAGGTTGTGTTGGGTTTGGTTGAGTTGGGTTGAGTGTGTTGGGTTCCACTCATCCTAACCCAACACAACCCAATGGAACCTAACACACTCAACCCAACTCAACACAACCCAAAAGAACTCAACACAACACAACCCAGTGGAACCTAACACACTCAACCCAACTCAACGCAACCCCAAAGAACTCAGCACAACACAACTCAATGGAACCTAACACACTCAACCCAACTTAACACAACTCACCCAGGGGGCCAGGGCACTGGGTCAGTATATTAATGCCCAAAAAAGTTCAGACAGAGGGAGTCCCTCTAGAGAGAGGAGCTTTGGGTCAGTGAGGTGGGGGGGTTAAAGGTCACAGGGGTCAGACTGGCTAATCCTGGGTCACATGACATTGGAGCTGGAAGGGACCCATTCTAAGATGATGACAAAGAGGCTCAGAGAGGGAAGAGACTTGTCCAAGATCACACAGCATGTTCATGGCAAGCCAGGGTTAGAACCAAGTCACCTAGCCTCATATCCGATGAACCTCTAAGAGGGGGAAGGCAGGGAGGGGACCCCCAAGTCCCCCCCTCTTTCTTGCCTGGTTCAGTCGTTGGATTCTGACTTTGTTTCCTTCTCCTTCAGCCAAGGAGAGCTCCCTGGGTGAGCCCGAGTTACCGCCGGACTCTGACACCGTGGGGATGGACAGCAGCTACCTCAGTGTCAAGGAGGCTGGGGTGAAGGGGCCCCAGGACCGGCCCGGATCCGACCTCCCCAGCCCGCTGGAGAAGGCTGACTCGGAGAGCAACAAGGGCAAGAAGCGGCGGAATCGAACCACCTTCACCAGCTACCAGCTGGAAGAGTTGGAGAAAGTCTTTCAGAAGACCCACTACCCGGACGTGTATGCGCGAGAGCAGCTGGCAATGAGGACGGACCTCACCGAAGCCCGCGTGCAGGTCAGTGGGGCCTCCATGAGGGCAGCAGAGCCGAGTCTGCCCGTGGGCTCTTGGCTGCAGCCGGAGTCTCCCGACTGTCTAGTAAGCAGACCAGGGTGGACTTTTCTCACCTCAATATCTTGAGAGGTTAAGAGAGTGGAGGCTCCAGCCTGCCCCTCACACCCTGCCTCTGCCAGAGCAGGTCTGTTTTTATCTGCTCTAATTTTGGGCTTCTCTCCTGTGGGAGGGGGCAAAGGAAGGCGGGTCATCAGTGGAGAGGCAGGAAGGCTGCTGCTGGCTGTTTCTGGGATCTACAGGGTGTGAGAGTCCAGGCTGCTTCATTAGGAAAAGGATGACTGGTCCCTGCTCTGGAAGGCCTATCCTGAGACAGAAACAGGACAAACACAACAGAACAATGCAGCTCTTCTTTCTGCCTGGGATGGCTGTCTCCTCCTCCATTTTTTAGATCCCAACCAGATACCTCCTCTGAGAAGTCTTCCTGACAGCTATGGCTAATGCAGTAGCTTTCTACTGCCACCCAACCACCAAAATATGCAGCCCAGTACAACACAGTGGAACCCAGCACACTCAACCCAACTCAACCAAACCCAAGACAACCCAATAGAACTCAACACAACCCAGTGGAACCTAACACACTCAACCCAACTCAACACAACCCAATAGAGCTCAACACACACATCACAGTGGAACCAATACACTTATCCCAACCCAACCCAACACAATGGAACCCAACACACTCAACCCAACTCATCCAAACCCAACACAGCCCAATAGAACTCAGCACAACACAGTGGAACCCAACATACTCACCCTAGCCCAACATAACCCAGTGGAACCTAACACTCAACCCAACTCAACACAACCCAATAGAAATCAACACACACATCACAGTGGAACCAATACACTTATCCCAACCCAACCCATCACAATGGAACCCAACACACTCAACCCAATTCAACCCAACACAACCCAGTCCAACCCAACACAATCCAATAGAACATAACCCAGTAGAACTCAACACAACCCAGTAGAACACAACCCAGCAAACAACCCAAGAAAACACAGCCCAATAGAACTCAACCCAAAACAATGGACCCCAACACATTCAACCTGGCTCAACCTAACTCAACCCAACACAACCCAAAAGAACTCAACTCAACCCAACACAACATAATTTAAACCAACACAACACAATCAAACCAGGTGACCTTCTACCACATTGTTCTATTTTATCACCTTCTTTTAAAATTTCTATTTTTTTTTTTGAGTTGGAGTCTCACTTCATCGCCCAGGCTGGAGTGCAGCGGCACACTCATGGCCACCCCAGCATCAACCTGCTGGGCTCCGGCAAATCTTCTGCCTCAGCCTTCCAAGTAGCCAGAACTACAGACGTGCGCTACCACGCCCGGCTAATTTTTTTTGATTTATTGTATAGATGAGGTCTCACCATGTTGCCCAGGCTGGTCTTGAACCCACAGGCTCAGGCAATCCTCTCGCCTCGGCCTCCCAAAGTGCTGGGATTAGAGTAAAATTTCTAAATATGTATATTTTAAAGAAATATCATCTCACTCTGTCAACCAGGGTGCAACGCAGTGGCATGATTACAGCTCACTGTAGTCTCCAACTCTTGGGCTCAGACAATCCTCCTGCCTCATCCTCCCAAATAACAGGGATTACAGGCATGCATGACCGTGCCCATCTACTTTTAAAAAGCTTTTTGTAAGCCGGGCTTGGTGGCTCAGCCTGTAATCCCACGCCTTGGGAGGCCAAGGTGAGTGGATTGCCCGAGCCCACGGGTTCGAGACCCGCCCGGGCAACTTGGCGAGACCTCATCTCTACAATAAATTTAAAAAATCAGCCGGGCGTGGTAGCGCACGCCTGTAGTTCTGGCTACTTGGAAGGCTGAGGCGGGAGGATTACTGGAGCCCAGCAGGTCGAGGCTGCGGTGGCCGGGAGCGTGCCACTGCCCTCCAGCCTGGGCGACAGAGTGAGACTCCAACTCAAAAATAAAAATAAAAAATAAAAAACTTTTTGTAGAGATAGAGTTCTCCCACAATTTTTCTTTCTCCACTAGGCTGGGAAATCAATAGCTTGAGCGCAAAAAGGATTCTCCCACCTCGGCCTCCCAAAGTTCTGGGATTTCAGGCGTGAGCCACTATGCCCAGCCCTATTTCATCTTCTTTACAGAATTTATGGCTGGCTTAAATTATTTTGTCTCCTCCCACTAGAATGCTAGAGCAACAAGGCCAAAAAATAAATATCTGTGGGCGAATCAACCTCCTATGTCCAGAGGGCTATGAACCCTCCAGCCTGACCACTGAGCATAAACAAAGACCACTGAGTAGCCAAAACACAGGGGACAAAATCCACACATTAAAGCTTCAACTTCACACAAAATAAATGTCACAGTCTGCTTTCCCAACCCTAAGCTTGTCAGAAAGAGCACATGCAGTGTTGTCACATAGCAGTTTTTCCTCCTCCAATGGGCCAGGAAATCAACAGCTTGAGAGCAAAAAAAAAGGAATTAAAAAAAAAATCAGCATAGCATGGGGCTGGGTGCAGTGGCTCATACCTGTACTTGCGAGGCCAAGGCAAGAGGATTGCTTGAGCCTGGAAGTTTGAAATCAGCCTAGGTAACATAGCAAGACCTCATCTCTAAAAAAATTTTAAAAATTAGCTGGGTGTCATGGTGCACGCCTGTAGTCCCAGCTACTGAAAAGGCTAAGATGGAAGGACCTCCTGTGCCCAGCAGCTTGAGGCTGCAGTGAGCTGTGATCATACCACTGCACGCCAGCTTGGGTGACAGAGTGAGACCTCGACTCAAAAATAGGCCCCCCAGGGCACTGCTGCTGTAGTTAAGAAACTTTAGCAAGCTGGGCGAGGTAGCTCACGCCTGTAATCCCAGCACTTTGGGAGGTCCGGAAGGGAGGACTGCTTGAACCCAGGAGTTCAAGACCCGCCTGGGCAACATAGCTAAACCTCGTCTCTACAAAAAGTAAAAAAATTAGCTGGGTATGGTGGGGCACGCCTGTAATCCCAGCTACTCGAGATTACACTGCAGTCCAGCCCGGGCAACAGAGTAGACCGTGGCTCAAAAAACAAACAAACAAACAAAACCCGGCAGCGTGGTTCTGAGGCACCAACAGCAGGTCATCAGTTTCGACCATGTGCTGTCTCATAAGACAGAGGCATTTGTAAAATAGTCCAGACAATTTTTCACCCCAGACGGCTGGAGTGAACAAGGGCACACGGTGATTGGTGAGTCTGTACGTAGCTGTCCGATACTGCAGCTAGCCAAGTGTCAGTCACTGAACTAAAAGTTCCCTCTAGTGCCTGGTGAAACGTTTAAGGAAGGAGGGCCAGGCAGCTGGGGCTTTCCTGTGCATGCAGGAGTCTTCCCTTACACACCCACATCTCGCCGCGTCGGGGTGGCCAGCCACTCCTGGGATCTCACGTGTCTGGTCTCACCGTGTCAGGGTGGCCAGCCCCTCCCAGGGCCCCACCTCGGGCCCGACTGGCACACCGCCTCCGGCGCGGCGCCTGACGGTGGAGCTGGGAGATCTCCAGAGCGGGTGGCGGGGGGCGGGCTGGCTGCGGGACACCCTGTCGGCGCTGGGCGGGTGTGGGATCCCCTCAGCTCGTTTTCTCTTCGGTATGTGTGGACACACGTGTGTGCATGTGCACTGCACATGTTCTTCCTAACAGATGTACGGGAGGGCCCAGGAGTCTGATTCACTGAGCGCTGACAGCAGGACGGGCCCTTCAGCACGAAACGTGGAAGTGGCACTGAGAAACCTACGGAGTTTTCCAGTCACTGTCATGCAGTTAAAACAAAGTGTTCTCTCTCGACACACACACACACACACACTCATACCTACTTCCCAAAATAGAGCTGACGTAGCTTACAATGAAAGATTTGTGATTTCAGTCTAAAACCAAGAACAGACTGGGCGTGGTGGCTCATGCCTGTCATCCCAGCATTCTGGGAGGTCGAGGGGGGAAGATCGCTTGAGCCCAGGAGTTTGAGACTAGCTTGAGCAAGACAATGAGTCCGTGTCGCTACCAAAAATAAAAAAAATTAGTCAGGCACGGTGGCACGGACCTGTAGTCCCAGCTACTTGGGAGGCCGAGGTGGAAGGATCGCCAGAGCCTAAGAGGTTGAGGCTGCGGTGAGCTGTGATCATGCCCAGTGCACTCCAGTCTGGGCAGCAGAGTGAGATCCCGACTCAAAACAAACAAACAAACAAAAACCCAAGACAAATAAATAATAAACACAAGAACACAGCATGAATTGAGGAGGTAATTCAGTAAACAATCCAGGGTAAGGATCATAGTGGCCACTGAGCACAGACCTCAACCCTGAGCTTCCTGGCAGCCAAGGCAAAAAGAGAAACCTTGACATGGTGTGTATCTTACTGAACAGGAAGATCAACTTGATAGATGTGGAAGAAGAGACTGAGAAGGGCTCACCGGAAGTGAACAGTGTGACGCAAAAGCAGTGCTTGGACTGGAGTCCGGGACTCCTGAGTTCCAGTCCAGTCTCTCTGGCCTTAGCGTGCTATCCAGGACGTAGGCCAGGTTGCCAAGAGGCTTTTCTTTGTATGTGGTGGCAGGGTGGGTGGCATTTCCACGTGCGTCGAACCTCTGGGTGGAGCCCCAGCCGGCAGTGTCCTGGGGACAAGGGCTGCTGCGGCCCTGCCTGCCCTGTGGGGCTTGCTCAGGGCCTGCCCTCAGCTGGTGACAAGCCAGGTGCCTGGTGCAGAGTGACCGCGGGGCAGCGAGGGGCGGAGGGGCCCGGGACGGACCTTTCCCGGGAAGAGGCCTGGGGTCTGGCCGGCTCCAGGGGGACGCAGGGCCTCTCTGTGTCTGGGATTCCAATCTCCGCAGCTGGTGTCTGAAGACAATAAGACAGAGGCCTCCCGCCCCGGGCCACCCCGCCCTGGCCCCAGATGGGCTGCGGTTAGCAAGAGGATGGTTCCCTGCACAGCCCAGGCTTCGGGAGAGGCCGGGGCGGAGTGCGCCCGGGCCGGGGTGGTCCCGGGCGGCGTCGGGACGGAGGGCGGGGCCTCGTGGGGGCTGGCCTCCCCAGGGGGCGACGGGCAGGGCTGGGGCTGGCACGGCATCCCGAGGGAGCGCGGGGGTCAGAAACAGAAGGGCGTTCCAGTCCCAGGACTCGCAGGGGCCACTGGGGGAGCGGCCCGCCCCTGCCGTCCGAGGGGGTCCGAGGTCTAGATCTGGGCAGAAGAGCCAGAACCAGGAGCGATGGTGTGTGCACAGGCAGGGCCCTGGAGCAGAGCCCCGTGGGGGGGTTGGAGGGCGTGGAGGGACCGTCCCACCCGCCGGCCGTGGCCACCTCCCGGTCTCTGTCCTCAAGGCTTGTCCCTCACCGCCCTCCTTCACTCGGCTCCGAGGGGGCGCTGTCCCTTCCTGCGCCCCGCTGGTCCTCCGCCTTCCCCAGAGGGCCCACACCCCGCCCCAGCGAGCCCCCCATTTCGTGTCCCCATTCCAGACCTCTTGCCGGACGCTGGCCACCTCCCCCTCCTCCTCCCGGGTCCCTCACCCTGGACCCCCGATCCAGCCCTGCAGGGACCCCGCCCCTCCACCGCCCCGCGACGGGGACCCGGGACCCCCAGAGACGCAGGGGAGCCCCGGCGGGGGCAGCGGCCTGCAGAGAGAGAAGCCTCCACCTCCGGCCTGCGGCGGCCTCTCCCCTCCCCCAGCCTCCCCAGAAAGCCCTGGGAGGCGGCGGCAGGAGCGGAAAGAAGGAGCTAAGCCTGCAGGAAATTAAACATGAAATGAAAACAAGCCCCTCCGATCCATCCCCTCGTCCTGGCCCCGACTCCCATCCCGGGACTGATAAGGGGGCTCCCATTTCAGCCAGGCAGAGAGGAGACCCCAGCGCCCTGGGCTCCCAGTGGGCGGCCTGGGCCCGGACCCCAGAGTCCCGGAGGGAAAGGCCCTGGGAGCGCTGGGCGGGGTTGAGACCCCAGCTCGAGGGAGGGCGTCTCCGGGGAAGACACAGGGAGGGCGCTTCGGCCCTGGCCCGGGCGGCAGGCACTGTGTGTGCGTGCGTGCGTGCGTGTGTGTGTGCGCACACACGTGGTACACTTGTGCACACAGGTCTGCTTTGGATTGGGATGGGAAACTGAGGCGGCAGGCGTGGAGAAACTGCGGGGTGCAGCCCCCACCCCTGCCCGCCCACCCTCCCGAGTCCCGTGAGACACACCCCCACCCCTGCCCGCCCACCCTTCCGAGTCGGTAGGATGCAGCCCCGTTTCCAGCCTCTTGCCTTCCTCACGGGGATGAGGAAGGTCCAGCTGCGGACAAAGACCCCGGTGCCACACTCCACCCAGAGACCTCCCCTCCCCCGTGAGTCCCTGGGCAAGCCAGCGCCCACCGGCCCATGCCTAGTGGCAGGTGGGCCTCCGCCCCTCTCAGCATCAGCCAAGCTTCTGCCCAGGAGTTTATAGCGGCCGCCTCTCGAGACAGCACCAAGGCCAACTCCTTCACTTGGCATTCAAGGCCCTGAACTGACTTCCGCTTCCGTGCTGCTTTCTCTCCCATCACTTCCCTCAAACCGGCCTCTTCAGGCTTCCTGCACATGCCTTGCTGTTCAGGCCTGGGCTTTCCTCCTTCCAGCCAACCATGAAGGCCCAGCTCCAGTCCCCTCCTCCAGGAAGCCTTACCTGACTGCCTCTTGCCCAGCGGAGCTTCTGTAATCCCACGGGACCTTACTTAACACCCGGGGTTCTGAGCTGGGAGACAGATTCCAACAGGAGCCTGCAGAGAGGATCCGGGGAGGTGGGAATTCAGAGAGAGCCACAAGCTTGCTGGAAAACTCGGCAAGACCGTGGCACTGGCTAGGGGAACGCGTTTCTGGAGCGGCGCTCCTTGCTTGAGACAGATTCTCCGTGGGAGTCTGTGACCCACAGTGGTGAGAGGACCGTGACTTGTCTCACGGGCGCGTGACACTCACCGGCTCTGGACTCCGAAGGCGGCTTCCTCACGCGTGGCTGAGGGGGTGAGGGGCCTTCCCGGCTCAGACTGGAAGGTTCCAATGATGAGCCCTGGAGGACGGAGGCCGAGGCTGCTGGCGATCCGTCCGTCCGTGGCCCGCGGGCTGGAGGGGCTCGGAGGGCGGGCCCTGCCTGACCGGAGCCGCTCTGCTGCAGGTCTGGTTCCAGAACCGGAGGGCCAAGTGGAGGAAGCGGGAGCGTTTCGGGCAGATGCAGCAGGTCCGCACGCACTTCTCCACCGCCTACGAGCTGCCCCTCCTCGCCCGGGCCGAGAACTACGCCCAGGTCAGTCCTGCCTCCAGCTGCCTCCTGCCCCCACCCCAGGCCCTGGCACGGTGAGAAGAGGCCCCCTGGAGAAGGGCCCGGGTCCCCAGAGATGGCGGGCGTGGCTCCGGGCAGCCCTGCGGTCCCGCTGCGGGGCATGCCTGTTTCCCCAGAATGCGGGAGCCCGGGCCGTCCTGTCCCCGAGGTCGCCGACTCGGGAGTGGCGGGGCGTTCGGGACGGGGAGCCTGGGGCAGTGTGGGGCAGCGTGGGTGGTTTTTTCCTCTGCCACGCTGGCCACTCTGGTGGTGGGCATGGGTCTCTAGGAGGGCAGAGGCCAGAGGCTTCCAGCCATCGGACGTCACTCTTGTGTCTCCTGGAAAGGGTGTCTTGAAGGCTGGAGGCCTCGTGGCCAGCCTGGTGTGACACAGACTCTGTATCTGAGACCCAGTGTGTCCCCAAGGCCTTCCCGGGCAGGTCTCATGCGCTCTGGGTCTTGGGTTCATCGTGTGAACCTCACACCTGTGAACCGGACATGATGCAAGGGTCTACCCAGCTCTTCCAGGGCCGTCGAAGGTCTAAGATCGCAGAATGTTCTTGAACGTCCAGTTCCTCAAAGCTTGCCTGCCCACCCTGCTGCCCCAGGCCTCCATGACCCACGCATCTTCCCGCGTGTCTGCCAGCCTGGCCCATTTTAGTGTCTCGCGGGTCCTCAGCAAACCCCAGGGGAGGAGAGGCAGCTCGAGTCCCGCCAGGTGCCCTCACATCCCTGGGAGGCGGGCCCTGGGTTGAGACTGCTCCCGACGCCTCTCAGCCTGGCCTCGGCCTCAGCTCCAAGCCTGGCCCTGCCTGTCTCCTGTGCTTTTCCCTGCCCTGGTGCTGTGCACACAGGGTCCCTGGGATCACCCCTCCCCCATGACTCGCAGGTCAGGCCTGGAGGTGAGGGGGGACCGTGGGGTGTCTCTCACCATCCACATTGCACGCCATGGTCTTCCACCCTCTCCCGTGGCTCCCTCCCTAGAGCCGGCCTCCTGGGTCTCCTGGGGCGGAATCTGTGCCTTGGCTGCCATCTCTGCCGCCTGGGCTCCCAGAGTGGGGGGCAAAGCCCACACAGGACCCTGCTCGTCCCTCTGGCCCACGGCACCCCCCGCCACACCCCCAGGCCTCTCCAAGACTCCCCAGCGCCCAGAGGGGCATGGCCAGCGTGCGGGCCGTTCTTGGCATGAGAGAGCCCCTGGGGATGTGGGGGGTGGGCTCTCTTCCCCGCTCTGGTTTCAGGCCTTCCTGGGCCGGGTACGGTGGCTCACGACTATAATCCCAGCACTGTGTCTCTACAAAAAAGCCCTAGCCAGACGTGGTGGCACCTGCCTGTAGTCCCAGCTACTCGGGAGGCTGAGGTGGGAGGGTCGCCTGAGCCCAGGAGGTCGAGGCAGCGGTGAGCTGTGGTCATGCCACGGCACTCCAGAGTGAGACCCTGGCTCAGTCCGTCAGTCAATCAGTCAGCCGGAGGGCGGCGGTCTCCTCCATGCCCGGGCCTCCTCCCCCTCCATGGTGAGGGCACAGAGGAGGAGGGGAGCCCGGGGTAGAAGCCGCAGAGGGAAGGGACAGCGCAGCCCCCACCTGCTGCCCGACACCCTCCACGCCCCTGCACGTGGCATCCAGCCTCGGCTCTCTGTCCGTGTCCGAGGCCGCCCGCCATCCCGAGTTGGTCCTGAAGCTCGAGTTCCGTCCTGGGGCCTCGGGCACTGACCTTGGCTTTGGGAGGGTTTGGGCCCTGTTCCCGCCCCCCACCACCTGCAAGGCCAAAGCTCTCCGAGTCGAGGGCACTCACCGCACTCCGGGGTCCGTCGACGTGCGGGGCCTGTGGGGGCCGGCGGCGAATGAGGCGTGGCTGCTGCCCACGGGTGGGGGGCAGAGTCGGCCACTGGGGCTGCAGTCGGGACGCCAGCCCGGCCGAAGCGGAGCTGGGGCGGCCCTCTCCTCGGACCCTTGATGGAGTCTGAGCCGTCCTGACGACTGGAGGTCTGTCCGCCGCCAGCCTGGCCCTGGGGACCGAGGCGCCGAGGCTTCGAATCCACCCCCTGGGGGGCGGACGTCCCCCGAGGCCGAACACCGAGGGTCTCTCCTGACAACGGCGGGTGCACGGAGGGGGCGCCCCAGGCCGGTGACGTATCTCCCTCCGCCCTCAGATTCAGAACCCGTCCTGGATTGGGAACAACGGGGCAGCCTCGCCGGTGCCCGCCTGCGTGGTCCCCTGCGACCCGGTGCCCGCCTGCATGTCCCCTCACGCCCACCCCCCCGGCTCTGGGCCCGGCAGCGTCACCGACTTCCTGAGCGTCTCCGGGGCCGGCGGCCACGTGGGCCAGACGCACATGGGCGGCCTGTTTGGCGCCGCCGGCCTCAGCCCGGGCCTCAACGGCTACGAGCTCAACGGCGAGCCGGACCGCAAGACCTCGAGCATCGCGGCCCTCCGCATGAAGGCCAAGGAGCACAGCGCGGCCATCTCCTGGGCCACATGACCCGGCCCGCCCCCGCCGCGTCCTCCCCGCCTCAGGCCCTGGCCACACCGCGCTCCCCAGGCCCCGGCCTCCTGCCCGGGGGCCTCCTGGGAGCCGGGCGGGGCCGGGGCCTGACCTTCAGCACTTTCCGCCCGGGTCGGAGGCCTGTGACCGCGGGGGGGTGGGCAGCAGCCCCGCCCCTCCCCGGCCCTGAGGCCGCAGCCCTGCTCCTGGCCAAGGGCAGGGGAGAAGGCCACAGGCCCGGGGTCTTGGCCTCGCCCCCGTCGTGGCCCAAGGCCTCTCCCCCACGCCCGCTCCCCGCCCTGCCTGGCCTGACCTTGAGTCAAAGTCAGAGTCCCAGCCAGATCCGGCCGTGAAAACAGCCCAGTCCTGTCTCCCTTTCTGGGGGGTTCCCAGTCACCAGGCCAGCGGCTGTGTCTGGCGAGCAGTCCACCCTGCAGAGCTGGCCTCCTGCCCTCCATCTTTCCCTGGAAGCATGTGGACTCCGCCAAGGAAGACGAGCCCGTGGGGTGAGGGCCAGGGGAGGCCTCTGGGCAGGGTGGGGCGTGGGGCATCGGTGTAGCAGGGAGACTCAGGCAGGGCTGTTCTCATCCAGCCAGTGCTGGAGCCCGGGAGGTCTGGGGGTGCCTGTCCCTTCCTGCCCTACCCTGGTCACTCAGTGGCCCCCAGCATCCCGGAGGAGGGACTTACGACATGCAAGCTAGGGCTCGGGCCACAGAGGCAGAGGGTGGAGGCAAAGCGTGGACCTTGCTAGGGGCCAGGGGCCCGACTTGGCCTCCGGTGCGCCGTGGCCTCAGGCTGACGGCCCTGGCCTGCTGGCGGTGGCACGGCGTCATGGCTGCCCGGGCCTTCCTTGCCGGGGTCTCTGTGCTCCTTTGGGCACAGGGAAAGTCATTCCCTCCACTCTCTAGAAGGCCTGCCTCCCTCTTTTCCCCCGGCCACCGACGCGGCCCCTCTCCGACCCCGGAAGGACTCACGGGCTGAGCCCCTCTGGGTCCTTTCTCGGCAGCAGAGGGGGTGGCCAGAGGCCCTCCCGAAGCCCAGCTTCCCGCCCGCAGGGAGGGGGCTCCCTGCCTGCCTACCACGAGGGTCTGGCACCGGGCCCAGGCCTCTCCCAAGCTGGGAGCACACAGGAACCATCCGAGGCGGCCCGGACCCCGGGGCCCTCCAGCAGGCAGCCCGGGAGAAGCACTTCCCTTCTGCCTTGTGCCTTGATGGTGCCTTCTGCCTGGGTTCCCGGCGGCGAGGAGGCCAGGCCCGTGGGGTTGGCCCAGGGAAGGCTGGCACTGAGGGGGGAGCCCTCCGCCGCGGCTGCCAGGCTCCCCCCTCCCACCCGCGTCGTGTTCCCATCTACTCTGGAAACGAGGCTGGGAAGGGCTGCTGTGGTCTCCCTCCTAAGACCGGCCTTTGAACCGTCTCTCTAAGACGGATCCTGTGGAGGTGGAAAGGGTCCTGGACACCGAATCAGATGTTCTCACAGGTTTGGCTTTAAGGGTTTCAGATGCGTGAGGATTCTGGAGTGATTCTCCGAATGCTTCTTCCAGTTCTGGGTTCACTGAGATAACTACGAGTCCCCCAGATCCAGCAGGGAGGGGACAGACCTCAGACTGGGGCAGGCGTCCTCTGCTTTTTCCTGAAACGTGACAGGGAGGAGTGTCCACTGTCTGGACGGGGGCTGGGGGGGTCAGCAGAAGGAGGGTAACCAGACAGGCCCGAGCAGGAGGGTGGGAGAGGGACGCCTGGGGTGGCTTCTTCTGGAGGGGCCCCGGTGCTCAGGGCCGCCACGTGCCTGCTTTTTGGCTGGGACAGACCCAGGCCAGGCATATTTCAACCCAGACGCTTGAGAAGAAGCCTCTGTTAGAAGCAGGCTCCGTGGCTGCGGCTGCCTGTCCCACCCCCATGGCCAGGGGGTATCTGTGGTTTAACGCGGCTGCTGTGAGACGTCCCTATGCGTCTCCGAAGGTAGCGACCTAGCCTGGCCCTTGGTCAGCGTCTAGCCACGTGAAGGGTCACGGAGGGAGCTTAGAAACACTCTTGTGGGTCCAGTCCCCACAACAGAGAGGCCCCTGGCCCGTGTGGAGAAGAGACCGCCCTGACCCGTGTCTGCCCCGACGCAAAGCTGAGGCCGGACATGCCGCCCAGGGTTGGAGGGCCGCTGCCTCAGTGGTATCCGGAGTGGCCAGCGCTGTGTGGGGCTCCACTGGCTCTCAGTGGCCAGTTCCCTGGGGCCTAGGTCCTTTCCAGTCTCGCGTCGTGGGGCGGGAGGCGTCTGCCATGCCGGCTCTGCAGACGGCTACACAGGTGTGGGCAAGTCTCCAGGGCCGCCTGCTCTCTCGGGCTGGTGTGGTGAAGGCAGAGGAGAGAAGTCACCCGCCGAGCTATGCCAACACCCTCCGTGAGATGAGCGTCGCTGGGCCGTGTGCCCGGGACCCCAGCAGAGACGGCGACTGCAAGATGGAGAATGGGCAGCTGGCGGACGGACGGGTGGCCTCCACGTGTGGACAGCCTCTGTCCTTGCTGGGAGCAAGTCTCGGCGTGCCAAGGCCCGACACCAAGGTGCTGCTTCTCGCCTCCAGGGGCCACTGCTCTCCCGGGGCGTGGGAGAGAGGACTCTGGGGACACAGAGACAGGCTTGCCCCAAGTCTGAAATGCACTTGGAGGACGTCGGCTGTGGAACTCCTTGAATTCTTTTAACTATACTTGATGCCAGCTCTCATGGCCGGGCCTCGGGGAGCACGGCCACCGGGCTAGTTCGCAGACACCGCAGGAGCGAGGAGGGTCCCCAGCACCCGCGGCTGTGACCGCCCCGGCCCCAGCTCTGTGCCTGGCTCCTGTCGTCTCGGCTGGACAGACGAGGACATTTCTGTGCAAGCCACCACGTGCCCTGCTCATGCAGTCACTCGCCTCTGAGCCACATGGCAGGGAGGCCGTCCTCCAGGACCGGACAGATGCTCGGGGGCCCGGGTCTGTGGGTGACCCTGACGTCAGGGGCGAAGGCGACAGGCCCAGCGGGGGGACGATGGCTGGCAAACGGGCCCCTGGATGATACTCCACGACCCTCCGATGCAAACCTAAGAAGGTGACAGACCCATCCGCCACTCCACCCGAGGACGCTGCGGGGAGGAAGGTGCTCCCACCGAGCGGAGTCGGCGGCAGGAGCCCAGCGTGACCCACCCTGCCCTCTTCCCCGTCCCCTCCACAGCGAGAGCGAGGCCTTTATACTACTGATTTGCAGGACGGTTCCAGCGTCTCCTCCTCTGGCTGGGCATGCAGTGGTCGACAAGAGAGCCGAGGGCCAGAAGGAACTTGAACCTTATCCGACATTTACTGTTCTCAGTGTAAGATAGTTGAACCCTGTACAAATGCAACTTCTCTTTTAGCTTGATGGCCTGGGGTGGAATGTCAAAAATATATATTAAAACCACATTAAAAATCCAGAAAAGTATAAAAAAAATGAGGTCGGTTCCATAAAGTTTTACTCCCTATACCACCATATAACTTACATTATAGCAAAATAGTAAAAGTAACGTTCTTGCCTTTGAAAGTAAGTTATTGCACTTACATCTTTGGGGGGGGTTTGGATGAGAAGGAGACCGAGCGGCCCCGGGCGTGGTGTGGGGCGGAGGGCGGAGGCAGGGACGCTCTTGGGGTGACCGGGGCTGGGCACGGCCCAGACGGTTGGGTTGTTGTTGTTTGCAATAAACTCCTTCTTCCTCCTCTCAACTGGAGTCTGTCTGTTTTGTTCCTGACTTGTGACAGATGAAATGTGATCAGAGGGGCCTCTGAAATCTCACGTTAATTGAAGTCGGCAAAAGATACTAACAGTGCCCTTTTGAACTGCTGACACAGTACAGGGTGGATTACCCGGGCTAGATTAACAACAGGTGGCCGCTGTGCTCCTCATGGAGAGGGGGTGCGCGGCCTGCGAGGGTCTGGGACCCCCCCACCTGCCTGCACAGCAGGAGAGCTAGAGGGGATGGGGGGATGGGATCCCGCCTCTGGTGGCACAGAGGGTCACGGGGCAGCGCCTCCCCTGCCTTGGGGCGCTGGGCACAGACTGCACGTCCGGGTCTCCACAGCTGGCCTCACTGGCCCCTGGATGTCACCGAGCGCCACCCCGTTACCAGAAAGCAAGAGGAGGCCTGGAACGTGAGGCCCGGGTGCTGGGCGCCAAGAGCACCGGGGCTCGAGGGAAGTCGGGTCCCAGTCCTGGCTCTGCCACCGCGTGGCTGGGGGACCCTTCCTTGCAGAAAGCGTGGCCAGGCAATTTTTAAAGCAAAGGTCTAAACACAAACTGTGAAGCGGGGGGCCCCGTTCTGCCCCAGATAGGCGTGTCCTGGCTTTCCCGTATGCAGGTGACCCAGGAAGGACCACCGTGTGGCCAGGGGAGTCATTTTTGTCGGCCAAACGAGCTGACGCTCCGTCCTCAGATCTGAAGGACAGAACGAAGCCCCGCTGAGCCGACTTGGGGAAGAGCAGACGGACATCATCCGTGCACAGGCCTTGTGCGCCGACGCGGCACGGTGGCATTAAGGGCGCTGGCCTTTCCGAGACGCACGCCTCCCCTGGCTCCCCGAGGGTCCGACGGAAACCCACTCCACCGTCTCTCCAACTGTGGGAGTGCAGCTTCTCAGAGCCATGCCTCTGATCCGGTATCTGGGAGTAAATTCACACCGAGGATCGAGTCAGCTGGGTTTCAGGCGAGCGTGGGCCGGGAACTTCTTTTAAGCAGTGACACCTGTCATCTACGAGGGCACAGGGGCATGATGGCACCTGGGTGCTCCATACCCAGTCACGGCAGAGTCACGGGGCAGGACTGACGCAGAGGGAGAGGCCGGGTGTGCCATCTCCACCTGGGCCTTTGCTCTCTCCTGTGGGAGCCGGGCACCCCCAAGCCCCAGAGTCCGGGGAGAGGCTGCTGCTGAGAGAATGGGTGCTCGAGAGGGTCTCCTGGGCACCACTGGTGACTTGGGCAGACCCTGCCTGGGGCGTGTGCCTTTGGAGTCTCTGGGCAGGACGAGGCCGGCTCGCCCTCCACCATCTGGCCGCCCAGCCCAGTTCATTGTCCCCCCAGCCTTCTAGGACCTTCCACCCGTCCACATCACTGGCCTGTCTCCTCCCCAGCTCCCCGCCACCCAGGGCGCTCCCTTCTGTAAGGGTCCCTGCCAATGCAACACCTTCAGCGAAGCTCTTAACTCCACGGCCCCACCCCGGCTTCGGCCGCGTCAACCTGCGCCCCTGGGTGCCTCAAAGAGCACACCATTCTGTGTGTTACCCATTTATCTGGCCAACTTCCCCACAGGCCTAAAAGTTTCTCCGTGGAGGTAGGCACCTGTATGCCTTGGAGGACAGGTATGTCCGGTAACTGGGAGAATTAACGGGAAGGCGGGAACGATGAGATGCCCCGCTTTTAGTGTTTTTAGTTGTGTTTGTGTAGAGACGGGGTCTTGCTGCGTTGCCCAAGCTGGTCTTGAACTCCTGGCCTCAAGCCATCTTTCTACGTCGGCCTCCCAAAGTGCTGGGATTACAGGCATGAGCCACGATGCCTCGCCAGAGATGCTGTTTTGATTCAGGGAGGGAGAAAAAAGCCCAGAAGAGACCCCGGCATTCATTTTCGAGGGAGCTGGAAGCTGATTCAGGCCTGTCTGCCCCTGAGCCCTGCCCGCCTGTTCCTCCAGGGTTCACGTGCAGTCACGACGGGCTGTGGCCACAGGACGCCTGGCCTCGCCCTTCGGTGCTGCGGGCGGGGCTGGCTCCCCACGACGGGGCAGGGGGCCCATGCCCACTCCCCGCCCTGCAGCATCTCCCCTCGCCCTGGGCCCAGGTCCCCCTTTCTCCATCCTCCCAAGCAATCCTCGGGCCCGACCCTCCACTCAACCCCTGCTTCTGCGGCAGTCTGGAGAGCAGGGCTTTCCCGCCTGGGCTGGCACCTCCGCAGAAACTTCCCCTCCTCTGGCTGGTCACTGCCCCGCTGTCCCAGTCTCGCAGCACTGCCAGTCTGGGGCGCCGTGAGCCGGCGGGTCCGTGTGGCCAGCAGGGAGCGGTGAGGTGGCGGTGCTCCTTCCTCAAGCCCAGACGTGCGAGCTCAGCCGCGGAGTGAAAGGCCCCCCAAATAGCAGGGTTCCCCAAACGGGGCCGACTGCAAACTCTGCCTTCCTAAGTGAGGAGACGCTGGCGAGTGCCAGGAGACAACGGGGTGTGAGCGTTGATATTTCCCAGGAATTCTGTGGGATTCCAAACAGATTTTTTTGTTAAGTTCAACACAGACCAGCGGGCTTGAGAAGGGCAGACTTCCACAGGAGCTTGTTTACAAGCATGTGCATGCCATGTGTGAAGGTGCCGTCTGCCCTAGCTGGGAGGAAGCCCGCGGTGGCCCACGTGGGAGCCCCCGCCAGGGCCCAGCCCTTGGGCGCAGTGCAGGGGGTCGGTGTTCCCGCCACGCCTCCTAGGACATCTCTTCTGGTGGCATCACGGCCCAGTCCCAGCCCTTCTCTGTCTTCTACCCACAATGCGCCTCTAATTTCTGGGCTCTCCGGGAGAGAGAGGGCTCCCCGTGGCTGCCACAGTAGGACCGAGCCACACCATGGGAGAGAAAGGACGCGAACAGCGTGTGTGTGTCACGGGGACAAGGGAGGGGTACGAGCCTTAGGAGGTATGAACGCAAGGCAGACCGTGCCCCTCCCCAGCACAGGTCACGTGCAGCAGCACAGGCCAGGGGACCCCAGGGCGGAGTCAGGAGGCCTGGGTTCAAGAACTGACTTTGCAACCTCCTGGCTATGACCTCAGACGAGCCACCAAAATGCTTTCATTTTCAACGTTTTCACTTGTCAACTGGGGATAACCAACCGATTCCTGCTTATCTCACGAGGCGGTTACCAAGTCCAAGAGTTAAAACACTGGACAGTAGTGGAGGTTGGCCTAGGGTGGAGGAGACACGCAGGCCGGCGGCTGGGCAGGGCCGGGCAGGTTGATCGCCACCCAAGTGTCTAAGGGCAGGGTCTCTTTCACTCGGGGGACACCACACCGTGGACTCCAGAACCCCCTGGTGTGTATGGGGCCCGGCTGGGAGCAATAGGCATCTGGTGGTGAGGAGTGTGCTAACCTGCCTGGGCTGCTGCGACCGACGCCACACCCTGGGGGCGTCGGCAACAGACGTGTATTTTCTCACAATGCTGGAGCCCCCAAGTCCATGATCAAGGTGCCGGCAGATCTAGCTTCCGGTGAGGCCGCTCCTTCCGGCCTGTGGATGGCCGCCTTCTGTGTCCTCATGCGGCCCCGCCTCTGTGGGCAACACAGGAAGAGACAGCTCCGGGGTCTCCTCCTCTTCCGGCACGGAATTAGGGGCCCACCTGTGTCCTCACACCAGCCTAGGACCTCTGCCCGGGCCCCCTCTCCAAATGCAGTTGCACTGGGGCGGGGCACGTGATCCAGTCCATCAGCCGTGTGGCCGGGGCCTGTGACATGCGTGACAGGAAGACGCAGAGGGGCCAGGAGGCTCTGCTCCCCATCTCACATCCTGAGGGGCGCGGCGAGTCCCGCCACCCGGGCCCAGCATCCACCGTGGCTCCGCGCCTTGCCACCTTCCGCCCAGGCGACGGCCAAGTGGCCACACCCCGGGCCTAGCCGCCCCCTGCCCACTCCGTCAACAGCACAGATGTCAAGGACACTCTGGGTGCAGCCCTCGCCAGGATGCGATCTGGAGACCTTCACACTGCCTGCAGGCGGGGGTCCCGCTCTCCAACGTGGCCCTGAATGTCTGTCTGGCCCATTTCTGACTTCCCAGCCTGCATTTGGTGCTCACCGGGGACATCCGTTCTACTTACCTTCTCGCTTCCTCTCACTCCCCTCGGAAATGCCCGCCCCAACCTCCTGACACGCTGTCACCAAACGCCATCTCCACTCAGTGACGCTCCCCAGCCCGCGTCAAAGGCTGCCTCCGTCCCCGAGCCAGGAGCAGCCCTACGTTCCTCCCGGGAGACGTGTGCGGGTGACCCTCTGCCATGCCCTGCCTTACACAGGAGGTAGGACGTGGTTAATCTCCGGTAGTTATCGACCAATGATAAGTTCGTGGAAGGCAGAGGCAGTGTTTCTGTCACCTCCTTACCCAGCTTCTCATATGCCAAGCAGGCGATGTCTGTGAGTGAGCTGGGAAGTCTGCACTGCATCCCAGGAACATGACAGAAAACACCAGATTGAGGCAACGGGACTGGAGGCATCCTGGGTCCTGAAGCCCTGAGCAAACATCCAGGTCCAGGGTTGAAGCAAAGAACTGTAAGATGTTTCGGCCTTCGTCTCGTAGGTCAGTACTTCCGCCCTACGGCATGAAACCTCTGTGTCTGGCTTCTCTTTGCTCACCTGTTTTGGGGACTCATCCATGTTGCGTGTCTCAGTCGTTGGGCATTTTTGTTGCTGAGTTGTGTTCCGTCCTGCAGATATGCCAGAATTTGTCTATCCATTCGGCTGTTGTCGAAAATTTGAGTTTTTGGCTATTATAAACAAAGTTACTATGAGAATCTGTGTGCAAGTCTTTGTGTGAATATGTTTTCCATTTTTTTAAACAATGAGTGGATCTGAACTTTTGTCAAATGCTTTTTCTACGTCTAGTGGGACAATCATACGGTTATTTTATTCTATTATGAATTACATTGATTTTTTTCAAACACTGCACTAACTTTTCTTTAGTTATGTTGTATCATCCTTTCTGTATGTTGCTGGATTCCATCTGCTAATATTTTGCTGAGGATTTTGGATCTAGGTTCTGTAGTTTTCTTAGAATGTTTTTTGTCTGGCTTTGGTATCAGGGTAATAATAGCTGCTTAAAATAAGTCAGGACGTATTTCCTGCCCTTCTATTTTCTGACAAGAGTAAAATTGGTATTATTTCTTCCTTAATTGTCCGACAGAATTCACCTGTAAAACTAGGTGGACTTAGATTTTATTTGCAGGACATTTTAAATGATGGATTTCTTTAACTGATGCCAGGCTGTTCTGATTTTCTATTGCTTCTTCAGGCAGTTTTGCTAGTTTTTGTCATTCATGGATTGCATCCATTTCATCTAAGCTGCAGAATTTATTGATATAAAGTTGATCCTATTTCCATGTTAGTCTGTTCAGGCAGCTGTAACAAAATACCTCACACTGGCTAATTTATAAATAATTGAAATGTATTGCTCACAGATCTGGAGACTGGGAAGTCCAAGATCAAAGTGCCAGCAGATGCAATATCTGGTGAGGCCCATCCTCATAGATGGCCCCTTCCATGTGTCGTGCCCTCGCATGGCGGAGGGCACCAGCGAGCTCTCAGGCCTCTTTTACAAGGGCACTCGTCTCATTCGTGAGGGCTCTGCCCTTATGACCTAATCACCTTCCAGATCCCCCACCCGCCAACACCACTGCACTGGGGATGAAGCTCCAACATATGAATTCTGTGGGGGGGGACGCGGATACAAACATTCGGACCATAGCAATTACTACTCCTCTAATATGTTTAAAATCTAGGCCAGGCTCGGTGGCTCAGCCTGCAATCCCAGCACTTTGGGAGGCCGAGGCGGGTGAATTGCCTGAGCCCGTGGGTTTGAGACCCTGGGCAAGTTGGCGAGACCTCATCTCTGCAATAAATCAAAAAAATCAGCCAGGTGTTGTAGCGTGTGCCTGTAATTCTGGCTACTTGGAAGGCAGAGGCGGAAGGATCGCCGGAGCCCAGCAGGTCGATGCTGCGGTGGCCGGGAGCGGCCACTGCACTCCAGTCTGGGTGACGGAGTGAGACTCCAACCCAAAAAAAAAAAAAAAAAAAATCTGTACCAATGTCCCCTTTTTGATTCCTGAAACTGGTCATTTGTATCTTAGTCCCTTTTTTCCTTCAACAGTCTTGAGCAGTTATTTTCTTCAAAGAACCTGTTATTAATTGATTTTTTCCCATTGTTTTCCAGTTTTTATTTCATGGATTTAGTCTCTCACCTTTATTGCTTCTTTCTGTCTACTTACTTGGGGTTTATTTTGCTCTTCTAGTTTCTTTAGAAGCTGAGATCATCTGAGACTTTCCTCTTTTCCTATTTAGACACTTCAAGCTACAGATCTCCCTCCAATTACTCCACGCCACATACTTTGATACTCTTAATTTCCACTAGGTTCAAAATATTTTCTAATTGTCTTTGTGTCTTTATTATTCCATGCATTATTTTGAAATGTCATTTCCAACTATTGGAGATTTTCTCAGATATAGCACTGGTTCCTGATTTAACTTCACTGTGGTCAGAGAACACATTTCTAATGGTTTGAACTCTTCTAACATTATTGACAGTTATTTTTGGTGTAACACTTCTGTGGTGAATGTTGCACATGTACTTAAAAATAATGTGTATTCAGCTATGGTAGATGAACAAACTGTCAAACTAAGGTGCTAGTAAAATCATCTATATTTTTCTATTAACTTGTTACATCAATTCCTAAGAAAGGAGTGTTGAAACATCCATATATAATTGTGAGTTTTCTGTTTCTCTTTAGGTTGTTAGTTTTTGCTTTCTATATTCTGAGGCACTGGTATTCAATACACAAACATTTAGGGTGACCCTGTTATGTCTTCTTAATGAACTGAACCTTTTATGACTAGGAAATGTTCCTCTTTTTCCCTGGCATATAATCACTCCCACTTTCTTTTTTTTTTTTTTTTTTTTTGTCGCCCTGGCTGGAGTGCAGTGGCACACTCACGGTACCCCCAGCGTCAACCTGCTGGGCTCCAGCAATCCTTCCACCTCAGCGTTTCAAGTAGTTAGAACTACAGGCACATGCCACCACACCTGGCTAATTTTTTAAAAATTTATTTATTGGCGAGATGAGTTGCCCAGGCTAGTCTCAAACCCACAGGCTCAGGCAATCCACTCACCTCAGCCTCCCAAAGTGCTGGGATTACAGGCCGTGCCACCGAGTCTGGCCACCACTCCAATTTTCTTATGACTAAGATGTGCATAATATATCTTTTCTACCCTTTTACTTTGTAAACTTAATTGTATATTATATAATGTTTTTCTTGCAGAGAGCACTTGTTCTTGCTCTTTAAGCCTGATGATAATCTGTCCTTTAATTATGGTGTTTAGGCCATTTATATTTAATGTAATTAGCAATATATTTAAGTCTATTATCTTGTTATTTGTTTCTATTTGTCCCATTTGTTCTTGGTTTATGATTTCTTCTTTTCCTGACTTCTTTTTGACCGAGTATATATTTGGTATTTCATCTCCAATATTGCCTTACTAGCTATACCTCTTCTAAAAATGTTTTCAGTGGTTGCTCTAGAGTTTACAGCATGCATTTTTAACTTTATTTAGCCTGTTTTCCAGATACCTTTCCTGACTTTCTTTCTAACTCACGGGCAAATCCTTACTCTTCTGCTGGTTCTTCCTTTTCTTCTCTGCCTGTAAATGTTAGAGTAAGCTTAATATTCAGGGCCCATCCTTTTTTCTTTTCTCTACCTACACTGACTCTGGGCAATCTCATCTAGTCCTGTGGTTTGAAATCCCTTTTTTTTCATCAGTACTAACTTTTCCTCTGAGCTCTAAATATCCAACTGTTTAAATGATATTGCCCCTTAGACATCCAATAGATATCCTAAACTTAACATGTCTAAAGTAGAGCTTGTGATTTTCCCTCTCAACACTTCCCTGCTCTCATCCTATTTGGCCGGCCGCAGTTCAGCTCATGGTATCACTCAATTACTCAGGACAAAACCTCGGAGTTACCTGTGAATCCTCTGTCGTCTTCATCTCTTATATTTAATCCATCGGCTTATCCAGTAGACTCTGCTCCCACCATAAACTCTTACCACCACCTCTGCTGCTACCATCTTCGTCCTTAGAGATTGCCATTTCTTGGTTTCCTAGCGTCCTAACCCATTTTTTCCACTCTTGCTCCTACAACCTACTCTCCACATAGTAGCTAAAATGATCTTTTTAAAAATGCCACTCAGATATGTCAGTCCCCTGCTTAAAATCTTTCAGTGTGTTCCCATCGTGCTCACAAAAAGAACCGAGAACCTTCTGGCCTGTGTGGCCCGAACACACTTTGGCCCTGGCCTACTTTTCTGGCACCCTCCTCTACCATGCTCTCCACACTCGACACACGCAAGCTGCTGTACTTTCCTGAAAATCGGCTGGGCTCGCCTCTGTCCGAGGGCCTTCATACCAGCTCTTCCTTCTGCCTGGTGTCCTCCTGGCTTGCCCCTCCTCATCTGTGCCTGTGCTTGAATGTCACCTCAGACCAGCCTGTCTAGAACGTGTCCTCATACCCCACTCATCATCTCTCTGCAGTACTCTGCTTTATTCTCTTCAGAGCATTTGAAATCATATCCACACGTTTTGCTGATCTTCCTTCTTAGACTGTAAGCCTGATGAGAAAGTAGACACACTGCGTTGTTCAACGCAGCATCCTCACACCAGGAACAATATCTGGCGTATAATAAGTGCTCAGTGAGTATTTGTTGATTGAATGAATCTATTATATTAGACTTTTATTGTTATTTATTTTTTGAGTTGGAGTCTCACTGTGTCACTCAGACTGGAGTGCAGTGGCTGCTCCTGGCCACTGCAGCCTCAACTTGCTGCGTTCGGAGATCCTTCCGCCTCAGCCTTCCAAGTAGCTGGAACTACAGGCACACACCACCATGCTCAGCTAATTTTTTATTTATTGTAGAGATAAGGTCTCGCCACATTGCCCAGGTGGGTCTCGAACCTGCGGACTCAGGCAATCCACTCACCTCAGCCTCCCAAAGTGCTGGGATTACAGGCTGAGTCACCGAGCCTGGCCAGACGTTTTATTTTTTAAGGAAAAAGAATCTTTCAAGCCGGGCTCGGTGGCTCAGCCTGTAATCCCGCGCCTTTGGGAGGCTGAGGTGAGTGGATTGCCTGAGCCCGCGGGTTCAAGACCCGCCTGGGCAGCGAGACCTCATCTCTACAATAAATCAAAAAATCAGCCAGGCGTGGTAGTACGTGCCTGTAATTCTGGCTACTGGGAAGGCTGAGGCAGAAGGATTGCTGGAGCCCAGCAGGTCGAGGCTGCAGTGGCCAGGAGCGGCCACTGCACTCCAGTCTGGGCGACAGAGTAAGACTCCAACTCAAAAAAAAAGAATCTTTCAGAGTCAACAGACTAAACACACAAGTGAAAATTGACTTTCTCCTGGTCCTTTCTCTGAAAGTGAGTTAAATCTTGTTTTTAGGTGCAATTCTCTTTAGTAATAGCCTTGGAGTTTGTGAGTACAAAATTAATTTTTTACTGTGTGACTTACCAATGGTCATTAGCCCAAGTTGACAGATGACGCTGTGTCCTGTGCATAGTCTCATGGGATACTTTGGGTGTGTTGCCAAAGGAACCAAAAGTCATTCCTTAGTGAGTCCTCACTCAGGACATTTCCTGGTCCCTGAACTTCCATCCTGCGTACGATATCCTGCTGTGGGCTGCCAGATGCTTCCTGCCTAGCCCAACATTATCCCAGATCATCTTCTCCACTGAGATGCTGCAGATGCCATGAGACTGAAAGGGGCATCTGTCTGCTATTAATGGCTATTCATCTTTACAGTTGCCAAAGAAGGGCCAGGATACAACTGGCAACTCGAATATGCCGCGAGAAAAAAAATATCCTTGAGTCCTCCATGCACTGGAGGAGACGGCGTTAATGGGATCCTTCTCATTGGGTTGAGTTGTCCAGATATCAAACCAAACTGGTGATATGAACAAGGCTGTTGGGGGGGAAATTACCAGAACTATCTCCAGAAAACAGGGTCTTTGGCGCAGGGTAGGCAGAAAGGAGAGGATGAAGGTGACCCCTCAGGATCTACTGGAGAAAGACCGGGAAATCCTAGAGGAGCTCCTGCCCCCGGTACACCATTTTCGTTAATTACCTCAATTGTGGCTGTGATCCCCTTAATGAGAAACACAACTTTACTTCTAAGCGGGCAGTGAGGCTGGCGAAAGCTGAAACCTGAAAATCAGCAGATCCAGGGCTGCATCCAGCCCTTCCATTGAAATTAAGCCGCATCCAGAGCACAGGGAGAGGACTCCAAATAGCTTCAGACAGCAGCCCGCCAAGCAGGCCCTCGCCAGGCACCGGATGGACGCTCCTCGGACTCGTCAAGAGAGGCCCAAATCACAAGTGCTCATTTCAATAACACAAGAAAATAAACATGGGGCTTATTTATAGCACAGGAAAGGGACTGGGGCAAAAGAACTGCTCATTTGGTAATCCACCTTGACGGGGCCGGATAGGATCCAGACCCCCAGGCTCTCTGGTAACAGGGTGAGCAGAAATAGGGGCCGGAAGAGGGCTGGCTGCCAGCACCACCAGGCATGATCTGGTGAAAGGCCTGGTGAAGAGAAGGGGAGAGACCGGATACACTGTTCGTCTCACCAACCCAGGTCTAAGTGCTCTGGCCGTCTCTAGTTTCTAGCTGAGGAAACCAAAGCATTGGCGTGAATTCCCTCCAGGTCAGGGAAGGGCCAGAGTATAACTCAAGAGAAGGTGCTAGAGAAAAGGAAATGCAAAAGGTCCCTGCATCCTCCATGCACCGAAGAAGATGGGGTTGTGGAACATGCATCTGTGGCTGGAACTAAAACACACACGCTTGGCGTCCTAGGCCACTGATGGCCTCACACTGCCCTACAGAGCCCAAGAACTCCTGCCAGGATGGGCGCTTCTCTGACCAAGTCAACCCTAACCATCTCCTGGGCCTACCAACGTGGCCTGGCAAAGAGCACGTTTTCATAAATGAATGGATGAACAACTGTAATAATGGGATGACTTGAATCGATGCTCTTGACCTCACCTGGATTGGTACCTATTTGGGTGTAGTAGCCAATGATATGTGTGTGCAGTTCCACACAAATGCCCCTTTGGATACACTTTGAAGGAGGGCATGGGGGCTCTGCACGGGGGCACAGTCTGACTGGTGGCTTTAGTCTAAGACACACAAATCGCACTCTGTTGGCAGCGCTCATGAGGCTGTAGACAAGATGGGACTTTGCTGTGGAAGCCTCTGGAAGACACAGCTGCCTGAGAACCAGCTTGTCTTCTACCTGATAGCTCTGTGGCCTTCAGGGGAGTGGGGTCCCGCTGGCTGAAAGCACAGGACAGGAAAACGCTCTGCCCTGAGAAGGCTGCAAACATGGGGAAACACAATGCCAGGCACAGATGAGGGTGACTTAACTATTTCTTGGAAAGGTGAGAGGCCTGTCGCCCTGGGAGAGGAACAGACCTTTCCTAGTCACCTTCCCCCACTGCCAGAAACCGCACAGCCATGGCGCCATGGGCCTGCACAGCCCTGCTGCTTTCCTGGGGAGCTGGGGAGACACAGCCCGGAGCTCCATCAAATGGAGGGGAAGGGAAGCTTTGGTCTGGGCTTGGGACTCCCTCACCCAGTCTTCAGATGAACTCACAGCTCTACCCTAAGCGGGGCGCCTTACCAGCTGAGTGGGTCCTGCCTGCCTGCTTTTGCTCTGCCAGGAGCAGGGCTGACAGATGGTCAGACCATGCGAGGCAGGTATAATGAGGACAAACAGTGACCCTGGCTTTACTCATAAGTAGAGAATGGATACCGACCAAACACAGGCTGAGGAAAAGACCCTAAGGGCTGGGACAGAGCTTAGGGGTGTGGCGGCGGTTTCAGATGCCTGCAGGCCCTTTGCAGTGGAAAGCTCAAGTTGCTTCCAAAGTCTCCCTGGACGGAAGCTGCTGGCCAACACGGTCAGCATGCCTGCCAAAACTGCTCCTCGGGAGTGGCTGCAGGAGGTCTGGGGCCAGTTCCGCCTTCTCTGTCTCTGCCTCTCTGTGCCAGGGCTGTTGTGGCTTCTCTTGCTGCTACAGAAGACGACCTGGGCCAAGAGAAGTGGAAAAAGCCGCCTATCCCAGAAGCGGCAACAAAGCCAAGAAAGCCCAGCAGGCCCGGCACGGGTGGCTGATGGGAAGCCTCTGAAACCCAAAGCTTTGCCCTATCAGCTGGGTCCCCCAGGGTCTTCTGACTGCAGAGCCAGGAAGAGCCTTCCCAGAGCCCAACTACTTCCAAAACCCGGCCTCTGCTTGTCTACTTCTCAACTGCTACCTTGGCTGAAAACCATCAAAGGGGCTTGGATTTTAACCCAAAATCACAACTTTAGAACCTGCGGCTTGACACACGCTATCTCAGTGATGGAATACTCCCGTCTCTTTGCTGGCCTGGTGCCTGTGAGACTACCAGCTCAGGAAGAAGCTGGGGTCATGGGGTCATGAGCCCCCTCGGCCAATGAGCATAGAGAGCGCGCGTCTCATCCGGCTCCCAGGCCTGCGTGGCACAGGCCTGCAGGATGGCCACGCTCTTCCAAAGGCAGCAGAGAAATCAGCACTTAAAAACCATGAGATCAAAGCACAGTTAGAAGCAGATGAGGCCTTGGCAGAGCGGCCAGAGTAGTCAGAGCTTTGAACTTGATGACACTAGCAAGGATGGGAGACAGCAGAGTGTCACGGGCAGGAAAGTACCAGAGGTTCTGAGGATGCACATTTCTGTTTTCCTCTTTAGTTCTCCCAGAAAAGGAGGTTTTTGCCTAAACATGTGAGGCTTGAGATAAAAATTTTAACAACCATATAATGTTAATCAGCGAACAAGGTCTTTCCAACCCAAGCGTTCCAAGCAGGCCTGTCCCAGTGAGGTCCCTGGGGTGAAGGCCAGGACCAGAGCTGGTTCAAGCTCGTCGTTTCTGCAGGCCGGTAAGACGTGATTTCTTTAAAAAGATTCTTCATCTAAAGCCAGCTGTTGTCTGCTGTAGGCCAGAACATGACATCTTAATTAGCATCACTGTTCCTCTTCTGGCATCCCAAGGGCAGACAGTGCTGACCCAAGCTCATGGGCGAGGCTTGCTTGTGGGCGGCTCGGAGATCCACAACCGGGGGAGTGGAGTCTCAAGCCCCCCCAAATCCGTGAGTCATGGTCACCTGTCACATGTGCGCCCTGAATCTCTCCTGTGACCTTTCTACCTGCCTTTCATAGGGTAGAACCTTTGAGGTTCCAAGTGCCTAGGACATCATACTCCTTCTATAACATAAATAATGTTCTGTTACGTTGCAAGATCGAGTTCTCAGTACTTCTGGAATAGGGAGGTACTTTAAATGGAGTGTTAATGCCTTTGAAGTTCAAGGACTAAGAGGGTGATAAAATCACACAGATCCCTGGAGCTCCCAGTGCTCTCAGACGAGAGTTGTTCTTCCAAAATCAAAGGGCTAACATGATTTTTTAAAAGGGAAAAACTATTTACCCCAAGGACGGGAAAATGGGTTTGAAAGCAGCCACTACTACAGTGCAAGCAGTGAAGAACACAGGGCAGAAACACCTGGAGAAGCCAGAGTGCTGTGGTGCACACACACTAGCACAGGTGCAGGCTTTTAGCAAGGACGGCCACATGGGCCCTCCCCTGTAGCTGCCTCACCTCTGGGAAAAGAAGCTTGGGAACCCTGGAGAGGTTAGGGGTGCTCTCGGTCCTTTGACAACTGCTGTGGTCTGGGTGGCAACAGAATTTCCTTTTCCTTGCTTTTGATCACGCCACCCCAGTACTATGAACAGAAGGCCAAAATGCCTTTCCATAGCTGCTACTGACCAGCATGTTATCCAAGCCAACAGCATTTATCGAGCACCCGTGTCTGCAGCTGTAAGGCAGTGGACACGTCACAGCTTTGGTTTCTGCATCTGCTAAATGAACATACTGGATGACATGAGATGATCGCCTGTCTCTTTGGACAGTCATAATCTGGGATTCCATCACTCATTAATATCAATGAATTAATATTAACAAGGGTGAAACTCATGATGTCCACTTTCAGTGTGGCTACTTCTGAAATTTCCTTTGACCTCTCAGGGTTGGTGGAGCACATTCAAAGTGACTCCATGAAACTACAGACAGCAACTGTTCACCTACATGTCACTCAGCAGAACAATGGACGGTGTATGAGTGACTTTGATGGCATGCGAATAGGTTTCAGTAATTCTATCCATATTCATTCAGCAAATTGTGATGTATTTTGTGTTCTGGGGACATATGTTATGGCTAAAGCCCAAACTGTGGCTAATCTTGATATTAGAGCCAGATAAATCTGTTTTGAATCCTTAACATTTAACATTTGCCAGAGTAGATTTGTTCATCAACTGGGCTTAGAGAGGTATAATTCACACATGTGCAGTATTAGTAAATGCTGAAATTTAATGATTTAAATATACCGGCAACTGTTGCAAAGCAGTTGTTACCGCAGCATTTAACGTTAGCCAGAACCTCCCTGGCTAATGTTAAGTTTATACCAAAAGAATGAGGAAAATTGTGGCATCCCCTTGGGGTGGGGAGTCACAACTGCATCAACTTTTACGATAGGTCCCAGCTAAAAGACTGAGTGTACGGCTAGGAGAGGCTGGTTTTGCCCTGCAAATACCTGAAATATTGACTAGGTCTAATCAGGAAGCAGACTCCCTGGAGGTTTGTGGAGCCATCTGCTCTTGGAGTCTTCATGCTCTGGGCCCTTCCTTGCTTGATGCAATGGCACTAGATATCTTTCCTGGGTCTGTGTCTCCCTAGACACGGGCAGAAGGTTGTTGTGAGACCAAAAGATGGGGTTAAATATACCAAAGAAGAAAGATGGTTCCACGGACCACCAAGAATCAGTGTTCAAGACAGCAAAAAAAGGAATAAAAAATAATTTTAATCATATCAAAAAGCCTAACCAGGGAGGAACAGTTCATGGAACTCATAGGATCCTGACCCAGTGGTCAGCTCTCTTCTTCCGCACGAGCCCAGCGCCCCAGGTCCCAAGGCATCGATCAAACCCCACCAAGATGTTTGTGTTTTGCACCAAATACTGGGCTTGGCCATTCCTCCAAAGAATTCATTGTTGTGAAATAACTACAGGTGAGGTAGGGATACCTTTTTCAGGATTCCCCAAATCTACAATGGGCTGATACGGTTTCTCTTCTCCAGCAATCTTCCGGTCAGTGAGGTTTCCTTTCAGACTGTTAAACTGGAACTGAAAATGAAGGGAGTCTGCGCTGGATTTAAATCTGGAAAATGCGCAAAAGCTTCGCTTTGGTGTTTTCAAAAAGAACCCACTGGAGATCATACGAAACACAAGGACAGAGGCTGCACTGCTCAAGGTGCTTAAATGTTCTTTCTGGGTTCCTGTTCCTGAGAAAGTGGCCAGGTGAGTACATGCCAAGATCCAGAAGGTCACCTTCCACCCTAACCCCTGACCTGCTGTCATGTGCTGGGAGCCCCAGTCTCTCCTCTGCCAAGCTTCAAGTTCAGCCCTTTACCCGGGGCACGGCTCACAGGCTGCCGATGTTGGGAAAGCTCTTCAGTTTTTCAGGAAAGTCGTCTTTGTACAGGACAGGGTCCGCGCGATGCTCCACCACCTTGAGAGGCATGGTCCCAAAGACTGAAGCAAACTTGTTGATGCACTCGGACCTGTGGGGTTCAGGGTGGGGAGGCAGGGAGAAAAGAGGAAATGTCAAGAGGCTGAGTGATGACAGCACGTGACATAGTGTTCGACACTGACAGAAAGGCTCAAGCAGCCAGCCTGCACCACGAGGATGAACGAGGTGACCCGAGGTGCTCTGGCTATTAGTTCAGCGGGAGAGAGTGAACAGGAGATGCTGTCAGGGCCATGAGCCTGCAGAGGTCAGAATACCTCTTCCCCTCCCCCACAGATTCCAGTCATTCCTCCAGCTCACAGGGAGCAGGCCTCAAACCAAGGTGGATCAGCTGCCAGCAATCTTAACCCCATCTCTACCAGCTAGGAGAAGGCGAAGGATGGAAGGGAAAAAGTGACTCGGGTCTGAGCTTCCGCTTACTGGGGTTTCAAAAGGCAGGAGGGAGGCTCTGACCCACGGAGGAAAGGGAGGCCAGGACAGACGAGGCAGTGAGCCCCCACGTCAAACAATAAACACTTCCTTCACCCCAACAGGTGAAGAGGGCCTGGGAGGGCACCTTGGCAACTGCCCGTGACCTGCAGGGCTCTTCGAGAGAGTGAGGGGCCCGGGGCCCTCGGCCCTCCCACGCTGGGACCACAGGTAACTACCAACCTGGTGCAGCACCACATGGCACTGCTGTGGGAGGGGAGGGCGTCCCCATCTCCATCACCCCAAAGCCCATTAGCACCCTCAGAGGTGAGCAGGTCAGGCGCCTTTAGCTTGGAGAATGGTTCTGGTCAATCAGGCCGATGGAGGGTGACAGCTGGGTCATGAGGACACAACAGCCTCAGATCCGAGAGAGAAAAGGCTGGCAAAGCCGCTTTTGAAGCCCAGGGGCCCTCGGGATGGATTTCAGAAAGGTCATCACTCTCGCTCCTCAGCCCACAACACTTGAGAGAGCCTCAATGAGACCAACCCGAGGCAGAACCTCCACTAGGCAGGAGCCAGGTTCAGGTAGACCAGAGAAGGCCTTCCCATCCGCAGAGATGCCGCAAGCATCATGTCCAATTATTGCAGCCGGCACATTTTTATTCCAGTGCTTTAAGTTTCAGGAAGAAACTCGTTAATAAATGAGACTGTCATCGATTCTGTCCTCGTCGTTATATTTCTAAAAACTTTGTTACTTTTTCATTTTGAGCTTTTAACTGTTAATATCATCAAGGCTACCAACACCACAAAGCAACAACTACTATTTGTTATATGTTCCAAGCTGTGTTAAAAGTGCTTCACATGTTTTAATAACTCATTCAATCCTCACAACAATTCTATGGGGCAGGAACAATTATTCCCATTTTATAATGGGAAGACTGATGCCAGGCATGGTGGCTCACGCCTGTAATCCCAGCACTCTGGAAGGCAGAACTAAGAGGACTGCCTAAGTCCAGGGATTCAAGACCAGCCTGGGTCACTATAATAAATAAAAAAAATTAGCCAGATGTGGTAGCGCATGCCTGTGGTTCCAGCTACTAGGAAGGCTGAGGTTGAAGGATTGCCTGAGCCTAGCAGGTCAAGGCTGCGGTGGCCATGTCTGAGCTACTACTGACTCTAGCCTAGGTGACAGAGTAGACTCTAACTCAAAAAAAAAAAAAAAAAAAAGAATAAAAATAAAAAAGGGGAGGTTAAGACTCACACACAGAAAGACTAAATAACACATGCAAAGGCCAAATAACTAGAAAGTGCCAGAGCCAAACTCAGGCCTCCTGACTCCCGAGGTTACAGTCTTCATGGGAAGATACAAAACTTATTTATTAATTATGGGATCCAACGGGAAGGGCTGGAAATTAACAACTGTTGAGCACCTATTATGTACCAGATAATTTACATGCTATGTAAATACTCCTAATAAGTCTCCTGGGTTCCTTAAAGTATTCTTCCCCATCCTCACCATCCCCCTACCCAAGGCTTAGAGTAAGTAGCCTCATGTTATATACTAAGACATCAAGGTCCAGAGAGGTTAAGGAACTCACCCAAGGACCCACAGTTAGAAAGTGGTGGAAATGAGCCGGGCTCGGTGGCTCAGACTGTAATTCTGCGCCTTGGGAGGCTGAGGTGAGTGAATTGCCTAAGCCCGTGGGTTCGAGACCCGCCTGGGCAACTTGGTGAGACCTCATCTCTACAATAAACCAAAAAATTAGCTGGGCGTGGTAGCGCCCGCCTGTAGTTCTGGCTACTTGGAAGTCTGAGGCGGAAGGATCTCCTGGAGCCCAGCAGGTTGAGGGTGTAGTGGCTGGGAGCGGCCACTGCACTCCAGTATGAGCGACAGAGTGAGACTCCAACTCAAAAAAAAAAAAGAAAGTGGTGGAAATGGGTTTCAAGTCCAGGCTTGCACTGGCCACAGACCCTGATCTTTGAGCTATTGACCACGACTCTCCCAGTGCCTGATCCTCCATCCAGCTGACAGTCTTTGAGACTTGGGGAGAGGGGGTGGAGTTCCTAGGTTCCAAACTGAAGGGAGATGGAGAAAAGACCAACAAGCTGTAACTAAATGATGCGACCCAAGCATGGGACCACAGCTTCAATTGTGGGGTCAAGGCTTTGGCAGGCAGAGTCCGCTCTCTCCAAGGTTTTGCCTCTGACAGTTGTTCTGCCTGTAAACACGCAGGTTCTTCTAGTTTCTCACTCTCATGCATGCAGACCTCTGCAGGGCTCTGCCACACTGGTATAGGTTACTAGTGAGTAGTTATCGAAGAGGAGTTCTGGCTCTTGGCAGAGGACAGTGGCCACCGCCCCAGGGACAACATCGAGGATGATGTCTCCTCGAACTAGATCTGCCAACAGGCATGGACCACAGGCCAGAAGTCACTGGGGCTCAGGCAAACCTGATTTGCTGACAGCTGCCCCTGGGTAACTCGGGGCGAGCAAGCACTTCACTTGCTGTTTCTTTACACAGTCTCGCACGAGAGAAGGTGCTAGCACCTCGGAGTGGGGAAGGGTCTGACGCTCTGCCAGGTGGTGGCAGCGTGTCCTCCATTCTCTTCACACAGGGGATCTGGGCTGGAGCAGGTTTGGGTAGACCGAGTGTGGCAGGCTGCTACTGGCCCGTGGGTTGTTCGGTCAGGGGTCCGGCTGCCACGTCCGTGACCATTTTCCTGCTCTGGTTTTCAGGTTAAGTTCAAACATACTAGGAACCGCCAATGTCCATCCATCTCTGATGTCACAAAAGTGGGTCTGGGGAAGAGAATGCTAATGGCTTTCTATTTTCCTTTCAAACACATACTGCCCCTTAAAAGTCACTGGAGACCTTTAGGGCCACCGCTGGGGACACTGGGAAGGAGCCTGATGCTGCCAGGCATGTGCCCGGGCCTCATGTATTACTAGTTCAATCATCCCCAGCTTATCACAGGCTTGGCACTGAGATGCTCCATAAATGCTTGTTGAATCTATTGTAATCGAACAGAAGAGTCTCTCTGTTTTAGGAGGTGAAAAGACTGCAGCTCAGATAAGGAAAAACCAACTTCCTCATGTCAGGCAGCGAATAAGTGGCAAGTTCATGACTTGAACAAAGATTGGCCTAGCATAGTACCAAAATCCCATGTTCTTTTTCTCCAGTCAGCGTTGTCTGCCATATCGCCCTGAGGTTGGCGAAGATCCTGGTCAGTCTCCTGGCTCTTAAAGAACCGAAAGCAGCTCCTGGAAACGGAAGCAGGCTGGGAAAAGCTGCTCTCCTCTGCAACTGAGACTTCTGACCCCAGGCCCCACACACAGGGATGAACAAACTGCTGAACCCCCAGACCCAACCCAAGGTCATATGCTTGCCAAATGGTCAGGTTCACTGTTTCATGTAAAACGTCCATTCTGCAAAGGGAACTATTAAAAAATAAAACAGCTGGCAGTGGCTCCTTTGAGGCCAGAAGTTTGTGACCAGCCTGAGCAACACAGTGAAACTCCATCTCTAAAATCAATCAACCAATCAAACAACTCTGCCAGCTTCAGAGCCACCTCTTCATTCACCCAGGATGGCTTACATCACGTCTTCTTCCCTCTCAATTTAAATGCTTTATTTAATAGTTCAGTGACTCAATCTTTAATTCAAATAATTTTGCTCCCAGATGCTAATTTATTTCAAGATCTAATTTCCTCTATTCTCTATTAAATGTCACAAAAGGGTTGTCAACATTCATTAACTTCTCACCACGACTCAGAACCTACAACCCTTTGGCTCCATTGCTCTATGACGGTACTATTATTTAAAGATAGGGACTTGCTATGTTGCCCAGGCAGGAGTGCAGTGGCTATTCACACAGGTGCAATTATAGTACACTATAGGCCTTGAACTCCTGGACTCGGGTGAGCCTCCTGCCTCAGCATCCTGAGCAGCCGGGACTACAGGTACCCACCACCACACCAACTATTGCTTTTTTAAAGGCCGCTGGTGACCATTTAATTCAAAGACCTTTCCCCAGTCTACGTGTTCCTTGCTCCTCCCTTGCCTCAGAGCCCTGTACGTCCTGGTTCTCTCCTGCCCTTTCCAGTTGCTCCTTCTCTGTTTTGTTACTCTCTCTGTCTCCTAAATGTCAGAATTTCTCAATTCTGCCCTTTTGCCTTTTACTTTTGTCAACGACTGTCTCTGAGCAGGTGGCTTCCAAATACAGTTGGCCATCTGCATCCGCTGGTTTCTGCATCTGTGGATTCAATACCGTGGATCAAAATATCTGGAAAACATCACATCTATATCAAACATGAACAGACTTTTTAATGGCATTATTTAAGGCCACCAGCAACCTGCCACACTCTGTCTCCCCGGACCTGCTCCAGCCCAGATCCCCTGTGTGAAGACTAGCATAACAGCTGTTTACACAGCATTTGTGCTGTATTAGGTATTACAAGTAATCCATAGATGATCTGAACAGTAGGGAAGGATAGGTGAAGGTTATATGCAAATCCTATGCCATTTTGTACACACACACACACACACACACACACACACACACACAGAGCGTGGGACCCCCCAAATCCCTCACCTTATTCTTCTACAACTTCACCCATGATGAAAATCTCCTCACTGATCACGCTGCTAGGGTACACCCATTCATCCCAAACCCTCCCATAACTAGCATCTCCTGCTAACTATGTCATTCACACTGGTAAAGGTACTACCATTCTTCTTGACTCAAAACCTAAGAGTCCTCTATCAACTCCTCCTCCATAACCCTCCACATCTAGTGAGCTGGAAACCAAGTTCTGGCACATCTTCCTTCGGAAAAAAAAATCTTCTGAAATCCAATTTGTTCCTTTATTTCCACACTTAGCTTAAAGTTCAAAGCTCTTGTAACTGGTCTTCTTTCTCCAATCTCTTCATCCTCAGTTCCAGCCTATGCACTACTTCCAAATTAATCTCAAAGCGATACTTTGATCAAGCTAGCCTCCTGCTTAAAAACCCTCCATGGCTTACCTGGGTTCTTCGTTTGGGGATTCAAAGTCCTTGTATCCGGCACGAACAGGCCCGCATTCTAGGCTCCAGCCACACTGAACTTATTACTTCCCAAGTACACCTTGAACTTGCTGATCACGCACCTCTGACCAACCACCCAGTCTCCTCTTCTAGTCCAAGCTTTACTGGCTGGGATTCTAGTGATTTCTGAAGGCTCATTTCAGATGCTACCTCATTCACAAAATTACTCTTGACAATCAACTTGGCAAGAAGTTACCTCTTTTTCATTTTACTGATTATTGTCCTCTGAGCCTCCCTCAGGGCACTTATCACAAATAGCTTTAAGTTTTACATACATATAAATGTATAAATGCACGTTTGTGTGTGTCTACATGAATATGTTGCTTTTGCTACTTGTGGACTCTGATATGGATTCAAGCCTAACAACATCTAGGCAGCTGCCTCTTCTATTTTCAGAAGTCTCTTCCAAAGAGGAAGCATCCGTATCTCCCCGATTACTTTCTTCAGTGTTTGATAATAAGCATATCGAAGTTAAGTCTCCCTCGCTGCATTTTCAACCTCTTTACAACGTTATGACCTCACTGGTGCTAGAGAAGGGTTGTTTAGCCTCAGAATGAACTTCAAGGCCATTATCAGGTCAATTTTTTTCCCCTCCATATCCTTTCCTGGACCATATATCCCCTCTATTTAAACTCAGCCCAACCAATACCCACTTAGCCGACTGCTATGAATTCTCCCCAAACATAAAGAATGAGGTAGGTTTAGGGAAAAAGACATGAATAGACACTTCTCAAAAGAAGATACACAGGCAGCCAACAGACACATGAAAAAGTGTTCAGCCTCTCTAATTATCAGAGAAATGCAAATCAAAACCACACTGAGATTTCACCTAACCCCAGTAAAAATGGCCATTATTAATAAAGCAAAAAATAGCAGATACTGATAAGGATGCAGAGAAAAGGGAATACTTCCACACTGCTAGTGGGAATGCAAGCCAGTTCAACCTCTATGGAAACAGTGTGGCAATTCCTAAAAGAATTAGAAATTGACCTTCCATAATGACCCAGCAACCCCCCTACTGGGAATATACCTGGAGGAACTCAAATCATTCTATGAAAAAGATACCTGCACACGCATGTTTATTGCAGCATTATTCACTATAGCAAAAACATGGAACCAACTGTGCTGCCCATCAAAATCAGACTGGATAAAAAAAAGTGGTACATATATACAACAGAATAATAAACAGTCATAAAGAAGGACAAAATCATGGACTTCACAGCAACTTGGATGGATTTAGTCTATAATACTTAGCGATCTATCACAGAAACAAAGAACTGAGTACTACATGCTCTTATTCATAAGCAGACCCTGAACATTTAACATCATACTATAAGAAAGGGATTGGTAGTAGCCAGAAACTTCCAGGGGAGGGAGGGGTGTAGGCATATAACATCAATAAGGGTACCTGATCTCAAACCAGGCAAAGTGGGAACCAAAGGGAGGCCCAAACTTTACCTGTACGATGTCCACGTGTATACCTAACCCTGAATTGTAACTCACATCTTTAAAATAAAATATGAAAAAAAAGGGAGTATAATTAGTGTCTCTTTCAATGAGCTATGGCAGTTAATGTCACAGCCCTGTGTAATATTTATGATACCAGGGACAGATATTTCCCAAATCATAATAGCACATTATTTCACATCAACAGTTGGCAAAAGTCATGTCTTTTGAGCAAGATGTTTACATATGAGAGAGATAGAGAGATTATTTACAGAACAAGAAGGAAGAAAACATTAAAGAAGAATCTAGGCCAACTGAAACAACTTTCTACACAAAAAGTCCTCCAGGCTTGAAAGATTTGAATATACTCAATATATTTCAGAAATAAATTCTGCATGCAGATGTGTAAATCTGAACCAGGTCTCTCATTCTAAAAAGTTAATAGAACATTATCAGAGTGCACGTTGGTCCCCTTACAAGTGCTATAGGGACTTCAGTTTGCCATCTTGTGTAAGGGGCTGCCTTTTGAAAGAACAGGATTTGATTTGGGCACTCCAGAGCTTGAGAACTTCTGGGTGCAGGTGAGAACCATGAGTCCTAGTAAAGACTAGGTCAGTCTTGGGGAAGACACCCATCTCCCACTCCTATACTCACCAAAAAGGCCTAGATCACATTCCACACAAAGGTGTGCTTTGTAGAGTCACTGAATCAAAATGAAGGGAGCATTCCAGAGCTGTCTTGCCTTCTCTGCACATAAAGAGTGTTGCTTTCGACCCTGCTCTTGGCAGGCGTTTCCACAGTGACAGCAAAGATAATTTGCCTCTGGTGGGTTTGGTTTAATTCTTTCTGATCAAGTTTTTACTATAACATGGAGCTATCACCCTGAAAAATAGTCCAGTATTTCCTTGGAATTAACCAGCTTCCACTCAAATGACTGTAGGTGGTTAACTGCTTAGTCCACATGGAGAATTTGGCTTCTGGAGCTTAAGACCAGCTATGTTTAAGACCCTTCTAGCCATTACAAATTGAGTGAGTAGCATTCCAAATTAATTCTTTGGGTGACCTGGGCTTGAACTAACCAATTCCCACAGTGCATATGGAGGTGACTATGGCTACCAGCTGCTGTCCTTATATCTTCAGCAAAGCCCCATAAACAGGCCCAAGGCAGGAAATGGAGATCAGAGGCAGGGTGAACTTGGAGGCTCACTCACCTCTCCACCATGTGCGTCTGGTCTAGTGAAAGCCCGTCGATGGCGGTACACTCAGGACACTTGAATTTCTTCCGTGGGGTTACCTGCCAGAGAAGGACAGAAACACACCTGGCTGTCAGGACCAAAGACATAAGGTCACACTGTGCCACCACTCTGTCTGCGCCTGTGCTGTAAGCTGAGATGCCGCGCGTGCACACACACCTCGCCATCCTCCATTCAGTCCTGTCTGGCTCAGCCCCCAGCAGAACTCACAAGGGCCCAATAAAAAAGGCTTGGAGGGCTTTTGCCTTCTGTAACTGGAAAGAAGTGGTGATGACAAGCTCCTTAATTCCTGTTTAATGACTGTTTTCTCACTGCCAAGGTCCTTGTATAAACACCATTTGTTCTTGCAGCCATAAGGGCGATGAAATACAGCTTCCCATAACTTTCGCCGTAACCTTCGTTCCAACAGGCGCTTTCTCCTCCCTCGGCTAATGGCAAATGCTGCATGCAGCACCACGCTCTTGAAGATGCCAGGTTATTCCGCAATTCCCTTGAATCAAGAAAAGATCCAAGGGTCCCTTACACTCTGAACCCTTTCCCCGGACTCCCCGCCACCCTCCCAAATCTTAAACTTCTAGCGATCTTGTTCTGGCAAGCACAGGAGAAGTTGCTACCCCAACCTAGTGAAGACAAATACACAGGGAAGAGGAAGGGAAAGCAAGCTAGGTAACTAACTAGACCCAGGCTAGGAAGCATGGAGACATGGGCAGGACTGTCCAGGGCAAGTAGCCACAGCTAGGAACATTTTGAAGGATGCTGAAAAGCAATTTACATTCTCAAACTTCCCTTTCAGTCAGTCATGCACTGAGGTATTCAGAGAGCTGAGGGCTAGTGTGAGTACTGGTACACATTTGGTGAGCACAGACAGTGATTTTTCCTCTTTCCTGGGTCACTCTGTTTAATCTGGCTTCTCTCATTAATTAGCAGCAAGAGGAACTAGTGGAGAACACCATGCCATGCTTCCAGCAGAAGCTCCCCTAGGAATCTGGCCTTCCAAGGCAAATTCCTAGGGGAATCTGGCATTGCCCATTTCCACACATGGAATTCTGATCTAGAAGGAAAAAGGTCTAGATAAGTCTACCCATATAAAGCAGCGTAGTTTCTCTATAGATCTAGGGGCTTTATTATTATTATTATTTTCTGAGTTGAAGTCTCACTCTGTCATCCAGGCTGGAGTGCAGTGGCACTCTCGTGGCCACCACAGCCTTGAGTTGCTGGGCTCAGGTGATCCTTCTGCCTCAGTCTTCCAAGTAGCTATAACTACAGGCACATGCCACACACCTGGCTATTTTTTTTTTTTTTTTTACTTATTGTAGAGATGAGATCTTGCCAAGTTGCCCAGGTTGGTCTGGAATCCATGTGCTCAGGCAATCCTCTCACCTCGGCCTCCAAAATGCTGGGATTATAGGCATGAGACACCATGCCTGGTCTAGAGGTCTTATTTGAGCAAAGTCTAAATTCCAAGAATAAACAGGTATCTTCTACAGATACAAAGACCTCCCATAGGATATTTATGTAATCTCAGCTTTAATGTATTAAGGGAAAGGTACTTTTAAAAGCTGGTCATTTTTTCCCAGTCTGTGGATTGTCTCCCTGCTCTCTTGATGGTTTCTTTGGCTTTGCAGAAGCTTATCAGTTTGATGGTATCACACTTGTCTATCTTATCTCTTATGGCATGGGCACTCGGTGTTTTGGTCAGGAATTGGTTGCCAGTTCCAACTTCCATAAGGGTGTCTCCTGCATTTTCCAAGGTTCTTATAGTTGAAGGTTTTATGTTTGGGTATTTGATCCATTTAGAGTTGATATTTGTGTATGGTGATAGGTAGGGGTCTTTTCTTAATCTTCTTCATGTGGTCAGAAAGTTTTCCCAGAACCATCTACTGAATAGGTTCTCCTCTCCCCAGCGGTTGGTGGTGGAGGCTTTGTTGAAGATGAGTTGGTTGAGAAATTGAGGTTTTGCTTCTGGAATCTCAATTCTGTTCCATTGGTCTATATGCCTATTCTTGTACCAATACCAGGCTATTTTGATTATTGTAGCTTTATGATAAAGTTTAAAGTCTGGGAGTGTGATACCTCCCGCTTTTTTTTTTCCCCCTGAGGATTGTTTTGGCTATTTGTGGTTGCTTATGTTTCCAAATGAATTCCTGCATTGTCATTTCCAGGTCTGAGAAGAATGTTGCTGGCAATATAATGGGTATTGAGTTAAATCTATAGATTGCCTTAGGTAGGATGACATCTTAACAATGTTGATTCTTCCGATATATGCCAACTTATGTCTGACAAAGGCCTAACATCTAGGATCTACAAGGAACTCTCAAACAGCCCATTACAAAGTGGACAAAAGATATGAATAGACACTTCTCAAAAAAAGACATATGAGCAGCCAACAGATACCTGAAAAAATGCTCAGCCTCACTAGTCACCAAAAAAATACAAATTAAAACCACACTGAGATACTACCTAACTCCAGTCAGGGTGGCCATCATCGATAACTTCAAAAACAACAGATGATGGAGAGGATGCGGGAAAAAGGGAACACTTCTACACTGTTGGTGGGAGTGTAAACTAGTACAACCTCTGTGGAAAATAGTTTGACAATTCCTAAAAGATCTAAAAATCGACCTTCCATATGACCCCACAATCTCTCTACTGGGAACATACCTGGAGGAACCCAAATCACTCTATGAAAAAGATACCTGCATACATATGTTTATCACAGCATTGGTCACAATAGCAAAAACATGGAACCAACCATCCTGCCCATCAAGAAAGGACTGGATAAAAAAAGGTGGTACATATACACGATGGAATATTACACAGTCATAAGAAGGACAAAATCGTGAACTTCACAGCAACCTGGATAGATTTCGAGTCTATAATACTGAGTGATCTTTCACAGAAACAAAGAACAGAGTATTGCATGTTCTCACTCATAAGTGGACCCTGAACAATTATTGTAATACTGTAAGAAAAGGATTGGCAGTAGGCGGGGAGCGGGATTGGCAGTAATGGGAATCTGCGGGGGGCGGAGGGGGGCATACCTCATCAACAAAGGTACCTGCATAATGAACATTTGTATACCTAAACCTGAATTGTACCCCACATCTTTACAATAAAAAAAAGCTGGTCATTGATATTTAAGAACACTGTTTAGGACAACCATAATCACATAATTGCACAGAGTGTACTACCTTCTCAGCATCAATTAAAAAATAAACTCATTTAGATAAACCTGAAGAACGAAATAGAAAGGGAATTGGATCCATGATCAAAAACAAAAACAAAACAAACCCAGCTACCTTAAGAAAGATGTAAACTCTATCCTTTAGTTAACAGGATTAGATTTCAAATCAGCTTTGAGAATTACATCTTTTCTTAACACACAATTTACAGCTTGACCACCATAGCCTTTATCTCTAATTTTGAAGATTAAAAACTGTAACTAAAGCAACTGTATAAAAAAGGAAAACATGTTTAAATTGTCAAAGCCTAGCTTCAATTTTCCAGTGTGACAGCGTCACTCAGAGAATCTTAAACCAAAAGGGAGTGCAAAGTGCATCTAGGCAAATACTTCATTTACAGTTCCAAGAACCTCTTGGGCTCAGAGAAGGGAAACTTGTTCAAGGTCACACAGCAAGTCGGCGGCAGAGCCTCCTACCTTGATGACGGCTTTCCCCGTGACGTTAGCCACCAGGAAGTTCATGGCAATGTCTTCACAGTTCATGTGGGCATCTACCCAGTTCTTGATATCCCCGGGCATTTTGTAGGTATACAAGTAGTTAAAATACTGTCAGGTGAGACAAAAAGAAGACACCTTCAAACATCAGTTCCCTTGGGTTGATAAGTAAGGGGCAATGTGGCCACAGCAAAGGGACAAGCTTTCTCTCATAAGATTCATAACAGGCCTACCAGGAGGAAGGACAAAAGGAAGTATTGGAATGCTCTGGGACAAGGGACCAAGCATGCTTAATATGGTCATTCTTTCTCAAAGGTGCGTACTTTTTCTTTATTGTTTGTTTGAGTTGGAGTCTCACCCTGTCACCCAGGCTGGAGTGCAGTGGCACAATCACAGTTCACCACAGCCTCGGCCTCCTAGGCTCAAGTGATCCTTCCACCTCAGCCTCCCGAGTAGATGGGGCTACAGGTGCATGCCACCACACCCAGCTAATTTTAAAAAATTCTTTTTTTGTAGAGATGAGTTCTCACTAGGGTGTCTAAGCTGGTCTTGAACTCCTGGGCTCAAGCAATCCTCTCACCTTGGCCTCCCAAAGTGCTGGGATTACAAGCATGAGCCATAGGTGTATACTTTTAAAGGTAGAACAAAAATGAGGCAATTCTGAAACTACCATAAACTGTAGTTGAATGACATAGTGTAGAAATTAATGGGTCAAAAAATAAAGTATACAAAGTCTAGTACCCTAAATCCCAAGAATTATAAACCTTAGTTTTTGAGGTTTCTTTTTTTTTCTTTCTTTTGCTAAGAATAAAAACCCATTTCCGGATCTAGAGCCCTGAAAAATATGGGGGCAGCAGTGCTGAGCTAACCACAAGCAATCGAGATACACATATATTTATATATCTATACATAAATAAAATTAACTGTGCTGAGTTGAACAGACCGTTCTCCTGATTGCTGATAACAGACAAGTTTTTATTGTTTAATTAAACCATACACTCCCAAGGGGCACTCTGTCATTGAACTGAAGATTCTCAAGTCAAATGCATTTTCTCCAATCTCTCGCTAATGAAAAAGAGTCAGAAACATGAAGTGATGATTCCCAGTAGAAAGTACAAAAGGCTAATAAATTCACAAAAGGAAATTCAACCTTAATCAAATCAAAGTTAAACAATAAGATACATTTTTACTTATCAAAATAGCTAAGTTTAAAATGTTTTAATATATTTCATGCAAGAAAGGGTGTGGTACAAACAGCTTCATATTTTGCTGGTGGGAGTGGAAACCAGCACGGATAGTACTGATACCAACAGACAAATGCACTTGTGTCTCTATCTTTCTTCTCTATCTCAGAGATGCCTGCAATGTTCATTACCTTGGATATAATAATTCTGCTCCTAAGAATCTATCACAATGGTCACCAGTACAGTTATGAAAATGAACATTATTCATTATCTCAAATAACAAAAATTTAGAACTTTAAATATCCAACAATGGAGAAATAGGTCTACATGATTTATGGAACATTAGTATAATGGTATTTTCACAATTATGTTAACAAATAGTAGTTTATGAAGAAATGATCATAAGAAAATGCTCACAATATAATACATTTAAAAAGCAGGCTAATGAGAATATTTACAACGGAGTGTGTATATGTGTGAGTAAATAAAAAGCAAGCTAGAAAAAGGATCTAAACAATAATAATAGTCATCACTATTATATAAGTGATAGGATTATGTCTTTGCTTCTTCATTTTACTGTTACGTGTTTTCTACTATGAGCATGTATTACTTTAAAACTAGAAAAACAATAGCTTTAGTTTTAAAGGAATATCACAAAACATGTTTCTTCTAAGTCCTCAAAGTAGAACATTTTCCTTAAACCCAGCAGCAAGCATGGCAAATTGGGCCAAATACATGTATCAAACTCTCAGTTTTGTCAACACGGGCAGATTTGCCCCACACCTGCACTGCCCTTACCTTGTGATAAAAAGCCGCACCTGTGAGCACCATGGATACCTCGTTAGTCCACTCAGACTCATACTTCCACTTATTCATCTCATGGTCCCAGAGGTGTAGACGACCGGGGTAACCCACCAAGCGGTCAGGAAATTCCCGCCAGACCTAAGGACAGAAGCACATGGACAATCAATTCCCAACTCAGACAACAGCCAATCACAGTGCTGAGTTATCCAAGCAGATATCTACAGACTCCCCTGGGTTCAATTCATTAGAACCCAAGGTCACAATGGGCTTCTGAAGAAGTTCAACTGAACAGGTGCTAGGAATTCCGCCAATATTCAAAGACAGATGCTGATTCTGACTTCCTCTAAATCTTCTTGTTCATGCTTGGAAATTTCAAATAATGAGGAGTAACAACTTATCAAGCTGGACCCGGATAGGTAATCACTTAATACATGATTAATAAAATAGGTTCCATGCTTAAGGAATGTACAAATGAAGAATAAATGAAACCCTACAACTCAACTGCCCTAATTTGTATTAAATTGGTGATTATGAAAACAGAGCTTCCATTTCTTAAGAAAAAAAAAAAGCCTCGATTTCTCCTGAGCATACACCCTACACCTGTTCTTATGACCTACTGAAAGCATCCAGTATAGAGGAGTTGTCTGATTCTATAATCTGTAACATACTGAAAACATACTGATTTCCATATTTGGAAGGGTTCTTAGATACAGTTTTGTTGGATTACACAGAATCAGGTATATTGGGATGAGGCACTTCCAATACCTTTCCCATGTTTTCTATATAATTTAGTCTAACCCTGGAGCAAGAGGAAGTCCATATCATTGATGAGCAGTGACAGTGTGCTGGCTGGCCGTGGTGCCTTTCTCAGTCTCCTTGCTAGTTCCTCACCCTTTACCAGATCTCTAAATACAGAGTTCCTGAGGACTCGGGCCTGGGCCTACTCTCTCTTTCAGACTCTCTCTCTAAGTACTGTCATTTACTTCCAATTCCCTTCCATACCATCCACAATCTGGTGACCTCTTGACTTACGTTTAGCCCTGAACATTCCTGAGTTAACCAACCATTTATTTACTATATCCACCTGGATAAACAAGAGGCATCTCAAACCTAACGTGTCCAAAGCGTAACTCTTGACTCCATTGTCTGCAGACAAATACTTCCTTCAATCTTCTGTCTCAATACATCATGCCACCGATTGCTTCAGTCCAAAAGCTAGGTCACAGCCTGTAGTCATCTGTCTCTCCTCATATTCCACCCATTACCAAGTCCTACTAACACTCTCTTACCACCTCTAATGCCATTCCCTCTAGCTCAACGCACCACCATCTTCCAACAAGACTGCTAGCCTTCTAGGTCAAACTACCACTGTCCCCCACCAAGATTCCTGTGCTAGCCTTCTAACGTGTCTCTGGCTGACGCTCTTGCCCTTCCAAACCATTATTTGCACAGTATCCCTAAAAGAACCATTCCTAAAAGAATATTAGAGTATTTTTGCACAGGGTAATTCAACCAGTGGGCTTTATTCTGTTACATGTTTTAATATTATAATAATTTCCATCATATATTTATCTACATGTAGGAGGGGGGCCCCAATAAAACCCGGAATTATCTTTTGAAGGGCAGGTCTCTTGTTGTACACGTGGCGTTTGTTCCTCAGCATCAAACAGTCAATCAAAGTTCTTATCTGGAAGTTTTGAGAAGGTTGTGTCATGATTTGCAGAAGAAATGTCCCAAGTTATGGCAAACAGGTGACTGGTTCTTCCACCACAGCACACCTGCCCACACCATGCTGAGTGTTCAGCAATTTTGCCCAAAAAGGACATGACCCCTGTGCCCCACCCTTCCTATTCACCCAATCTTGTCCCAAGCAACCTTTTTTTTTTGTCTCCCCAGATGTTGCCTATGTGGAATCATTTGCCTTCGAGGAAACATTCTGACGATGTGTAAGAGGTGAAACAAAAATCAGCAGAAGTACTAACACAAGTTCAAAAATTGTTTTGAGCAGTGGAAAAAGCATCTCGATAGGTGTGCTGCATCAAATGGAGAGTCCTTTGAAGGTGACTGAAGTTTAAATATGTAAGAATAAACAATCTTTTATAAATACATTCTAGTTTTTTGGCTCCCTCTCATATGACAGTCATATGGTCAATGTGCCAGAGCAACCAGTGGCCTTCTGAAGATACAAGTGCTGTGGAGTCCAAAGAGGATGTTTCCTAGTCACTCCCCAGGCAGAGCAGAGCCCATGTGTGAGGACCCTTCTCCCAGTCCTGTAAGTTTCCTAGAGCCACCGTTAACCAAAAAACACAAACTGGGAGGCTTAGAACATCAGAAACTTATTTCAAGTTCTGGAGGCTGGAAGCCTGAAATCAAGGTGATGTGAAGGCCACACTCTCTCTGGAACCTACAGGGCTTCCTCGTCTCTCGTTGGCTTGTAGGTGCCTCACTCCAACCCTCCATCTCTACATGGCCATCTCTGTGCCATGCTGTCTGTGTCCAAGTTCCCTTTTTTGCAAAGACACCAATCGTCCTGAACTAGGGCCCACCCAAAGACCTCATTTTAACTTGGTAACTTCTGAAAAGACTCTATTTCCAAGTAAAGTCACCTTCTGAGGTACTGAGGATCAGGACTTTGACATATCTTTTTTGAGGGACACAATTCAACCCCCAACATCGCCCCCAAATCTTTAAGAAATGCCCCACCCTTGAATCTTATTCTCACTGCTTCCTCCTGCAGTGAGAATAAGATTCAAGCTCCCTTGCGTGTCAGAAGGGCCTGGCCACTCTTCCCTCCTTCTCTTGCCATGCACCCCCACATCCAGGGGGCTTTCTGTCCCTCAACCACGACTACACCCAAGCCCTCTGCCCTTACTTCTTCTGGCTGGAATGTTCTCTCAGTTCTTTGGAAGGCTGGATCTGTCAGGCATCTGCTTAAACGCCAATGACTTCCGGGGTCTACTCGGACCCCCCAGCCAAGGTGAACCCCACCCAACCAGCCCCTCCTCATCACAGCCCCTCAACTTCTGCTTCTCTTCACCAAACTTCCACTTTTTGCAATGATCTCAGTTAAGCATTGCTTATTTATTACCCATGTTCCTCCTGCAGAGTTTAAGTTTGAAGAGAACAGAGACTGTCTCGTTCTCTGTGGTATCCCCAGCAGAAAGAACAGTGCCTGGTATTGCCCGAATTCTATACACACTTGGCAAACACATGAGTGAGTAGAATCTCCGCAAGGAAAGAGCTGAGAACGAAGGGGACCAAAGACCCTTCTCTTTCTTTGTGCCAGAGCCAGTATGCTACTTGGTAAGAAGACCTGCAGCGGTACTGATCAACAGCTCCCATTCACGACAACGCAGAGGCCTTTGTGTAAAGAGAACAGCCCCAATTCGCCACCATGCGGCACACGTGTCGCACTCCCCGGATTCCAGAAGGGTAAGGAGTCCTGCGAGTCATCCCACTGTCTCACCCAGTCCTCTTTGGGATGGCCTCCATGGTTTCACCGAATGTTTGACCTAGGGTTCAGGTGTGGTCTGGGGTCACGGAAGGAGTTTCCGCTTGTGTGAAACCAGCTCGCCTTCCAGGGCTCTCAGACCACAACCTTGACCTCATTATCACTATGTTGTGACCAAGAGAGCTAATCGGCCACAGGCATTGTCACCGTAGCTGCAGACAAGTGAAGCTGTGTCAAACATCTCCTCGGATGTGTGATGCTGCTGCCTTCCCTCTATTCTGGGGTTTGTATTTCAGCTGATTAAAAGAATATGATACGACTACAGTTTTATAGAGCCCAGAGCAGCAGCACAGTGCACAGGCCGTAACTTCTGTTTGGCTTGTGGGCCTGGGCGAAGCCATTCAACACACTGCCAGCTGCCTTTTCTCCACACCAAGCACCCGCCTGCTCAAGTCACGCCAATGCCATGACCACCGCTTCACCTCAGGGGCTAAAGGGACTTCTACAGAGCCCCACACACGCACACTAAACGCCAGGATGGGCAAGGTGGAGGAAGAGGGGCAGGGCGTGGGAAGGGTCTGGTCTTCTGCTCAGGATGCAAACTGCTTTTCTCCTGCTTGCTTTGAGCCAAAAGCTCTCCACTCCACACAAAGGAAGTTCAGATTGCCTTCCCAAAGAATTCTTCTTTACCAGTTCCACGTTTGCAGCCATAATTACAGTACTACTGGCCCAGTTTTTAAGGTCAAACGCTGTGAAGAGTTCAGTCCTCTTACTGTTGAAGTCACTTAGCGGACCTCCCTCGGGGACTTATTTGGCGACACTGGGGCACAGAATGCCAGACGCCGCTGCTCCAACAGGCCCCGGAGGTGTCCTGAGCTTCAGATTCCTCTGGAGCCTTCGGCGAGCGCCGTTCTGCATGCAGGGCCCCTCTGCCCTTGACGGATTCCAAGCAGCTGGATACAATCAAGACACCATCCTTGTCACTTCATCTATAACTCTGCAGCTGACTACAGGATCAAAACAGAGTGGAACAGAGTGGGACGGCCTTCTCTCATCGCGCCCGCGGGTAGCACCAAGTCCATTATGTATATAGTAAAGTATTTTCCCAGCCAGAAGAGCACTCAAATGCTACCCCCCTCCTCACGCTGCCCCCCACTCTACCCCCCTATGCTGCCCCCTCTCCTCATGGGTCCCCACCTCCTACACTAATTCAACTTCTTTCCTCCTACCTCAGGGAAATGCTCTCGAATCAGTCTTTCGGCATGACTATCAGATGCCTTTATATATTACAGTGTGGGCATCTGAGGCATCACAATCCCAGCGCTGGAGTTCTAGAAACAGTACGTCCACAGTTACATTCAAATCACAAAGTCTGTTAAAAATTAAAGCTGTTTGTCAGGCAACCCCTTCGGATCCCCTCCCACGGTGGGAGCTTTTCTGTTCTCTCAATAAATCCTGCGTTCTCACTTTCTGGCCGTCCGTGTCCCTCCTTCCTCCTGGGCATGAGACAAGAACCCTGACCAGAAGGGCTGCAGAAGATCGTCGGAGCCGAAGAGCCAGACAGACAAACAAAACAAAACAAAACAAAAAACTGTGTGTCTATACTACTGGAGTCCTCCACATATAGTGTCCTCATTCGTTGTTAACTGCACATGTCTTTCAGAACAAATCCTCTCTCTGTTCTAATCCACTCTATGCTGAGGTTGGGGACTTGGCAATAATTTGGACAGTCCTTCCAGGTGGGGCCACACCACTATTCAAATGGGGGTTATAATAACACCAGCCTCCAACTGTTTATTTCCATTCTATTTTTTATGATCTTGGTCCTAAACACCTCTTACTTGATTGTGTTAATTTTCTTCTTTTGGGATTCCCATCTTGGCTGTTTCAAAGTTCTTTTTTTTTTCTTTAAACCTCCTGAAGTCTTTTGTGACTTCCCATTACTAAAGGTCAAACTAGCCCACAGGAGACAGCTTAGACTGACCCTTAGATCCCGCAGGAAGTGCACATGGTTAAAGCAGGCCTGGGACCGGCGGTGTCACTG